>JAQQTP010000019.1:4235000-4868255 GCA_029884605.1 Ormosia emarginata | reverse complement strand
TCAAGCAATTCACCAAATCTGTGTTCAATCTCTAAGACTTCTCAGTTTTCTCTTGACTTCACTAAATCTCTCCGGGGTCCGATGATAACATACATATGTAACAAGCTTGAAGCATATGACATATATGTACCAGCTTGAGGGAGAGTGTTGATATCCTTGTGATATTGTATAATATCTGTTGTAATTAGAATAGGATATAGAATATGTAGGTACTATAAATAGTGATATCAATCCCTAAAACTTAGGGATTTAGTTAAGGTTTGATTGTATAGCATATTATTATAAATTCATGATGTTGAGAGGGTTTTCTCTCAAGCAATTCAGTCATAAACTCGTATCCTAATATTCAAGTTGTGGTCCATGGACCAATTTTTGTTGACTAGCTTTAGTGGTTTTGGTAAAAGAAAAGAGGCTAAATTTTTATGGCAATATGTGTAGAAAGAAATTACTCAATTCTGAGTAGAATAAAACTGTGTATTATTTCCTAATCAAAATGTTTACAAAGGAGGTAATATATATAGGGAGCTGTACATTAAACTAGTTCTTAGAAAACAAGCTAATCAAGCCTAGAAAATAAGCAACAATAAAATACTAAAAACAATGTCTACACTAAAACATGAAAAACGTGGGAACAAGACCAAGAGGCCACTGTCCAGAGGGGCCACCGCCAACAGGAATGAATCTGGACATATTTCAACACTCCCCCTAAAGCTGGATCATAGATATTTAACAATCCTAGCTTGCCAATAAGGAAGTAAAACTGTTGACTTTGAAGACTTTTGGTGAGTATGTCTGCCACTTGTTGTTTGGTAGGAATAAAAGGAATACACAGAGTTCCTTCATCCAATTTTTCCTTGATAAAATGTCGATCAATCTCAACATGTTTGGTCCTATCATGTTGCACTAGATTATGCGTGATGCTGATTGCTGCCTTGCTGTCAGAGTACAACTTCATGGGTTGATTCCATCCAATTTTTAATTCATCTAGGAGTTGTTTTATCCATAGGAGTTCACATATTCCTTGTGCAATAGCCTTGAATTTAGCTTCAGCATTGCTTCTAGCTGCCACATTCTGTTTTTTGCTTCTCCAAGTCACCAAATTTCCTCTAACAAAGGTGCAGTAGCCAGATGTTGACCTTCTATCATCTATACATCCCGCCCAATCAGCATCAGTAAAAGCTTCAACATCTAACCTGTTACCTCGTTTAAACAAAAGTCCTTTTCCTGGAGTTCGTTTGAGATACCTCAGGATTCTAAAGACTGCATTCAAGTGTTCCTCACATGGGGAATGCATGAATTGACTCATAACACTTACTGCAAAGGCAATGCCTGGCCGAGTGTGGGATAGGTAGATCAGTTTTCCCACCAACCGCTGATACTGTCCTTTATTAGTTTTAGCACCAACATTAGCGCTTAGTTTAAGGTTTGCCTCCATAGGTGTTTTAGCTGGCTTGCATCTTAGCATACTAGTTTCCTCAAGAAGATCAAGTATGTATTTTCTTTGGGTCACCACGATACTAGCCTTGCTTTGAGCAACTTCCATTCCCAAGAAGTACGTTAAGTCACCAAGGTCTTTAATTTCAAATTCCTTGGCCTAGAGCATCTTCAATTTTCCTGTTCAACCAAATCATCACCTGTCAGAATAATATCATTCACATATACAATAAGAATGGCTATTTTTCCACAAATAGTATGTTTGTAAAATATAGTGTGATATGCTTGACTTTGAATTCATAGCCTTTTATTGCTTTAGTGAACCTCTCGAACCATGCTCTTAGAGATTGTTTTAGGCCATAGTCACCTTTTTAATCTACAGACATTCTTGGGACCAAGGTAGTCTTCAAATCCTGGAGGTAGACACATGTATACTTCCTCCTCTAGCTCACCATTGAGGAAGGCATTTTCAACATCAAGTTGTTGAAGTGGCCAGTCTTTTATTGCTGCCAGAGACAATAAAATCCTGGCACTATTCATTTAGCAACTGGTGCAAATGTCTCCTAATAATCTATCCCATGAGTTTGGGTATATCCTTTTGCAACCAGCCTGGCTTTGTACCTTTCGATTGAGCCATTAGCCTTATATTTCATTGTGAATACCCATTTATAGCCAACTGGACTCTTTCCTTTGGGCAGAGGTACTAGTTCCCAGGTCTGATTTTTTACTAAGGCCTTCATTTCTTCAAGGGCAGCATTTCTCCACCCAGGAACAGCAAGAGCTTCCTGTATAGAGTTAGGAATTTCTGTTTTTGAAAGGTTAGAAATAAAGGCTTTAAAGTTGGGAGATAGTTTGTGATAGGAGACAAAGTTGGATATAGGATGAAGAGTGCATGACCTAGTACCTTTCCTAAGAGCAATGGGTAGATCTAGATCAAGAGATTCACAAGGTTCAAGATTTAAGGAACATTTAGAATTACCTGATACACTCGGAGTTGAATCTTGACAGTTTGGTGGTGGTTGGTGCTCCACACCTTGTTTGTTTTGCCTCCTCGTATAGACACGCAACTCTTTTTTCTTTTCAGGCTATATGTCTCCCCCCTGCATTGGAGTCCATTATTTTTGGCACTACAGGTTCAGTATTTGAAGGAAGATCAGAATTGTTTTCAGGTAATGAGTTAGATTCTAGGGGTTCAGAATTTTGATGTAAGGAGACAAATTCTAGACAGTAGGAAGGTGTATCAGACTTAGGCACAAAATTACTAGGTTCCCAAAAATTTTCTTCATCTGTAAGAGTCTCCCCCTGAAGTAAAGTTTTGGGGAAAAAGGACTGATTTTCAAAGAAGGTGACATCCATACTGACATACATTTTGTTATTAATGGGGTCAAAGCATTTGTAACCCAGGCGAATACTCCAGAAAGACACATCCTAGAAGGTAGGTCACTGAAAAATTGAGCATGAGGATAAATTTCCATCAGAGTTTTCAAGGGTGTTTGAAACTGGTAGACTCTTGATGGCATTATATTGATTAGGTGGGATGCGGTAAGGATAACTTCTCCCCAAAAATGTTTAGGTACCCCAGTAGTGAACATGATAGCATGAGCGACCTCTAAAAGATGTCTATTTTTTCTTTCTGCAACACCATTCTATTGAGGTGTTTCAACACAAGACGTTTGATGCACAATACCCTTTTTCATGAAAAAGTGGCTAAGAGTGGTGTGGAAATATTCTTTGCCATTGTTAGTTCTAAGAATCTGAATTTTGGTGTGAAATTGGGTTTCAATCATATGGTAGAATCTTTGAAATACCATAGAGGTTTCGGATTTGTCCTTTAAGATGTACACCCAACAGACACGTGTATGATCATCAATGAAGGTAAGAAAACACCGTGCTCCATTAATATTTCTTACTCTAGATGGCCCCCAAAATCACTATGGATGAGAGAAAAAGGGTGTGATTGTTAGTGGGGCTGAGGAGAAAAATTAGTACAATGATGTTTAGCAAATTGACAAATATCACAATAAAAAGTCGAGATATCTTTATTCTTAAAAAGAGTAGGTAGCAATTTGCTCAAGTACATGAAATTTGGATGACCTAGTCTATAGTGCCATAACTTCAACTCTTTTAGAAAATGAAACAAGATTGCCTAATATTGGAGCTTGTCTAACTAAGGGTGCACTGCCTTCAAGGTAATAGAGTCAATCCATCTCTCTAGCACTGCCAATCATCTTCCTCGAGTGCATATCCTAAAATTTGCACAAGGATGGCCCAAAAATAGCAGTGCAATTAGAATCTGCAGTGAGTTTTCTAATGGACAAGAGATTACAAGTTAGGTTAGGAACATGTAAAAAATAGAATACAGGGTCAAATGTTTAGAAATGACAAGAGAACCTTTACCTGCAACAGGAGACAAAGATCCATATGCATTACAAACTTTAAGGTTACCCGGACAAGGAGTATATGAACGAAATAAATTTGACTGGCTAGTCATGTGATCACTAGCCCTAGAATCAACTATCCGAAGATCATGTGAGGACTTAGAAGTAAGAGCTATGGGATTACCTTTTTTGTGCAAGGGAACAAGTAGGGGAAAAGATGGGATTAAGTTTGGACTGACGTAAGAGAGCATATAGTTGCTCTAGCTGTTCCTTATTGAATGGTGGTAATCCAGAGTCTCTTGGATTCTGTGCTGCTGCTTGCATACCACCAGATTTCATATTTTTCAGACTTCAATAGGTTTCTCTAGTGTGACCTGGTTTATTGCAATAGTCACACCACCTTTTGTCATTTCCTTTCTTATTCTCACCACTAGATTTAGTGCTTAATAAGGTTGAGTTTTCCATGACTGACTCCTTGTTCCACAAAAGCTCTTTCTAACTCAGCACCTCGAACAAGGGAGAAAGCTTTAGCTAGGTCAGTGAATGACTCTCTACACAGGACACGATCACAGACTTGTTCAAATTCAGAATTAAGACCAAGCAGGAACTGAAAAACCCTCTCTTTCTCCCACATGTCTCGCAGTTTTTTTGTATCTGTAGCTGACTCCATCTCCACATGTTAGAGATAATATAGTTTCATTATGTTTTGGGCTTAAAGCCCATATTCCCATATTCTTACAGCTGTACATTTCGTTATTTCTGTTAGACAATTTTGGTTTCCATCTGTAACTGCTACTGCTATATAAGGCAGTAGCTACTCTGTACAGATTAAGATTGATCAATACAATTCTCACTCAATTCTCTTTCTCTCTTATGCTCTATAGTTTCTCTAAAGCTATTATGGTATCCAGAGCTTGTAGTTCCAAAAGCCATGACTTCCGTTAATCCCTTTGCAAACCCTAGCACACCACAATTCACACCTTCTCATCCAATTTCGTTAAAGCTTGATAATAACAATTTTCGCCAATGGAAGCAGCAAATTGAGGGAGTAGTTCGTGGCCACAAACTCCAGAAATTCATCACCGATCCGCTAGTTCCATCAAGGTTTCTCACCGATTCGGATCAAGAAAACAATGAGGTGAATCCTGCATGCAGTGATTGGGAGCAGCAAGATGCGTTGATTTCGACTTGGCTTCTTGCTTCAATATCCGATTCCTTACTCTCGCGAGTCGTCAATTGTGTTTATGCTTGGCAGATTTGGGATGAAATCCACACATATTTTCATAATCTCTTGAGTACAAAAGCTAGGCAACTTCGTTCTGAGTTGCGATCTCTAGCAAAAGGTAATCGATCTGTTTATGAGTTTATTCAGCATGTTCGCTCCCTTTCTAATTCCCTTCTGTCTATTGGAGATCCGATTACTCCTCGGAATCTTCTGGAAGTGACGCTCGAAGCGCTTCCTGAGGATTTCGATCCTGTTGTGGCTGCGATCAACAACAAAACTGAGTCTGTATCCCTTGATGAACTCGAATCAGTTCTCCTAGCTCACGAAGCTCGACTCGAAAAGAATAAGAAGAATGTTCTTCCTGATTTGGTCTCTGTAAACCTTACACAAGCTCCCTCTCAAAGATCGGGATTCAGAAACTTCACCATTTCCACTTCTCCGACTACTTCGTTTCAGAATGAGCAGTTTCCAGAGAGTTATTCTCATGTTGTTGGTGGTGAATTGTCAAACAAAGGTGAAGGCTTTCGTGGTGGCAGGTATCGAGGTGGCGGCTGCTACGGTGGTGGCAGGTATCGAGGTCGCGGCAGTGGTGGACGTTCCGGTGGTCGTTCTAACATCCAGTGCCAACTCTGTAAAAAGTATGGGCATGATGCCAATGTGTGTTACTATCGGTATTCAAATTCTGACCAGTGGCAACCTCCCTTCATGTACCAGAGGCCACCACCACCATCTATGTTCACTCATGCTGCTAGGCCTCCTTCGTTATCTCAGTCCTATGCAGCACCACCCAGGCCACAACAGCCACAAGCTTTCCTCACAGGCACTGAGTCTCAGTTCAACACCTCTTGGTACCCAGACTCGGGTGCTTCTCATCATGTCACTCCGGACCCATCCAAGTTGACTGAGACTGCCTCTTTACCAGGGTCTGAGCAAGTCTTTTTGGGCAATGACCAAGGTTTGTCTATTAACAAAATTGGTTCCATGTGTTTCACTCCACCTTCCCAACCTCACACCAAATTCACATTACACAATTTACTTCTTGTCCCTCCTATTACAAAGAACTTGATTAGTGTTAGTCAATTTGCTCGTGATAATCATGTATTCTTTGAATTTCACCTTTCCTTTTGTCTTGTCAAATCACAGGCTTCTTCTAAAGTTCTGCTGCGTGGTCATGATGGTGAAGATGGTCTTTACAAGTTTGACAATGTTTTTCCTTCAGCTATGTCCTCCTTTCCTAGTTGTAATTCTGTTATTTCAAATAATACCATTGATTGTCCCTCAATTTCTGTTTTCAATGTGAACTCAAATTCCAATGTAAATGTTCCAACAAATAATATGAATAATCATACTTCTGTTTCCAACTTGTCTCCTTGCTCTTCTACTTTTGCTTCTTATAAATTGTGGCACACTCGCTTAGGTCACCCACACCATGATGTACTTAGAGAAGCACTTAAATCATGTAACCTTACTGTCCCTCGCAAAAATCCATTGGATTTTTGCTCTGCATGTTGTTTGGGTAAGGCAATCGTCTCCCAGCTCCTTCTTCCACAACCATATACACATCTCTCTTTGAACTTGTAGTCTGTGATTTATAGGGCCCTGCCCCAATCCAGTCTTCTTGTGGGTGTACCTACTTTCTGACCTATGTTAATGCCTTTAGTCGTTTTACTTGGGTTTTTCCTTTAAAACGAAAGTCTGATACCTTATCTCAGTTTATTCAATTTCGTGCCATGGTAGAACTACAATTTCATACCAAAATCAAAACTATTCAAAGTGACTGGGGTGGTGAATTTCGACCATTTTCTTAATACCTTTTTGCTTTTGGCATTGTGCATCGTCTCCCTGTCCACATACACACCATCAAAATGGCCTTGTGGAGCACAAACATAGGCACATTGTAGAGACTGGTCTCACTCTTTTGGCTCATGCCTCCCTTCCCTTTAAGTTTTGGGACCATGCCTTCCTCACGGCTACTTATCTCATCAATAGAATTCCCTCTCCTGTTCTTCAAAACCAGTCTCCATATTCTGTCCTACTTCATCAGGAACCAAATCTCAAGTTCCTCAAAGTTTTTGGGTGTGCATGCTACCCCTTTCTTCGCCCTTATCAGCAGCATAAACTGTCTTTTCGCTCCCAAGAGTGTGTGTTCCTTGGATATTCCTCTTCTCATAAAGGCTATAAATGCCTTAGTTCCGATGGTCGTATCTTCATCTCCAAGGATGTCATATTCAATGAACTTCGGTTCCCTTACAATGAGCTTTTCTCCACTCCTGTCACTCCTCAACCGAGGTCCTCTTTGCCTCCCATACCATCTATACCTCCCCTACTTCATTCTGCTGTCCCTTCACCAACCTCTTCCTCTTCATCTCCTCTTGTCCCTCCTAGTCCAGCAGTTTCCATTCACTCTCCTATTCAGTCTATGCAATCACATCCTTAGTCCTCTTCACCTGCATCACCATCTGGTCAATCCTTACCACTATAGTCCTCTAGTCCACCTGTGGTTTCTTCCAACACTTCTACATCCTCACCTGAGCCCTCCCCTCCTCCTCCATCTCTCCCTCTAAACACTCATCCAATGCAAACCAGATCCAAATCAGGAATCATTATGCCTTGCCTTAACCCCACCCTTCTCCTAACTCACATGGAACCCACTTCTGTTAAACAAGCCTTAGCTGCTCCCCACTGGGCTGCAGCCATGAATGATGAGTATGATGCACTGTTGAACAATCACACTTGGACATTGGTTTGCCTTCCACCAAACCGAACCCCAATTGGTTGCAAATGGGTGTTTCGGGTTAAGGAAAATCCAGATGGCAGTATCAATAAGTATAAGGCCCGGCTTGTTGCTAAGGGTTTTCATCAACAAGCTGGTTGTGACTATACAGAGACGTTTTCTCCAGTTGTGAAACCAGTAACTGTTAGAACTGTTTTGACTATTGTTGTTTCTTGCAAGTGGCCCATAAGGCAGCTTGATGTCAACAATGTCTTTCTTAATGGCTACCTTCATGAGGAAGTCTACATGCAACAACTCCCGGGGTTTGAGGTGGAAGATAAGAGCCTTGTTTGTAAGCTGCAAAAGGCCTTGTATGGCCTAAAACAGGCGCCTAGGGCCTGGTTTGAAAGACTCAAAACTGCTCTGCTCCTCCGAGGTTTTGTGGCAAGCAAGTGTGATCCCTCTCTTTTCACCTTGCATAGTGCCACTTACTGTATAATGGTTTTGGTGTATGTGGATGACATGTCACTGGTAGCTCCTTGCCTCACATTCATAGTCTCATTGACGTGCTGAATTCAGAGTTTGCTCTAAAACAACTAGGCAACCTAGACTACTTTTTGGGAATAGAAGTCACTCACTTGTCCAATGGTGCCCTGCTCCTTTCCCAAACCAAATATCTTCTTGACTTGCTGTCCAAGGCTAAGATGGATTCAGCAAAGAGCATCAATACACCTAAGGTTGCTATTGAAAGACTTGGATATAATTTAGACAATAGTGTTTGTGAAAATGCTACCGTGAAAATACACTCACCACATTGGTATTTACATACACTTGATCATAAATACAATTTATGTTTACAAAGATATTAATGACAACTATTTCCTAAGTACATGCATAGATATAAACTAGGTACATGAATTGTTAGCTTCATGAATCTGAATTAATTGCTACTAAAAAAGAAATTATCACTTGTGATGACAAAAAAGAAGAAAGAGAAAAAGAAAAGTATTCTTTTGCATTATCACTTCTAAGGATTTTGATTGTGTTACCGAATTGGGTTTTGACCTCATTAACAAAAGTGGTGAGAATAGACAAAAGTTCAGATCGTTCTTTCATTAAGAAAACCCAAGTGCACCGAGAAAATTCATCAATAAAGGTAGCGAAATATCGAAAGCCATTAGAAGACACACGACTCGGTCCCCATATATCTGAATGGATAACTGAAAAGGGGGAATCAACTCGGCTTTCAACTTTGCTGGGAAAGGAAGAGCGAACATGCTTGCCTAGTTGACACGACTCACAGTTCAATGATGACATTTTTGCAAGATTCGGAACCATTTGCTTCAATTTTGACAAACTTGGATGGCCCAATCGTTCATGAAGAAGATTTGGAGACTCGACTACAGTACAACTTACAGAGGGAGCTGATTGGAGGTAATAAAGACCATGTGATTCATGTCCTACACCAATCATCTGACCTGTACCACGTTCTTGTATAGTAAAAGAACTAGCATCAAAAGTTATTGAGCAGTTTAGAGATCGAGTAAGTTGACTAAGGGAGATCAAATTAAAAGGGCAACTAGGTATAAACAAAACTGATTTTAAAGTTATAGAAGAAGTGACAGAAACATGACCGATTCCTTTGGCGCTGACCTTAGAACCATCCGCAAGAGTAATGAAGTGAGGAAATTTAGGAGAAGATATGGAGGAGAATAAAGAACGATTACCAGCAATATGATCAGAGACACCTAAATCAATTATCCAAAGATTTTGATTGTTACCGGATTGAGATATGAAGGCTGCGGAGTCATGAACACCAGTGGCAGTAGACCCATGAGACTGATGGGCAGCTTTCAATTGAAGATACTCTTGGTACTCGGCTTCGGAAAATTTTTCCTTGAACATTTCAGCATTGACTGATTTTCGGGGAAAGCCATGAAGAGAGTAACAAGTATTATGAGTGTGACCCATTCGCTTGCAATATGTGCATTGAGGACGACCCATTTTTCCAAACAACCGAAAAAGTGAATTTTGACCAGCTAGACAGACAGAGGAGGTCGAGGCGAACAGTTCTGGGCGGTCGCGGTGGTTTTCCGGTGGCCGGACAGTAATGAACAGTAACGGAACAGTATGGAACAGGTCGGAACAGTAACGAACAGGATGGAACAGTAACGAACAGTGACGGACCAGTACGGAACAGTACGAACAGTACGAAACAGTACAGAACAGTAATGAACAGTACCGAACAGTTGAAACAGTGATGTGAACAGGTCCAGAACAGTACGAAAAACAGTGCGTGAACAGTATCGGGAAGACAGCGGTGCGTGGATGCGAGTGGCGGCGCGTGGTGGGTTTTCCGGTGACGCCGCTTGGTGGGAAGGCCGATCGGAGACTTCTGAGGCTATTTCCGGTGACAATGGAGACTGAGTTGGTCGGGACAGTGACTTTCGGAGTGACTTTTGGTCTTGAGAGGTGCTGTTTGGTTGGGACAGTGTTGAAGGACAGACGAACCAGAGGCCGAAGACTTCGCACAAGGATAAAGGTTGAAGGTGCAAGGATTCTGCTAGACCAGAGGCAGAAACCTTCAAAGGACACATGAACCTGCTCTGATACCATATTGAAAGACTTGGATATAATTTAGACAATAGTGTTTGCGAAAATGTTAACGTGAAAATACACTCAGCACATTGATATTTATATACACTTGATCATAAATACAATGTATGTTTACAAAGATATTAATGACAACTATTTCCTAAGTACATGCATAGATATAAACTAGGTACATGAATTGTTAGCTTCATGAATCTGAATTAATTGCTACTAATTCCAACAGTTGCTAACCTCAAACTCTCTAAGCTAGGAGCTGATTATGTCCCTGACCCTTCATTATTTCGGTCCATAGTTGGTGCATTGCAGTATGCAACCCTCACTAGACTAGAAATCTCTTATTCAGTGAATAAGGTATGTCAGTTCTTATCTCAGCCATTGGAGGATCATTGGAAGGCTGTTAAGCGTATCCTTAGGTACCTCAAAGGTACAATTAATCATGGCCTCCTAATTCAGCCTGCTGCCATACATACACCTTTGACTTTAACAGGATTTTGTGATGCAGATTGGGCATCGGATCTGGATGATAGTCGTTCTACTTCTGGAGCATGCGTCTATTTGCCCAAATTTAATCTCCTGATGGTCCAAGAAGCAAACTCTGGTGGCAAGATCCAGTGCCGAGGCAGAGTATAGAAGCATGGCAGCTTTCTGTGCTGAAATTCTTTGGGTTCAGTCACTATTGCCCGAACTGCATATCAAAGTTCAAATTCCTAGAGTTCTATGTGACAAACTCAAGCACTTGTATCTATGGCCCATAACCCTGTACTACATTCCCGAACCAAGCACATGGAGCTAGATATTTTCTTTGTTCGAGAGAGGGTGCTGAATCACAGCTTGAGTGTGACTCATGTTCCAGCCCATGATCAATGGGCCGATGTGCTTACCAAGCCTCTATCTGCTGCACGGTTCTGCACTCTCAGAGATAAGCTTAGAGTGTTTGACAAGCTTTCACTCGCTCAAACACCCTGAGTTTATACGGGAGAATGTTAGAGATAATATAGTTTCATTATGTTTTGGGCTTAAAGCCCATATGCCCATATTCTTACAGCTGTACATTCCGTTATTTCTGTTAGAGAATTTTGGTTTCCATCTGTAACTGCTACTGCTATATAAGGCAGTAGCTACTCTGTACAGATTAAGATTGATCAATACAATTCTCATTCAATTCTCTTTCTCTCTTATGCTCTATAGTTTCTCTAAAGCTATTACCACATTTTGATACATAACCATTTCAGCAAACAACCCACTCAATTTGTTGTAATATTCCGTTAGTGTGGAAGATCCCTGCTTTGTCTTGAGGACTTCTCTCTTAATCTGAAAAATTTGAGATTTTAAACCCTTTTTGGAGTAGGTTTTTTGAACTGCCTCCCACATATCCATGGCTGTGGGAAGGAGGAGATAAGTTCTGCTATTGTCTTGAGGCATAGAGTGGAGGAGCTAAGACATGACAGTAGCATTTTTAGCCTCCCAAGTCTCATAAGCCTTATCATCCTTGGGAGGTTCGTTGGCAGTCCCATTAACATATTTAAACTTTCCTCTGCTCATCAAGAAAATCTTAACAAATTGGGACCATTCCATGAAATTTCTCCCATTCAATTTCTCAGTAGAAATTTGGAGATTAGGGTTATCAAAATGGTTTGAGACATGACCTGAAACAGGGGCATGTCTGAGTTGGGCTTCTGACATGGTGGGACGTTAGGTGGAAGCGTGTCTTCTGGGTTTGGCCGGTCAGAGATAGGATGGAACACCTTTCTAGTTATTGAGGCTAGAAGAGCTCGAAATTTGACAATGAATGCTGGTTTGTTTCAGAGTGAGTTCAGCAATTAAGGCCGACACACAGCGGAAGAAGGAGAAAAAAAGAGCTGAAGCTCTTTGATACCATATAGAAAGAAATTATTCAATTCTGAGTAGAATAAAACTGTGTATTATTTCCTAATCAGAATGTTTACAAAGGAGGTAATATATATAGGGAGCTGTACATTAAACTAGTTCCTAGAAAACAAGCTAATCAAGCCTAGAAACTAAGCAACAATAAAACACTAAAAACAATGTCTACACCAAATTATGAAAAACGTGGGAACAAGACCAAGAGGCCACCGTCCATAAGGGCCACCGTCCAACAGGAATGAATCTGGACATATTTCAACAATATGCAATCTATGCTACTATTTGGCGCATTTAGTTGGAGCATAATGCTTGTACTTTTAAGGATGTTGATTAGCTTAGCAACTGATTTGGGATAAGATTAGGGGATAGGCTTCTGTTTGGTGTAAAGCACATCGTCTTTTAAGGGGGTTTTCCTTAACAAATATGCAGAGGGATTTGACAGCTTTGCTCCATTTATGTGTTCTCTTTTTCTCTGTTGTTTTATTTTCGACTTTCCCCTATGGAAGATACCTTGTCTTACATATTCCTTGTCCTTTTATTCTCTTCATCTTAATGAATTTAATATGTAGCAACGATACTTCAAAATAGTCGTTGTATCAGTATCTAGTACATATCATATTGGATACTTAGACACTTTTCATCTATGTATGTTTCAATTATTTTTTTGAATTTTTACTGTATCAACGTATCTATGTTCCATATTTGTATTTGTGCTTCGTCCTTTATCAACAATTTTCCCCTTTAATCCTGTACTTATTGTATGTTTTTCCAAGAGAAGTGGTTTTGATTTCTCATAAGTTATTTTAACCAATTATCCCAAAAATTCTGCAGTGTCTCATTTCTTTGTACCTTGCTATAGTGATGCACCAAAATGAGACAATATAAGTTGTATCACCACATTATAATAATGGTATCTAATTTCAGAAAACATCCAGCATGGCTCATATTGATTCGATCTTGGCAAAACTTTTTTGGTTTGGAAGAGTATTATACATCCACTCCAGATTGCACCTGCTTTGGCTGATAATTTTAATGGTTTGTTAAGTGGGGGTTTGGGTTTGATTAATTTTTATTCAAAACAGATTTTCAGCTAAAAATTCTACAATATTTTGATTATAAGCTTTTCCAAATACAAAATAAGCTAATCCAAACATGCATAAATCTCCTGTATAAAACAATAATTAAATGTCTTCCATCAATATTGTGAAATCTTGTACAAATGATGAATTTTTGGCGATATTCAAAATATTAGTCTAGATATATTGGATTCTTCCATTATATTTATGTTTGTTGGATATAAAACCATTCATGAGCTTTTGCTTAACAGCTTCAGCTTTTGGGATAGTTGGTGATTGACATGGTTTTAGAGCCTCTATGACCAAGTGGTTAGGAGTTTGATCCTTGCCAACCCTATTCTTTTAAATAAAAGTTGAATTTTAGCACAACGTAGGGTGGGCCTGTGCACTGTCCACACTTCAAGACCAAAGGGCTCGTGTTTGGGGACGTGTTAGATATAAAACCATTCATGAGCCTCCACATAACAGCTTAAGCTTTTGGGGTATTTGCTGATTCACAATTTTTGAAAAGCCTTACTTCTGGCCTTTTATGTTCAAAGTAAGTCAGGGTTATTGAGGTTTACTTCTTCCCCCAAGCCCCCAAATTTTTCCTTTATACAGAAGAAGAAAATTAGTTTTAAGTTTGTCATGTTTCCATGCTTTAATAAATTTCATGGATTATTTTGTTATATTTTAGTGTGGTTAGGTAAAAGAATAAGATTTTTTTTTAATCTTTTTCCTTTAGTTTTCATAATAATCTTTCCAAATATAATCTCTTTTCCCATTGTCAGTCAAAATAAATTTTTAAGCACTCCATGCTTAAGTTCTAATCTGCCTTGACTTGAAATTTTCGTTTTATGAAAATAAAATTGGGAATTTCTAGATTCAATTATTTGGTTGTTGATGTTCCTTGACAGTTGGTGGTGTTGATCTTGTGCAGAGCAAAGACATGCTTTTTTGGTAAAAGTTGCATCAGTAAGGGAGGTCGTCCTTGGTGCACCTTTGAGAGTAATTTTAAAACATCTTGCTTCTAGAACTGTTGCTCAGGACATGGATCCACTTGTTGCCCTTGTGCATCGGCCAAGGGAGTCTTTTTTTCTTGTTCCTCAGGTGTGATAGTTGATGCACCTTTCTGCTACTCAAGCCTTTATTGCTGCTTGGAATATTTCATTCACTTTTTTTTTTTTTTCTAATTTTCTTCTTCCTACACTAAACAGAAGTTCCATAACAATATACTATATGTGCTGGATTAACATCCTTTTAGCTTAAATGTTGTTCCCTGTCAGTTTTTATGTATACAATAGTGCTGTATGTGTGGTCTGCAAGTCTGCTAAAGTAGTTGCTGTTAACTTTTAGTTGGAAAATAAAGAAAAGGAGAAAATAATAAAATAAAGAATTAGTTTGATGTGAAATTGGAAAAATCTAGTTTGTTCTGGTTTCGATTCTGTTATGTTTAAAATTATATGTTTTCTCTGGCTTTATAGATTTGTCACACCGTCTTGACTTAATTGATGCTTGCATTGTTTAAATTGGCCCATTTTAGTTATTTGAGAGGGAAGCATCTCTTAGGATTAGATGATAAAAGGTTTCTTTTGATGACAGGCTGATAAGGTGACTGTGGTGTATCCTATGAGTTTCAACGACTCAATAGACATTGTCCTTGCAACTTCATTCTTGCAGGTATGGTTTCTTAGGTAATGGCTATCTCGTAAGGGTCACTGGGATGAAAGAGAGTGGGGAGAAAGAGATAGAGGAACATTTTTGTTGCATCTTGCAAACCATTGTTGTGTGGTGCTTTGCTCCTTTGTTGGGTGTTTTGATGGTTTCAACTTTCAAGGTTTATTATAATTTAGGAATTTGTCGAAGCCAGGCGTACAGCTGGACTTAATAATACCCCTCCTTGTTCGTGGTCTCTTACTCCTCCACTGGAACTGAAAGGAGTTTCTGCTGATGCATTGCCTGCAAATGCAGGATTTGTAACATTTGGTTAGTGTCTGGAAAAGTGTTACAATGTTTATTGCATTTCTTTTTGCTAGTATCACTGCAATGTAATATCTTCAACTCTTGCAGTTATCTTCCCTCGGCATGTTGAAGGCCAGAAACTGGATCGAACTGTGTGGAGTCTATCAACTTTTCACGCATATGTTAGCTATCATGTTAAGGTGGGGGTTTCTTTGAACCAAATTTCTTCAATTGCATCCATATGATATTACTTTCATGTGTTCAGTATTGAGTCATGACAAATGCACATGCAGAGCTTGACTTGGTGTCATGAAGATGATATTACCATCTTTTATGTGGAATTATACTTTTGCATTATTAAACTAGGGGTTTTAACTATCATCTTTACCTAAGTATCATTGTGAAGATTCTGTTTGTGTCCTTGTATGTGGCAGTGTTGTCACGAGGCAAAAAGCGGGTTGAGGCGGCCACCCCCAAAACTGCATCAATGGCAATGTGGCCGCATCATTGAAGTGATGCGGATATTTAAAACAACAACAACAACAACAACAACCAAGCCTTTTCCCACTAGGTGGAGTCGGCTACATGGATCAGACGACGCCATTGTGTCCTATCATGAACCAAGTCTTCAGAAAAGCCATTCAAATCTAGATCTTTTTTAACCGTTTCACCTATAGTCTTTCTTGGTCTTCCTCTACCTCTAGCTATTGGGCTATTCTCCATCTGATCTACTCTTCTTACAGGGGCTTCTAAGGGTCTTCTCCTTACATGTCCAAACCACCTAAGGCGAGATTCTCCCATCTTTTCCACAATAGGTGCTACCCCTACTTTCTCTCTAATGCATTCATTCCTAATCCTATCTTGTCTAGTATGGCCACACATCCAACGCAACATCCTCATCTCCGCGACACTGATCTTGTGCTCTTGTTGACTTTTTACCGCCCAACATTCAGTACCATACAACATTGCGGGCCTTATAGCTGTGCGATAAAATTTGCCCCTAAGCTTGAGAGGCACTTTCCTATCACAAATAACTCCTGAAGCACACCTCCATTTCATCCATCCAGCTTGAATTCTATGGTTTACATCTCCTTCTATCTCTCCATCATTTTGTATGATGGATCCAAGATACTTAAACTGTGTAACTTGTGGTATGGTATGATCTCCAATTTTTACCGCTAAGCTAGCATTAGCATGTTTCTTACTGAACTTACATTTCATATACTCCGTCTTACTCCTGCTTAGACGAAAGCTATGTTCTTCCAAAGCCCGTCTCCATAGCTCTAGCTTCCCGTTTATTTCCTCTTTCGACTCTCCAACTAAGACTATATCATCTGCAAAAAGCATGCATTGTGGCACTGACTCTTGGATATGCGCAGTCAGCACATCCAAGACCAAGGTAAAAAGATAAGGACTCAAAGCTGACCCTTGGTGCAGTCCTATAGTTATAGGGAACTCTTCTGTGACCCCACTCGGTGTTCTCACACTGGTTTTAACCTCATCATACATATCTTGGATTGCTCGAATATAGGCAATACGAACTCTTTTCTTCTCCAAAGCCTTCCACAAGACTTCTCTCGGTACCCTATCGTAGGCTTTTTCCAGATCAATGAAAACCATGTGTAGGTCTTTTTGCTTCCTCCGATACCGCTCCGTCAATCTTCGTAGAAGATAGATTGCTTCCATGGTTGACCTCCCAGGCATAAAACCAAATTGATTCTCTGAAATATGAGTCTCTTGTCTTAGTCTCCTTTCAATGACTCTTTCCCATAACTTCATAGTATGACTCATGAGCTTAATCCCTCTGTAATTTGCACAGTTTTGTATATCTCCCTTATTCTTATAAATAGGGATTAAAGTGCTTCTCCTCCATGATGCGGATATTTAAAAAAATAACTAAAATTATTCATATATCAACAAATCATAACTAAATTAAAATTTAAATGCAAATTAAGTCATGACGATGCTTTAAAAACATAATGTAATCCATATTGACAATGCTAGAAACATAATAATGTAAGTGAACATCCAACCAAGTGCCACACAATGGCAAGAATAAAGGGAGATAAAAGGGGGAAATCAGTAGATTCAGTCCATAATATATAGATATAAGGCTGTGAATAAGAGCATGGATTCAGAGGCTAGAGGAAGCTCAAGCTTCTAGGCTATAAGTCACGCATAGTAGATAAGTTCAGATCCTGTTTTTAGGGTTTTTCTTGGATTGCTAGATAATATTAAGTTCAGATGGTCTTACTAGACTGAAATACCCTTTTTGATTAGATACCCATTGGCTTTTAAGCATTTTAAGTGAAGGTAACTGTTGGACTTTATTGTACAGATTCTTTGTACAAATTTATTTCCTTATTTCTGTTAAGATTTGATTCTAGTATTGTAATAGATTTATTTCCTATAATTTAGCTTTGTTAATTATAATCATAATAAGGGGACGGTGTGGACGGTGGAGTTTTATTCATTGTATCTATGTATTCATTGTATTTACACTTCTAGGACTTAGCATAGATAATTAATGTTTTGTCTTGTAGTCAAGTGTATGTGTATTGTAGTCTCATATAGCAATAATATACAGAGAGAAATGTTCAGATTTAACTTTAAGTTGGTACCATAGAGGTTCATTCCTATTATCCTTTTTTTTTGGGTTTCAGCTGCTGTCAATGCTGACCCATTGCCTATAGTCGTCCGGTGCCCAAAGTGACACCACGGTTCACCTCAAACGCTGCTGACTGGCCGTCCGTCCATGCGTTGCAGCTAGTGTCGCCGTCTCACGCTCTCACACGCCATCTTTAGCACCTTCATTCTCCGGCAAGTGTGATCCACGCGCCACCCTCCCGGCCGCTGTTGACGTTGCCGCTTCCTCCGCTGTGTTCGCCGTCTCCTCCTGGTTCTGTTTTGCCCCTGTTTGGTTTCTGGGTCTGTTGTTGAATGCCTTGTTCACCGCTGTGTACTGCCGCTGTTTGGTTTGGTTTTTGGTTTCTGGGTACATTTTCCCTCTTTTTCTTCTGAACTTCTTCCATGGTTGAATTTACTAAGAAGAGTCTGATTTCTTTCGCGTTTTTCGAGCCCCCCATCATTACTACTGAGAAGTTGAATGGTAAGGGATGAGTGGCAACGGGAGATTATCAACTTGTATCGTTGTTGTGGCAGTCTATTGAACCAAGATTAATGGTGCATTTCCGTCCTTACAAGACATGTTGCGAAATTTGGAAGAAGGCTCAAGCTGTTTATGCTAATGATATACAGCGGCTATATGAGACGATTCATTGTTTGGCGACAATGCAGATGATTGATCTTGACTTGTCCTCCTATTTGAACAAAGCACAATCCATTTGTGAAGAGATTAAATTGATGCTGGTTAATGATGATGCACAAAAGATGTCGGGTAAGCTTGATAACATGCTTATGGTATTTGTTCTTCATGGCCTCCACAAAGACTTTGAATCTGTTCGGAATCAGACTCTGACAAATCCTTATATTCCTACGGTGGAGGTACTAATTGATCATTTGCTTCGAGTTCCTTCTCCGACAGCTTCCCTTGATGTTGATTCTTAAACAACATCCAAATCTTCAGTTTTTGTCTCAAACTCAACTGACCGAGGAGGCCGAAGCCGTGGTCGTAGAGGTGGCAGTCATGGCAGAGGTGGTAGAGGTAATCTACACTGCTCTTACTGTAAGCGAGATGGACACACTCAATATCGGTGCTATTCCCTACATGGATTCCTGAATAAAACTGCCAATGTAGCTCAGTCTCTTGAACCAGTTGTTGAGCACAAGATCAAGTTCGAAAAAGATCGTCTACTTTCTGCCAATGAGTATAAGGAGTATCTTCAGTTTAAAGCCACTCAACAGGTTTCTTCTTCTTCGGCCACCGTTGCTCACACTAGTAATTCTACAGTTTGTCTCTCTCAATCTGCATCTGTTGGATCCTGAATTTTAGACTCTGGTGCTTCTAATCACTTAGCTGGTAATCCTTCTCATTTCTTTAAATTGTCATTTCCTAAAACATCTCATAATATTACTCTTGCCGATGGGTCTAAGGCACAGGCCGCTGGTATTGGTGAAGCTTCACCTCTTCCATCCTTACCTTTAACTTTAGTCTTGTTTGTACCTGGCTGCCCCTTTAATTTAATTTCAATCAGCCAAATTACTCGTACTTTAAATTTTTCCATAACCTTTAATTTTGATTCCTTTCTTATACAGGACTGGAGTACGGGACAGATGATTGGAGCTGGATCTGAATCACGAGGTCTCTACTACCTTCAACCTTCCTCTTCCACCATATGTGCTGTTTCAGAGTCTGCCGATCTCCTACATTGTCGTGTTGGTCATCCAAGTTTGGACAAGTTAAAGCAAATGGTCCCTTATCTTTCACATTTGAAAACCTTGAACTGTGAATCTTGTCAATTTGGAAAACATGTTAGAGTATCTTTTCCTAGTAGTGTCAATAGTCGAACTATGTCTCCTTTTGATCTTGTTCATTCTGATGTTTGGGGTCCCAGTCGTGTTCCTTTTGTTTCAGGATATAGGTATCATGTTACTTTCATTGATAATTTTTCAAGATGTACTTGGCTATTTTTAACGAAAGATCGTTCTAAGTTATTTGATGCTTTTCAAATCTTTTGTTCCGAAATAAGGAATCAGTTTGGGAAAACAATTCAAGTTTTGCGCAACGATAATGTAAAAGAATATTTTTCTCCGTCTTTTAAATCCTTTCTGAGTTCTCATGGCATCATACATCAGTCCAGTTGTCCTCACACACCACAACAAAATGGTGTGGCTGAACACAAACATTGTCACCTTGTTGATACAGCTTGGACTCTCTTAATAAATGCTAATGCACCCTTGAAGTTTTGGGGTGACGCTGTTCTTACAACTTGTTATCTAGTAAATCGAATGCCATCTTCTGTTTTGGATAATAAAATTCCTCACTCTCTTTTATTTCCTAAAGATCCTTTTTATGCTATTCCCCCTCATGTGTTTAGTTCTACTTGTTTTGTTCATGATCTCTCTCCTGACCGTGATAAATTGTCTGCTCGGGCTGTTAAATGTATCTTTCTTGGGTATTCTCGAGTTCAGAAGGGATATCGATGTTATTCTCCCTCTACACATCGCTTTTATGTATCTGCAGATGTTACATTCTCTGAGGATACCCCATTTTTTTGTCATATCAGCTACATCCGACTCTACTCCATCTCAGGGAGCACCCATTCCTCTTTTTGCTACACTCTAATCCTCAAGCTCCACAGTCACAAGATGACTGTCCATTGTGTAACATCCTAATACTGAAATCCTAGTATATTTGACATATACCCGGATAAACAATATTAGCTATGCTACTTCTAACTTATTCATAAACTAATCCATAACATTTATACAAATAAATCATCATGGAGAGCCTTGTGGAAACAATATCCACTTATACACATAACTTTTCACTAATACATACCTGTTTTTCTTTTACATCTTTAATCTCATATACATGGAAATACAAAATCCATCTATTCAAAATAAAATATAACTGTTAGAATATTAAAAATTAGCAATGTATAGTCAGGTTCATGTATAGTGTCATAGGAAATAGCCACACTCATTATTTCTGTCTTGTAAATTGTAGATGTATTTAATCTCCTGTTACCTATAAATAAGATGCATGCTAAGTGTTCAACACTTAAGCACATTTAGTAAATAATCTTTTCTTTCTCTAAATTCAAGTTGGTATCAGAGCGAGTTTCCACCAGGCTCTGGTCCGCTACCCCAACCTCAGCCGCGTGTCCTACCGGCCAACCCAGCCTCCAACCTCCGCCGCGCATCCTCCTGGCATCTTCCGCTCACTGTTCACCGCGCATTGTTCACCGCAACTGTTCATCGAGCACTGTTCACCGCAACTGTTCATCACGCACTGTTCACCGCAACTGTTCATCACGCACTGTTCACATTGCCGCGACTTTGGGTCCTCTGTGTTGCTGCCCAGAGCTCTTCCTAAGGTGATTTGGGTCCCTTCCATTGTTGCCTAGCCATGAGTTCCTCCTCCTTTGATCAGAAGGAGCAATTTTCCCTTTCCAACCTCTCTATTCCATCCATCACAAGTAAGAAATTGACAGGTTCTGCCACCTATAAGTCATGGTCATCTTCAGTAAAAATTTGGTTTGCGGGGCAGGGCATGTTAGAACACCTTTCAACCTCACCAGAAGATGTTCCCATAGAAAAGTCAGCCAAATGGAAACAAATTGACTCACAATTGCTCAGTGTTCTTCTTTCCATTGATCCATCAATTGTGGACCTCTTCCAGCCCTTTGAAACTTGTTATGAAGTATGGCAAGAAGCTTCCAATTTGTTATGTAAATGATATCCAGCGTCTGTATTCTATTGTTTCTGACATTATAACACTGCGACAACAGTTTACCAAGATGGAAACTTTTCTTGGCAAAGCTCGTTCTTTGATGCAGGAATTCTCAGCAATGATGCCCTATGCTAAAAATCAGACCGAGCACAAGAAACAACAAGAAACATTCTTTATGGTCTTGACTTTATCATCCTGTCCATCCGAATTGGAAAATGTTTGACAGCAAATTCTGACGAGTGCTGATACTCCGACATTATCTCCGACTTTTCACAGATTACTGAATATTTCTGATATGGCATCTCTTGTTTCTGCCTCCCCAACTATTCCATCAGAATCCTCGGCTCTTGTTTCTCATACTGATAATTCTGGTGGTCATGGTCGAGGTCGTGGAAGGGGATGTAGTGGTAACAGGCCTAGATGTACTTTTTGCAATAGGTTGGGGCACTTGGAAGAACGTTGTTGGACAAAACATGGTAAACTTGCTGCTGCCAACTTCGCTCAGATTGAATCTGTTTCAACGCATCCGACTGTGACTTTCACTCCAGCGGACTATAAGGCCTTCCTTCACTTTAAGGCCAGCTTTCAGCCTTCAACATCTGCCACAGTGGTTGAACAAACTGGTAATCCTATTGCCTGTATCTCTCAATCATCTCTTGGACCTTGGGTAATTGATTCTGGTGTTTCTGATCATCTCTGTGGTAATAAAGATCTCCTTACTTCTCTATCCTTTTACAATTCCTTACCTTCTGTCACACTTGCAAATGGGACCAAAACTCCTGTCCTTGGTATTGGTCAAGCCCAACCATGTCCTCTCTTACCCTTAACTTCTGTTCTTTATGCCCCTGGTTGCCCTTTCAATTTGATATCTGTCAGCAAATTAATTCGATCACTTGAGTGTTCAATTACCTTCACTAAAAATTCTGTTCTTGTGCAGGATCCGAATATGAGGAAGACGATTGGAGTAGGTCATGAGTTTAAAGGGCTGTATCATCTTGACATGCCAAATTTCCCAGTAGCATGCACCATAAAAGAATCCTCAGCTGTCATTCATAGTCGTCTTGGACATCCTAGTCTTTCCAAACTTCAGAAGATGATGCCACATATTTCTAGTTTAAAATCGTTAGAATGTGAATCTTGTAAAAAAGGAAAACATATTCGTACCTTTTTTTCTAGTAATCTCAATAAAAAATGTGAGCATCCTTTTTCCCTTATCCATTCAGATATTTGGGAACCAAGCCGTGTCAGTTCTTCTCTTGGGTTTCAGTATTTTGTTACATTTATTGATGATTTCTCGCGTTGTACTTGTGTCTTTTTAATGAAGAATCGTTCTGAGTTATTTTCCATTTTTCAAAAATTGTGCTGAAATTAAAAATCAATTTGGTCAAACCATTCAAGTTTTACGCAGTGACAATGCATGTGAGTATTTGTCTGATCAATTTCAAGATTTCATGGCAAAACAAGGTATTTTACATCAAACAACCTATCCTCATACTCCACAACAGAACGGAGTGGCTGAACGTAAAAATCGTCATTTGATTGAAACAGCCAGGACTTTACTCATTCATATGAATGTTCCTTTTCGTTTTTGGGGGGACGCTGTTCTTACAGCTTGTTATTTAATTAATCGGATGCCCTCCACTATTTTGGATAACAAAATTCCTCACTCCTTATTGTTTCCTAATACTCCAGTCTATAATATTCCTCCACGAATCTTTGGCTGTACCTGTTTTGCTCACAATCTTACTCCTAGAAAAGACAAACTCATTGCCAAAGCTTTCAAGTGTCTCTTTGTTGGTTATTCTCGTCTTCAGAAAGTGTACCGTTGTTATTCTCCTGATCTAGGACGTTATCTAGTGTCTACTGATGTCACCTTTTTTGAACAACCATTTTTTACTTCACCTATAGAAATTTTTGAAGTAAACACTATACTTCCTGTCCCTGTCTTTAACCCTTCTCCTGTTGTCTCATCACCTAGCATAGAGAGTTCATCAAGTCCTAGTCCCTCTCATGGTCCTCCACGGTCCCCTATTGTCTATCGTCGTCGCCCTCGTCCATCGACTAGTACCATGCCTACTGTGGAAGATGTGCCTGACAACTCACCACCTTCATCGATTACTTCTCCTGCTTTGGATCCTGCGTCAGAGAGTCCCCCCATTGCTCTTCGAAAAGGTACACGGTCTACCCATAATCCTCATCCTCTTTATGCTTTCCTGAGTTATGATCGTTTTTATCCTTCATATTATACTTTTGTTTCGACTTTGTCCTCTATTTCCATTCCCAAAACCACAGGAGAAGTATTATCTCATCTCGGTTGGCGACAAGCTATGATTGATGAGATGTCAGCCCTACATTCTAGTGCGACATGGGAACTGGTTTCTCGGCCTCCTGGTAAGTCAGTTGTTGGCTGTAGGTGGGTGCTTACAGTGAAGGTTGGTCCTGATGATTCTATCGATCAGTTGAAAGCTCGTTTGGTAGCTAAAGGCTACACCCAGATCTATGGCCTTTACTACAGTGACACCTTTTCTCCAGTTGTCAAAATTGCTTCTGTTCGTGTACTTCTTGCCTTGGCAGCCATTCGTCACTGGCCTCTTTTTCAGCTTGATATAAAGAATGCTTCTCTTTATGGTGATTTGCAAGAGGAGGTCTACATGGAGCAACCACCTGGGTTTGTTGCTCAGGGGGAGTCTGGGCTAGTCTGTAAACTTCGCAAATCTCTATATGGACTCAAGCAATCACCTCGCACTTGGTTTGGACGTTTTAGTACTGTTGTACAAACTTTTGGCTTGACTAGAAGTGAAGCTGACCACTCTGTTTTCTACCGATGTCAGTCTCTTGATAAATGCATATATCTTGTTGTCTATGTGGATGATATTGTTATTACTGGTAATGATTGTGTTGGCATTGAATAGTTGAAACAATATCTATTCAAGCATTTTTAGACTAAGGATCTTGGTAAGCTCCAATATTTTCTGGGTATAGAAGTTGCACAGTCTAGACATGGTTTTTCTATTTCCCAGAGGAAATATGCCTTGGATATTCTTAAAGAGGTTGGTATGACAGGGTGTAAGCCTATTGATACTCCAATGGATCCCAATGTCAAACTTCTTCCAGGACAAGGGGAGCCATTATCTGATCCCGGACGATATCGGAGAATGATTGGAAAATTGAACTACCTCACAATAACCAGGCCAGATATTTCTTTTGCAGTAGCTGTGTTGAGTCAATTCCTTGACTCTCCATATGACTCACATTGGGATGCTGCTGTTCGGGTACTTAGATATATCAAAGGAGCTCCAGGAAGAGGATTGCTCTATGAGGATAAGGGTCATATGGAGATATGTGGTTATGCAGATGCTGATTGGGCAGGTTCTCCCTTAGACAGGCGTTCTACCTCAGGATACTGCGTTCTTTTTGGAGGTAATCTTATATCATGGAAAAGTATGAAGCAAACTGTTGTTGCCAGATCAAGTGTTGAAGCCAAATATCGAGCAATGACAGTGGCAACATGTGAACTTATATGGTTAAAACAGTTACTGAAGGAATTAGGACTCTTTAAAGAACAATCAATGAAACTTGTGTGTGATAACCAAGCAGCTTTGTATATAGCCTCAAACCCAGTATTCCAAGAAAGAACAAAACACATTGAGATTGATTGTCACTTTTTGAGGGAGAAAGTTCAATTCGGGGAAATTACTACTACTTTCGTCAACACCAATGAGCAACTGACTGATGTCTTCACCAAATCTCTCTGAGGTCCTCGAGTTAACTATATATGTAACAAGCTTGGTGCATATGATATATATGCATCAGCTTGAGGGGGAGTGTTAAAATATTGGAAATTAGCAATGTATAGTCAGGTTCATGTATAGTGTCATAGGAAATAGCCACACTCATTATTTATGTCTTGTAAATTGTAGATGTATTTAATCTCCTGTTACCTATAAATAAGATGCATGCTAAGTGTTCAACACTTAAGCACATTTAGTAAATAATCTTTTCTTCCTCTAAATTCAGGTATAACTATACTATTCTTCATTCGTCATCTTCTCTGTGACCTTGAATCTTCAACCTGGATTTACATGGAACACACGGGGTGAGAATTCATAATTCTCAGTATAAGTGTACCAATACTAGCAGTCGTATAACATCATACAACCCATGAATATCTGCAATGAAACTTTAATTAGCAATTAAATCATTATTCCTTACTCAATCATAACGTCATAAATAAATCTGTATAATCCTTCGAATTTTTATTTTTTACTCTAGGAACATACACATTCTCTCTTTATGTAATGTTCCCAGTCTAACTAAACACAAACTATCAATGATATTAAACAACTGCCTATACAATTGCCTAATATCATTGAGCACAACACACAAACACAAGGAATCACCAAACACCAATACAATCAAACATGAAGTAATGAAATGATATTATGAAGTATGATATGATGTGTGATTATGCTCAAACAAGAATATGTGATGGTATAAATGCAATGTCATGAGATGTCATAGATGTCATGAACTTGCTATTCTTTCTTTTGCGGTGAGGAGGGAATTTGTTACCTCCTTAACCCACTACCTTCTTTACTGATTGGTTTCTTATCTTTACTTTTCTTTCTATAGTGGGGAGGGAATCTGTTACCTCCTTAACCCACCATTCTGAACTATTTCTGTGCTATTATAAGTAAGTATGCATAATGTAGTGTTATGCCTAACTCTTACATAACCACTACAAAATCTCTATATTTGCACTACTAGCTCTACCTCTCTAAGAGCGTTCATGCTACTCTTTGTATACTTCTTCTCCTTAGATTACATTCTTTCTTACCTTACTATCTTACCCATCACTATGAGGCATTTTTGCCATTATGGCAATCCTTGATTATCCATCTTGCTTCGCATACTTGAACCTTACGTCTTTTCAATTCATATCTAGGCAACCCTTGGTTGCTTAATTCATAATTCCCCTTAATTCTTAGTAACTAGGCACCAAGGCCCCTTATTCTTATCATTTAGACACTTTTGCTAGCCAATTACTATGGCCTTCACCTTTGCTATACTTATCTATATGCTTATATTCCACTTTCTCATCACTTTCCATGCGATATCTATGCAACCTTTTGTTGCATCAAGAATAAACTTATATCTAAGTCAATCCATGTCTAATGGATGTACAATCTTTCCTTTTTCTCAATCATATTATAAATCCTTAATCTTAACCATTAAACTCATAGACAAATCATGCTTTTCATAATTTAAATATTCTTGTTATCAATTAAAATAACATATAAGAACTTTACACATGTCATTGTTTATATAACACCATATTCTTTTTCTTTTGTCTTGCATTGAGCGCTTGAGCGCTGGCCTTCCAGCGCTTGAGCGCTGGCTGGGTATATTCAGAGTTCTGCCATGCGCCTAGGCACTGGCTGGATACATTCCAAACTCCTTTTCTGTGAGCTGGGCGCTCAAGCGCCAACTACCAGTGCTTAAGCGCTGGCTGGGTAGCAGCAGAACGTGCTGCTTTCCTCCATTTTCCTCATCCATTTCAACTCATTCAAAGCAATTTCTTGGAGCTTTTCCACTCAACAACCATGATATATCATCACAATACAATCATAATACCTTCATCTTAAATCAAAATACATCCTAAACCCTAGAAATACCCATTTTCATCCTTTGAAGAATCATACAAAATTTAACACAATAACCTGTTCTAAACCTTGTTCATACTCAAACTAATTAAAATCTAACACTAGAAACAAGAGTTTAGCCTCTAAACTCAACTTACTCATCAAACCCATTTTTCCATCAAAGCAAATCAAGAAAAAGATGGAGATGAGAAGATGAGAAACAAACCCCTACCTTAGTTGATGACCAATCTTGAAGCTTTGGATCCTCTTCTTGGGTCCTTCTTCTTCTCTTCCTCTCCTCCTTCCTCTCCTTTCTTCTTTGTTCTCCATTTCTTCTCCCCCCCTGGCTGCTGCGTGAGAGACGAGAGAGAGAAGTGAGAATTATCTTACTTTTAAAAACATGCCCCAAGGGCATTTTTGTCTTTTCACCAGAATTTCCCACCTCTTAGGAATACTTTGATCTTATTATTTCAAACTTTCTAACCTTCATAAGTATTAAAATAAATCCTATAATTCATCTTAATACTTATTTTGTCATTTCTTTAATTTTTCATATCTGCACTAAGTTCATTCGGTATCAAAATACTTACTCGATGTGCTTAAAAATACCAAACGAACTTAGTTTACCTTCAAACTTTAACTGCAGCTTTATTAACTCATTTATAACTTGGAAATAAACTATCCATATTTATTTCCCTTAACCTTACCTTTAAAACCATTTTCTGAGTCATTTTAGGCCTCTTTCTACCTTCTGTGTTATGGCAAAGTGTCTAAACTAACTCAATTTGTCATAAAATTGAACTGACATGTTAGGCAAGTATAATAGTACCTCTAAGACCATATGCAAGCCTAACATGTTTCTCGAGATGTTACATTTCTCCCCTTCTTTTAAAAATTTTGTTCCCAAAATTAGTTTTCCTACCATAAGGAGTTTTAACCAAATCATGGAGAAACAAAATTTAGCACCTACCTCTTCCTAGCACTGTGAATTCGGGTTCCAACTTTACTTCTTCAATTTTACTTCTCTTTGCGGACACTTCCCTTCGTAATGCTTTCAATAGATTTCTCTTGCCTTTCTCGTACTTGTCTTGGTAATTGAAGTTGATTGGCTCCCTGTACCTCTAGTACTCTAGCTGTAATAGCTGCCTGATTCCTCATTGTATCTGCGGTGTTCGTCGTTTGCTCCCTTGTTGCATTGGTTGTTGCCATGACTACTCCAACTTCACTTACTATGTTCTTGTCTTCTCGGATACGCCTTGGTGGTGCCATAGTTTCCCGTTCACACAGAACATTACATGTGGAGTTGGCCAGACTCGATATCATGTAACTGTGTAACAGTAGCTAAGAACAACCCACCATAAGGCAAGTCATGCAATCCTAAACAAACAACTCACAGAAAAGACAAGGATTGCACAGCTCCTGCAAAACTTCCTATTAAAACTTCTAATCTTTCCTAAGCCTAGTCAGTCCATACCCCGGCTCACAGGATGAACTGCTCTGATACCAAAATGTAACATCTTTATACTGAAATCCTAGTATATCTGACATATACCCGGATAAACAGTATTAACTATGCTACTTCTAACTTATTCATAAACTAATCCATAACATTTATACAAATAAATCATCATTTAGAGCCTTGTGGAAACAATATCCACTTATACACATAACTTTTCACTAATACATACCTGTTTTTCTTTTACATCCTTAATCTCATATACATGGAAATACAAAATCCATCTATTCAAAATAAAATATAACTATACTGTTCTTCATTCTTCATCTTCTCTGTGACCTTGAATCTTCAACTTGGATTTACATGGAACACACAGGGTGAGAATTCATAATTCTTAGTATAAGTGTACCAATACCAGCAGTCGTATAACATCATACAGCCCATGAATATCTGCAATGAAACTTTAACTGACAATTAAATCATTATTCCTGACTCAATCATAACGTCATAAATAAATCTGTGTAATCCTTCGAATTTCTATTCTTTACTCTAGGAACATACACATTCTCTCTTTATGTAATGTTCCCAGTCTAGCTATAACTCTGAACTAATTCCTCTTTACAAGATAAGACAACTGCCCATACAACTGTCATCGAAAAGTAACAATCAATGATATTGAACCACCGCCCATACAAAGGAACATTAACATTGAGCAGCCAAACACAAACTATCAATGATATTAAACAACTGCCCATACAATTGCCTAATATCATTGAGCACGGCACACAAACACAATAAATCACCAAACACCAATACAATCAAACATGAAGTAATGAAATGATATTATGAAGTATGATATGATGTGTGATTATGCTCAAACAAGAATATGTGATGGTATAAATGCAATGTCATGAGATGTCATGAACTTGCTATTCTTTCTTTTGCGGTGAGGAGGGAATTTGTTACCTCCTTAACCCACTACCTTCTTTACTGATTGGTTTCTTATCTTTACTTTTCTTTCTATAGTAGGGAGGGAATTTGTTACTTCCTTAACCCACCATTCTGAACTATTTTTGTGCTATGTATAAGTATGTATGCATAATGTAGTGTTATGCCTAACTCTTACATAACGACTACAAAATCTCTATACTTACACTACTAGCTCTTACCTCTATAAGAGCGTTCATGCTACTCTTTGTATACTTCTTCTCCTTAGTATACATTCTTTCTTACCTTACTATCTTACCCCATCACTATGAGGCATTTTTGCCATTATGGCAATCCTTGATTATCCATCTTGCTTCGCATACTTGAACCTTACGTCTTTTCAATTCATATCTAGGCAACCCTTGGTTGCTTAATTCATAATTCCCCTTAATTCTTAGTAACTAGGCACTAAGGCCCCTTTTTCTTATCATTTAGACACTTTTGCTAGCCAAATACTATGGCCTTCACCTTTGCTATACTTATCTATATGCTTATATTCCACTTTCTCATCACTTTCCATGCGATATCTATGCAACCTTTTGTTGCATCAAGAATAAACTTATATCTAAGTCAATCCATGTCTAATGGATGTACAATCTTTCCTTTTTCTCAATCATATTGTAAATCCTTAATCTTAACCATTAAACTCATAGACAAATCATGCTTTTCATAATTTAAATATTCTTGTTATCAATTAAAATAACATATAAGAACTTTACACATTTCATTGTTTATATAACACCATATTCTTTTTCTTTTGTCCTGCATCGAGTGCTTGAGCGCTAGCCTTCCAGCACTTGAGCGCTGGCTGGGTATATCCAGAGGCCATTCTACCAATTGAGTGCTTCCCAGCGCCTAGGCATTGGCTGGATACATTCCAAACTCCTCTTCTGTGAGCTGGGCACTCAAGCGCCCAACTACCAGCGCTTAAGCGCTGGCTGGGTAGCAGCAGAACGTGCCGCTAATTAAGGGATTTTTGTTTGTACATTGATCTATATATACATCAGGCTATGAGTCTCTAACTCAAGCCAATTATTTTCAAACTCAATACAAGCAATTCAGAAAAACTTTGTGTTCTTTCCATAGTAAGTGTGATAGTCTGATAGTAAAGAAGTTATTAGTAATTACATTAATTGATTCTATCATCTTAAACTTCTATTAAAAGAAAAAGATTCTATCATCTTAAACAACAATGAAACGCATGCCATCAAATTGATCAACTCCAAAGTTTGAGGATAAATATTGAAAAAAGAATCAAAGTTATGGATCAAATTTGTTATTTTGCTTATATTTTTCTTATAATATAGTTTATAAATTAGACTAACTAAAATTTCAAAGAACATTTATACTGGTACATTTTGTCTTCAAGCCATATGAACACCTCAAAATGTGTTGGTGATATGCGAAGAGATTGGACAACTTTGTTGCATTTTGAGCCGCTATGACTTGCTGTTTTCTTTTGTAGTTTTCTCTTTAGGACTTAATCCCCTCTCCTTTCTTTCTAATAATGTTTTCTTCTATCAAAGAAAGGAAAAGTATAACCAAAATTCTCCGCCTCTTGTTCAAATAAGAAAAGGAAAAGAAACAAAAAAATAATTGAATTCTATTAAACTTGCCTTAAAGTGAGAAAATCGTGGATAAGACCAATACTTTTCATAATGTGCAGGCTTTAATTTTAGTTAAGGTTTAATACACAAATTCAAGTCTGAACTCTTGCTTGAATAAAAATACAAGTTTAAAGAACTAAATCTCCAAATAAGTTTAGAACTTTTAATTAAAAAAATGAGAGGGACCTGTATCAAATACTCATGCATTTCTAGGCATGTTTAGCAGCTTTTAAATATCTTGTATATATAAATCTATAGATGCTAGCCATGGACCCAATCTGTCGTGTGCTTAGGGAAGAATAGTAGGAAATGACCAAAGTAAAAATTAAGTTACTTTACTCAATAAAATGTTTATATATAAAGTTTTTTATTCAATCCTAAATAAAACCAAAAAAATATTTTATTCTTTTTCGAAAAAGATCTATAAATCATTTTACAGATAATTTAACTGATTTAAAGTATCATTTTTATTGAGGAAAAAAAGAGGGGCATTGGTGGAAAGTGGAGAGAGGATATGGTGATCTGGAGTATGTTAATATAGATTTTAACAATTTAAAAGTTTTGTATAAGAACAGACGGAAGGACGAGTAATGCGAAAGTGGGAGATTAAATAGTGGAAAGGAGTTGGAAGCTTCTGCTAGTACTGTTATATATTTGACTGTCCAATGATAAAGAATATTTTCACAATAAACTTGCATAAAAGATGTTTGATCCCAATCTACATTATGCATATTTGTAACAGTGCTCGGAAGGTTTTATGCATACGCGAATGCGGCGTCGAGTGGAGTCCTTGATTCAGGTAATTTAACATTTTTTTGTTTGCTTGTTCAAGTAAAGCTTTGTGGTAGCTCATACTAATAATTTTTTTAGTAGCTCACCTTAGTTTGACTTTGGAGTTGAATATGCTTGATTATAAAAGTAATATAGAGGATATTACAGTAATGGTCTGGTACTCTTGTATGCTTTATTGAAAATTTTTTATGAGTAGGGAAAGCTCCGCTTTTCCTTTTATATTTTGTCCTAATATTAGTTTTTGGTTGTAGCAAAGGAATGTACCTGGTTAGGAAGATTTAATTGGTAGCCTAGAGCCCAACTAAAATCCCACACAAGTTAAATGTAACCCATTGAAGAATTTGTATGGTAGAAGTGAACATGTTTTGGGCATTGGCCTATGATGAACAAAATCTGCGTTTTTGATGAATTGCATTTTTGGTCTGACATATCTGCATTAGTGGCCATTTTCCCTTACTGTTTTGTTGACTTTCATAGTTTAACTTGTAAGAGAACCTACGCTTGTTTTGTAGGCTCTGGATCGTGCCAAACCAGATCTTGAGAATTCGAAGAAAACATCACACAACAGATCCTTCAAACGGCTGGTTTGTTATGTGCATGCTTAATGAGTGTTGTGATGGTTTTTTTATCTAGTATTGCTTTTGTTGCTATGTTTTATAATAATACTTCTGAAAATTTTGTACTGGATTATAGAGCCTCAAGGATTCAAGAGTCAACTCATTTTCATAAAAGGTGAAGCTTGATGAGAAAGTAATGATGTTCTGCTTCTTTTGGACTATACAATCGCCGACCAAGGAATTACTGGTGCATGTTTGCAAACTGTTCCAGTTTCTTGTAACTTGAAGATGTGATTCTTCTTTTGAACTCTACACACTCCGTATCCAAGGAATTGCTGGCCTATTTTTGCAGACTGCTCCAGGTGCCTGTAATTTATTCATGGAAAAAAAAAGGATACAAGATAAACGACCAACCAAATTAGTTAATAAAATGTACAATTGTTTATCATCTGTATGTGTACTGTGTATACTTGTATTTTTTTGAGGCATTCATCTAGTTCCCCTTTTTTTGGTACAACATCTAGTTTTCCTTTTTTTGTAAAGTTATCATTAGTATGTTATGCAAGTTTAAACTTGCTAATCAGGTGACATGGATAAGCTGGTTTAGCGTTTGAGGGGTTTTAAACCAGATGTTTGATCATATAGCATGCTTTTGTGGATTGCAGTTTCATCATGTTTACTCGTATATCACCGATGAGTCTTTCAATCACAGAATTCTTACTCGTATATCACCGATGAGTCTTTCAATCACAGAATTCTTACTCTCGTTATTAATCCTCAGTGTTCTCAAGGCTACATTTAGTTTACTAGACCTGAAAAGATACGCAATACGTGCATGGTGTTAGTAGAACTGGAATATTCTTTGGAGTTAATAATTACTTGACTGATATTATGAAATGTGGAAGCTAATTATTATTTTATCATGATTTAGATTTGTACTTACAATTTGAATTAGAATCATATTATAGGGAGTCTTCTATATGATAAAGGTAAGGATTTGTTTGTTTTGAATACTTCAGTCATGGGCTATAATATCCGTTTGGGCCACCTTTTGTTAGAGAATTTTGAGATTAATGAATTATTTTTTTACTATATTTTTTTCTATATTTCTTCTATATCTTTTAAGTTCTTTACACTTATTTTATAACATGTTATTATTGTTAGGTGTACTAGATAATGTAAGTGCACATGTTGACAAGTAATAAAAGGATTGTGCTATTAGTGTGTTGAGTATTAACCAATCACCCTTTTGACATCATCCAAGCAAACAAATAATTGGGATCCAAACAAGAACATTAGAAGAAACCAAATTAAAGCAAGCTAAAAAAATCACTAGATTAAATATTGAGAAGCAATGAACTAAAGCAGGAAAAAAAATAATTTAAAAGTGATATTGCTTGTAAAGTGAACAAGTTGTATATATTTTTAATTTAATTTAAAGTGTATCGTGATCTTAACGTACTAAACGATTAAAGATAAATATATTTTTTCTTATTTATTTTACAAATAAGTTTACTTTAAAAGAATTTTCTCCAATTAAAGACTAAGGTCCATTATCCCCTACTATTTTCATTTGAATCTATGCATCCTTCATTATAATTTATCAATGAATTTGATTTGTTATTCAAGGCACTAAATTATTTATATGTCTAAATTTGATTCTAAATTTAATACTAAAAGTATAATTAGAATTATACTTAAGTAATTAGATCTAAATATGCTACTATTTACTAAAACATTTCTAATATATTAGTTTTCTTATGTATAGAAGATATAAACCACGAGAAGATGGTAAGTACATAACATGTGTTTATCATGATTACAAAATATATATATACAAAGCTTGAAATCTAGGCCTTTTAAGGCATTAAATATACAAGTTTCAAAATAAAACTAAGCTAAGCTTCCTCGTATCTTGTCTGCACATTACTATTCATAGGTCTTCTATCTTGGAATCATTATGGAAATCACAACACATGAGTGAGAATTAGAAATTCTCAGTAGATTATTAATAAAACATGTCATCACAATTATTCTAGCTATTTTAGAGAAAAACACATTTTAAAACTCAAGTTATATAACTATACACCGTAGAAAGGTGGCAAAAGTCTAAATCACTTCCTTTTTCTTCTCAAAATAGAATCCTATTTTATTACATAACCATTTCCACACAAATTCTGCATATCTTCATCACATTCTCAAAAGTAAACAATTGTCCATACAATTGCAATGTCATGAGTATGTCATGATTAGCAACCGTCCATACAATTGTCATGCATATGCCTTTGATGCTTTATGTCTATGGTTGTGCAAAACCTAGAAATGTAATTGTTAATGCCATGATACCATATTCAAGAACTCAGTTCCATGGCAATGTTATGATGTGTCATGAGTCATCAGAAGTTGTGGGGAATCTGTCGCCTCAACTACTCTGGGAATCCTCGCTTCCCAAATCTCCAAGAGATATATCATAAGCCAATAGAAATAGTGAGTGAATTTCTTGTCTCAACTATTCTACAATAGGGAGGAACTGTAAATCAACAGAAATAGTGAGGGAATCTCTCGCCTCAACTATTCCACAATAAGGAGTTACTGTTTGTCCTCAAGCTATTAAAGGTTTTGAATCACCTCTAGTAGTGAGAGAATCTCTCGCTTAGCTACCTTCCATTTAGGATAATATCTAGTAAAGAGGGAGGCAAATCATCATCCTTAGCTCAACTACCAAAATAATGAGGGAGGGAAAACACCGTTCATAGCTCATCATTATGATAAGGAGGGAAAACACCATCCTCACATTATCATATATTATCACCAAATGGGAAGATCACATCCTTCATGATACACAAACAAGAAAAACAATGACTAATTACCACAATAATTAGCACATCAATTGATTTACATTAATCACATTCTCAATACTCATTAGAAAGCATACATGAAGGATCTATACAAGTAAGGAGCTTCATTTTAACAAAACAAAGGTCCTGGCAAAATTTGGATCTGGTGCCTATGAAGGCTGATTTTCATGAATGCACCAAATGTACATCATAACGTTTAAATTTCAAAAATTTTATAGGCAAATAGCCTTATCTCATATCTTTCAAATGAAACAAACCTCACTTCATTTGATTTAGTGTAGCCAAAGTTATGCAACAAAATGTAGAGGCTGAAACATGGCAACTACCTATTTTCTTAGAATTTGACCTTACTTTAAACTGAAATTGGGAACAAGCAAAGAGTCCAGAAATTCTGAAATTTTTACCTCTTATAGCCTTACACATTAGCTTCAAAATGCCACTAGCCTCATGTAATTATGACCATGGAGCAGGAAGTTATGCTATCGGGTTTATCAAGTGCCAGATTGTTGGTTTTTGCATAATCTATTTCGGATTCAAACCGAAAATGGTGCCACTTGGTTTGACCTAAAAATCTGAAATTTTTACTACATGAGTCCTTGTATCTTAGCTTTCAAAAGCAACAAGAAACAAGTCATTTCGATGACTACAACTCAAGTTATGCAACAAACATCACAAGCTATCAGAGAATTCTGCAAAAACTTGTTCTGCATAATTAGTTCTCCAACCAATTTCTAACACTTCCAACTTCATTCATAGATGTTTTCCAGCATCAATCATGACTTCTAATCATTTGGTAGCACTTGAAAAACACTCTTAGCTCGAGTAATAGAGCAATGATCAAACCTTATCCCACAAAATACTCGTTTTCTAAATCTCTACATAAGTGATCATAATGGGTTTCAATGAATCACAACTCACAACCATGTGTCAACAAGCTATAAACAAACCATTTTCAGCCATGGGAATCAAAGAACAACCAAGGAAAAATACAAACTCAACTCAAATCCATTTTTGTTCATCAACAAACATGGAGCAAAAACAAGAAAAGAAAGAAAAAGAGTTATGAAATTAGTCCCCCTACCTCTAGCTCTACGATTGATGATCAAGCTCCTGCTTTTCTCTTCCCCTTGCTCCTTTTCATGTCCCCTGCTTCTTCATCTTTTTTTCTCCCTTTTCTTTTCTTTCTTTTCCTCTTGTTTCTGCTCCCTTTCTTTTGCAGCTGTTGCTGCTGCCTTTTCACGTGGGAGATAGAGTGACCAAGTGAAAAAATATCTCATTTTTAAAGGATAAGAATGTTTGACATCCAAGCCACTTGAATTTTGTGCTGGAAACTTTATATCTGTTAGGAACACTTATATTTCATTAAATCAAGTTTCCTAACTTCCTTAGGCATTAGAATAAATCCTAAGATTCATCTAAATCCTAATTTCATCATTTCCATAAACTTCCATATCTGCACTAAGTCCATTCGATATTAAAACACTCACTCGGTGTGCTTAAAAATACCAAACGAACTCAGTTTACCCTCAAACTTTAACTATATGTTCATCCACCTATTAATGACCTAGAAATAAATTATTCATAATTATTTTCTTCATCTAAGCCATTTATGCTATTTTCTAAGTGATTTTAAGCTATTTTTCACCTTCTGCATTGTAGCAAAGTGCCTAAACAACCTCAGAATATCACAAAATTAAATAGACATATCAAGTGAGTGTTATGGTACATTTCTATCCATAAACATTACTAACATGTCAATGAGGATGTTACATTTCTTCCTTCTTTCTTAAAATTTTGTCTTCAAAATTTAGCTTTTCGTACTAAAAATTATGAGGTCATAATAAGATATGATAACATACTCGAAGGAATCTCACCTTCCTTAGTGATATCTAACCTATCATTCTCAATTTCTAACAGAACTTAGATGTTCTCAAAACTTGTTTACCTCATACAAACAACTCTAGATAGTCTTGCCTCATGCGGGACTCCAGCTCCCATGTAGCCTCTTCAAAGCCAAACCCAAATCAGATACCCTTCACCAAAGAAATATGTTTTTCACTAAACTCTTGAATTCCTCTATTCATATTCCTTACAAGTTTTATCTACAAACCCTCCATCTATTCCTTGGGCTCTACTAACTCTAGAAGTACCATTCCATAAGGTGTAGATACAAACTAGTCCTCAGCGAGTTCAGTCATGCCGACTGGACCCTCACTAGAAGAATTCTTATTTTCTCTAGTTTGCCTTAGTGAAGTCATAGTTTCCTATCTACACAGAACATTATATATTGAGTTGATCAATCTCAATATAATGTAACCGTGTAACAGTAGCTAATAATAATCCAACCAAAGGCAAGTCATGCAATTCTATTCAAATATCTCAAACAAGAGACAAAGAAACAAACAACCCACATAGAACTCCTAAACATGCCTAAGCATAGTCAGTCCATATACCGACTCAACAGGATGAACTACTCTGATACTATAATGTAACATTCTGAATTTAATACTAATAGTATAATTAGAATTATACTAAAGTAATTAGATCCAAATATGCTACTATCTACTAAAACATTTATAATATATCAGTTTTCTTATGTACAGAAGATATGAGCCACGAGAAAATGGTTAGTACATCATGTTTATATTTATCATGATTACAAAAAATATATATACATAGCTTGAAATCTAGGCCTTTTAAGGCACCGAATATACAAGTTTCAAAATAAAACTAAGATAAGCTTCCTCGCATCTTGTCTGCACATTACTGCCCATAGATCTTCTTTCCTAGAATCATTATGGTAATCACAACACACGGGGTGAGAATTAGAAATTCTCAGTAGAATATTAATAAAACATGTCATCACAATCATTCCATCTACTTCGGGGAAAACCATGTTTGAAAACTCAAGTTATATAAACATATGCGGTAGAAAGGTGGCAAAATTCTAAACCACTTTCTTTCTCTTCCCGAAATAGAATCACATTTTATTGGTATACATAAAAACCATTTCCACACAAATTCCGTATATCTTCATCACATTCTCAATAGTAAATAATTGCCCATACAATTGCAATGTCATGAGTATGTCATGATTAGCAACCACCCATACAGTTGCCATGCATATACCTATTGATGCCTTATATTTATGCCTGTGCAAAACCTAGAAATGTAATTGATAATGTCATGATACCATATTCGAGAACCCAATTCCATGGAAATGTTATGATGTGTCATGAGTCATCAGAAGTAGTGGGGAATCTCTCGCCTCAACTACTCTGGGAATCCTCGCTTCACATATCACCAAGAGATATATCATAAGTCAACATAAATAGTGAGGGAATCTCTCGCCTCAATTATTCTGCAATAGGGAGGAACTGTAACATCCCAATTCTTTTTCCTTTTTTCTTGTTTTTTGGTTATCTGTGATTTTTGTGATTTTTATGAATTATTTGACTTATTTTGATTATTTTAATATTATTTTCAAAAAATTTTGGACTGTTCAAACGAGACCTGTGGTGTAACATCCCGAAAATTAATGATTTCAGGATAAATAATCATTTTACAATATTTGGGATTTTCTAGAATTTTTCTGGATTTTTCTGAGAACGCAGAATATTTTAATATATTTCTCGTTTTGCGTGAAACTCGAGCAGAGTCGTGAAAACGACTGTAGTGCTTCAAAAATTGGAAAATTATGTGCGAATAGTCATTTTATAATATTTGAAATTTTTGGGAATTTTCTGGGAATTTTTCTAACCGTCGAATATTTTAATATATTCATCGTTTTGCGTGCACATTGAAATGAGAATTGCTTGAGACCAGTGCAACACTCGGAAATTGATTATTTAACCATGAATAGTCATTTTCCAATATTTGTGATTTATGTGAATTTTTTCAGAATTATCCTAACGATGAATATTTTAATATATTCCTCGTTTTGCGCGAACATTGAGAGAGTCATGAAAATGATGTAATGCTTTAAAAATTGGAAATTTATATGACGGATAGTCGTTTTATAATATTTGCAATTTTTGAGAATTTTCTGGGAATTTTCTCGGAAACGTCGAATATTACAGTATATTCCTCGTTTTGCGTCTTGTGGCCGATCGAATCGAAAACGCGACGTTTTCTCTGCGAACCTTGGACTATGGACATGTCGACGGGGGATCTTACTAAACCCGAGGCTTGACACAGTTTACGAGGTTTCATAATTTTCGAGAAATTCTAACAGACAAAATAAATCAATACAACGAAAAATTAATCTGACAGATGAATTAAATACTGACTTCTGTCAACTGTAACTATTATCTATTGGATAATAGTATGTAATAAAAATCCTATCACATTATCCTAATGCAATCTACTTTATGTCTAATCCATCCACTTTAATTCAAATTTAATAGTAAAATAATCGAAGCTTCCTTAAGAAGCTTTGACCTCACCTTTGACCCATGTGTTTTGGCTTCTCTTGGAAGCCTTTCCCTCTCACTTCTCTCTCTCCCCACACGGCTGGAATGCAGCCTCCAAGCAAGGAAAATTCATTTCCTTTCATTAATTCATTTACATCAAAAATACATTAATTTCCAAAAAAAAAAACACTTCTCTCTCATCACTTCTTCTCCTTCCTTCTTCAAACTTTCTCTCCTCCTTCTCTCTACCAAGCTCCACGGCCAGCCACCCTTCACCACCCTAACCTTCACAAAAATTTCATCTAGCTACATTTCTTGAATCCTCTCAACATTCTAAACACTTTTTCTTCTTGGAGTTTCTTGAGATTCCATCATCTTCACCATTTTCTCCAAGCTCCATCTTTGGGCATTTTGGGTAAGTTTCATGACCACTCTCCCTCTCCTCTTGATTTCGTGATTATGGTTTCTTTTATGGCCATCCATGGTTGATTTTCCAAGCCTTGATATTGATTCTAACCAAGTCACCATTTTTAGGGATTTTGGTGGCCAAATCCGAAAATCCAAGGAGCTTTCTTGGAGTTCTTTGATTTCTTCACTTAGGTAAGAGGAAGACACTCCTCTTCAACCATTTTTAGCATCTAGGAACCTTGATTGCTTGATTTGTGGAAGAACCCTAATAAGGGTTGTTCTTGAATTTAATGATTGATTATGCTATGTGTTGATTTTTATTTATTTATGCTATTGGATTGAATTGTTGTATATAATGCTATGTTAGATTGGATCTTGTAATTGAAAATGGAAGAAAAACGTTGGGGAAGCCCTCTTGGTGGCCACGGTTTTGAGGCTAGCAATTAAGGGAAATTGTGATAAATTGTAACAAGCATTTGATTTGAAGTAATCAATGTATAAATATGGAATGTAATGGAAGAAGAATTTGAAATTGAAACTCAAGTGATGCCACGGTTTTTGGGTGGAAGAATGGGGTAATTTATGGTTAATGTGCAATAAGTATGGGACTAGGATTAATTAAGTAACAAGATGGGATTTAATGAAAGAACAATTGGAAGTTGAAACTTCTATGGTGGTTACGGTTTTGGAGCCAAGAACCTAGGGTTTTTGGTGAGTTAATTGAACAAGTGAACACTTTAAATAATTAAGGGAGTGGTGTACAAGATTATGGCTTGAAAGGAATTGGGATTGAATTCATTAGGAGGCCACGGCCTCTAGTACATTTTTTAGGGAAAATGTAATTTTGGTAAATTGGAAGTATAAGTAATTAGATACTTAGAGAACTAGGTAATGAAATGGACAATTATTAAATTAGAAGGATTATTAGGATTAAGACTTCATAAGCCTTAAAGGACTAAGAATGAATTCATCATAAGACTTAAGGTGATTATAAGTGGGTAAAGAACATGAGAATGTGAGACTTGAGGGCTTAAATAAAATGTAAGTTATTGGAGATCGAATTGCCTTAGTATGTTAAGTTGATTTTTGAACATGAACCTTGAAATGAGGAATAAATTCTAAGTTAGGATTCATAATGAACCTAATGACGTATTAATTGATTTGATATTGATATTATGTGATTATGGGTCCATGCGAGTGACCATTTACATATTGATGCTTATATTGGCCTAATGTGGCACATTATGAACTTGTATGAGATGGTGGATCATACATGTGCATGCATAGTGTCTTATGCATTGTGTTTGTCCTTGTGGACTGTTGTAAGGCCAAGTTGCCTAGGAGATTGAACACACCTTAGTGCGGGTGCGAATAGACAAGTGTGGGTCGTGTTATGACCTCGGGGCGTCGGGGTGCGGGTCCTCCACATGGGCGCTTTAGAGCTCCTCCACCGTGGGGTGGGGCAACCGATGCAAACACACCGACGATCCGGACTTGACACTGTCCTATATCGTGATCTAGTGTAGAATGTCTGTACAATGCCATGATTTGCACATGAGAAAATTTATTGATAGCACTGGCCTCGGCTAGCCGAGTTACGTACATGTCTCCTGATCTTTCTCTCCGCTTGATTGAGTTTAGCTCCATGGAGTAGGGGTTTGAGAGAACATGCATATGAGACATGATATATATATATATACATTGTTGTTATCATCTGTTTTCCATATTATGACTTATCTGTTCATTACTGTAATGATTACCTGCCTGGACTGTTTAACTGCTTACTGTTGGACTTACTGTTAGTATTTGAATATACTGTTTCTGACTTGCTATTTGGGCGCGTGGCGCCGTAATGTTTCTAGCATGCTATGATTGGTAATGATGGTAGGATGTCTTACCTCTTTCTTGTATTCTTGTGCTTCTGTTATGTATATATATATGTACGTTTGATAAAAGATCGTGAGGGAGATGAAGAGGAATCTTGGTTGATTGGATTGGGCGTTTGGACAAGGTTTCTTCGGCTACGTACGAGTGCAGCTGCGTGGAGGCATTGATGCCTGACTTGTTGACTGGGACTCCGAGCGTCGTATGCGTATATGGGGTTGCGGCTTTGTCTGCTAGTAGTACCTATCCCTGGGTCACTACTTTTCCCCCTTTTAGTGTTTTATCCCCGCTGTATTTTATTGAACTCTGTAATTGTTATATTCTATGTCATCAGTGATTTGTGTAAATTGACTATATATACATATGTATAAGAGATATGATTTTATTTCAGTGGTTGTATCATGGCTTGAATACATTTATATTTCATTCGAGGCTCATATTTTCTACCTATGCATATTGTAAAAAAAAAAAAAATATAGACTCTTGAGAATTTAGTTACCGTTCTCATGACTGCGACACACTTGGATTTAGTAACTGTGGTGTAATGACGATTATGCTTCGGTTGCTACATCAAGGGGTGTTACATTAGGTGGTATCAGAGCAGTTCATCCTGTTGAGCCGGGGTATGGACTTGCTGTGTTTAGGCATATTAGAATTGGGTCTGTTGTGCACTTCCTTGTCTCTTGATTGAGATGATGGGAAAGGAATGCATGGCTTGCTGTAGGTTGAATGTTGATAGCTACTGTTATACAGTTGCATGATATTGAGGACTGGCCTACTCAATGTGTAATGTTCTGTATGTACAGGAAACTATGACTTCACCTAGGCGTATTATGTTAGGGAAATAGGAATTCTTTTGTGAGGAGATCAAAAGGTTTTGGAAAACTGATCTTCTGGAGAAAGAAATAGTTGGCGTAAACTAGATTCGAGAAGCAGTTTGGGAGTTGACGGCTTACGAGGGGCTACGCTGTAGAAGCAGAATGAAGGAGCTCGAGCTAGAGATCGTTAGAATTCATGAATTGACTTGTCATGTTTGAATTGTGTGATTTTGTGTGTTTGGTTTCCGAAGAGGAATAATGGTGTTTGAAATAATTATGTTTGTTTTGATATGTATGTTTTGTCCGACTTCGAAGAAAGTCAATGGCTCGTGGCAGACGTATGCGTGTAAAAGCGGGACAAGACAATAGAAGTATGGCCACGACGGCAGAAGAAAGGCAAATGGTAGCTGAGATGACAACTTACCAGGATCAGAGGATCACGCAACAACGAGAGTTGGAAGTTGAGGTTCAGAATCTGTTGAAGGAAAGTCGACTTCGGGGCAAACGTGGACTACCTAGATTCCAAAGGAGGAATAATAGAAAAGTTAACCGGTTTAGCGGAAACCATGCGCACGGGTATCATGGAAACAACAACAACAACCAATTCCTGGACAAAGTACTAGTGGCGGTGTATCCAGTCAGATCCCAACATCTTCGCCAAGATGTATGAAATGCGGAAAGGAACACTTCACGAGGGAGTGTAAGATCAAAGGGATAATCTGTTTTAGATGCGGAAAGCCTGGACACGTCTCTCGCAACTGCGACCAAGCAAAGGCAAATTCTTCAGTCAATGCTGTAAGGGCTGTAGAACCACAATCAGAAACCAGAACTTATACCCTGGGAGGTGCTGAGACTTCAAAATTCGGAGATCTAAACCGTGGAAGTTATGCCTCAAATGTCGATCCCGTAATCGTGCTGTATAATTCTGGGGGTAACCCTTCCTTTTACAATTTGTAACTTTATGGATCATTAGGATTCATCTGTATCTTTCCTATCTTCAACTTAAATTATTTCCATTTCTGTTACTAAGACTTGTCGTTGACACCTAAGTTTATGTAATCTGTTCTATTTCTACTAAAGACTGAATCTTTCGTTGATCTATCTTGCTTACCTAAAATCATGTCTATTTGAGCTTCTGATTCTAGAAATTGATTGGTCGTTTCCCGATTATCACCTGCTAGAGCGTTTCGACCAACACCTTAGTGATTTTCGAAACTAAGGCTTTTGAGTTCGTAACAGCTAACAAAGTTGAAGCTTTGTGAGGAAAAAGAAATCCAAGGATACGTGTTACATTTTGTAGAGGACCAAAGAAAAGGGGAATATGACTGTCACCATTGTAGTCAATGAGTTTCTCGTGATAAACTACAGTGCTGTCAGTTAAGGAGAAGAATGGAACATTTCAGTGAGGTTAGCACCATCGTCAAACGAACGAGACCATGATCAAGGGTGAGTATCCTCGGAGAAAGATGTACGTCCTGGTCATCATTAAGTTCGTGGAAGATTGAGAATGTCCCCGAAATGATTTCGAATGCGCTATGGGCATTATGGGTGCCTCGTGATGCCGTTCAGAGTAACAAATCCTCTTGTCGCATTCATGAGTGACATGAATTGTATCTTTTATCCTTACCTAGAACAGAATTGTCATTGTCATTAATGATGACATTCTGATCTATTCCCAAGAATATGTAGATACACGTTGGACATCTCGGCATAGTTTTCCTGACTTTAAAGGAGAGAGAAAATGCCAAAGTATCAGAGTACGGATTCTTAATTGAGAAGGTTCGGTTTTGGATCATGAAATTCCAAACGGAGGGATTGTTGTGGATTTCCAAGAGATTGAAGCAGCTTCTTCAAAAGGAAAGATCGGAGACCGTAAAAGAGACACATTCTTGTGAGAATTAGTTAGTCTTATCGAAGAAGACACAAAGATTGAAGGAGTATCAATGGATCCTCCAAGATAGCCTGGATATTTTGCTCGGTTGCAAGAAGAGAATAAAAACTTCTATGGACTGACGCGTGTGAAGAAAGGTTTTAAAGGTCGAGGAGACATTCGAATGCTTGTCAGATTTGGTTCCACCTAATCCCAGGGAACTGTTTGGAGAATTTTATGCTTTACATTAAAATCTAGGACATGTGTTCATGTAAGGTTAGGAAGGTTGTGACCTACACCTCAAGGTAGTTGAGGACACATTGGGAATTGCCTAACTCACAGTTTGGTGCTAGCTGTAGTTAAAATTTCTCTGAGAATATGGAGACGCTTGCTACGATCAACGCCTTTAGCAATCACAAGGACCTGAAGTATCCATTCGATAAAAAGTGGCTGAACATGAGACAGGAAAGGTGATTAAAGTTTTTAAAGGAGTATAACGTTTAGTTTCAGTGTCGTCCTGTCTGGGTTACTAATAAACCCATTCCAAAATTCTTTGGACTATATCAAATTTCGTTTCGGGTTTGGTTTAATAGCTTGTCAGCGGATTCTGTTATCCTTTCTTTCTAAATCTCCATAATATCTTTCATATGTCACGATTGCGAAAGTATGTCACCGATCCACCACGTCATCAAACTAAACCCGGTGCAATTCAGAGAGAGTCTGATTTATGAGAAACTTCTCATGCAGATTGAGAATAGAAGAATAAAGCAACACAAAGATATAGAGATCGCATTGGTAAAGGTGATTTGGAATGAAGCAACTGGTGATGCGACTTGGGAATTGGAAGATAAGATGAAGGAGCAACATCCAGAATTATTTTAAGGTACGTAAATTTCGAGGACGAAATTCCTTTTAGTAGGGGAGTGTTGTAACATCCCGAAAATTAATGATTTCAGGATAAATAATCATTTTACAATATTTGGGATTTTCTAGAATTTTTCTGAGAACGCAGAATATTTTAATATATTTCTCGTTTTGCGTGAAACTCGAGCAGAGTCGTGAAAACGACTGTAGTGCTTCAAAAATTGGAAAATTATGTGCGAATAGTCATTTTATAATATTTGAAATTTTTGGGAATTTTCTCGAATTTTTCTAACCGTCGAATATTTTAATATATTCATCGTTTTGCGTGCACATTGGGCCGAGAATTGCTTGAGACCAAGAGTGCAACACTCCGGAAATTGATTATTTCACCATGAATAGTCATTTTCCAATATTTGTGATTTATGTGAATTTTTTTAATTATCCGAGAACGATGAATATTTTAATATATTCCTCGTTTTGCGCGAACATTGAGCAGAGTCATGAAAATGATCAATGCTTTAAAAATTGGAAATTTATATGACGGATAGTCGTTTTATAATATTTGCAATTTTTGAGAATTTTCTCGGGAATTTTCTCGAAACGTCGAATATTACAAGATATTCCTCGTTTTGCGTCTTGTATTGGCCGATCGAACCTCGGAAAACGCGACGTTTTCTCTGTGAACCTTGGACTATGGACATGTCGACGGGGGATCTTACTAAACCCGAGGCTTGACACAATTTACGAGGTTTCATAATTTTCGAGAAATTCTAACAGACAAAATAAATCAATACAGCGAAAAATTCATCTGTCAGATTAATTAAATACTGACTTCTGTCAACTGTAACTATTATCTATTGGATAATAGTGTGTAATAAAAATCCTATCACATTATCCTAATGCAATCTACTTTATGTCTAATCCATCCACTTTAATTCAAATTTAATAGTAAAATAATCGAAGCTTCCTTAAGAAGCTTTGACCTCACCTTTGACCCATGTGTTTTGGCTTCTCTTGGAAGCCTTTCCCTCTCACTTCTCTCTCTCCCCACACGGCTGGAATGCAGCCTCCAAGCAAGGAAAATTCATTTCCTTTCATTAATTCATTTACATAAAAAATACATTAATTTCCAAAAAAAAAAACACTTCTCTCTCATCACTTCTTCTCCTTCCTTCTTCAAACTTTCTCTCCTCCTTCTCTCTACCAAGCTCCACGGCCAGCCACCCTTCACCACCCTAACCTTCACAAAAATTTCATCTAGCTACATTTCTTGAATCCTCTCAACATTCTAAACACTTTTTCTTCTTGGAGTTTCTTGAGATTCCATCATCTTCACCATTTTCTCCAAGCTCCATCTTTGGGCATTTTGGGTAAGTTTCATGACCACTCTCCCTCTCCTCTTGATTTCGTGATTATGGTTTCTTTTATGGCCATCCATGGTTGATTTTCCAAGCCTTGATATTGATTCTAACCAAGTCACCATTTTTAGGGATTTTGGTGGCCAAATCCGAAAAATCCAAGGAGCTTTCTTGGAGTTCTTTGATTTCTTCACTTAGGTAAGAGGAAGACACTCCTCTTCAACCATTTTTAGCATCTAGGAACCTTGATTGCTTGATTTGTGGAAGAACCCTAATAAGGGATGTTCTTGAATTTAATGATTGATTATGCTATGTGTTGATTTTTATTTATTTATGCTATTGGATTGAATTGTTGTATATAATGCTATGTTAGATTGGATCTTGTAATTGAAAATGGAAGAAAAACGTTGGGGAAGCCCTCTTGGTGGCCACGGTTTTGAGGCTAGCAATTAAGGGAAATTGTGATAAATTGTAACAAGCATTTGATTTGAAGTAATCAATGTATAAATATGGAATGTAATGGAAGAAGAATTTGAAATTGAAACTCAAGTGATGCCACGGTTTTTGGGTGGAAGAATGGGGTAATTTATGGTTAATGTGCAATAAGTATGGGACTAGGATTAATTAAGTAACAAGATGGGATTTAATGAAAGAACAATTGGAAGTTGAAACTTCTATGGTGGTTACGGTTTTGGAGCCAAGAACCTAGGGTTTTTGGTGAGTTAATTGAACAAGTGAACACTTTAAATAATTAAGGGAGTGGTGTACAAGATTATGGCTTGAAAGGAATTGGGATTGAATTCATTAGGAGGCCACGGCCTCTAGTACATTTTTAGGGAAAATGTAATTTTGGTAAATTGGAAGTATAAGTAATTAGATACTTAGAGAACTAGGTAATGAAATGGACAATTATTAAATTAGAAGGATTATTAGGATTAAGACTTCATAAGCCTTAAAGGACTAAGAATGAATTCATCATAAGACTTAAGGTGATTATAAGTGGGTAAAGAACATGAGAATGTGAGACTTGAGGGCTTAAATAAAATGTAAGTTATTGGAGATCGAATTGCCTTAGTATGTTAAGTTGATTTTTGAACATGAACCTTGAAATGAGGAATAAATTCTAAGTTAGGATTCATAATGAACCTAATGACGTATTAATTGATTTGATATTGATATTATGTGATTATGGGTCCATGCGAGTGACCATTTACATATTGATGCTTATATTGGCCTAATGTGGCACATTATGAACTTGTATGAGATGGTGGATCATACATGTGCATGCATAGTGTCTTATGCATTGTGTTTGTCCTTGTGGACTGTTGTAAGGCCAAGTTGCCTAGGAGATTGAACACACCTTAGTGCGGGTGCGAATAGACAAGTGTGGGTCGTGTTATGACCTCGGGGCGTCGGGGTGCGGGTCCTCCACATGGGCGCTTTAGAGCTCCTCTGCACCGTGGGGCAAACCGATGCAAACACACGACGATCCGGACTTGACACTGTCCTATATCGTGATCTAGTGTAGAATGTCCGTACAATGCCATGATTTGCGCATGAGAAAATTTATTGATAGCACCGGCCTCGGCAAATGAAAGTTACGTACATGTCTCCCGATCTTTCTCTCCGCTTGATTGAGTTTAGCTCCATGGAGTAGGGGTTTGAGAGAACATGCATATGAGACATGATATATATATATATACATTGTTGTTATCATCCGTTTTCCATATTATGACTTATCTCGTTCATTACCGTAATGATTACCTGCGCCTGGACCGTTTAATCTGCTTCGTTGGACTTCTTCGTTAGTATTTGAATATACTGTTTCTGACTTGCTATTTGGGCGCGTGGCGCCGTAATGTTTCTAGCATGCTATGATTGGTAATGATGGTAGGATGTCTTACCTCTTTCTTGTATTCTTGTGCTTCTGTTATGTATATATACATGTACGTTTGATAAAAGATCGTGAGGGAGATGAAGAGGAATCTTGGTTGATTGGATTGGGCGTTTGGACAAGGTTTCTTCGGCTACGTACGAGTGCAGCTGCGTGGAGGCATTGATGCCTGACTTGTTGACTGGGACTCCGAGCGTCGTATGCGTATATGGGGTTGCGGCTTTGTCTGCTAGTAGTACCTATCCCCGGGTCACTACTTTTCCCCCTTTTAGTGTTTTATCCCCGCTGTATTTTATTGAACTCTGTAATTGTTATATTCTATGTCATCGTGATTTGTGTAAATTGACTATATATACATATGTATAAGAGATATGATTTTATTTCAGTGGTTGTATCATGGCTTGAATACATTTATATTTCATTCGAGGCTCATATTTTCTACCTATGCATATTGTAAAAAAATAATATATATAGACTCTTGAGAATTTAGTTACCGTTCTCATGACTGCGACACACTTGGATTTAGTAACTGTGGTGTAATGACGATTATGCTTCGGTTGCTACATCAAGGGGTGTTACATGTGGAGCTTGCTAAACTCGAGACCGGAGACAGTTTTTGAAGTTTTCATTTTTTGAGATCTTATTTTATGAATAAATACTAGGTACATTCTATTATCCATTGGACAATAGATACTAATTTTGTTAACTGTAACTTTTTTTCATTAGTTAATGTCTAGTTACTCTCTTTGATGTTTGCTTTATGGTGGGACCATTAGCCATTAAGTGACTATGGCCCACTATATGACTTATCTCTTTTTGGACCAATAGGAAGAAAGCTTCTTAAGCAAGTTTAGAGACAAACTTGTAGGAGAAGCTTTGGACCCCTTCCCTAGGTGGAGTGCACAACCAAGAGCTCCAAGGAGGCTTCTAGAGTAAGCTTTTACTTTTAATTCATTTCTATCATTTCCATTCATCTTTTAAGAACCAAAAAGCTACAAACTTTCTCTCTCACTTTTTTCTCTCACTTTTTCTCCACCAAGCTCACGGCCTCACCACCAAAACCCACTCTCCAATCTTCTTTAATTTCAACCAACTATATTTCTTGAATCCAAACCTCATTTGAAGACACTTTGGTGTTATGATCTTGATCTAGTTCATCCATTTTCAAGTACTTCTTCAAGTTAGGGTTTTGAAAGCTTTTAAGGTGAAATTCCTCCATCTTCATTTCCTCTTTTCATTTTCAAATTCTAAGACCAAGATTTTGATCCATGGTCATTCTATTTCTAAGCCTTAGATGTTGATTCTTTTTGTATGTTGTTTTCGTTTTCAAGAGCATCTTGGAAGAGGAAGTTTGATTCAAGAAAACACCCAAGGAGTTTTGGTCATCATCTAAGGTAAGAGGGAGATTAACATCTTCAACCTATCATGGTGGTGAGGAATGAAATTGTATGTTGTAAGTGAGGAATCCATGCGAAGGTTGCTCACTTGGTTGTATTAACTCTTGGTGATTTTGTGGTTTTTGCCCTATGTGATTTTATGGTTTATTATTATGCATAATTTTGGTTGAGTAGAAATTTTGATAATTGAAGTATGTTGTATGCTTGGAATCTTGTTGTTGAGGATCAAAATTTTGAAGTCCAAAGAGCTTAAGGGCTACGACCAAGTAACCTTAAATAGGGTATCCAAGACAAACTTTTTGTGTTGATTTAGAACTTAGGTGTTTAGGTGGAAAGAAATTGGATTAAGAATTTATAATAATGAAAGAGAGATATAATAAAATTTGGTCATTCAATAAGAGAGGAATTTCAGCCATTGAGTGAAAAAATAAGCTTGAAAGGGAAATTGAAAACTTGAGGTACTTTTATAAAAGGCATAAGAAAAGAATTTATTAAATTAATATAATGTGGATTCCTTTTTATTCTTTGTGAAAAATATTAGGAAGTACTACCTAGAGGAGCCTAGTTAGAAGTGCAACGCCCCTTTTTCTTATCTAACGAAGAAGGAACGTCACACCATAAGGAAACTAAAATGAAAAATGCAGAAAACAATAATTACTTAGATTAATTAAGACTTAGTTCATTTTTAACACGTGATTAAATAATTTACGTCCTTGAGTTGCAAAGTAATTTGAGTATTGAAATCTGTGTACATTTTTTTTTCTAACAATGGTAAAGAGATAATAATAATAATAATTTTAGATACAGTCGAAACGACACATAATTGAAAGTCATACATTCACAATTCATATATAACATTATATGCATCAGTCTGTTTAATTACATCATGATTTACACAAAAAGCAAAAGATGTACCCACCCAAGAAGATACAAATATACACCTATCAAGTACGACAAAACATTAGGCTTCTCCAAAAGATAAGCGGTCAACCATCAGTAGCCACCGACAGTATAAACCCCTACGACTAACGAGAAGGGACCGTAGTTGGGTCCTCTTCATCCGATGACATTGCCATTGGAGCGACCAAATTTCAGGCAAAAGCCCGAGCAGTGGAGAGGAAAGAGTCCTCTTGTGGGGTGTAGTAAAGGTCATCCCACAGATCTCTAACAGACAGGTAAAATTCCAAATGCACAAAAGTGGTAAAATCAAAAACAGGCGAGTCGTATCGGCCCCATGCCAAAGAGACAGTCAGCTCCCCGTGGTAGATGCAATGGTCTATTCTCAAGTTGATGTGCCAGCAATCAGGTCCTCCATGAAAGGTCATCCTAGCGTACCCCAAAAATCGGCGCGGACGCGAAGACATCTTCAGCAAACCCTAGTCATAGTATGGCCAAAAACCAGGAAACTCAGGTGCTTCCTTTTCTTCCTCAGGAACGTCTTCTCAGAAGTATACAAATAAACAGAAATATCAAAATACAGAAAGAGGTGAGACACCCAGCTTTCATTGCCAATATGGTAGCAAGAAAACAAAACGACGCTAAACACCCACATATCAACACAGTTCAAATATCCAATCATAGTAATAATTAAAATTGACAGTAAAAGCAGAGCAACAATAAACGGTAGTAAGAATCCGCAATAACAGGCAGACATCAATATTTCCAATAGTCAACAGTTCTAGCAATCAAATAATTATTGCAGTAATAAGAGCAGATAATTTTCCACAGTTATAAATGCTCATGCTCAATGAATTATGAGACTGACAGTTCACAATGCAAATGGTACCAAATTCCTACTCTATGGAGCTAGACATAAACATTTTCAGAGTGAATGATCAAGGAGTTATGTTAGTATCTCGTTAACCTTAAAATTAGTGTGCTCATCTCATAAAAATATTTGCGTAATGCGGCTTATACATGACACCTCAACAGTTGATCGCGATATAGGATAGCGTCCTAGTTCGGATCATCGGTGTGTTTGCATCGGTCTATCCCATGGCCCCAGTGGAGCTACCACTGTCTATTGTGAGACACCCACACCCTAACGCCCCCAAGGCCAACCACTATGACCCTACGCTTAGTCTACTCGCACCCGCACATAGGTGTTATTCAAACTCTTAAGCATACATTGCCTTTCCAACAATGTCCAACGGATAACACATATGCATGACGATGCAATGTACATCATGTATGTTCATCAATGATACATTTATCATAAAGCATACCATAATGGCATATATTCATTTCTCAATATCAACATGTCATAATTTCGTCAAGAACTTAGTCCCACATAGGAACTCACAATAACATCAAACAATTCTCAGTATCAATATATACACATGTACATTGTTTCACACATACCACAATTTCTATATTATGGATCCTAAGTCTTGATCAATTAGGAGATTTTTCTTTAGGCTAATAAAACCCTTCAAAACTGTGGCCTCTAAGGACCATTACCAATTCAATTTCTTCCATTATAAGTATCAATCCTTAAATGTCCAATTGCATAGGTTTTATTATTCAAAATTTTAATTCTAACCCTTAACCATTTGGGCCAAAACCGTGGCCTCCCAAGGTCACCAAGGTTCCAATTTTTCTTCACATTATGCATTAGTTACTTGATACTTAATCACTTAAATTTTATCTCACCCAAAATTTATCCAATCTCTTAAATTCCAAGCCAAAACCGTGACCTCTCCTTAGTGTAGGAAACCCTCAAAATTTCCATTCATTAATTCTAACATTACCAAACATTCTAACACCACCAATGCATTCAAAATCATTAATCAATCATTAATTACAATTAAGAACACATGAATATACAAAATCATCAAATAAAGCAAGCATACAAGTATGGATTTCTCCATCAAACAATCACACAAGGTCTCCTCACCACCAATAATAGTTGAAGTGAGTAAATCTCCCTCTTACCTAAAGGAAGAACACGAAAATGGTCTCCTATTTACTTCTTGATGGTTTTGGTTTTGAGCTTCCAAAACCCTAAAAATTTCAACACAAAGAATCAACATCAATGGTTGAAAAAGAGGAGTCTTTGGTCTCCAATGAAACCATAGAACACGAAAATGAAGAGAGGGAAAAGAAAAAAAATAGAAACTTTACCTTAAAGTTTGAAGCTTGGTCTTGGAAGACAATAGAGGAAATGATGGATTTTGAAGAAATTTTCTAAATAGGAAGTGTAGAGAAGGTTGAGGTGAGTGTAGAAATGGTCTTGGTGAGGTTGAAAAATGAAAGAAAATGGTCTCCTTAGGGGCTGCAAAACCATGGAGGAGAAGGAGAAGAAGAGAGAAGATGGAGAGAAATGGAAGAGAAGCTTGAAGAGAGAGAAAGTGTTAGGATAAAATGTGAGATATTTTGATAGAGTGTATTAAGTGTGGGAGCAAAATTCGCTCCCCTTTGGACATGCATTGCTGCGGCAATGGGAGAGAGAAGAAGGGGGAAATTGACTTCCCCAACAAGCCAAGGGTAGCTTGGTCTTTTGGTGGTCAAAGCTTCTCAAAGAAGCTTTGATTAAAATACACTAAATTTAAATTAAAGTGGATTTGCTTAGACATAAAGTGGATTACATTAGGATAATGTGATAGGATTTTTAATACATGGTATTTATCCAATGGACAATTGTTATAGTTGACAGAAGTCAGTATTAATTATCTAGCAAATAAAATTTACACAGCGATTTATTATTTTATCAGATAAAAATTTCTTGAAAAATGTGAAATATCGTAAATCGTGTCCAGCCTCTGATTTTCATGAATGCACCAAATGTACATCCTAACATTTAAAATTCTGAAATTTTATAAGAAAATAGCCTTATCTCATATATTTCAAATGAAACAAACCTCACTTCATCTGACTTAGTGTAGCCACAGTTATGCAACAAAATGTAGAGGCTGAAACAAGACAACTACCTGTTTTCCTAGAATTTGAGCTTACTTTAAAATGAAAATAGGAACAAGTGAATAGTGCAAAAATTCTAAATTTTTTACCTCTTATAGCCTTACATATGAGCTTCAAAATGCCACTGGTCTCATGTAATTACGAAGCCAGAAGTTATGCAATCTGGTTTACTAAGTGCCAAATTATTGGTATCTGTAGAATCTGTCTCAGATTCAAACCCAAACTAGTGCTACTTGGGTTCGCCTAAGAATTTGAAATTTGTACTACTTGAATCCTTGTATCTTAGCTTTCAATTGCAACAAGAAATGACTCATTTTGATGATTACAACTCAAGTTATGCAGCAAACATCACAAGCTGTCAAAGAATTATGTAGAAACGTGTTCTACATAATTAGTTCTCCAACCAATTTCTAACACTTCCAACTTCATTCCTAGATGTTTTCCAACAATAATCATGACTTCTAATCATATGGTAGCACTTGAAAAACACTCTTAGCTCCTTGAGTTAGAGCAATGATCAAACCCTATCCCACAAAATACCCACTTTCTAAATCTCTACATAAGTGATCGTAAGGGGTTTCAATGGATCACAACTCACAACCGTGTGTCAACAAGCTATAAACAAACCATTTTCAGCCATGGGAATCAAAGAACAACCAAGGAAAAATACAAACTCAACTCAAACCCATTTTTGTTCATCAACAAACATGGAGCAAGAATAAGAAAAAAAAGGAAAGAGTTATGAAATTAGTCCCCCTACCTCTAGCTATATGATTGATGATCAAGCTCTTGCTTTTCTCTTCCCCTTGCTCCTTTTCACGTCCCCTGCTTCTTCTTCTTTATTTATCCCTTCTCTTTTCTTTCTTTTCCTCTTGTTTCTGCTTTATTTCTTTTGCAGTTGTTGCTGTTGCCTTTTCATATGGGAGAGAGAGTTACCAAGTGAGAAAATATCTCATTTTTAAAGGATAAGAACTTTTGACATCCAAGCCACTTGAATTTTGTGCTAGATACTTTATATCTGTTAGGAACACTTAGATTTCGCTAAATCAAGTTTCTTAACTTCCTTAGGTATTAGAATAAATCCTAAGATTCATCTAATTCCTAATTTCATCATTTTCATAAACTTCTATATATGCACAAAGTTCATCCGGTATTAAAACATTCAATCGGTGTGCTTAAAAATATCAAACGAATTCAATTTACCCTCAAACTTTAACTACATGTTCATCCACCTATTAGCGACTAGAAATAAATTATTCATATTTATTTCATTCATCTAAGTCATTTATGTTGTTTTCTAAGTGATGTTAAGCTACTTTTCATCTTATGCATTGTAGCAAATTACCTAAACTAAGTCAAAATGTCACAAAATGAAATAGACATGTCAAATGAGTGTTATGGTACATTTATAAGCATAAACATTACTAACATGTCAATGAGGATGTTACATTTCTCCCTGCCTTCCATTTAGTATCAAAACACTTACCCGGTGTACTTAAAAATACCAAACGAACTCAGTTTACCTTCCAATTTTAACTACAACTTCCATAACTCATTTATGACTTAAAAATAACTTATCCATAATCATTTCTCTTATCTAGGCAATTTATGTCATTTTCTGAGTCATTTTAGGTCACTTCCACATTCTGTGTTGTGGCAAAGTGCCTAAACTAACTCAGTTTGTCATGAAACTTTACAAGCATGTTAACTAGTATTAGGCTACCACGGTAACCCTTTACAAGCCAAACATGTTATCGGGGATGTTACAGAATCTATATTAGATTCAAACTGAAATTGGTGCTACTTGGGTTGGCCTAAAAATATGAAATTTTTACTACATGAAGCCTTGTATCTTAGCTTTCAAATGCAATAAGAAACAGGTCATTTCGATGACTACTGTAACATCCCGGGATTGCCTGTAGGATTGATGAATGTCTCCACAAACCAACACGGGTCTTTTCAGCGTGCTTTGTCCTCACTCACACGCATCCTAGGAAACTTCCCAAGAGGTCACCCATCCCACAATTGCTCTAGGTTTAACACGCTTAACCATGGAGTTCTTATGTTTTAGGCTCCCGAAAAGAAGTTGCAACTTGTTGATATGGCTACGCCAAATCAATTCCTTTAAGCCATCATCAACTATGCAATTCCATACCTGCAAAGTCTCTGAATCCCTCTCATTTCGGTGCGTATTCAATTCATTCATGGGACCCTTCACCTAGAAGCCTTCCAGGAGCCACTTATTGATACTTTCACTTTAGCACCGACAACCACTCCCCGCCCTCGTCGGCCCCTGGACGCCACATGCCCACCAACTTCCGCTTGGTTCGTCCCCGAACCACACCGTACTGGGAGAGGTCCCGTCTTTGATACCATCTGTAACATCCCGGGACTGCCTGCAGGATTGATAAGTGTCTCCACAAACCAACACGGGTCTTTTCAGCGTGCTTTGTCCTCACTCACATGCATCCTAGGAAACTTCCCAGGAGGTCACCCATCCCACAATTGCTCCAAATTTAGCATGCTTAACCATGGAGTTCTTATGTTCTAGGCTCCCGAAAAGAAGTTACAACTTGTTGATATGGCTACGCCAAATCCATTCCTTTAAGCCATCATCAACTATGCAGTCCCATAGTGTAACACCCCTTTTTCTCTAATTAGTCATGAAGAAGGAACGTCACACTATAATACCTTGAAACATAATGCGAAATAAATTAAACTGCGGAAAATGGTAGTTATATTTTTTTTTTGAGTACGTTGACTCAGTTCATTTTTATGATTATTTAAATTCCCTTACAATGGTCACTATATATATATATATATATATATATATATATATATTAAGTTGTGTTTAATTTAAATTGTAACGCCTCTTTTTGGGAGGGAACGTCACATTGTCAAATAAAAGAAAATGCGGAAAAGTAAAGTTTTAACAAATCAAGACCCAGTTCATTAGTTTAAGTTTAACTTGTTCGATGCTTAAGTACGTGAGCAAAAATAGTAGTATATTTTTTTTATAATCATTTTAACAATGCGGAATATAAATGATGGTAAAGAATAAAATAGTAGACAAAATTCACATCTGAATAACATACATATACGTATATATATAATGTGTTGACATCAATTATACTCAGATACAAGCCTGAAATATCCAAAAAGCAAAACTATACCTGCCCCAAAGGATTATACAAATATACCCCAGAGATATCAAAATATACAGCCCACCAAAAATAATACATCAGGCCCCCAAAATAAAACACTGGTAGCCATCAGTAGCTGCTAGTAAAAATCAGTCCCTCAGATGAGGAGAGACCGTATCCGGGTCCTCAGTAGGATCCTCCTCTTCAGAGGAAACCTCCATGGGAACCACAGAACCATGGGCAGGAGCCTGAGCAATAGAATCAAAAGAGTCCTCCCAAGGGGTGTAGTAACGATCACCCCACATCTCTCGGATGGGTAGGTAGAACTCCAGCCGCAGGCTGACATGGCAGGTGAGGACAGGCGCCTCATGACATCTCTAGGCTAGGGCAATCGACACATCTCCCAGGTAGACGCAGCGATCAGAATTCAAGTTGATATGCCAGTACTCTGGCCCTCCGAGGAAGGTCAGACGCACATCACCTAGAAATCCGCACATGAGTGCCGCCATCGTCTCAGTAGAAGCTAATCTTGTTCGGGCCAGAAGCCGAGAAACTCGGGATCTTCCGTCTCCTTGCCATCGTCTTCGATCAATACAGTACACGCGCATACAGCAAGTATTGAAGATATAAGAAAGAGGTAAGACATCATACCATCATTACCAATTATAGCAGCTAGAAACAAAACGGCACAACGTGCCCAAGTAGCAATTCAAGAACAGTATATCTAAATAATAAATAGTAAATTCAACAGTAATCAGATAAGCAGTTTCAGGCAGACATTCATTACAGTAATGATCAAACAAGTCATAGTTATGGAAAATAATGATTTATAATGACAGAATATATCATGATACACATGCATGCTTTCCCGAATTACTACTTCATGGAGCTAGACTCAAACAGTCAGAGAGAAAGATCAGGAGACGTGTCTGTAACTCGGCTGCCGCGGCCAAAGTGCTATTAATCAATAATTTTCACGTGCACATCAGGCATTGTACAGACAGTCCGCGCTCGATCACGATATAGGACAGTGTCAAGTCCGGATCGTCGGTGCCTTTGCATCGGTTTGCCCCACGGGTAGTGGAGCTACCAGTTGCCCATTGTGAAGGACCCGCACCCCGACGCCCCCGAGGTCATAACAAGACCGACACTAGTCTACTCGCACCCGCACAAAGGTGTGTTCAATCTCCTAGGCAACTTGGCCTTACAACAGTCCACAAGGACATTCACAATGCATAAGATTCTATGCATGAACATGTATGATTCACAATCTCATACAATTCCATAATATGCCACAATGGCCAATATAAGCATCAATATACAAATGGTCACTCACATGGACCCATAACTTTACAACATAAGGATTAAATCAATTGGTGCATTTTTAGGTCCATTATGAATTCTATCTTAGAATTTGTTTCCCTTTTTAAGGTTCATGTCCAATCCAATTTGCACAATTAATTAAATCTCTCAAGGTAATTTAATTTCTCGCAACTTGTAAATTATTTAAGCTCTTAGACCTCGCACTCTCTTGTTCTTCACTCACTTGGAAGTACCTTAAGTTTTATGACAATCACATTCTTAGTCCTTTAAAATTTACATAATCTTTAATTATGTTAAATTCTTCCGATTTATTTATTATCCAACTCATTACATAGGTTTCTAATTACCTAATTGCTCATGCTTCCAAGTTACCAAAGTCACAACATTACGCCCCAAAAGGCCTTAGAGGCTGTGGCCTCTCAAGGAATTTAATTCCTAATTCTTTCTAATTCATCACATTATAGGTTACACTCTAAATTCACTTCATCCTTACTTGTTACATTAGCTCACCAATAGCCCCAATTTTGGGCTCAAAACCGTGGCCACCCCAAGGGTTCCAATCTCAAGTTTTCTTCCATTAATTCCATTTTAATTCTTGATTCATTCAAGTCTTATGCTTGTTACAATTTGTTCACAATTTACACCATTTTCTAAGCCTAAAACCGTGGCCACCAAGAGGGGTTCTCAAATGATTTTCTTCCATTATCAATCATATAATCCAATCCAATATATCACTATATACAACAAATTAATCCAATAGCATAAACAACATAAAATCAATACACAAGCATTCTAATTACTAAATCAAAGAATAACCCTCTTTAGGGTTTTTCCACAACCAACACAATCAAGGTTCCTAGATGCTAAGAGAGGTTGAGGACGAGTGTCTTCCTCTTACCCAAATGAAGAGAACAAAAGAAACACCAAGGAATCTTCTTGTAGATTTTCGGATTTGAGCTCCACCAAGCCCTAGAAATTTTCAACTTTGTTAAATCAACACCAATGCTTGGAAATAAGCCATGGATGGTCACCAAAGAGACCATGACCACAAAAATGAAGAGAAAGGAAAGAGGTCTTGAAACTTACCCAAAAAGCTCAAGACTTGAAGCTTGGAGAAAGTGTTAAAGATGATGGATTTTCAAGAAACTCCAAGAAGAAAAAGTGTTTAGAATGATGAGAGGATTTAGGAAACGTATTTAGATGTAAATTTTGTGAAGATTGAGTGGGGAGAGGGAGGGGCTGCCGTAGCAATGGGTAGAGAGAAGGAAGAGAAGAAGAAAAATGGAGAAGAAGAAAGGGTAGAGAGAGAAAGTGTCTTGAGAAATTATGAATTAAAGTGTGGTAAATTGATTAAGTGAAAGCAAATAATTTCCCCCCTTTGAGTGGGCTGCTGCCGAGCTTGAGAGAGAAAGGAGGGAGAGGAATTTTTGGCTTCCCTTGGAAGCTAAGGGCATTTGAGTCATTGTTTGGTCAAAGCTTCTCAAAGAAGCTTTGATTATTTAACATTAAATTTGAATTAAAGTGGATTGATTAGACATAAAGTGGATTTCATTTGGATAATGTGATAGGATTTTTTTTACATGCTATTATCCAATGAATAATAGTTACAGTTGACAGAAGTCAGTATTTAATTAATCTGACAGATAAATTTTTCTCTGCAGTATTATTTTATTCTATCTGTCAGAATTTTTTGAAAAACGTAAAACCTCGTAAACTGTGTCTAGTCTCGGGTTTAGTAAGATCCCCTGTCGACATGTTCATAGTCCAAGGTTCGCGGAGAAAATATCACGTTTCTCCGATTCTGTTCAGTGTGCACGCAAAACGAAGAATATACTAAAATATTCGTCATTTTCGAAAAATTCCCAGAAAATTCTCAAAAATTACAAATATTATAAAACGACTATTCGTTATATAATTTTCTAATTTGTGAAGCATTACAGTCGTTTTCCCAACTCCGCTCAATATTCGCGCAAAATGAGGAATATATTAAAATATTCATCATTTTCGAAAAATTCTAGAAAAATTCACATAAATCACAAATATTAGAAAATGACTATTTGTGGTGAAATAACTAATTTTCGGAGTGTTACACTGACCTCAACAATTCTCAGCTCAGTGTGCACGCAAAAACGAGAAATATATTAAAATATTCATCGTTTCCGAAAAATTCCAGAAAAATTCCTAAAAATCAAGAATAATATAAAATGATCATTTATACTTAAACAGATATTTTTCAGGATGTTACATAAATCATTACCAAATAGAGTCACAAGAGTTAATTTAAAATCTATCATGTAGAGGAATAATAATTAGAACAGTCGCAATAAAAAGGATCCGACATAAATTAAACTATACACAATACATAAATATATTCATATCTATATGCATAAGCCTGTTTAGTTACATTCCTAAAATATACAAAAAGAGCAAAAGCTTTACCCACCCAAGGTAATTACAAATTTACACCCATCAATCTAGCAAAGCGTCATGCTATCCCAAAAAGATAACAGATAGCCATCAGTAGCCACCGACAGAATCAGTCCCTAAGACTGACGAGAAGGGACCGTGGAATGGTCCTCCTCAAGGTCCTCTTCGTTCAACGAAACATCCATCGGAGCGACAGAGCAACGGGCTAGAGCCCGAGCAGTAGAAAGAAAGGAGTCATCACGTAGGGTGTAATACATGTAAGCCCACATATCCCTAACGGGCATATTAAACTCTAGCCAAACAAAAGCATGAAAATCTAAAACAGGGGCGTCATAATGACCCCATGCTAAGGACACAGTCAGCTTCCCATGGTACATGCAACGGTTCGTCTGCACATTAATGTGCCAGCAATCAGGGCCTCCGTGAAAGACGATCCGTGTGCAGCCCAAAAATCCACGAGGGCGTGACGTCATCCTCGATAAACTTCAATCGTAATCTAGCCAGAAGCCTGGAAACTCAGGAGCTTCCTTGTCTTCCTCACAAACGTCTTCTCAGAAGTACACAATCCGACAGAATACAAAATAGAGGAAATATAGAAAGAGGTGAGACACCCAGCTTTTAGTACCAAAATGGTAACAATAGAAATTAATAGTAAGCGCAAAATAACAATTAATAACAATAAATATTATTAACAACAGACAGAGGGTATCAACAGTCCAAGAAATCAAATAGTAGTACCAAAATGGCAAAGAAGAAAAATTGGCTTATACATGGCACATCGAATCGCGATATTGGATGCCCATATATAGTATGACCCTACGCTTAGTCTTCATACATCCAATTACATGACGAAATTTCAATAGAAATTAATAGTAAGCGCAAAATAACAATTAATAACAATAAATATTATTAACAACATAATCACCAAGTGCTTTACCCACCCAAGGGTATCAAAAGCGGTCCCAAAAGAAATCAAATAGTTATTGCCTCCTCGAGTTATAATAGTAAGCATATTCTACAATTATAAATGCTCATGCTCAATGAATTATGTGGTGACGAGCATTCACAATGCAAAGTGTACCAAAATTCCTACTCCATGAGCTAGACATAAACATTTTTCGAGTGAATGATCAAGGAGTAATGCCAATAAATATATCGTTAGCCTTAAAAATATAGTGTGCTTTATCTCATAAAAGTGTTTGCGCAATTGGCTTATACGTGGCACCTCGACAGTTGATCGCGATATAGGACAGTCTCCCAGTCAGGATCGTCGGTGTGTCGCATCGGTCTATCCCACAGCCCCAGTGGAGCTACCACTGTCTATTGTGAGCCACCCGCACCCCGACGCCCCCAGGGCCAACCACTATGACCCTACGCTTAGTCTACTCGCACTCACACATAGGTGTTATTCAAACTCCTAGGCACACATAGCCTTTCTAACAATGTCCAATGGACAACACGTATGCATGACGACTCAATTTCAATCATGCATGTTCATCAATGATGCATTCATCATGAGCATACCACAATAGTATATAATTATATATATACATACACATACATATTCATTTCTCAACATCATCACATCATGATATACTCAAGTACATAATCACCAAGTGCTTAACCTACATAGGGATTTTATAACAACATAAAATCAATTCTCAATATCAATACGTAATCATACATAGCTAATCAATTTTCACAAGTTCATATCCTGAATTCACATTTTCAAAGTCTTAAACTTTGGTCAATTATGAAAATTATAAGGTGAATTACCCTTCAAAACCGTGGCCTTCTAAAGGTTATTATCCACTTTAATTCTTCGACTTCATGAAGAATTATGCATGTCTCTAAATCTTAGATTTCCAAAGATGCACTAAGGCATCATTTACCCTCAAGGTTTTCTCTCTAAAACCGTAGCCTTCATAGTCTTCAAAGTCCAATTTTTCATTCTATTTTATGTATTAGTTTCTTAATATCAATTTACTTAAATTTTGATTCACCAAGATCCATCCAAACCCTTATGGTTTCAAGCCAAAACCGTGGCTCCCTTTTAAGGTGTTCAATCCTTAAATTTTTTCATTTATTAATCTCAATGTTATCATTCAACATTTAATCACACAAGCATTATTTATTTGTTCACAAAAACAATCTTTAACCCAAAATTCCATCCAAAACCGTGGCCACCATGTTAGGGTAGGAACCTCCAAAATTTCCATTTAGCAACCCTAACATGATTAAGCACATTTAACACTTCTAATATACTCAAGATCACCAATCAAAATTTAATCAAATCCAAGAACACATGAACAAGCAAAAATCACAAAACACATGAACATACAAGGGTCCCCTCACCACCATTATTGGTTGAAGTGAGTAATCTCCCTCTTACCTAAGGAAGAATAAATGAAAATGGTCTCCTTCAAGCTCCTTGTGATTTCGGTTTCAAGGCTCCAAGAACCCTAGGATTTTCAAGAAAATGAACCAACATCAAAGGTTGAAAAAGAATGGATCTTTGGTCTCCATTGAGACCCTAGAATCCGAAAATGAAGAGAAATGAGAAGAAAGGTGGAAGCTTTACCTCAAAAATGGAAACTTTGTCTTGGAAGACAATGGAGAAAGGTTGGATTTTTGAAGAAATTTTCTAAAGAAAAGATGTAGAGAAAGAAGAGGAAAGTATGGAAATGAGCTTAGTGAAAAGAAAAGTGAAGAAAAAATGGTGGAGGATGGGGGCTACAAAATAGTAGCTATGGAGGAGGTGTAGAGAGAAGGAGGAGAGATTGAAGAAGATGAAGTTTAGAGAGAGAAATAAATAGGTTAAAGTGAAGATATTTTGTGAGTGTTAGGTTAAGTGGGGAGGCAAAAATTTTGCCTCCCAAGGGCATGGTTAGCCGCGGCAAGTGAGGAGAGAAGAGAGGGGAAATTTTGGCTTCTCATGTAAGCCAAGGGTAAGGTTGTCATTTGGCCAAAGCTTCTCAAAGAAGCTTCTAAATTAGGGTACAAAAATTGAATTAAAGTAAGCTTGATTAGACATAAAGTAGATTGCATTAAGATAATGTGATAGGATTTTTATTACATGTTATTATCCAATGGATAATTACTACAGTCGACAAAAGTCAATATTAATTTATCTGACGGATGAAATTTACACAGCATTTTGTTATTCATTTGTTAAATTTTCTCAAAAAACGTAAAACTTTGTAAACTGTGTCTAGCCTCGGGTTTAGTAAGATCTCCCGTCGACGGTTCCACAGATCAAGGTTCTCGGGAAAAATATTTTATTTTCCCGGCTCCGTTCAATTTGCACGTAAAATGAGGAATAATATTAAAATATTTTGCGTTCTCAGAAAAATCTAAAAAAATTCCAGAAAATCACAAATATTATAAAATAAACATTTATGATAAAAGAAATAAATTTTGGGGTGTTACAACTACAACTCAAGTTATGCAACAAACATCATAAGTTGTCAGAGAATTCTGTAGAAACGTGTTCTGCATAATTGGTTCTCCAACCAATTTCTAACACTTCTAACTTCATTCCTAGATGTTTTGCAATATCAATCATGACTTCTAATCATATGGCAGTACTTCAAAAACACTCTTAGCTCCTTGAGTCATAGAGCAATGATCAAACCCTATCCCACAATATACCCATTTTCTAAATCTCTACATAAGTGATCATAAGGGGTTTCAGGGGATCACAACTCACAACCGTGTGTCAACAAGCTATAAACAAACTATTTTTAGCCATGGGAATCAAAGAACAACCAAGGAAAAATACAAACTCAACTCAAACCCATTTTTGTTCATCAACAAACATGGAGCAAGAACAAGAAAAGAAGGAAAAAGAGTTATGAAATTAGTCCCCCTACCTCTAGCTCTAAGATTGATGATTAAGCTTCTGCTTTTCTCTTTCCATTGCTCCTTTTCACGTCCCCTACTTCTTCCTCTCTATTTCTCCCTTTTCTTTTCTTTCTTTTCCTCTTTCTTTCTTTTCCTCTTATTTTTGCTCCCTTTCTTTTGCTGTTGTTGTTGCTACCTTTCACGTGGGAGAGAGAGTGACCAAGTGAGAAAATATCTCATTTATAAGGGATAAGAACTTTTGACATCCAAGGCACTTGAATTTTGTGCTGGACACTTTATATTTGTTAGGATCACTTAAATTTCACTAAATCAAGTTTCCTAACTTCCTTAGGTATTAGAATAAATCCTAAGATTCATCTAAATCCTAATTTCATCATTTCTATAAACTTCTATATCTGCACTAAGTTCGTTCGGTATTAAAACACTCACTCAGTGTAGTTAAAAATACCAAACGAACTCAGTTTACCCTCAAACTTTAACTACATGTTCATCCACCTATTAGTGACCTATAAATAAATCATTCATATTTATTTCCTTCATCTAAGCAATTTATGCTATTTTCTGAGTGATTTTAAGCTACTTTTCACCTTTTCCTTTGTAGCAAAGTGCCTAAAGCAACTCAAAATGTCACAAAATTAAACAGACATGTCAAGTGAGTGTTATGGTACATTTCTGTCCATAAACATTACTAATATATCAAGGAGGATGTTACATTTCTCCCTTCCTTTTTAAATTTTGTCCTCAAAATTTAGCTTCCCGTACTAAAAATTCGGAGGTCTCAATAAGATATGATATCATACTCGAAGGAATCTCACCTTCCTTAGTGATATCTAATCTATCATTCTCAATTTATAACAAAACTTAGATGTTCTCAAAACTTATTTACTGACGAATGTTGAATTCAATCAAAATTGTAACTGAGTTATACCTATGGCTTGTAAACAACACCGGATCGTCTCTTAAGGATTTTAAATACAATTTGATCAAATTAAGCCAAATTTGGGGAAGGAATTTGAGAACTCAAAATATGTAAATAACAGAATTAAAGTGGGAAATTCAATTAAAAGAGCAATCAATTCAAAAACCTATCCGAAATTAGGTTGATTCCATCATAGGTCATTCAACGAATGGTTGAAGTGCATTTGAATGGTTTAGTTGGATTTAACCGAAATCTCTGCATCAAATCCAAAATTCATACTAGATAATCATCTAGAATTCAATTGACAATTGAGACACAAATTTGCAATCGCACAATTCATGTTAGAACTATGTTAATTTGATCTCTGATCTCCAAATTCAATTAACCTAGGCACAAATCAGTAAACTAACCTTTGTAATTCCATGATTAATTCAAATTAATCAATCTTAAATCTCATCATAGTTCTCAATCTTAAATCAAGATCCAATCATGTCAAACATAAACAAAATCACAATTCATGCATTCAAGATCAAGAAGAAGAAGAGGAATCCAAATGCAAGTTGAACACAAAAACAAAACCAAGATCTCAAGAATCCAAACCACAATTTCTTCAAGAATCTCTGAATTGATTACAGAAGTTTAGCTCTCCATAGTTATTACCATGAAGGAGCTTGAGGAAGAAGGAAGAAGAAGAGAGAAATATCTAGAGAGAAGGTGAGAAGTGTAGAATGAATAGGTAGTCTCGAATTTCTGCTCTCACCCCTATAACTAACCCCTAATTTGGCCTTACATTATTAGAAATCTGATGGGTACAAAGCTAGGTCAATTAGGAATCATTGGGCCCAAGTCCCATGTCAATTAGTGGTCTACAACTCAAGTTATGCTCAATTAAGTGGCCAAACTCGTCAACAACTCGTCTCTGACTTACAGCTTCAATTACATGCCCAAAATGACATAGTTTAGCTTAGGAAGAATTGTAGGTTTGGATCTTAGCTTTCATTTTCCACTAATTTCAGGCCCATATCACATATACAGCCCAAATTATGCCCTGAATAGTGCACATTGCTCGGGTTCTAATGACAAAACCCATGTTCTGACTTCCAAGTCTAATTAGCTCCACTAGATGTCCGATTTAGCCCTGGAGCTCTCATGAAAGTTGTAAAGCTCTCTCTCATCTTTCCTACAAGGTAAGATACATAATTTTTAAACATCTATAATTCAAGATATGACCGAAGTACAAAAATAATGTAAAATCTCAATAATGCTGGAAAAGATCAGTTAAGCCCAATTTGAGCACAAACTTACAAAATATAAGCAAACTCAATCAATTAAGTACATAGAGAGTGTAAATAACTAAAAATGAGCGTTTATTAATGTATAAAATATGTGATTATCAAATTCCCCCACATTTAGCTTTTTGCACTACTAGGCAATTCACATAAGACCAAAACTAGGGAACAAGGAAAAACAAAACAAATTCAAAAGCTAAAAATTGTAAAAGACTCAATTTCCAATGATATTCAAATATGTAAAAGTTTACAAGTAAGAAGAGTAATCAAAGTTTCAATGGATCAAAACATTCATGAGGTAACATTTTTTCATATCTCAAACGAACAAGTAAGGTATCTTCAATTTGAAAAGCATGAATCAAGAATGATAGATCCTCACAAGATACACTCTCAATCCCTCAAGTATTTAAAAGGTAAGTATTTCACTTAATTCAACCCATGAAAATTGCACTACCATAAGCTTGCTTATCTTCTACTTCTCCACTACTCAAAAATATGTACACAAAAATCAAGATGACTTTATTCAAGGTTATAATCAGATCAAGGTAAGGGAAGGAAACAATATCGATATAACAAGCTAAGTACCCAAGAGAATAAAAGAGCGTTGGGGAGGAACTCAATTAACAAGTGACAAGCATGAAATTTTACTTCTAATTCCATATTATGCATATTCTCTTTACATATTCCTTCTCTTATTTATTTATTTGATTTGATTTCTTTTCTTTCACAACCTTTCTTGCATTTATTCTTTTTTTTAATCTTTGGCTCTTTTTCTTCCACCAAACACTTTGCATATTGCACATCAATTTACACAATCCCCACACTTGTACTATACATTCCCCACAAGCAAAAGAGCTCCTCCAATGAAAATGAATCAATGCTCTCCCATTCCCTAAGGTAAGGTAAGCCAAGTATGCATACTTCAGGTGTTCGGGTAATGGCTTCAGCTCAAGGGTAGGTGGTTGCTGCACTGAAGGTATCAATCTGATTGAAGAAATTAATTTTGCTAATTTAACTGCAACATCACCTATACTCTATGTACAATCTTCCAAAATAGCTTGATCATATCTCATAAAAGAAGGAAATTCAAAAAATGCAGTATCGTCTCTTATATATGCAAAAATCTCAGAACATGCAACACACATACTAGTCTCATCACAAATAGAAACAACACATCCAAAACATCCAGGAAAATCAACACTATCTAAAAATCCACCAATTTTAGGAAATTCAGCTAGCATATCAACATGCATATCATCAACAAGCAAATCAATGACATCTAACTAAAAAACATAATGCTCTTCTAAAGGATATTTCATGGCATCAAAGATGCTAAATTGAATTATGTTATCCCCCAAATTCCATGGAAAGAGTACCAGCATGCGCATCAATCTTAGTCTTAGCAGTTTTCAAAAATGGTCTACCTAAAATCAATGTCGGCTGACTAGATACAAATTCATTTTTCATGTTCAGAATATAAAAATCAACTGGAAATATTAACTCATTTACCCTTACCAAAACATCCTCAAGCACTCCAATAGGATAAGTTGTACTCCTATTTGCTAGCTGAATCACTATACCAGTGGGTTGCAAAGTACTAATGTTCAAAGACTTATAAACTGGCAAAGGCATAGCATTAATAAAAGCACCCAAATCTAGCATTGTATGTTCAAATCTGGAATTGCCTATCGTGCAAGGGATTGTGAAAGTTCTAGGATCTTTGCATTTCTGTGGCATGCTTGGTTGAATCATTGCAGAAACATTTCTACCCATTCTAATCTTCTCAGTACCCTTAAGTCTTCTCTTGTGAGTACACAACTTCTTACTTGGGAATCTGCTTGATTGCATCCAAGAGAGGATATTGATTTCCACCTTTCTGAATGTCTCCATGACTTTTCTTTCCATTTTTGCTTGCGTTGTCTGCTTGGACTGTGTGACCCTATTTGGGAAAGGTAATGGAATGACCAGATCTAAATTCTCTGCACATTTCTTCTGTGTCATGGATTTCTGGACAAAGTTATTTATTTTCTGTGAATTTTGCTATTTTTGGTCACTCTTTGGTTGCTACACTGGTAGCTCTGGTTGTGGTAGACTAGGACCATCAACTTCTCTGCCACTTCTCAAGGTAATGAAACTTACATTGCCTCTTGGGTTATTGATTGTTTGTGAAGGCAATTGGCTCAATCCTTGACTTTTTAGCTCATTCACATTAGTTACCAACTGCCCAATCTTAGTCTACAGATTCTGAATGGTGGCATTGACATTCTGCTAGAACTGAATGTTGTTTGTGGCCATCTGTTTCATCAAATCTTCCAATGATGGCTCGGCTGGAGTGGCTTGTATAGACTGTTGCACAGGTTGTTGCTGACCAGAATTTCCAAATCTCAGGTTGGGATGGTCCCTCTAGGCAGGATTATAAGTACTAGAAAATGGATCATGTAACACCCCCCTTAGGGCATCACATTTTTTACTACCAACTCCCAATCTGAAAATGATTTCATAAAAGGTTTGAGTTATAAAACATGGGTTTTAAAATTTTTTCTTGGTAAAACATAAATTTACTTGAATTTATAGATAATACTGAATAATAGATTTAAACTGATTAAAACTCATATAACAGACACCACTTAATATTTAACAATTATTCAATAAATATAAAACTTACAGACTCAACTTTTAATAGTAGCAAACCCCATGACAGTAAAACACTAACGAGAAATAATTAACATACTTATGCCTTCTTGTGTTCATTTTGATGCGCCATATATCTGTTCCTTCTCAAAACTGTACATTGATGAATCCAGAATGACCACTCCTCAATGTTGTCACCAATCTCAGAATATCTACCACACATCACGTCTAAGAAAACTCGTTCCGTCTACTACATAATTTTAACAACACAAGCCCAACCAAACAATATAACAAAGAGGTGAGATCATCTATGCCAATACCAATATGGTAGCATAGAGATAACACAAATAACACACCATACAGATATGTCATACCATAATTACAATTATGTCATCATCATAATGTATAAAATAACAATAATTACAATAATGCCATCAACATTATTTATCATCATCATCATCCAACATTCCTCAATTATTATATCACACAGATATAAATATTTAATATTTATGATAATACCCTCAACGTATTCCAAGTATTTAACAGTTCAATTATCATAACTAATACTCAATAATGATGCATATGTTATGCATGTAGACTCAATGTCCTACTCCATGGAGGTTTTCACAATTTCGAGAAGAATGCTGTTAATTCTCAGCCTTAGCCCAAAGACAACCTCTAGTTTTCGAAAAGAATCGTGTTATTATCGGGTATCGTCAATGCGTTGTAGCGGACTGCATCACCAAGTGGCACATGGACATTTGCCAATTAACATCCACTGGCCGACCGCCGTGCCTTGACGTCCGCAAGATCCATCATAGACCTCACTTTTCAGTTCTCATTCCCTCTTCAACCACAAGGGTCACAATAGCATCAACTATTAATTTTTGTTCAATGCACGAATATCTCAATGCAATTTTTGTTCAAATTCATCATATGCCACAATGCATATTTTTCAATTTCATCATATGCCACAATGCATATTTTTCCAATGCATATTCAATGCACCAATGCCAATCACAGGCAAAATTCATCATTTCCAATGCATGTTCAATGCACCAATGCCAATCACAGGCTAATTTCATAATTTTCTCATACACTGATCCAACAGTAACCATACTGTATATTCAATAGCAAAATCATGTTATCGCATTTTCATAGTCACAAAGTACTTTTTTCGCTCAATATTTCTGTTACGTTTTCATAATTCCGCAACACTTCTGTTGTATTTTCAAATCATGTATTGATTTTTCAAAGTTTTCTCAACCACGTAAAAATATTTACACGTTTCTCAAATTGTGTAGCGATTTTCCACCATTTTCACAATCGCGTAACTTAAAAATCATTCTTTTAATTCGCGTAAACCATTTTTCATCATTTTCAAAATATTTAAACGCTTTCCAAATCGCGTAAAAATATTTTAACATTTTTTAAATTGCGTAGCTTAAAAATCACGTTTTTAAGTTACGTAAAACATTTTTCACCATAATTCCATTACGAAAAATATTTCTCAACCTTCAAAAATTTCATTTCAACCTTTCTCATAATAATATGACTTCGTACTTTATTTTCCACATTTCCATATTCAAGAAATCCTTTTCGTAATAAATTTCACAATTTCACCATTTCTATTTATGTAAATCAATGTTTTCAAATCTTTAAAATTCCTTATCACACTTCAAAACCCAAAGGATGAGTTATACATTACAAAATATCAAATCACTATTATATTCTCCATTTTTCTCAAATCAATTCTAAAATCAATTCTCTTCAAAATAAATTGAGGTTCAAACACTTTCAACCTCTTTTTGTCTTTCATAAATGAAATTCCATCTTTCAAGTAACAAAACACCTTGTTTTCATTTTCTTTAATTCTTGTACTAAAACACTTTGTTCAAACACTTTGTTTCCACTTTGAAATCATTTTGTTTCATAAAACCAAAACTATTCCAATCTCCTAAAAAAAACCGTGGTACATGGCCATTGAAACCATCAAATATTTTTTCTTCTAAGTCAATATGGTTTTACACAAATAAAATCATTAAAATTTCTTTAAAAAAAAAACCGTGAACACTTGGTCTTTGAAATCAAATCATTTGTTCATTTTTCATTTTCACTTTCTTTGCAAATCCTTAAAATCATCAACTCATTGCTCTTTTCATTTAAAACTCATGATTAATAAAATACTTAGAAACTTTTGATTCAAAAATTATCTCGAGGCCGTGTGCGTCTATGGTTCTTTGGAACCAAAATTATTTTCCTTTCCATCATCACATCATGGCATACATATACATATTTCATCATATATACCATAAGCATGCCATAATCAAAAGTAATAAATCATACAAAGCATGAACAAATAAATCAAACACATAAACACCCACAAATAATTACATGACCATGGATATGAATCCTCACATGGATTCAACATCCATCAAATACAAAACCATCTCTCACCACCATACTTGGTTGGTGAGATGAATCTCCCTCTTACCTCTTGAAGAACCTCAAAAGCTCATTGTTTTGCTTCTTTTTCCAAGTCCTTCACCACCAAGGGCTTCTCAAATACAAAACAAAACACACACATAATTAATATATATAAGACTTGAATAAGAAAACCATGGATATGAATCATGGTTAGAACCTTGAAAATCAAAAGAAAAGTGAAAATTAATAAACTTCACCAATAAAGCTTCAATCTTTAGCTTGAAGAACAAGGTTGAAGATGGATGATTTAGAGAAAGTCTCCAGCATGGAAGTTACTTAGAATATCATGTAGATTCAAGATCTATGGTTGGATGAAATTAAAAGAGATTGGAGGGTGATTTTGGGTGGTATGGCCAAATGGTTCCTCTTGAAGAACAAGGATGGAGTTTTTGATTTTTGTGAAAGGAAGACTTCTTAGACTTGGTTAAGATAAAGAATGAAGTGAAAACACTTAGTTTTCCTTCCTACCAATTTCGTGGAGCTCCATGGAAAAATCCCTAAAAATCATAAACAAATGTTAAAATCAATAACAAGTGTAGGAATAGGTAAACCATAGTTCAAGCATGGCTTAGAAAATTAAAACTAAAAGATTGGGTGAAGAAATATGAACTTTACCCTTTTTGATAGAAACTTGAAGCTTAGATTTGAAGCTCAAGATAAATGATTTTGTGAAAACTCATAACTAGAGATGTTCTTAGAATTGTATTTAGGTTTAGGAAATGTGTTTAGATAAAATTTTAGAAGCTTGGAGGCATGGCTTCTAGGTGTTGGCCGAAACTTAGAGAAGGAGAGAAATGTAGAGAAAATTTTGAAGAGCTAGCTTCTTGAAAATGATCAATAAGTGACCAAGATAACTAATAATGGTCTTCAATCTTTACTTTAGCTCCTAACAAGCACAAAAACCGTCCCCCCTCTTCATGCACTCTCCTTGAGTGACCATTATTACAAGCCACCATTTAGAGCATTCCTAGCCATTGATTAGATCAATGGTTAGGATTAAGGTAGATTCTAGGTTTAGCTTTAGATTAGAAGACTTAATCTAGGCCATTGGATCTTTCTCCTTGAAATCCTAGCCATTAGATGTATCTCCAAAATGAAGGGTCAAGATTACTCCTTCAAACTTTACATCCAATGGTTATAAATGGTCCTATCCACTTTATAAGACCAAATCTCCACCGTTGATTAAATCAAGATCAAGTCTCCACCATTGATTAAATCAATGGTTGATGTCCAAGCCAATAATGTTAACTTAAGCAGTATAATATTTATTTTTATATCTGCTATTACCCCTCGAATAATATTTTTACTATATTTTAATCACCCGATAATTAAATACAGTAGAAAACACAGTAAAAAAAATTTTAAAACTATTTTCAGATTCAGGTTTAGTAAGATCCCCCGTCTCCATCTAAACAGTACAAATTTTTCTATCCGCAGAAAAAATTTCACTTTGCGAGACCCACCTAGGCCCACGTAAGGCCACCTAGGCCCACAGACAGCCCAAAAACAATCAAAGAAATATAAAAATTTCATAACCATCCACAAAATCATAAAAATTAGAAAATTCATGAATATTAAATCAGATTACGTAAAATAATTAAGACTTAACAGTAATAATTAAATTACATAAGATTTTCCCCAGCCCAAAAATTATTATTTTCTTGACACGGAGAAAATCATACAAAACTGTGACTGTCAAAATCACTAAACAGTACACAGAAATCACTAAACAGTAGAATTCTGTTAACTGTCAAAATTACTGTCTAATAGATAGGAAATTTGGGGTGTTACAGATCATATCTGGGCTACTGCTGTGACTGCTGATATTGGGGTCTACTAGGAAAAATGCCTGTTGCAGCAATAGGATAGGTTTGGGTGGCAGGATTCCTGAAATGTTGGACATGCATCTGTAGGATGAGATGGACAAGAACAAATTCCACACACGGTTGCAACCATCTGCATAGGTGGTTGTTGTTCCACTACTAAATGTCTCACCAAAGAAGTCAATTCATCAAGTGTGTGTTCCATTCTCTATTGGTCTACATAAGATAATTGAACCTCATTAACTCCTCTGGTTGAGGTAATGATTTGTGTGCCAAATTATTAGGTGTTTGCTGCCATGTTTACTATCAAATCTCTTGCTACAACAGGGGTCTTGTCTACTAAGGCTCCTTCAGAGGTAGCATCCACCATGCTTCTTTCCATTGGCAACAAGCCCTCATAAAAATATTGAATCAAGAGCTGATCATTGATTTGGTGGTGGGGACAACTCGAACACAACTTCTTAAATCTATTCCAATATTCATGCAAGGTCTCTCCTGTCATTTGTCTTATGCCATAAATGTCTTTTCTAATGGCAGGAACTCTAGATGCAGTGAATAATCTCTCAAAGAATAGTCATTTCATGTCATCCCAACTCATGGCAGAACCTGGTGAAAGGTAGAACAACCAATCCTTGGATGCATCAGCAAGTGAGAAAGGGAATGCGCTCAGTCTGATGTGCCCCTCAGGGATCTGATGTGGCTTTATGGTTGAATAAATCACATGGAACTGTTGGTGTATGCCCTAGAGGCCAATTTATTTTGACCATCTTACATACATTGTATTATGTTATTTTCTTAATATATGAGGCATTTCATTTATTGTGTTATTTATGATATACATAATAAAGTCCTTAGAATAGTAAGTTCGATGCCATAGGACATCAAGTGGATGACTTGATTGTGAGATCCTATCAGATAGAAACATAACACTATTCTTAAATATCCCAAGTCAAGTATTATTATTAATTAAGACGACAATAATGTATTGAGACTAGTATGTGTGTAGACTAATGACCGCCATGAGAACGCTACGTGGATCGTTACGTGAGTGTCATAAGCGATTCTCATAGTGATAATGGTGTATGTGGTCCTTTGACTTGAAATCACTCTGATTCCTACATGAGAAGTTGTATTTTTTGATTCCATCAAACGTCATCTGTAACAAGGTAATTATAAAGTTAGTTATTGGACATACTACAAATCATGTGGAGGGATATGAGTGACCTAGATGGGTAGCAGTGATGTGTTGCTAGATACCGCTTACTGCTTGTAATATCAAAATGGGATTTTAATATTACTACTAACGTCATGAGAATCTGTAGGGTCGCACACATAGAGCAGACTAAATTAGAGCAATTAGAATTTAAGTTTGACTAGGATTCAATCGTGGGCTGGACTCATAACAGATGAGACTAGTGGTGCACAGCTTACCTTATTGCTGCTCTCACTTGCATAAGGCAACAGTTATTATAAATAGCACAGTTAAGGGGCTATCAAGGCATGTGTTACAAACCTTAGCCACACTTGACAGAAACAGTCAGTGAGAGAGTGACATGTTTCTCTTCTCTTTGCAGCTAGCATTATGCCATAGACGTGAGACTCCTTTTTACAGATGTTGGACATTCGTGAGTCCGTTCATGTGGATAACGCAGAGACATCGTAGTTGTTACGGTGTTGGTGATTCACGTTGCTTGATTTTATCACGCTTTAAGAGGTAAACTTTTTTAAAAACACAAATTATGATCTATTTCGCATGGATCCTTGGTGAGAATTTTTATTTTTTCCACTACATGATGTATCCGCAATTCCCAACAGGAACTCTTTTAGGTGCTTATAGGGATCCTCACCTGCAAGACCATGAAACTTGGGCAACAAGTGTATCAATCCATATTTTAATTCAAAGTTAGCATTAAGATCAGGGTATTGAATACACAAAGACTGGTAAGTTAAATCAGGAGCTACAAGTTCCTTAAGGGTCCTATTCTATATGTTATCACCTATAGTTGCAAAATTACTTAAGATCTCAGGTTCACTGTCAAATTCAAGATCAAAATCAAGTTCAGAAGCAATTCTTGCACTTAGCCTGTAAGCTTTGATCAACCTATGCAAGGTCCTATCAATTTCAGGATCAAAATTAAACAAGTTATTAGAATTAGACCTAGTCATGCACCAATTAGGGCTATAAAGGTGCCATAACACCAAAAACACAAAAACACACAAATCTAAACTACAGAAATGGCTAAAAAAAATAAAAAAAAACACATCAAATGAATTTTAAAAATCATGGGACCACCACATAATGAAAACTACACTGATTTAGAAAATTATCATGCAAAGAAAATATTTCAAAATTGAAAAAGTGGTCGTAACAACTTCATTGGCCAAGTTCATTGGATTTTTTTCTAGCAACTAAAAAAAATTCAGGTCATTTTGAGTTACAAAAACAATTACTGTAATTACCGTTGTATCTCTAGTTTTCTCAAAATCCCAATGAGATGATGGAATTTGGCTAAAATTCGAGGGGATGATCTCAAGAGGATCTCTTTGCTCAAAATGATGATTTAACCTCGGGGACCAAGTATCAGCTCCAAACTCCACAGTCAGATCAACATTAGTCTCCCCTGCACCAGAAGAAATCGGAAACTAGGTGAAGAAGTGCTAGCTGGGTATGAAACAGTGTTAGGCAGTTAGGAACACGTCCAAAATGATTGAATGACACTTATAAGGAAATCTTGCAATGCAATTATTAATAAAGGCGGCAAAAGAATGATCAACAGTAATAGAAGCCAATGTAACATTAACCAATGCAGCAGAATGCAATGCAACAGCTATGCGATTGAACAAGAGTTAATTGTTAGTAAGAATAAGAGTTAGTATGATCACTTAATATGATTAGATTGCAACTAACAATCCCTGAAAACGGCGCCAAAATTTTGATGAGCACCGAACTCAATCAAAATTGTAACCGAGTTATACCTATGGCTTGTAGCATGGGAAACAACATCAGATCGTCTCTGAAGGAATTTAAATGCAATTTGATCAAATCAAGCCAAAATTGGGGAGGGAATTTGAGAACTCAAAATATGTAAATAACAGAATTAAAGTGAAAAATTCAATTAAAAGAGCAATCAATTCAGAAACCTATCCGAAATTGGGTTGATTCCATCATAGATCATTCAACAAACATTTCAAGTGCATTTGAATGGTTAATTGGGATTTAACTGAAATCTCTGCATCAAATCCAAAATTCATGCTAGATAATCATCTAGAATTCAATTGACAATTGACACACAAATTTGCAATCGCACAATTCATGTTAGATCTATGTTAATTGGATCTCCGAATTCAATTAACCTATGCACAAATCAGTGACCTAACTTCTGTAATTTCATGATTAATTCAGATCAATCAATCCTAAATTTGTAACACCCCAAATTTTATTTATTTTATAATAAATATTCATTTTCCAATATTTGTGATTTTTGGAAATTTTTCTGGATTTTTCTGAGAATGCGAAATATTTTAATATTATTCCTCGTTTTGCATGCAAACTGAGCGGAGCCGGGAAAATGAGATATTTTTTCTGAGAACCTTGATATGTGGAAACGTCGATGGGGGATCTTACTAAACCCGAGGTTGGATACGATTTACGAGGTTTCACATTTTTCAAGAAATTTTAACAGAAAAAATAATAAAATACTGTGTAAATTTTATCTATCAGATAAATTAATACTGACTTCTGTCAAATGTAGTAATTGTCCATTGGATAATAACATGTATTAAAAATCCTATCACATTATCTCAATGTAATCTACTTTAAGTCTAATCAAACCTACTTTAATTCAAATTTAATGTATTTTAATCAAAACTTCTTTGAGAAGCTTTGACTACCAAATGACCAAGCATGCCCATAGTTTATTGGGGAAGCCAAAACTTCCCCCTTCTCTCTCTCCATTGCCACGGCAATGCATGGCCAAAGGAGGCAAAAATTTGCCTCCTCACTTAATGCATAATACACAAAATTTATCATTTTACTATCACACTTTCTCTCTCTAACTTCATCTTCTTCATTTTTCTCTTCCTTATCTCTTCTTCTCCTTTCTCCCATCCGAAATTTGTAGCCCCCATTTGAGACCATTTTCTTCTCTTTTCTCTTCACCAAGACCATTTCCATACTCACCTTAACCTCATCTACCTTTCCTATTTAGAAATTTTCTTCAAAATCCAACCTTTCCTCCATTGTCATCCAAGACAAAGCTTCAAGGTTTAAGGTAAAGTTTTCATTTTTTTCTTCTTTCTCTTCATTTTCGTGCTCCATGGTCTCTTTGATGACCATGGATCTCTTCTCTTCCAACCTTTGATGTTGATTCATTGTCTTGAAATTCCTAGGGTTTTGGAAGCTCAAAACCAAACCCATCAAGGAGCATCTAGGAAGCCATTTTCATGATTCTCCTTTAGGTAAGAGGGAGACTACTCACTTCAAATTGGTAGTGAGGAAACCTTTGTATGCTTACTTTGTTTTGGTGATTTTGTATGTTTATATATTCTTGAATTAGATTAATGTTTGAATGTATCGGATGTGTTGAAAATGCTTGATCATGTTAGGGTTGTTAAATGGAAAATTTGGAGTTTCCTACCCTAATGTGATGCCATGGTTTTGACTAGAAATTAGGGATGTAAATTGATTTTTGTACACAATAAAAATGAAGCTTATGAAATTAAATGTTGAATGATAATGTTGGAATTAATGGATGAAAATTTTTGAGGGTTTTCTAACCCATGTGAGGCCACGGTTTTGGCTTGGAATTTAGGGAAATTGAGTGATTTTGTGTGAACTAAAATTTGAGTGATTATATATTAAGAAATTAATGCATAAAATGGAAGAAAATTGGAACTTGAAAACCCTGTGAGGCCCCGGTTTTAGAGAGAAAATTTTGAGGTTAAAGGATGCCTTGGTGCATTTTTGAAGATTAAGAATTTAGAGACATGCATAATCCATAATTAAGTGGAAGAATTAAATTGAGTAGTAACACTTGAGAGTGTTACGGTTTTGAAGGGTTACTTAACCTAAAAATTGTCATAATTGACCTAAGTTTAAGACTTTGAAAATATGGACTTGTGACAATAGATGAACCCTAAATACATATTAATGTTGAGAATTGGTTCTATGTTGTTGTGATCCCCTATGTGGGACTAAGCAATTGATAATATGTATTTGACGATGAATATATATATGCCATTGTGGGATGCTTATCATGAATGCATCATTGAAAAACATATATGATGTACATTGTGTCGACATGCATATGTGTTGTCCGTTGGACATTGTTGGAAAGGCTATGTATGCCTGGGAGTTTGAATAATACCTATGTGCAAGTGTGAATAGACTAAGCGTAGGGTCATAGTGGTTGGCCCTGGGGACGTCGGGGTGCGGGTGTCTCACAACGGGCAATGGTAGCTCCACTGGGGCCGTGGGATAGACTGATGCAAACACACGACGATTCGGACTGAGACGCTGTTCTATATCGCAATCAACTGTTGAGGTGCCATGTATAAGCTGTATTGCGCAAATGTTTTTATGAGATAAGCACACTATTTTTAAAGGCTAACAAGATACTGGCATTACTCCTTGATCATTCACTCCAAAAATGTTTGTCTAGCTCCATGGAGTAGGAATCTTGGTACCATTTGCATTGTGAACTGTCAGTCTCATAATCATTGAGCATGAGTATCTATTGTTGTGAAAATTATCTATTATTATTACTGCAATAATTATTTAAGTGCTTGAACTGTTGAATATTGGAAATGTTGTTGCTGTCTGCCCGTTGTTGATGATGTTTACTGTTATTTATTATTGTTCTGCTCTTACCATAAATTTTAATTATCATTGTATTTATATGTGGGCGTCCAGCGCCGTTTTGTTTTCTTGCTGCCATTTTGGTACTGAAAGCTGGATGTCTCACCTCTTTCTGTATTTTCTGTATTTCTTGTATTTTCTGTATTTCAGTTGGACTGTGTACTTCTGAGAAGACATTCATGAGGAAGAGAAGAAAACGACTGAGTTTTCAGGTTTCTGGCAGCACTACGACTAGAGCTGTTGAGGATGTCGTCACCCCCACGCTGCTTTTTGGGGTACGTGAAGTTGACCTTCCATGGAGGACCAGATTGCTGGCACCTACATGTGCAAACTGATCGATGTGTCTACTGCAGGGAGCTAACAGTGTCTTTATCTTGGGGTCGTTATGATGCCCCTGTCTTTGATTTTTCAGCTTTTGTTATTTTAGAATTTTACTTACCCGTGAGGGATATGTGGACTGATATGTTCTACACTCCTCAGGAGGATTCTTTCCTCACCACTACTTGGGCTTCTGCCCGAAATTCGGTCACTCTGATGGTGATTTCATCGGATGAAGAGGACCCTGAGGAGGACCCGGCTACAGTCCCTTCTCGTCAATCTTAGGGGCTGATACTATAGGTGGCTACTGATGGCTAACCGTTTATATTTTTGGGGAAGCTTGATGTTTTGCTAGTTCATGGGTGTAAATTTGTAACTATTTTGGTGGGTAAAGCCTTTACTTTTTGTATATTTTGGGATTTAACTAAACAGACTGATGCATATATATATATATATATATTGTCAATGTACAGTTCTTGGTTTATGTTGATTTTATTGTATCTGTTGTTATTCTTATTTCTTTTATTATACGCAATAAAAAAATGTAATGCATGTTTTGATGTTTAATTATTTCGCTATCAAGAATACAAACTATCCAATCTTATATTAATAATGAACCAGGTTTTAATTAATCATTGTAACTATTATTTTTTACAAATTTATTTCGTATCTTTAGTATTATGGTGCGACGTTCCTTCTTCGCGGTATTTAAGAAAAAGGGGCGTTATACTGTCTTGGTATCAGAGCCCCAGTTTAGGTTTTCTTTTGGGTCATGTGGTTTTGGACTGTCTTGTTTGTGTTGTGTGATTCTCTGCGTTTGGTATTCAGTAAGGATACATCTGACTTTTCTTTGTGTTTTGTTTAGCTTGATTTGAGAAGAATTATAGCTCGTAGAGGAGACATGATTACTACAATCGAAGCAATCCAGAAGATGGCTGGAGCAATGCTGCAGTAAAACCAGCAAATGGCTCAACAACAAGCGAGGACTACACAACAATTGGAGGCTACTGCTGATGCCCAGAATTTGGCAGAGTTTCGTCACACTAACCCTCCCTAATTTAAGGGCGAGTATGATCCTGAGAAAGCTACTCTGTGGATCAAAGAATTGGAAAAGATTTTCACGGGCATGAACTGTGCCAATGACAGGAAAGTGACTTATGTTGCATTCATGCTAATTGGGGATGCAGAGGATTGGTGGGCTGGAGAACAGAGAGTATTGGAGGCTGAGAATCGAGCAATTAATTGGGAATTGTTCAAGGAGAGGTTCTTGAATAAGTATTTCTCGGAAAGTGCTAGGCATGCTAAGGAGATGGAATTCCTTAGTTTGAGGTAGGGAAATATGACTGTGAGTGAATATGCTGCCAAGTTTGAGAGTTTGTCCAAATTCTCAACCTACTTTCAACACCAACCAAATAAGGCATGGAAATGTCGGAAGTTTGAGGAAGGTCTAAGACATGACGTGAAGAGAGTCATCATAACTTTGAAGATTTCACAATTTTCAGAATTACTTGATATGTGTCGTAGGGTGGAAGACTTGGACCAGGCACGTGATGCAAAGAATAGAAACTTTGGGCTTTTTTGGTCCCAAAGAGGAGGAAGTAGTAACACTAACTGTCACCAGAAGAAGCCTTATTCCAGACCACCTGTAAATCAACAACAGAGGCCACATGTAACGCCCCTTTTTCGGAAGGGAACGTCACATTATCAAATAAAATAAAATGCGGAAATTAAATAATTAAGACAATTAAGACCCGATTCATTTTATTCAAGATTAGTTTATTTAAACTTATCGGTACATAAGTAAAATGACAGTATATTATATATATGTTTTTTTTTAATCAATTGACCAAATGTAATTAGCCGTAAAAATAAAGCAAAAAGGTAAAACTTATAGCTGAATAACTTGCACATATATTATATATATATGAATGTTAACAACGTTTTAAATACAAGCCTGGAATATCCAAAAAGCAAAAACTATACCTGCCCCAAGGAATTCATGCATATATAACCATCATGCATATACAAAATATACAGCCCATCAAAATAAATACATCAGGCCCCCAAAATAAAAGTACTGGCGACCATCAGTAGCCACCAGTATAATCAATCCCTCAGATGAGGAGGAACCATGTCAGGATCCTTAGCGGGATCCTCCTCTTCCGAGGAAACCTCCATTGGGACCACAGAAGCACGGGACGGGGCCCGAGCGGTGGAATCAAAGGAGTCCTCCCGTGGAGTGTAGTAGCGGTCGCCCCACATCTCACGGATGGGCAAGTAAAACTCTAAACGTAGGCTGACGTGGCAGGTGAACACGGGTGCCTCATGTCGTCTCCAGGCAAGGGCGATGGACACGTCTCCCAAGTAGACGCAATGGTCAGAGTTTAGGTTGATGTGCCAGCACTCTGGCCTTCCGAGGAAGGTCAGACGCACATCGCCCAAGAATCCACGTATACGTGTCCCCATCTTCTGCAGCAAATGCTAATCTTATTCGGGCCAGAAGCTGGGGAAGTCAGGAGTTTCTAACTCGTTGCCGTCGTCTTCGGTCGATACAAAGTATATATGTACAGACAACAGATAGTAGAAATACAGAAAGAGGTAAGACATCCTACCATCATTACCAGTTGTAGCATGCTAGAAACAAAACGGCGCCACGCGCCCAAATAGCAATTCAGAATATCACATTCAATTAATCAACAGTAATTCCAACAGTAAGCAAATAAACAGTACCAGGCAGATAATCATCACAATAATTATATAAACATGTTCAACTCACATAGGGTAATAATCATCAATAGTAAGACATCTCATGATGCACATGTATACAGTATTCAAATTCCCTACTCCATGGAGCTAGACTCAAACAGTCAGAGAGAAAGATCAGGAGACATGTCTGTAACTCCTACGCCGAGGCCAATGCTATCAATAAATTTTCTCGTGCGCAATCATGGCATTGTACAGACATTCTACACTAGATCACGATATAGGACAGTGTCTCGGTCCGGATCGTCGGTGCGTTTGCATCGGTCTACCCCACGGGCAGGAGAGCTACCAACCTCCCATTGCAAGGAACCCGCACCCCGACGCCTCCAAGGTCAACCAATGACCTACACTTGTCTATTCGCACCCGCACTAAGGTGTGTTCAATCTCCTAGGCAACTTGGCCTTACAACAGTCCACAAGGACATTCACAATGCATATGATACTATGCATGAACATGTATGATTCACAATTTCATACCATTCAATATCATGCCACAATAGGCCAATATAAGCATCAACATATATTCTTTATCACACACATACCACAATTTCCATGTCATGGACCCAAGAATTTCATTTTCAAAATTATTTCTTCTCTATCGGTATGAATACATATTCCTATCATATTTAGGTAAGGTAAAATCCTTGAATTCAGGGTTTTTAGGTTATGTTTGAGTTACAAAGGACAAAGAACCATAATCTCAATCATTTCTAGTTCAAAAATCTCATTTTTGGGTCCTGGTAATCGATTACATCACCCTGTAATCGACACAAATAAACAAAATCCCCGTAATCGATTACCATCCCATTGTAATCGATTACACGATTTCCGAACTTCAATTCGTAACTTCAAGGACACTGGTAATCGATTACACACAATGCGTGGTAATCGATTACCAATCGACAACCTCCGTAATCGATTACCCACAAGTTGTAATCGATTACGTGATTCCTTAAGCATCATTTCGTGACATCGAGGCTTGGTAATCGATTACACCATTCTTGTAATCGATTACAAGCTAGACAGAATCTCTGTAATCGATTACACACAAGATGTAATCGATTACCAAATTTCTAGAATCACGATTTTTGTATCTTTATGAACTTGGTAATCGATTACAAGCCCCGTGTAATCGATTACCACGCGTAAACTTGCAGAAAATAGGGTTCTCAGGTCCTTTAACTCAAACCAAACCAATCATTATCATATTTTATCAACAAGATTACTCCAACATAGTTTCAAATCATGCAAGAGACATCTATAAATCATACAAACCCAACAAAATACATTATCATCAAGAACAACATAAAATGAGAGAACTTTATACATAGATTCAAAAATCAATAACAATACACATACAAGGTTCCTAGATGCTAAGAGAGGTTGAGGAGGAGTGTCTTCCTCTTACCTAAGAGAAGAAATCAAGAGAAACACCAAGAAATCTTCTTGTGAACTTTCGGATTTGAGTTCCACCAAACCCTAAAAATGGTGACTTGATTAGAATGGCACATGAACATGAAAAACGAAATATGAATGGTTATTAGAAGACCCTTGTAACTGAAAATGAAGAAGAGAGAAGAGAGGCCTTGAAACTTACACAAAAGCTCAAAGCTTGAAGCTTGAAGAAGATGATGAAAATGGTGAAATTTGGCAATGCTCCAAGCAAGAAAGATGTTTAGGAGAGGGTAGGGATTAAGGAAATGTATTTGGATGAAAGTTTTGTGAATGTTGAGTGGGGAGAAGGAGAGTTGCCGTAGCACACCAGAAAAAGAGGGAGGAGAAGAAGAAATGGAGAAAGAAGAAGAAGAGTAAAAGAAAGGCTTGAAATGTGTTAATGAATTAAAGTGATAGTTGAATAATTGAAATGAAGCAATTTCCCTTCCCTTGGGCTGCATTCCAGCCGTGCAAAGAGAGAGAGAGAGAGAGGGAAAAATTGGCTTCCAAGGGAAGCTAAGGGTATTTGAGTCTTTGGTTGGTCAAAGCTTCTCAAAGAAGCTTTGAATATTTAACATTAAATTTGAATTAAAGTGAATGGATTAGACACAAAGTAGATTGCACTAGGATAATGTGATAGTATTTTTATTACACACTATTATCCAATAGATAATAGCTACAGTTGACAGAAGTCAGTATTTAATTAATCTGATAGATGAATTTTTCTTTTCGCTGTATCGATTTATTTTATCTGTTAAGATTTCTCGAAAATTTACGAAACCTCGTAAACTGTGTCAAGGCCCGGGTTTAGTAAGATCCCCCATCGACTTATCCATAGTTCAAGGATCGCAGGGAAGACATCGCGTTTTCCCAGTTCCGTTTAGCGCGCACACAAAACGAGAAATATATTAAAATATTCGACATTTCCGTAAAATTCTAGAAAAATTCCTAAAAATCAAGAATAATATAAAATGACTATTTATTCATAAACAGGTATTTTTCGGGATGTTACACCACAAGGTGGAAGTCTTGGAGGAAGTTTGGGCAGATCTGGTTAAACAACGACATCTACGCCGAGATGCATGAAGTACGGGAAGGAGCACTATACGAGAGACTGCACCATCAAAGGGATCATCTGCTTCAGATACGGGAAACCTGGACATGTTTCTTGTGACTGCAATCAACCTAAGGCGGAACTTTCCGTCAATGCTGCTAGAACTGCTAAACCGCAGGCTGGAGGTCGGGTTTACACTCTGAGTGGTGCTGAAGCCTCCGAATCCGAAGATCTTATACAAGGGGAAGGTCTCATAGAAGGTAATCTTTTAACTGTAATGTATGACTCAAGTGCAACGCATTCTTTCATTTTCTATGACTGTGTGAAAAGACTTGGTTTACCTGTGTCTTCTTTACCTTTTGATTTGACTGTTTTAACTCCCACTGCTAAACCAGTTCTTACCACCAAAGTCTGTTTGAATTGTCCATTGATTGTTGAAGGTCGAATCTTTTTTGTTGTTTTGATTTGTTTGCCACTATCTCAATTAGATGTGATCCTAGGAATGGATTAGTTATCTGCTAATTATGTCCTATTAGACTGTTCTAGAAAAATCATAGTTTTTCTTTTGGATGAGAATTCTAGATTTTTGACTGCCAACCAAGTGAAAGCTTTCTTGAAAGAAGGAGCTCAGGGATACATGTTGTTATCTTCTTTGAAGGTCGAGAATAAGGTAGATGTGGACGCAATCTCGGTGGTTCGAGAGTTTCCTGAAGTTTTTCCCGAAGATATACCTGGTTTACCACCGGAGCGAGAGATCGAATTCACCATTGATCTTGTACAAGGAGCTGGTCCTATTTCCATAGCGCTTTACCGAATGTCACCTGTAGAGCTAGTTGAGCTCAAGAAGCAATTGGAAAAGCTTTTGGAGAAGCAATTTGTGAGACCCAGTGTATCACCTTGGGGAGCACCTGTAACACCCTACTGGGGATGTCACATTTCTGAACAATAATAATAAAACCTTTACCCAAGTTATAAATCATTTCTTATTATATAATAATATGGGTTATAAAAATATTCTTTTTGAACATTATATTATAAAATAAAATAAACAAAATATAAAATAAAACATACTATTACATACACACTATAATTATACATATGATTTTGTTTTTAATAGGTACAAATAATTTACATATTACAAACTATTTAATTACAGTAGTAAACTGTCTGGTTTAAAATAACTATAAACTAGCCCAAGCATAACACTAAAAGTTCTGATCCTCCGAAGGATCCTCTTCGGGGAGATCATCGGAAGATAGAAATACTCCAGTAACGCTATACCACGTCGTAATTAATCCATATGATATGGATGATCTTGAGGCTCACCCTTCGCAAACTGCTCGTTCGGTTGCTGCTCCTTCTTTGGGTACAAGCAATCTAGAGGCTGCTCCTCTACCACTTCCTCTTTCTCAAAATCTTTACAGAACATTAAAATAATACAAAAAATTTGCATATAAAGAGGTGAGACAATCTACATCATCACCAGCAAAGTAGTAAAGAAAATGACAAAACATACAAATATAACAATTAAAACGACAGATCATATTATCACAACATACAAAATATCTCAAACCAAATATAAATGTCACATAACGATGCAGACCACAAATGCAAATGTACACAGACTCATCCCTACTCCATGGAGCTAAACACAATAACATCAGAGAGAATGATCCGAAAGACCTGTCCGTACATCAGGCTGCCCTAGCCAAATATTACATAGTCATACGTTGTGTAAACAGTACACAGTCAAAATGTCGTGCACAACAGACATTGTACCAAACAGTCTCTACAAGATCTTGATTAAGAATAGTGCTTGTTGAGATCGCTAGTGCATTGCCCGTTACCACGGCCCAAAGGAGCTACCAACTGTCCACATGTGGAATCCTCCGAACACTAACACCTCCAAGTTCATTTAATAAACCACACTACGCCTATCACACCCATAACACGGCGTAATTCATCTCGTCAGTCAATCGCCAATTTCAACCAAATTGACACAACTCTTAATGCATAAATAAGAAACATTAATTACATAAATACCCTCAACATGACAGTACCTTTCCTCAGCATGTTCAGGTCCACCACTTTGGCCTGACAGTAAACTTATTGTTCCTTTTAGTCGCGTAAATATTTTATCGCATTTTCACAATCACATCACCTTTTTCAAACGTTTTCAAATCGCATAAATATTTTTCAACGTTTTTAAAATTGTGAAATGTTTTTAAATCATTTTTCTCAATCATGTACGATTTTTAAATCGTTTTCTCAACTGCATAGCTTAAAAATCATTATTTTAAATACGCGTAAGCTATTTCTAATATTTTTCAACTACGTAAATATTTTCTCTACGTTCTAAATTATATTTTGAAACTTCCCTAATTACTTGTTTATTTTTAATTAATTTTGGACAACCTTTTGTCTAGAAAATCCATTAAATGGTATTTCCTACGTTTTCCTTTTAAAAATTACCTCTCTTAGTTATAACCAATATTTACACATTGAAACTTGCTAACGCGCTTCAAAACCAAAGAGTGAGCTCTACATTAGTATTTTTCAAGTGTTCAATCATTTTTCATTCATACTTAACTCCTCTAATTAAATTCCTAATGAAAGTTCATTTATTTTATTCTCCAAAAATTCATTGAAATTGTGTTCTCTTTGAATTAATTACTTACTCTACACTTGGAAAATAATTTTGGATCAAAGGTATATTATGAGGCATGTTGGCCAAAATTTACTATATCTTTAACAAATCCTTTTTAAATTATTTTCCATTTTTTAAATCCTTATAAAAATCATTCATCCATTTATTTAACTAATCCTTGTTTTAGAAAATATTTGAGAACATTTTGGTTCTCTTTTTAGTAGTGAAACCGTGAGTTTAATGTGTTCTTTGGAACACTCATGCAAATCCTCAACATGTTATTCACAACCTACAAAAATTATCATGCATCTATGAACATATACAAAATATTAAAGCTATAGACATGCTTGCAAACAAAATCAAATACAAATAGGAAAAACTCTTAAACAACCAAGTGAATGAATCCTTATGGATTCTTCACCACAAACACATCCATTTTCTCACCACCATACATGGTTGATGAGATTAAATCTCCCTCTTACCTATAAGGAAGATAAAACCTTCTTGGATCTCCTCCTATGGATTTCGTGTGGCTCCAAGAAAAACCCTAACAAGCTTAAACAATTTTAATAAGTCATAACTATGGTTGAAAAAGATAAACCATGGATCAATCATGGCTTAGAACATCAAGAATTAAGTTAGAAATAAGAAACAAGGATTTTTTTTTACCTTGTAGGAAAGAAACTTCAATGTTGTTTTCCAAGCTCAAGATGGATTTTTTTGAAGAAACTTTCAACTAGAGATGTTCTTAGAATGATGTTTAGGTTTAAGAAATGGTGTTGAATGAAAATTTAGAAGAGTGGAGGTATAGATTGGTGGTGGTGGCCGAATTGCTCAAAAAGGAGAGCTATGAAGTTTTCTTTGTGTTTTTGAAGAAAAAGAAAGGAGAGAATAGGTTAAGTGTGATAGAAATGAAGATGATGAAGTGAAAATTGGTCCCCCCCCCAATATGCATGGCCGTGGAGTTCAATCAAAGAGGATGGCCACTTTTGTTGACATTCAAGAGCTCCTAATGGCCTTAGATGAGTTCAAGGGTGGATCTTCATCATGTCACCAAGTGTCTAGCACCTTCTTGAATGCTCTTGGATGTGCTATAGCCAAAATTCACTTAGGGAAGACTAATCAAGTCTTAATTCATTTTAGTCTCCTAATTATGCTTAAGCCATTCTAGTTAGGTTTAGGTAAATTTAGTTAGTTTTCTTTGTTATTTAGTTAATCATCTAGTTACTTAGAATCACTAATTACCTTCTTAATTATGGTAGTACATTGTCTAATTAAAATTTTAATGAATAACTAACTAGGTTTAATCCATTTGATTACCACTTAAACACTTTAGATTAGCTTAATTAGGTTTTTAAACTGATTTGGTCATGTTTTCCATTCACTAATCCAGTAAGTCCAACCATTATTGTTGACTATTTCCTATTGGTCTAAAATTATTCAAGCCATTTTTATTGACTCCTTCTTATTGGCTTAGAAATAATCAAGGCATTAACGTTGACTGATTTTCCAAATGTGGGTCCCACAAACCAAATGTGGGTCCCACAGACTTTTTCGGGTCTCTGGTCTGTTTGGTTAGTACTGACTAATAAAATAATAATATAAAATATAAAATATTTATTTTACAGATAAATTCTAAAAATTAAAAGATTGATACACGTATTATTCGGAATTGAGTTAGTAAGATCCCCCAGCTCCAAATAATCAAACAAAGATTTTTCCCAGGCCCAAAAATTATTATTTTCTTGACTCAGAGTAAATCACACAAAACAATCAAATACAGTCACGAAACAGTCAAATTAATTTATAATACACAGAAAACATAAAATAGTACAATTAGGATAAAATCATAATTTAGCCAAAAGTTAGGAAAAGTTGGGGTGTTACAGCACCAGTATTGCTAGTTAGGAAGAAAGACAGTACTTCGAGATTGTGCGTGGATTATCGTCAATTAAACAAGGTCACGATCAAGAACAAGTATCCATTACCAAGGATAGATGACTTGATGGATCAGTTGAAGGGAGTGGCAGTATTTTCTAAGATCGATTTGTGATCGGGCTACCATCAGATCAGAGTGAAAGTTGAAGACATTCCTAAAACAACTTTTCGTACTCGTTATGGACACTACGAGTACTTGGTGATGCCTTTTGGTGTGACCAATGCACCTGCTATTTTCATGGATTATATGAATAGAATCTTTCATCCTTATTTGGACAGATTCATCATTGTTTTCATCGACGATATCTTGATCTATTCGAAAAATCAGGAAGATCATGCAGAGCATCTCGGTATAGTTCTTCAAACTTTGAAGGAGAAAGAACTATATGCCAAGTTGTCGAAGTGTGAGTTTTGGTTGGATGAAGTTAAATTCTTAGGCCATGTGATTTCAAAGGAAGGAATTGTTGTAGACCCATCGAAGGTGGAAGCTGTTCTTCAATGGGAAAGGCCGAAGATGGTGACAGAAATTCGAAGCTTTGTTGGATTGGCAGGCTACTATCGGAGGTTCATTAAAGGATTTTCTAAGATTGCTGGACCTCTCACTCATCTCACAAGGAAGAATCAAGCTTTTGAATGGACAGATGCTTACGAAGGAAGTTTTCAAGAGTTGAAAAGGAGACTAACTACTTCACCAATGTTAGTTCTACCTGATCCAAGTGAATCATTCGAGGTGTACTGTGACGCTTCGTATCAAGGATTGGGATGTGTCCTTATGCAAGGTGGCAGAGTGGTGGCTTATGCCTCAAGACAATTGCGAGTGCATGAAAAGAACTACCCAACGCATGACTTGGAGTTAGTTGCTATTGTAAATGCTTAAAAGATATGGAGACATTATCTCTATGGAGCAACGTTCAACGTCTTCAGTGATCACAAGAGTTTGAAGTACTTGTACGATAAAAAAGAGCTGAACGTGAGGCAGCGAAGATGGTTAGAATTCCTGAAAGATTATGATTTCTAACTTCAGTATCACCCTGGGAAGGCGAATGTTGTGGCCGATGCCTTAAGCAGGAAGACAATCAGTGTTTCTACCATGATGATCAGGGAAAAGGACTTAATAGAACAATTCAGAGACATATGGTCTTTTGTGGAATTAATGCCAGGAAAGATCTGCATGAACATCACCATTTCGAGTGATTTAATGGATGATATTCGAGAGAAGCAGAAGGTTGATAAGTTCTTACAAGAGGAAAGAAAGCTGTTGAAGCTAGGTGGTATGTCAACATTAGAAGAAGGGAGCGATGGAATTTTACGATTCCAAGGTAGAGTCTGTGTGCCTAAGGATGAGGAACTCAGGAAGTATATTCTTGAACATGCTCATATGAGCAAGTTGAGTATGCATCATGGAATGACCAAAATGTATCAAAGTTTGAAGAGGTTATTTTGGTGGCATGGGATGAAAAGAGATATCGCTAGATGCGTATCATCCTGTTTGATTTGTCAGAAGATAAAGATTGAACATCAAAGACCGTCAGGGTTTTTGCAACCCTTGACTATTCCCAAATGGAAGTGGGATAGTATTGCCATAGACTTTGTTGTTGGGTTGCCAAGAACAAAAAGAGGAAATGATTCAATATGGGTAATTGTGGATCAACTTACAAAGTCAACACACTTTTTGTCGATTAACATAAGATATCCATTGGAAAAGTTGACTCAGTTGTACATCGGTGAGATTGTCAGATTACATGGTGTGCCTACAAGTATCATTTCTGACAGAGATCTGAGATTTATATCGAAATTTTGGCAAAGTCTTCAAGAAGCAATGGGGACAAAGCTACGATTGAGTTCTGCATACCATCCTCATACGGATGGCTAATCAGAAAGAACAATTCAATCATTAGAAGATTTGTTGAGAGCTTGTGCCATAGAGTAGACTGGAAGTTGGGACGAAATTTTACCGTTGGTAGAATTTACCTACAATAACAGTTACCATTCGAGCATAGGGATGGCATCCTATGAGGCTCTGTACGGACGAAGATGCCGAACACCTTTATGTTGGTATCAAGATGGAGAGTGACTTACGGTCGGACCTGATCTTATTCAGCAGACAACTGAGAAGGTTAAGATGATTCAAGAGAAGATGAGAACAGATCAGAGTCGACAAAAGAGTTATGTGTTACACCCTTTTTTCTTAATATTATGAAGAAGGAACGTCACATCATAATACTAAAAACACGAAATAAATTTGTGAAAAATAATAGTTGCAGTGATTAATTATGACCCAGTTCATTATTAACATAAGATTAAATAGTTTGTATTCTTGGATGATAAAATAATCGAGTATTGAAATGTCTGTATGCAATTTTTTTTTGTATAATATAACAGTAAGAAGATAATAATAATTACCAATGCGATGGAATCGAAATAAATTTATAATCATACATTCACGATATATATATATATATATGAATGTATGTATATATATATATATATATATATATATATATTATACATATATATATATATATATATATATATATATATATATATATATATATATATGCATCACCTATTTAGTTACATCACAAAATATACAAAAAGTAAGGCTTTACCCACTTAAGATAGTTACAAATTTACACCCATGAACTAGCAAAACACCAGGCTTCCCCAAAAAGATAACGGTTAGCCATCAGTAGTCACCTATAGTATCAACCCCTAAGACTGACGAGAAGGGACCGTAGTCGGGTCCTCCTCAAGGTCCTCATCCTCCGATGAAATAGCCATCGGGGCGACCGAATTTTGGGCAGAAGCCCGAGCAGTGGAGAAGAAGGAATCCTCTTGAGGGGTGTAGAACATATTAGTCCACATGTCCCTCACGGGTAGGTAAAATTCTAAAACAACAAAAGCTGAAAAATCAAAGACAGGGGCGTCATAACGGCCCCAAGACAAAGACACCGTCAACTCCCCGCGGTAGACACATCAGTCCGTCTCCATATGCAAGTGCCAGCAATCAGGTCCTCCATGAAAGGTCAACTTCACGTACCCTAAAAAGCGGCGTGGGTGTGGTGACATCCTCAACAGCTCTAGTCGTAGTGCGGCCAGAAACCCGAAAACTCAGTTGTTTCCTTCTCTTCCTCACGAACGTCTTCTCAGAAGTACACAGTTCGATAGAAATACAAAAAATATAGAAATACAGAAAATACAGAAAGAGGTGAGACACCGGCTTTCAGTACCAAAATGGCAATAAGAAAACAGAACGACGCTGGATGCCCACATATCAACACAGTTCATACAGTTATTAGAATTGACAGTAAAGCATATCAACAGTAAACAGTAGCAACAACCATCAATAATATGCAGATAATAGCAATATTCCCAACAGTCAATAGTTCAACAATTAAATAAGCATTACGGTAATGATAACAAATAACTCCCACAGTCATAAATACTCATGCTCAATGCATCATGAGACTAATAGTTCACAATGCAAAAAGGTACCAAAATTCCTACTCTATGGAGCTAGACATAAACATTTTCGGAGTGAATGATCAAGGAGTTATGCCAGTATCTCGCTAGCCAAAATAATTAGTGTGCTCATCTCATAAAAACATTTGTGCAATACGGCTTATACATGGTACCTCAATAGTTGATCGCGATATAAGACATCGTCTCAGTTAGGATCGTCAGTGTGTTTGCATCGGTCTATCCCACGGCCCCAGTGGAGCTACCACTGCCCGTTGTTAGACACCCGCACCCCGACACCCTCAGGGCCAACCACTATGACCTTATGCTTAGTCTACTCGCTCCCGCACATAGGTGTTATTCAAACTTCTAGGCTCACATAGCCTTTCCAACAATGTCCAACGGACAACACATATGCATGATAACACAATGTATATCATGTATGTTTATCAATGATACAATAATCATACAATATACCACACTGGCATATCTAAATATACATGGTTCAATATGAACATGTCATAGTATCAATATGTCATAAATTCCTCAAGTACAAAATCAACAAACACTAAGCCCACATAGGGATCCACAATGACGTAGAATCAATTTTCAATGTCAATATATACTTAGGGTTCATCCCTTATCATAAGTCCACCTTATGGGTTCACATTCTCAAAGTCTTATATTTTAGTCAATTATGACAATTTTTGATTAAATAGCCCTTCAAAACCGTGTCCTTTTTAAGTGTTGTTATTCAATCCAATCCTTCCACTTTATTATGGATTATGAATGTCTCTAAATTCCTAATTTCCAAATATGTATCAAGGCATCACTCAACCCCTAATTTTCTCTAAAAATCGTGGCCTCTCTAGGTCATCAAGATTCCAATTTCCTTCCATTTTATGCATCAGTTACTTAGTATCTAATCATTTAAATTTTATTTTACACAAAATCAATCCAATCTCCTAACTTTCAAGATCAGAACCGTGGCTTCACCCTAGGGCATTAAACCCTTAAAATTCTCCATTCATTAATTTTTAATATCATCATTTAACAATTAATCACATTTTCTTCATTTCATTGTATATAAAATCAATTTCTACCCCTAAAATTTAGTCAAAACTGTGGCATCATATTAGGATAGGAAACTCCAAATTTTCCATTTAACAACCCTAACATGATCAAGTATTTCCAACACATCAAATACATTCAAATTCAAGAATACATAAACATACAAAATCACCAAAACAAAGTAAGCATACAAAGGTTCCCTCACCACCAAAATGGTTGAAGTGAATAGTCTCCCTCTTACCTAAAGGAGAATCACGAAAATGGCTTCCTAGATGCTCCTTGGTAGGTTCAGTTTTAAGCTTCCAAAAACCCTAGGAATTTCAAGACAAAGAATCAACATCAAGGGTTGAAAGAGAAGAGATCCATGGTCATCAAAGAGACCATGGAGCACGAAAATGAAGAGAAAGAAGAAGAAAAATAAAAACTTTACCTTAAATCTTGAAGCTTTGTCTTGGATGACAATGGAGGAAAGGTTGGATTTTGAAGAAAATTTCTAAAGAGAAAGTGTAGAGGGGGTTAAGGTGAGTAGAGAAATGGTCTTGGTGAAGAGAAAAATGAAGAAAAAATGGTTGGTAATGGGGCTGCAATTTTTGTATGAAGAGAGGAGAAGAAGAGAGAAGAAGAGAGAAGAGGAAATGTGAAGAAGATGAAGTTAGAGAGAGAAAGTGTTGTAGGAAAAATTTAATTTTGGGTGATTATTGGTTAAGTTGGGAGGCAAAATTTTGCCTCCCTTGGAGGGCATTGTCGCCGCAACAAGGAGGAGAGAGGGGGAGATTTTTGGCTTCCCCAACAAGCCAAGGGTATCATGATCTTTTGGTGGTCAAAGCTTCTCAAAGAAGCTTTGATTAAAATACATTAAATTTGAACTAAAGTAAGTTTGATTAGACTTAAAGTAGATTACATTAGGATAATATGATATAGTTTTTAATACATGTTATTTTCTAATGGACAATTACTACAGTCTACAGAAGTCAGTGTTAATTTATCTGACAGATAAAATTTACACAGCATTTTATTATTTTATCTGTTAAAATTTCTCGAAAAACATAAAATCTCGTAAACCGTGTTCAGCATCGGATTTAATAAGATCCCCCGTCGACGTTTTCACTGATCAAGGATCTCGGGAAAAATATCTCATTTTCCTGGGCTCGCTCAGTTTACACGTAAAATGAGGAATAATATTAAAATATTCTGCATTCTCAGAAAAATCCAAAAAAATTCTCAAAAATCACAAATATTAGAAAATGAATATTTATCATAAAATGAATAAAAATTTGGGGTGTTACATTTTGCGTACAAAAGAAGGAAACCTCTTGAATTCGAGGAAGGAGAGCATGTGTTTCTGACAATTACGCTACGACTGGGGTCAGTTGGGTTCTCAAATCTGGAAAGCTCACTCCAAAATTCCTTGGACCTTATCAAATTCTTCGTCAGATAGGTCCTGTTGCTTACCAAATAGCTTTACCACCTTTTCTTTGAAATCTACATAATGTCTTTCATGTGTCACAACTTCGAAAATATATTTCGAGTCTTGATCATGTCATATCACCCGATTCAGTACAATTAAAGGAAAACTTGACTTATGAAACAACTACTATAAGGATTAAGGATATGAGAATGAAGCAACTCAGAGGGAAAGACATTTCATTGGTGAAAGTAATCTGGAACAAAGCAACTGGAGATGCGACATGGGAGCTGGAGGACAAGATAAAGGAGCAATATTCAGAACTATTTTAAGGTATGAAAATTTCAAGGATGAAATTCATATTTGTTGGGGAGTTGTAACACCCCAAATTTTATTTATTTTATAATAAATATTCATTTTCAAATATTTTTTATTTTTAAAAATTTTTCTGAATTTTTCTGAGAATGCGAAATATTTTAATATTATTTTTCATTTTACGTGCAAACTGAGTGGAGCCGAGAAAATGAGATATTTTTCCCAGATCCTTGATCTATGGAAACGTCGATGGGGGATCTTATTAAACCCGAGGCTGGACACAGTTTACGAGGTTTCATGTTTTTTGAGAAATTTTAACAGATAAAATAATAAAATATTGTGTAAATTTTATCTGTCAAATAAATTAATACTGACTTCTGTCGACTGTAGTAATTGTCCATTGGATAATAACATGTATTAAAAATCCTATCACATTATCCCAATGTAATCTACTTTAAGTCTAATCAAACCTACTTTAATTCAAATTTAATGTATTTTAATCAAAGCTTCTTTGAGAAGCTTTGACTACCAAATGACCAAGCATGCCCTTGGCTTGTTGGGGAAGCCAAAACTTCCCCCTTCTCTCTCTCCATTGTCACGGCAATGCATGGCCAAAGGAGGAAAAAAATTGCCTCCTCACTTAATGCATAATACACAAAATTTATCATTTTACTATCATACTTTCTCTCTCTAACTTCATCCTGTTCATTTTTCTCTTCCTTCTCTCTTCTTCTCCCTTCTCCCATCCGAAATTTGCAGCCCCCATTTGAGACCATTTTCTTCTCTTTTCTCTTCACCAAGACCATTTCCATACTCACCTTAACCTCATCTACCTTTCCTATTTAGAAATTTTCTTCAAAATCCAACCTTTCTTCCATTGTCATCCATGACAAAGCTTCAAGGTTTAAGGTAAAGTTTTCATTTTTTTCTTCTTTCTCTTCATTTTCGTGCTCTGTAACATCCCAAAAAGTATCTATTTAATTATAAATAATCATTTTGTAATATTCTTGATTTTTAGGAATTTTCCTGGAATTTTTCGGAAACGACGAATATTTTAATATATTTCTCGTTTTGCGTGCACACTGAGCTGAGAATTGTTGAGGTCAGTGCAACGCTCCGGAAATTAGTTATTTTACCACAAATAGTCATTTCCAAATATTTGTGATTTACGTGAATTCTTTCGGAATTTTTCGGAGACGATGAATATTTTAATATATTCCTCGTTTTGCATGCATATTGAGCAGAGTCGGGAAAACGACTGTAATATTTCAAAAATTGGGAAGTGATTAGACGAATAGTCATTTTACAATATTTGCAATTGTTGCGATTTTTCTAGGATTTTTTCGGAAATGTTGAATATTTTAATATATTTCTCGTTTTGCGTGCACATTGAACGGAACTAGAAAAACGCGGTGTTTTCTTCGTGAACCTGGAACTATGGACACGTCGACGGGGGATCTTACTAAACCCGAGGCTGGACACAGTTTATGAGGTTCTACGTCTTTCGAGAAATTTTAACAGATAAAATAAAATAATACTACGCGAAATTTATCTATCAGATTAATTAAATACTGACTTCTGTCAACTGTAACTATTATCCATTGGATAATAACATGTAATAAAAATCCTATCACATTATCCTAATGTAATCTACTTTATGTCTAATCAATTCACTTTAATTCAAATTTAATGTAAAATAATCAAAACTTCTTTGAGAAGCTTTGACCAAATAATGACCAAATAGCCCTTAGCTTCCAAGGGAAGCCACAAACTCTCCCTCCTCTCTCTCCAACACCACACGGCTGCAGCCCATTATGGGGAGAAAAATTAATTTGCTTCACTTAACTAATTACACATCACAAAATTCATTTAACCTAAAAACACTTTCTCTTTCTTCTTCTTCTTCTTCTTCTTCTTCTTTCTTCATTTCATTTTTCTCCTCCCTCTCTCTTGGTGTGCTACAGCCAGCAGCCCTCTTCCCCACTCATTCTTCACAAAATTTTCATCCAACTACATTTTCTTAATCCTCTCCCTCTCCTAAACACTTCTCTTGCTTGGAGCATATTGAAATTCCACCATTTTCACCATCTTCTTTAGGCTTCAAGCTTTGAGTTCTTGGGTAAGATTTTTGATTCTTCCTTCCCTCTCTTCATTTTCGTGTTCATGGTCCTCTTGGTGACCATCCATGCTTTATTTTTCAAGTATTGGTGTTGTTTTAACTAAGTTGAAATTTCTAGGGTTTTGGTGGCACCCAATCCGAATTTACAAGGAGTTTCTTGGTGGTTCTTCTTGATTTCTACACTTAGGTAAGAGGAAGACACTCCTCCTCAACCTCTATTAGCATCTAGGAACCTTGGTTGTGTTGTTTGTGGAAAAACCCTAATGAGGGTTATTCTTTGATTTGCTAAATTAAATGCTTACATGTTGATTTTATGGAGTTCATGACCTTGATTTGATTTATTGTGTATATTGATATGTTGGATTGGATTGGATGGCTTGAAATGGAAGAAAATAAATTTAGAAGGACTCTTGCGTGGCCACGGTTTTGAGGTGAAAATTGATGTGTTCTTAGTGAACAAAATTTAACAAGTGAATGACTAAATTAATCAAGTGTGTAATATAAAATCAATGGAATGGAAAAATTGAGAATTGAATCCACTAGGGAGGCCACGGCCTCTAGGGCTATTTAGGACTTAATTATGTAATTTTTGGTGATCTTGGAATTTAGAAAATTAAATGATTGGAACATAGGCAATAAATTAGTAAGGTAGCAAATTTGGAAGAATTAAATACAATTGGAGATTCATAAATTTTAAAGGACTAAGGAAGGAACTTGTCATGAAACTTGAGAAAATTTTATAAGAGTAAGAACAAGAGAGTGTGAGATTTGAAATCTTAGAATAATCATTCTAAGTGTATGAGAATAAATTACTTTAGAAAATTCAATTAATTATGAAAACTTATTTAGTGTCGGATTCTTGTATGATTGGCGAATCTTGAATAAGAATGCATAATGGACCTTAGAAAGGTATTACCGTAATTGATTTCAATATTATGACATTATGGGTCTATGTGAGTGAACATTTATGTGTTGATGCTTATCTTGGCCAATTGTGGCATATTATGGAATTGTATGAAATTGTGAATCATACATGCTTATGCATAGAGTCTTATGCATTGTGATTGTCCTGTGGGCTGTTATAAGGCCAAGTTTCCTAGGAGATTGAACACACCTTAGTGCGGGTGCGAGTAGACTAGTGTAGGTCATGTTATGACCTTGGGGGCGTCGGGGTGCGAGTCCCTCACAATGGGTAGTTGGTAGCTCTCCTACCCGTGGGACAAACCGATGCAAACGCACCGACGATCTGGACCGAGACACTGTCCTATATCGTGATCGAGCGTGGAATGTCCGTACAATGCCTGGATGTGCACGTGAGAATTATTGATTTTAGCACTTTGGCCACGGCAGCCGAGTTACAGACATGTCCCCTAATCTTTCTCTCTGACTGTTTGTGTCTAGCTCCATGGAGTAGGAATTTAGGAAAGCATGCATGTGCATCATGAAATAATCTGTCATTGTAAATCATTATTTTTCATAACTGTGAATTGTCTGATCATTACTGTAATGGACATCTACCTGGAATTGTTTATTTGCTACTGTTGGACTTACTGCTTATTAAATGATGTTCTAAATTGCTATTTGGGCGCGTTGTGCCATTTTGTTTCTGGCTACTATAATTGGTAATGATGGTAGGATGTCTTACCTCTTTCCTGTATTTCTATTATTTGCTGCCTGTGTGTACACTGTATTGATCGAAGACGACAGTAAGGAGGCGGAAGATCCTGATTTTCCTGGCTTCTGGCCCGATCAAGACTAGCATCTACTGGAGACGATGGAGGCACGCATGCACGGATTTCTAGGCAATGTGCATCTGACCTTCCTTGGAGGGCTGGAGTGTTGGCATATCAACTTGAGTTCCGATCGCTGCGTCATGTACATATGGGGTTGCGGCTTTGTTTGCTGGTAGTACCCATCCCTGGGTTACTACTTTTCCCCCTTTAGTGTTTTTATTCTCGCTGTATTTTATTGGACTCTGTAATTATTATATTCTATGTCATTAGTGATTTGTGTAAATTGACTATAAAATATATATATAAGGAATATGATATTATTTCAATGGTTGTATCATGGGTTGAATATATTTATATTTCATTCGAGACTCGTATTTTCTACTTATGCAAATTGTCAAAGAAAAAAAAATATACTCTCTTGAGAATTTAAATTACTGTTATCATGACTGTGACACACTTGGATTTAGTAACTGTGGTGTAATGACGATTACGCTCCGGTTGCTACATCAAGGGATGTTACATGCTCCATGGTCTCTTTGATGACCATGGATCTCTTCTCTTCCAACCCTTGATGTTGATTCATTATCTTGAAATTCCTAGGGTTTTGGAAGCTCAAAACCGAACCCACCAAGGAGCATCTAGGAAGCCATTTTCGTGATTCTCCTTTAGGTAAGAGGGAGACTACTCACTTCAACCATTTTTGGTAGTGAGGTAACCTTTGTATGCTTACTTTATTGTAGTGATTTTGTATGTTTATGTATTATTGAATTGGATTAATGTTTGAATGTATTGGATGTGTTGAAAATGCTTGATCATGTTAGGGTTATTAAATGGAAAATTTGGAGTTTCCTACCCTAATGTGATGCCATGGTTTTGACTATAAATTAGGGATGTAAATTGATTTTTGTACACAATAAAAATGAAGCTTATGAAATTAAATGTTGAATGATAATGTTGGAATTAATGGATGAAAATTTTTGAGGGTTTCCTAACCCATGTGAGGCCACAGTTTTGGCTTGGAATTTTGGGAAATTGGAGTGATTTTATGTGAACTAAAATTTGAGTGATTATATATTAAGAAATTAATGCATAAAATGGAAGAAAATTGGACTTGAAAACCCTGTGAGGCCACGGTTTTAGAGAGAAAATTTTAAGGTTAAAGGATGCCTTGGTGCATTTTTGAAGATTAAGAATTTAGAGACATGCATAATCCATAATTAAGTGGAAGAATTAAATTGAGTAGTAACACTTGAGAGTGTTACGGTTTTGAAGGGTTACTTAACCTAAAAATTGTCATAATTGACCTAAGTTTAAGACTTTGAAAATATGGACTTGTGATAATAGATGAACCCTAAATACATATTGATGTTGAGAATTGGTTCTATGTTGTTGTAATCCCCTACGTGGGACTAAGCAATTGATAATATATATTTGATGATGAATATATATATGCCATTGTGGGATGCTTATGATGAATGCATCATTGATAAACATGTATGATGTACATTGTGTCGTCATGCATATGTGTTGTGCGTTGGACATTGTTGGAAAGGCTATGTATGCCTAGGAGTTTGAATAACACCTATGTGCGGATGTGAATAGACTAAGCGTAGGGTCATAGTGGTTGGCCCTGGGGGCGTCGGGGTGCGAGTGTCTCACAACGGGCAGTGGTAGCTCCATTGGGGCCGTGGGATAGACCAATGCAAACACACCGACGACTCAGACTGAGACTGTAACGCCCCTTTTTCTATAAACAGTTGCGAAGAAGGGACGCCACACTATAACTATAATAATAATTTGTAACATAAAGTGAAGTAAATTAAATTGTGGAAAACAGTAATTGCTTTTAAAACTCGTAGTCCCAATTCATCCTATGGTTATTTAAGGTCCTTTACAAATGTCACCATTTTTTTTTTCTGTGTTAAGATTATAGATCATTACCAAGTGGCGTTAAGGGAGTTAAATTAGAATCCATTACGTATAGAAATTATAAATAAAACAATTGCAATAAATAAAACTTACAACGTAAAATGAACCATACACAATATATATATTTATAAGCCTGTTTAATTACATTCCAACATATACCGAAAAGCAAAATGTGTACCCACCCAAAGATATACAAATGTACCCCAGCATGTACAGCAAAACATCAGGCTTCCCAAAAAGATAAACGGTTAGCCATCAGTAGCTACCAATAGTATTAGCTCCTATGACTGACGAGAAGGGACTGTAGCCGGGTCCTCCTCGAGGTCCTCTTTGTCCGAGGAAACTTCCATCAGAGCGATAGAGCAAAGGGCAGGAATGGACAAAAAGGAGTCCTCACGTGGGGTGTAGTACAAATCAGCCATATGTCCCTAACGGGCATGTAAAACTCTAGCCAGACAAAAGCATGAAAATAAAAAATGGAGGCGTCGTAACGACACCGTCAGCTCCTCATGATATACACAGTGGTCCGTCTGCACGTTAATGTGCCAGCAATCAGGACCTCCATGAAAGTTGATCCGCATGTAGCCAAAGAAACCACGGGGGCGAGACGTCATCCTCAACAGCTTTGATCTCAGTCGTAATCTGGCTAGAAACCCGAAAACTCAGGAGCTTCCTTGCCTTCCTCACAAACGTCTTCAGAAAATCGCAGAATAATACAGAATGACAGAATACACAATAAAGAGGTGAGATACTCGTCATTCATTACCAAGTGAGGCAGTAAGAAACTAAATGGCACTGAACGCCCACATATAACATAATTCATACATTTAATTATAGTAACAGTAGCAATCAACAGTAAACACAGAATAACAATTAATAACAGTAAGTGTTATTAATAGAGATAGAAGGCATCCACAGTTCAAGAATTAAATGACTATCACAATGATAATATGAAACATGTTTTACAGTTATAAATGCTCATGCTCAATGAATCATGTGACTCACAATTCACAATGCAAAAAGGGTACCAAAAATTCTTACTCTATGGAGGTAGACATAAATATTTTTGGAGTGAATGATCAAGGAGTAATGCCAATATATCGTTAGCCTTAAAATATAGTGTGCTTTATCTCATAAAAATGTTTGCTCAATGGCTTATACATGGCACCTCGACAGTTGATCGCGATATAGGACAGCGTCCCAGTCAGGATCGTCGGTGTGTCGCATTGGTCTATCCCACGGCCCCAGTGGAGCTACCACTGTCTATTGTGAGATACCCACACCCGATGCCCCAGGGTCAACAACATATGACACCTACGCTTAGTCTATTCGCACCCGCACAAAGGTGTTATTCAAACTCCTAGGCATACATAGCCTTTCTAACAACGTCCAACGGACAACACATATGCATGATGACACAATGTCAAATCGTGTATGTTCATCAATGATGCATTCATCATAGTATATCACAATGGTATATTTATATATATACGCACACATATTCATTTCTTGATATCATCACCTCAGGATATTTTCATGGTACATATGTTTAGCCCACACAGGGGTCCACAATAGCATAGAATCAATTTCTTTGTCAATACAAATTTCTAGTGTTCATTCACTATCATGGTCCACATTATGGATTCCATTTTTTCAAAGTTTTAAGCTTTTGATTAAATGTGACAATTTTGGGGTTACTTTAAATCCTTCAAAACCGTAGCCTTCAAGGGTTTTCAAAGTCCAATTCTTTCACCACATTATGCATTAGTTCCTTATCATTAATCCACTTAATTCTTAGTTCATCAAAGTCAATCCATTCCCTTATTATTCAAGCCAAAACCGTGGCCATCAATAGGTCTTCAAGTCCAATGTTTATTTCCATTTTTATGCATTAGTTTCTTATTATTCGTTCACTTTATGTGTTTATCTCAAATTCCTCCAAACTCACCCACTCATGTTCTTTCTCTTGATTAGAATTCTCTAAGTTACCAAGTTAAGACTTTGATTAATTATCTTTGCACATTGTGGATCCCTAATTACCTTCAATGTCCAATTCATCAATCCTTCATCCAAGTCACAAATTTTCACCATTTTTCTCCTTCATGGCCGTGAGCCTCATAGAATTTAGGGGTTTAGGTTTTCACTTCTCCATTGGTCCTTATCTACTCAATTAATACCATTCCATTTGGTTATAAGAATTTTAAGCAACAACACCCCACCAAGAGGGTGTTGGCCGTGAGCCACCATGCACAAGGCAAGGGACTTTTGTCTCAATTTCATCAATTCCAATCCATCAAAATTATTACAATATCATCAAGAATCAAATTCATCCAACAAATCAAATAAAGTGATGAAAATTTAAAGAATCAATAATAAGAAAATAAAATCACAAGAGTAACCAATGTTAGGGTTTCTCACAAATATTCAAACAAGTTTCCAACCACCATTTTTTGGTTGAATAGAGTGGTCTCCCTCTTACCAAAGAGGTGAACACGAAATGGTCTCCCAAGAAGCTCCTTGTGATTTCGGTTTTGGCTCTTCAAAACCTTAGAAAATCAATCTCAAGAAATCAATACCAAAGCTTGGAAAAGAAAGCATCCTTGACCATGGAAATGGTCTTGGAGCACGAAAAGAAGAAGAGGAGGGAAGAAAGTAGTGACCTTTACCTTGAAGTTTCAAGCTTTGCTCTTGAGTAAGAATGGTAAAAGTGAAGGATTTTGAAGTGGAGTATGAAAAGGAAAAGCTTTAGAATGATGAAGAGAAGCTAGAAATAGAAATGGTGAAGCAAGAAAACGAAAATGGTGAGTGTAGAAATGTGATTGGTGAAGAGAAAAATGAAGGAAATTGATGGAGAGTGGGCTGCAAAACCATGTGGCTATAGAGGGTTCTAGAGAGAAGGGAGAGCAAATGTGAAGGAGATGAAGTTTAGAGAAAGAAGTTAATAGTTGGAAATGAATTAAAATGTAACTAAGTGAGCTAAGTGGGAGCAAAATTTCACTCCCCTTTGGACTTGGTTGCCGCGGCAAGAGAGGAGAGGAGAGAGGGAATTTTGTGGCTTCTCATGTAAGCCAAGGGCATTGTAGTCTTTATTTGGTCAAAGCTTCTCAAAGAAGCTTCAATTATAATACTATAAATTTGAATTAAAGTAGGTTTGATTAGACTTAAAGTAGACTGCATTAGGATGATGTGATAGGATTTTTATCCAATGGATAATAGCTACAGTTGACAGAAATTAGTATCAATTCATCTGACAGATAAAATTTACATAGTGTTTTATTATTTTATCTGTTTGAGATTTTCTCAAAAAACGTAAAATCTCGTGAACCGTGTCTAGCCTCGAGTTTAGTAAGATCCCCCGTCGACGTTTCCACAAATCAAGGTTCTCGGGAAAAATATTTCATTTTCCCAGCTCCGCTCAGTTTGCACGTAAAATGAGGAATATATTAAAATATTTGACGTTTCCAGAAAAATTTCAGAAAATTCTCAAAAATCACAAATATTATAAAACGACTATTCGTCATAAAATTTTTCAACTTTCTGAACGTTACAGTCATTTTCCCGACTCTGCCCAATGTGCACGTAAAACGAGAAATATATTAAAATATTCCACGTTCTCAAAAAAATCTAGAAAAATTTCAGAAAATCACAAATATTATGAAATGAATATTTATAATAAAATAAATAAAGTTTGGGGTGTTACACATGTAACACCTCGAGAATTCATATTTTATTTATTTTGGTCGATTCCGAATTATTTTGAGTAATCCAACTCGACTTCTGTGAATTTTATATTTTTTGTGATTTTTAAGAATTTTTGGGAGTTTTTACGTTTTTGATTATTTTAATATTATTTTTGGGTTGTGTATATAAGCCTTCGTATTTTATTTCTTTCTAGTAATCCTTAATTATTTTTACCAATCTGATTTGATTTTCATGAATTTCACAATTATTATGATTTTTGTGAATTTTGAGATATTTTGGATCTTTTGAATATTTTAATATATTTTAGATATTTTAAGATATTTTGAATATTTTATTATATTTTATATATTTTGTGATATTTTGAATATTTTAATATATGTTTGAGATATTTTGAATATATTTTATTATATTTTTGATATTTTAGAATATTTTGAATATTTAATATATTCTAGATATTTTAGGCTGTGCGTGGGCTCGGGGCGGGCCCGAAAAAATAAAAATTTTTATTGGCCATAAATTTTTGTACTGTTGATTCGGAGTCGGGGGATCTTACTAAACCTGAAACTGGAAACAGTTTTTGAAGTTTTGTTTTTCTACGATTTTATTTGACAAATAAAATCGGGGTATATTTTATTATCCATTAGATAATATCTTTCAGAAAAATATCTAGTGGATGATTCTAGATGCAAGCCTAGTCACCCACTCTAGAATGTTCTAGACGATGACTCATCGTTTAGTGACTCACCTAGGTGACTAGCCTAGTGACTCATACGTTCCAGCTTGTTCTAGAAGACTCTAGAAGGTGCCTCATCATGCGCCTAGTCATCAAGTGCTTTACACATGGACCAATGGGGAGCTGGTCAAAGCTGGTGGCTGTGACTCATCGCGAAGGACCAATAGAAGCTCGACACGTGGCGCGACACATCAACACCTATGACTTAGCATATTTAGGAAGCTTCTGGAAGCAGTGACTCGCCATGTTCCAGAAGCAGTGACTCGCCATGTTCTAGAAGCGATGACTCGCCACATTCTGGAAGTTGTAGAAACGCTAACTCGCCCTGTGACTCGCCGCAGTGTGCAACACCCACCGTAGGGTATCACATTTAAGACTAATCCTAATATAACTTACCCAAGTTGTAAAAGAATTAATCTTGTAAAAACACTAATTTTAAAATTTCTTTTGCGAAAAAATAGAAAATAAATAAAAACCTTAAACGTGAAACGTAATTAAAGCTAACACACTATATTTTACATATTACAAACCTTGTTCACAAATAATTTACATAATTATACCCCCAAAAGTTATATATACAATACACACCAAAATAAAAATACTAAACTAAAACCCCAACAGACTACGGGTTCAGGCTCTCATTGGGATCCTCCTCCTCGGTGTTGTCATCAAAGAAACCTGGCGGATACAACACACGCCTAGTTGGTGTCCTAGCAGTCGACATCATGGATTCCTCGTGTGGAGTATAAGTATTATTATTCCTACTCCAAATCTCACGTATAGGCATATAAACTCTAGACGTACAGACACGTGTTGTGTCATGACAGGAATACTATCCCGAGTACCACTTAAAGTCAGAGTCAGATCTCCGGTATACACAAACCTTTCCTTGTCTAAGTTAACTCGCCACGCATCAATCCCACCGTGGAATCGAACCGTGACATATCCTAAAACTTGACGTCTCTCCGCCATATTAGATAAATACAGAAAACAACAACTGACAGTAAAATGACTTATCAGCCTCCTCGCCTCCTCGGTCTTCATCAAATATATACAATACACAAAATTCAATATAATAAAGAGGTGAGATCCCCTTTCATCAATACCAATGAGGCAGTATAGAAAATGATAGTAAAAGATATAGATACAAAATATCTCATATAGTCATATCATATCATATCATATCATATCATAGAAACATATAAAATAGGCATAATTATTATACCAATATGCTGACACATAATGCATGTGCACAATGACTCATTTCCTACTCCATGGAGCTAATCACCATTTCGAAGAGAATGATAGGGAGTACATGTCTGTATACCGTTAGCCTCAAATCATGTGTTGTTTATCATATCATGGCGTCCAACATGGCTAATACAAGACACTCTCAACCATATCACGAAAAGAGTAGTAACTCTGTCAGGATCGTCAGTGTGTTTGCAAAGGATACCACGACGCAATGGTGCTACCAGCTGGGCCACATATGACATTCCACACCCCGACGTCCCCAGGATCACTGAAGATCGTAACTATGCAATTCTCACCCGCACGAAGGTGTAATTCCCATCTCCTAGGCCAATCGCCTTACTTGACTTGTTTTTCCATGCATGATATATGATTCAAAAATACATACAACCATTATTTTACAGTATTTCACATATACACGTCATTTCTTGACAAAACCACTTTTCAACATAACGGGGCCCACCATGACAGCCCGACAGCCAGCTGCTGTAATTTAACATAACGAGGCCCACCACGATAGCCCGACAGCCAACTGCTGTAATTTCCAATTGTATAATTATTTTATCGCATTTTTGAAACAACGTGACATTTTTTCTTATGTTTTCAAATTACGTAATATTTTCTAATGTTTTTGCAAACGCATAATTAATTTCCAATGTTTTTAAATTACATAAATATTTTTAAATATTTTCTTAAATCACATAAATAATTTCAAACGTTTCCTAAATCGCGTAAGGTTTTTAAACGTTTTCTCAATCGCGTAATAATTTAAAATCATTTTTTTAATCGCATAACGTAAAAATCAATCACGTAGCTTAAAAATAGTAATTTCTAAATTGTGTAATGGTTTTCTAGCATTTTTCACTTACATAAAATATTTTCCTCAACTTTCTAAATTTATTTTATAAAATCCTTATAATATATATATATATATATATATATATATATATATATATATATATATATATATATATATATATATATATATATATATATATATATAGGCCTTCCCGAAAATATTTTCTTTCTAAAAATTCTTTACATTTTATTTTCTATGGTTCTTTCCAAAAATTTGATTTCTTTGATTTACTTAAATAATATAGCTTACATACTAATTTAATTCCTTCCTTTGAATCCATTTTTCCTTTTTCCTGCTAAAAATTCCTTAATTCCAATTCTTGTAACTAATTATCAAAGTCCACACTAGGTAAAATAATTTAGGGTTTAAAATAACACACTTTGGTGTGTCGGCCAAAAATTAGGTTTATGTTTCATATTCAAACTTAACCATTTTTTTTTCTTCACTAAAATTCTTTACAAAACCATTATTCATCATCAAAATCCTTTAATCCAATTTTTATCCTTAAAATCACTAATCCATACTTAGTAATTAATTTGAAAACATCTTGTCCCCTTTGTAGTAGTCAAAACCGTGAGCTTCCTCTAGGTTCTTTGGAACCTTCATACAATTTTACTCATCATACAACTCATATTCTACTTTTCACAATAATTATCATGCTACCATAAGCATATAAACAAGCATATAATCAAGTAAACAAGCATATAATCAAGTAAACAAGCATATAATCTAATAAACAAGCATATAATCAAAGCTTAAAAATAAACTAACCATAAATAAAGCAAGCTTAAACCATACAAGTGAATAAATCCTTATGAATTTTTCACCACAAACCAGGCCATCTCCTCACCACCAACATATGGTTGATGAGGTTAATCTCCCTCTTACCTTAAGGAAGACAAAATCCACCAAGGCCTTTACTCCAAGGATTTCGTGTGGCTCCAAAGGAAAACCCTAATAGACTTAAACCAAACCAAAGTCATAAACAAAGCATGACGAAGAGAAACCATGGAACAATCATGGTTTAGAAACTCAAAAACCAACTTAGAAACAAAGAAGAAGAACTTTTACCTTGAAAGTTCAAGAACCCTAACTTGTAGAAATGATAGAAGATGAAGGATTTTGCTTAAGTCTTGAACATAGAAGTGTCTTAGAATGATGTTTAGGTGTAGGAAATAAGGTTAGATGAAATTTTGAAAGCTTGGATGGTTGTCAATGGTGCTTGGCCGAATGGTGTTTGGAGAGAAATGGAGAGAAAAGTTTGAAGAGCTTTGCTTTAGGAAATGTTCAAGAATGATCAATTATGACCAAGATAACAAATTTTTGGTGTCTTCAAACTTTGCTAATCACCTACACCATCACAAAACCATCCCCCCTCTCTTGCATTCTAAAAAATGTGAACAATCTCACTAGCCACCATTTTAGGCATTCTTAGCCATTGATTAGATCGATGGTTAAGATTAATGTAGATTCTAGGTTTAGCCTTAGATTAGAAGACTTAATCTAGGCCATTGGATCTTTCTCCTTGAAATCCTAGCCATTAAATGTATCTCCAAAATGAAGGGTCAAGATCACTCCTTCATACTTTACATCCAATGGTCATAAATGTTCCTAGTCATTTTTTTAAGACGAAATCTCCATCGTTGATTAAATCTGCATCCAACGGTCATAAATGGTTCTTGTCACTAATTTTGACTTCTTCATTACTAGTAATACATGGCTATCACCTAGCTATAGCTACAAGAAATTATTACTCACAGAATAAAAATTATTGATCACAAACCAGTAATTATTGTACAGCAAATAATAAAATCATAGTATAAGAATTTTTTTTATACTGTATCCGGTTTCGGGTTTAGTAAGATCCCCCGACCCCGCATTAACAATACAGAATTTTCTAACCAATAAAAGTTTTTAGTGTTTCCGGACGCACCGTGGGCCCACAGACGGCCTAAAATATTACTAAAATATTTTTATTCTCAAAAAAATTTAGAAAAATTCTCAAAAATCACAAAAATTAGAAATTTAATATTTATGTAGAAAAAAACCAAAAATCGTGATGTTACAACTCTCCCCTACTAAAAAAAATTTCGTTCTCGAAATTTACCATACCTCAGAACAATTGAGGATATTGTTCCTTCATTTTGTCTTCTAGCTCCCATGTAACATCTCCTGTTGTCTCATTCCAGATCACCTTTACTAACGGAATATCCTTCCCTCTGAGCTGCTTCATCCTCCTGTCTTCAATCTTAACAGGAAGTGTCTCATACGTCAAATTTTCTTTCAATTGTACTTCATCGGGTTGAATAACATGAGTTGGATCAGAAATGTACTTTCTCAATTGAGATACATGGAAAACATTGTGCAAATTGGAAAGAAAAGGTGGCAAAGCAATTTGGTATGCTATTGGACCTATCCGATGAAGAATTTGATAAGGTCCAATAAACTTAGGAGTGAGTTTTCTGGATTTTATAACCCTTCCAACACCAGTCATAGGTGTAACTCGTAAAAACACATGCTCACCTTCTTCAAATTCAAGAGGTCTTCTTCTTTTATCAGCATAGCTTTTCTGTCTACTTTGAGTCGCCTTCATTTTCTCTTGGATCATCTTCACCTTTTCAGTTGTTTGTTGTATCATCTTAGATCCAATGGTCATACTTTCACCATCTTGATACCAACACAAAGGTGTTCGACATCGTCGTCCGTATAGCGCTTCATAGGGTGCCATCCCTATACTTAAGTGAAAACTATTGTTGTAAGTGAATTCTACCAAAGGTAAAAATTCATCCTAACTCCTTTTTTGTTCTAACACACAAGCTCTTAACAGGTCTTGCAGTGATTGTATTGTCCTTTCCATTTGACCATCCGTATACGGATGATAAGCAGAACTCAGATGAATTTTAGTCCCCAAAGCTTCTTGTAGGCTTCGCCAAAACCTTGACGTAAATCTTGGATCCCTATCAAATATGATACTAGTAGGTACACCATGAAGTCTTACGATTTCACCATTGTATATCTGGGTTAACTTTTCCAACGAATACCTGATATTGATTGGCAAGAAGTGAGCTGACTTCGTAAGCCTATCAACAACGACCCATATAGAATCATATCCTTTTCTGGTCTTTGGCAAACCTGTAACAAAATCTATTGCTACACTATCCCATTTCCATTCTGGAATAGTTAGAGGTTGTAGCATACCTGCTGGCCTTTGATGTTCAACCTTTACTTTCTGACACACGAGACAAGACAACACATGTTCAGTAACATCTTTCTTCATCCCAGGCCACCAAAATAATCTCTTCAGATCTTGGTACATTTTGATTATTCGTGGATGTATACTCAACCTGCTGGTATGAGCTTCATCTAGAATCGTCTTTCTAAGATCAGGCTTATTAGGTATACAGATTCTGCCTTTAAACTTTAGAATCCCATCAGATCCTTCCTCAACTATTGCAACTCCACCATGCTTCAACCGCTCTCTTTCTTCTTGTAAAAATTCATCATCATATTGTTTTTCTCTAATTTCCTCAAGTAAATTCAGAATAGTAACCTTATTCAAACGCATTCTTCCAAGAGCTAACTCTACCGATAACCCCAAATCTCTAAACTGCTCAATCAGTTGTTCCTCTTTAATCATCATAGCAGAAACACTGAGCACCTTTCTACTCAAAGTGTTTGCCACAACATTAGCTTTTCCAAGATGATATTGAAGTTGAAAATCATAATCCTTCAAGAATCCTAACCACCTTCTCTGCCTCATGTTCAACTCCTTCTGATCAAACAAATACTTTAGACTCTTATGATCACTAAAGATGTTGAACATAGCTCCATATAGAAAATGTCTCCAAATTTTTAATGCAAAGACAACTGCAGCCAATTCCAAATCATGCGCTGGATAATTCCTCTCATGTACCTTTAGTTGTCTTGAAGCATATGCTACTACTTTTCTATTTTGCATCAAAACACATCCTAACCCTTGGTATGAAGCATCACAATATACTTCAAAAGATTCATTTGGATCTGGTAGAATCAACACCGGTGAAGTAGTCAACTTTTTCTTTAGTTCTTGAAAACTTTCCTCACACTTTTCTGTCCAGACAAACGCCTGGTTCTTCCTGGTGAGTTGTGTAAGAGGTCCGGCTATCTTGGAAAAATCTTGAATAAATCTTCGATAATATCCAGCTAATCCAACAAAGCTTCGAATCTCAGTCACTGTAGTTGGCCTTTCCCACTGAAGAACCGTCTCCACCTTTGCTGGATCCACTGCAATTCCATCTTTAGAAATCACATGACCCAAAAATTGAACCTCGTCCAACCAAAATTCTCACTTAGACAACTTTACGTACAACTTCTCCTTTAAAATCTGAAGAACTATACTGAGATGTTCAACATGCTCTTCCTGATTTTGAGAATAGATCAGAATGTCATCAATGAAAACGATGACAAATATGTCTAGATACGAATGAAAAATCCTATTCATGTAATCCATGAATATAGCAGGAGCATTCGTCACTCCAAACGGCATTACAAGATACTCATAATGACCGTAACACGTTCGAAAAGCTATCTTAGGTATGTCCTCTACCTTGACACGAATTTGATGATAACTCGATCATAAATCTATCTTAGAGAAAATAGCTGCTCCTTTCATCTGGTCCATCAAATCATCAATTCTTGGAAGAGGATATTTGTTCTTGATTGTGACTTTGTTCAACTAGCGATAATCCACACATAAGCACGAAGATCCATCCTTCTTTTTGACTAGCAGCACTGGAGCTCCCCAAGGTAAAACACTAGGTCGCACAAACTATTTTTCCAACAGTTCCTCCAATTGCTTCTTCAGTTCTACTAACTCAGATGGTGACATCCGATATGGTGCAATCGAAATTGGACCCGCTCCTGGTACAAGATCGATAGAAAACTCTATCTCTCTTTCTGGTGGTAGTCTAGGTATGTCATCAGGGAAAATTTCAGGAAAACTCATTTACAACAGGAATAGCATTCACATCTTTTTCACTCTTGACTTCCAAAGAAGATAACAACATGTATCCTCGTGCTCCATCCCTCAATAAAGATTCGACTTGATTGGCAGTCAAAAATCCAAAAATCTCATCCTCAGGAAATACTAAGGTCTTTTTAGAACAATATAACAAAATATGGTTAGAAGATAACCAATCCATTCTTAAGATTATATCAATATCGGTAAGAGGCAAACAAATTAAATTAACAGAAAAGACTTAATTTTTGATAGTAACAGGACAATTTAGACAAACTTTAGTAGTACTAACAGGTTTGGCAGTAGGTGTAGAAACAATCAATTGGAAGTTCAAAGAAGACACAGGTAATTCCAAACGATCTACACAGTCATTTGCAATAAACGAATGAGTTGTCCCCGAATCATATAGTACAGTTAAAAGATTACCTGATATGACACCTTCTCCCTTGATAAGATCATCAGACTGAGAGGCCTCAGCTCCACTCATCGTATAAACTCGTCCCGTAGCTTGAGACTTAACAGCACGAACATTGCTTACTGAAGGCTCCACCTTCACCTGATTACAATCCCTTGCAAAATGACCAGGTTTTTCACATCTAAAGCAAATGATTCCCTTGATCGTACAATCCTTCGTTGCATGACCTTTTCCGCACTTCAAGCATCTCGTTGGCAGTGTCGTAGTCTGACCAAAGCGATTGTTATTGTTACCTCCCCCACGAGACTGCTATTATTGTTGTTGACTTCCCGATGGTCGGAAATATGGTGTGCGCTGAAAACGAGTGTTGTTACTGCTTCCTCCCCTTTGGAACCTCGATGGTCCAAAGTTACGGTTCCTATTATCTCGCGATGGTTCCAACTCTTCAAGTCTACAATACATATCCATCAGTGCTGAGAACTGAGTCATTTTCATTGGCATTACTCCCTTCTTCAGTTCAACCCTCAATCCGTCCTCAAACTTACGACATTTCCAATTCTCATCAGACTAGATCTGAAGATAACGTGAGAATTTAGACAAACTCTCAAACCTTGCTGCATACTCATTCACTGTCATTCCTCCTTGTCTTAATCCAAGAAATTATATTTCTTTTGCATGCCTTGCTCCCTCTGGGAAATATTTGTCCAGAAACACCTCATGAAATACCTCCCACGTAATTGCCCTTCGTTGTTCTTGTAAAACTCTACGAGTAGCCTTCCACCAATTGTCACCGTCTCCCAGCAACATGACAGTTGCATAAGTTACCTTGCGATCATCTGCACACCTCATTCCTTCAAAAATCTTCTCCAGCTCTTCTATCCACAGACTTGCCTTTTTCGGATTAAACTCGCCCCGAAACTGCGGTGGATTGTTTTGATGGAATTCTAACAAATTCTGAACATCAGCATTCGCTTCATGTTGTTATGCAGTTTGTTGATTTTGTTGCACAATTACCTCAGCCATACGCTGCATTGCAGCTGCAGCAACAGTCATTGGATCATCATTGCATCCCACGTTCACACGTGCAGCTCTATTACGAGACATAGCTTTCTTCAACAGCAACCAAAACACAAAAAAAATGCCAGATGTATCCTTTCGGGAACTAAACACAGAGAATAACACAACTTAAGCAAAACAGACCTAACCACAAACCCAAAAGACTCTAATCGGGATGCTCTGATACCAACTAATGCAACACCCACCATAGGGTATCACATTTAAGACTAATCCTAATATAACTTACCCAAGTTATAAAAGAATTAATCTTGTAAAAACACTGATTTTAAATTTCTTTTGTGGAAAAATAGAAAATAAATAAAAACCTTAAACGTGAAATGTAATTAAAGCTAACACACTATATTTTACATATTACAAACCTTGTTCATAAATAATTTACATAATTACATCCCTAAAAGTTATATATACAATACACACCAAAATAAAAATACTAAACTAAAACCCCAATAGATTACGGGTTCAGGCTTTCATTGGGATCCTCATCCTCGTCCTCGGTGTTGTCATCAAAGAAACCTGGCGGATACAACACACTTCTAGTTGGTGTCTTGGCAGTCGACATCATGGATTCCTTATGTGGAGTATAAGTATTATTATTCCTACTCCAAATCTCACATATAGGCATATAAAACTCTAGACGTATAGACACGTGTTGTGTCATGACAGGAATACTATCCCGAGTACCACTTAAAGTCAGAGTCAGATCCCCGGTATACACAAACCTTTCCCTGTCTAAGTTAACTCGCCACGCATCAATCCCACCGTGGAATCGAACCGTGACATACCCTAAAACTTGACGTCTCTCCGCCATATTAGATAAATACAGAAAACAACTACTGACAATAAAACGACTTATCAGCCTCCTCGCCTCCTTGGTCTTCATCAAATACATACAATACATAAAATTCAATATAATAAAGAGGTTAGATCCCCTTTCATCAATACCAATGAGGCAGTATAGAAAATGACAGTAAAAGATATAGATACAAAATATCTCATACAGTTATATCATATCATAGAAACAGATAAAATAGGCATAATTATTATACCAATATGTTGACCCATAATGCATTTGCACAATGACTTATTTCCTACTCTATGGAGCTAATCACCATTTCGGAGAGAATGATAGGGAGTACATGTCTGTATACCGTTAGACTCAAATCATATGCTATTTATCATATCATGGCGCCCAACATGGCTAATACAAGACACTCTCACCCAATCACGAAAAGAGTAGTAACTCTGTCAGGACCGTCAGTGTGTTTGCAAAGGATACCACGACGCAGTGGTGCTACCAGCTGGCCACATATGACATTCCACACCCCGACATCCCCAACATCACTGAAGATCGTAACTGCGCAATTCTCACCCGCACAAAGGTGTAATTCCCATCTCCTAGGCCAATCGTCTTACTTGACATGTTTTTCCATGCATGATGTATGATTCAAAAATACATACAACCCTTATTTTATAGTATTTCACATATACATCATTTCTTGACAAAATCACTTTTCAACATAATGGGGCCCACCATGATAGTCCGATAGCCAACTGCTGTAATTTAACATAAAAGGGCCTACCACGACAGCCCAACAGCCAACTGCTGTAATTTCCAATCACATAATTATTTTATCACATTTTTTAAACAACGTGACCTTTTTTCTTACGTTTTCAAATTACGTAATATTTTTTAACATTTTTGCAAATGCGTAATTAATTTCCAATGTTTTTAAATTACATAAATATTTTTAAACATTTTCTTAAATCACATAAATAATTTCAAATGTTTCCTAAATCGCATAAGGTTTTTAAACGTTTTCTCAATCGTGTAATAATTTAAAATTATTATTTTTAATCGCGTAACGTAAAAATCAATCATGTAGCTTAAAAATAGTAATTTTTAAATCGTGTAATGGTTTTCTAATATTTTTCACTTGCATAAAATATTTTCCTCAACTTTCTAAATTTATTTTATAAAATTTTTATAATATATATATATATATATATATATATATATATATATATATATATTTTGGCCTTCCCGAAAATATTTTCTTTCTATAAATTCTTTACATTTTATTTTCTATGGTTCTTTCCAAAAATTTGATTTCTTTGATTTACTTAAATAATATAGCTTACATACTAATTTAATTCCTTCCTTTGAATCCATTTTTCCTTTTTCCTACTAAAAATTCCTTAATTCCAATTCTTGTAACTAATTATCAAAGTCCACACCAGGTAAAATAATTTAGGGTTTAAAATAACACACTTTGGTGTGTTGGCCAAAAATTAGGTTTATGTTTCATATTCAAACTTAACCAATTTTTTTTCTTCACTAAAATTCTTTACAAAATCATTTTTCATCATCAAAATCCTTTAATCTAATTTTTATCCTTAAAATCACTAATCCATACTTAGTAATTAATTTGAAAACATCTTGTCCCCTTTGTAGTAGTCAAAACCGTGAGCTTCCTCTAGGTTCTTTGGAACCTTCATACAATTTTACTCATCATACAACTCATATTCTACTTTTCACAATAATTATCATGCTACCATAAGCATATAAACAAGCATATAATCAAGTAAACAAGCATATAATCTAATAAACAAGCATATAATCAAAGCTTAAAAATAAACCAACCATAAATAAAGCAAGCTTAAACCATACAAGTGAATAAATCCTTATGGATTTTTCACCACAAACAAGGTCATCTTCTCACCACCAACATATGGTTGATGAGGGTAATCTCCCTCTTACCTTAAGGAAGACAAAATCCGCTAAGGCCTTTACTCCAAGGATTTTGTGTGGCTCCAAAGGAAAACCCTAACATACTTAAACCAAACCAAAGTCACAAACAAAGCTTGAAGAGGAGAAACCATGAAACAATCATGGTTTAGAAACTCAAAAATCAACTTAGAAACAAAGAAGAAGAACTTTTACCTTGAAAGTTCAAGAACCCTAACTTGTAGAAATGATAGAAGATGAAGGATTTTGCTTAAGTCTTGAACATAGAAGTGTTTTAGAATGATGTTTAGGTGTAGGAAATAAGGTTAGATGAAATTTTGAAAGCTTGGATGGTTGTCTATGGTGCTTGGCCGAATGGTGTTTGGAGAGAAATGGAGAGAAAAGTTTGAAGAGCTTTGCTTTAGGAAATGTTCAAGAATGATCAATTATGGCCAAGATAACAAATTATTGGTGTCTTCAAACTTTGCTAATCACCTACACCATCACAAAACTGTCGCCCCTCTCTTGCATTCTAAAAAATGTGACCAATCTCATTAGCCACCATTTTAGGCATTCTTAGCCATTGATTAGTTCAATGGTTAAGATTAATGTAGATTCTAGGTTTAGCCTTAGATTAGAAGACTTAATCTAGGCCATTGGATCTTTCTCCTTGAAATCCTAGCGATTAAATGTATCTCCAAAATGAAGGGTCAAGATCACTCCTTCATACTTTACATCCAATGGTCATAAATGGTCCTAGTCATTTTTTTAAGACCAAATCTCCACCGTTAATTAAATCTACATCCAACGGTCATAAATGGTTCTTGCCACTAATTTTGACTTCTTCATTACTAGTAATACATGGCTATCACCTAGCTATAGCTACAAGAAATTATTACTCATAGAATAAAAATTACTGATCACAAACCAGTAATTATTGTACAACGAATAATAAAATCACAGTATAAGAATTTTTTTTATATTATATTCGGTTTTGAGTTTAGTAAGATCCCCCGACCCCGCATTAACAATACAGAATTTTCTGACCAATAAAAATTTTTAGTGTTTCCGGACGCACTGTGGGCCCACAGACCGCCTAAAATATTACTAAAATATTTTTATTCTCAGAAAAATTCAAAAAAATTCTCAAAAATCACAAAAATTAGAAAATTAATATTTATGCAGAAAAAAACAAAAATCAGGATGTTACATAGTGAGTCACATGTTCCAAAAGGTTCCATGCTGACTCAGCTGATGACTCGCCATGCTGACTCACCTGTTCTAGAAATTTCTGCGTTGACTTATCATGCTGACTCATCATATTGAGTCACATGTTCTAGAAACTTCTCTTTGGTGACTCGCTCTGTGACTCATCAAGGGCAGTCAGTAGAAAATGATCAACAATAGTTACTACCCAATTGGAATAAGAGAAAAATCTAGGTATATTTTATTATTCATTGGACAATAGACACTGACTTTATAAACAGTAATTATTGTTCATTGCTTACTGTATGCCGAAAAATATCTTAAGCCTCCATCTTTTTCATGAAGTCTATAAATAGGAGGGCTTTGGTTCATTTTCAACTTTGGCAAGAAGCTCTCACCCTTTTCTCTCCTTGTGTTCCACGGCCAAACACTCTTGGAGGCCAAAATTCTACACTTGCTCATCTTTTATTCATCTCCATCCAAGAAGCCAAAAGCTATACACCAAACTCTCTCACTTTTATGGAAATTTTCTCATCCTTTCTCTTCACTAAACCCACGGCTATGACTCCTTGGAAGACCAAGTTCTATACTTAGTTCATCTTTTTCTCAATTTCACTAAGAACCAAGAACAAGCAACAAAAACTCTCTCACTTTCTCTCCCTCTATAGATTCGGTCAACCACCACAAAATCACCTTCCAAGCTTCAATAATTCTAAACAACCTTAGATCTTGAATTTCCATGCAATTCTAAGGAACTTTCATGTTGAGACCATCTTCCAAATCATCCATCTTCAAGCATTTTTTCTAAGATCTAAGTTTGAAGGATAAAGGGTGAAATTCTTGATATCTTCTTCTAATCATAGATTCAAAGTTCTAAACCATATTTTGATCCATGGTTTTTCTTATTCAAGCCTTAGATATTAATATTTCATGTTTTCTTTGATTTTCAAGAAGCACTTGGTGGTTGAAGTTCATCTTGAAGGAGACAACAAGAGGGCATACAAGGAGCTTTGGAGGTTTCACCAAGAGGTAAGAGGGAGATTACCCTCATCGACCATGTGTTGGTGGCGAGGAATGGATGTGTTTGTGGTGAATAATCCATAAGGATTTATTCACTTGGTTGTTTAACGTTTTCCTATTTGTGATTGATTTTGTGTGCAAGCATGTCTATAGCTTTAAAATATATGGTATGTGTTTGTGGATGCATGATAATCATTGTAGGATGTGAATAACATGTAAGGTTTGCATGAGTGTTCCAAAGAACACAACATGGAGCTCACGGCTTCACCATGAAAAAGAGGACCAAAATGTTCTCAACCATTTTCTAAAAGAATGACCTAATTGATTTAATTGGATTAATGGGTTTTTCAATGATTTAGAGGATGGAAAATAATTTTAAGATGAATTATAAGGACATGTAGAATTTCGGCCAACATGCCATATACCTTTGATCCAAAATTATTATCTAACTATGGACTAGATGATCTAATAAAAATAAATTGGATTAAGAATTTTTATAAGAGATTAAATGATGAGAAACAAATAAATATGATTTTTAATGCATAGAATGATTTTTGGCCAACATGCCTACTTATGATGTTTTTAATCCAAAACTATTTTTAAAAGTGTAGACTTATGAAATTAATTTAATGAGAACTTAATTAAATGGATTTTTGGATAAGCAATGGAAAGTAATTTAATTTTAGAGTTAAATTAGTGAAATTAAGGAATGATATAAATACTTGAGAGGTACTAACGTATAGTTCACTCATTGAGTTTTGAAACGCGTTAGCAAATTTCGAGATGTAAATATTAGTTATGATTAAGAAAAGTAAATTTTTTATGGAAATGTAGAAAATATCACTTAATGAAATTTCTAAACAAAATGTTGTCAAAATTAATTAAAAATAGACAAATAAAAGAGAAAGTTTCATAATATATTTATAACGTAAGGAAAATATTCTACGTAGTTTAAAAGTATTAGAAATAGCTTACGCTTATTTAAAATAATGATTTTTAGCTTTACGATTAAGAAAACGATTTAAAAATCTTACGCGATTGAGAAAATGATTTAAAAACACTACGCGATATTTAAAACATTGAAAAATATTTACGCGATTTAAAAATGTTTTAAAAAAAGTGACGCAATTGTAAAAATGCGATAAAATTTCTACTCAATTAATTGGAACAGTGAGTTTTGCTGTCGGGCCAAAGTGGTGGACCCAGACATGTTGAGATATGGTACTGTCAAGTGGAGACGTACTATATTTGAGAATATTGAGATTGAGAGCGTTTTTGTAAATATGGTGACATTTTGAGACTAAGGGTAATTCTGTAATTATGGTTCTTATTCATGCATTAAGAGTCATGTCAATTTGGTTGATATTGGCGATTGATTGACGAGATGAATTACATCGTGTTGTCGGTGTGATAAGCGTAGTGTAGTTCATCAAGTGGACTTGGAGGCATTAGTGTGCGGAGTATTCCACATGTGGACAGTTGGTAGCTCCTCTGGGCTGTGGTAACTGGCAACATACTAATGATCTTGACATGCACTATTCTTAATCAAGATCTTGTGAAAACTGTTTAGTACAATGCCTGTACTGCACGATGTGTTTGGATTGTGTACTACTACATAATGTTGGACAGTGGGCTATAGACACGACGTTGGACAGTGCAATAGTTTGGTTGGGCAGCCTGCGGTACTGATAGTTCTTTTCGAATCATTCTCTCTGATGTCTGTGTTTTAGCTCCATGGAGTGGGAATGAGTCTGTGTATATTTGCATATGTGGTCTGCATCTTAATGTGGTTATTTATATTCAATGTTGAGATATTATGTATGATGTGTTAATGTGAGTTATTATGCATGATGTGACTATATGGTTTATTGTATCAATTGTTATATCTGTTATGGTAATATTATTGCTGTTCATTTTATTACAATATATGTTTATTGGAATTATTTGTAAATTGATAACATGATTATATTTGTGATATCTGTGTGTATGGAATGACTTTGTCATTCGTATCATTCTTTGTTGCCGTATTGGTATTGGTGAAAGGGGATCTCACCTCTTTGCTGTATTACTTTGTTGTGTTTGTATTGTTAAATTCGTATAGTAGGTGAAACGAGTTTCTTAGATTTACTGGAGGCGATGTTCTGAGGTTGGTGGTGGCGTCGAGGACTGATCTTCCAAGTTTCAACAGTAAGCAGTTTGATGGAGAAATGGAACAAGTATGTTAAGTTTTCTCGTTAATGTTGTTACCGTGCTATTAGTAGGACCCGTCATTGGGTTTACTACTGTTATCTTGAGTTTGCAAATTTTATGTTTTAAAATGTTGTTGAATATTATGTGATATATATAATATGTGTATTAATCAGTTCAGTTTAATTTCTATTTTACTTATAATTTTCGGTAAGTTTATGTTTCTGCAAAAAAAAAATTTAAAATCCATATTTTAGAACTCAAAGCTTTTATAAAATGATTTTTAAGTTTTTAGTCGAAAATGTAATGCCCTATGGAGGGTGTTACAATAGAGACGCTGTCCTATATCGTAATCAACTGTTGAGGTGCCATGTATAAGCCGTACTACGCAAATGTTTTTATGAGATGAGCACACTATTTTTAAAGGCTAACGAGATACTGGCATTACTCCTTGATCATTAACTCCAAAAATGTTTATGTCTAGCTCTATGGAGTAGGAATTTTGGTACTATTTGCATTGTGAACTATCAGTCTCATAATTCATTGAGCAAGAGTATCTATTATTGTGAAAATTATTTGTTAATATTACTGCAATAATTATTTAAGTGCTTAAACTATTGAATATTAGAAATGTTGTTGTTGTCTTCCTATTATTGATGATGTTTACTGTTATTTATTATTGTTCTGCTTTTACCGTAAATTTTAATTATCATTGTATTTATATGTGGGCGTCCAGCGCTATTTTATTTTCTTGCTGCCATTTTGGAACTGAAATCTGGGTGTCTCACCTCTTTATATATTTTCTGTATTTCCTGTATTTTTTGTATTTCGGTTGGACTGTGTACTTCTGAGAAGATGTTCATGAGGAAGAGAAGGAAATGACTGAGTTTTTGAGTTTCTGGCTGCACTACGACTAGAGCTGTTGAGGATGTCGTCATGCCCACGCCGCTTTTTGGGGTACGTGAAGTTGACCTTCCATGGAGGACTAGATTGCTGGCACCTACATGTGCAGACTGATCGATGTGTCTACCGCGGGGAGCTGACGGTGTCTTTATGTTGGGGTCGTTATGATGCCCCTGTCTTTGATTTTTTAGTTTTTGTTATTTTAAAATTTTACCTACTCATGAGGAATATGTGGACTGATATGTTCTACACCCCTCAGGAGGATTCTTTCCTCTCCACTACTCGCGCTTATGCCCGAAATTCGATCGCTTCGATGGTGATTTCATCGGATGAAGAGGACCCTGAGGAGGACCCGGATACGGTCCCTTCTCATCAGTCTTAGGGGTTGATACTATAGGTGGCTACTGATGGCTAACCGTTTATCTTTTTGGGGAAGCCTGATGTTTTGCTAGTTCATGGGTGTAAATTTGTAACTATTTTGGGTGGGTAAAACCTTTACTTTTTGTATATTTTGGGATATAACTAAACATGCTGATGCATAATATATATATATATATTGTGAATGTATAGTTCTTGGTTTATGTTGATTTTATTGTATCTGCAGTTATTCTTATTTCTTTTATTATACACAATAAAAAAAATGTAAGGCATGTTTCGATGTTTAATTATTTCGCTATCAAGAATACAAACTATTTAATCTTATATTAATAATGAATCAGGTTTTAATTAATCACTATAACTATTATTTTCTGCAAATTTATTTGGTATCTTTAGTATTATGGTGTGACGTTCCTTCTTCGCAGTATTTAAGAAAAAGGGGCGTTACACTGTCTTGGTATCAGAGCCCTAGTTTAAGTTTTCTTTTGGGTCATGTGGTTTTAAGCTATCTTGTTTGTGTTGTGTGATTCTCTGTGTTTGGTATTTCGTGAGGATACATTTAACTTTTCTTTGTGTTTTGTTTAGCTTGATTTGAGAGGGATTATGGCTCGTAGAGGAGACATGACTGTTGCAATCGAAGCAATCCAGAAGATGGCTGAAGCAATGCTACAACAAAACCAGCAAATGGCTCAACAGCAAGCGAGGACTGCACAACAATTGGAGGCTACTGTTGATGCCTAGAATTTGGTAGAGTTTCGTCGCACTAACCCTCCATAATTTAAGGGCTAGTATGATCCTGAGAAAGCTACTCTGTGGATCAAAGAGCTGGAAAAGATTTTCACGGGCATGAACTGTGCTAATGGCAGGAAAGTGACTTATGCTGCATTCATGCTGACTGGGGATGCAGAGGATTAGTGGGCCGGAGAACAGAGGCTATTGGAGGCTGAGAATCGAGCAATTAATTGGGAATTGTTCAAGGAGAGGTTCTTGAATAAGTATTTCCCGGAAAGTGCTAGGCATGCTAAGGAGATAGAATTCCTTGGTTTGAGGCAGGGAAATATGACTATGAGTAAATATGCTGCCAAGTTTGAGAGTTTGTCCAAATTCTCAATCTACTTTCAATACCAACCAAATGAGGCATGGAAATGTCGAAAGTTTGAGGACGGTCTAAGACATGATGTGAAGAGAGCCGTCATAACTTCGAAGATTTCACAGTTTTCAAAATTACTTGATATGTGTCGTAGGGTAGAAGACTTGGACCAGGCACGTGATGCAAGGAATAGAAACTTTGGGCTTTTTCGGTCCCAAAGAGGAGCAAGTAGTAACACTAACTATCACCAGAAGAAGCCTTATTCTAGACCACTTGGAAATCAACAACAGAGGCCACAAGGTGGAAGTCTTGGAGGAATTCCGGGCAGATCTAGTCAAACAACGACATCTACGCCAAGATGCATGAAGTGCGGGAAGGAGCATTATACGAGAGACTGCACCATCAAAGGGATCATCTGCTTCAGATGTGGGAAACCTAGACACGTTTCTCGTGACTGCAATCAACCTAAGGTGGAACCTTCCGTCAATGCTACTAGAACTACTAAGCTGCAGGCTGGAGGTCGGGTTTACACTCTGAGTGGTGCTGAAGCCTCCAAATCCAAAGATCTTATACAAGGGGAAGGTCTCATAGAAGTTAATCTTTTAACTGTACTGTATGATTCAGGTGCAACGCATTCTTTCATTTCCTATGACTATGTGAAAAGACTTGGTTTACCTGTGTCATCTTTACCTTTTAATTTGACTGTTTCAACTCCCACTGCTAAACCTATTCTTACCACCAAAGTCTGTTTGAATTGTCCATTGATTATTGAAGGTCGAATCTTTTCTGTTGATTTGATCTGTTTGCCACTATCTCAATTAGATGTGATCCTAGGAATGGATTGGTTATCTGTTAACCATGTCCTATTAGACTATTCTAGAAAAATCATAGTTTTTCCTTTGGATGAGAATTTTAGATTTTTGACTGCCAACCAAGTGAAAGCTTTCTTGAAAGAAGGAGCTCGGGGATACATGCTGTTGTCTTCTTTGAAAGTCAAGAATGAGGTAGATGTGGACGCAATCTCGGTGGTTCGAGAGTTTCCTGAAGTTTTTCCCGAAGATATACCTGGTTTACCACCGGAACGAGAGATCGAATTCACTATTGATCTTGTACAAGGAGCTGGTTCTATTTCCATAGTGCCTTACCGAATGTCACCTGCAGAGCTAGCTGAGCTCAAGAAGCAACTGGAAGAGCTTTTGGAGAAGCAATTCGTGAGACCCAGTGTATCACCTTGGGGAGCACCTGTAACACCCTACTGGGGATGTCACATTTCCGAACAATAATAATAAAACCTTTACCCAAGTTATAAATCATTTCTTATTATATAATAATATGGGTTGTAAAAATATTCTTTTTGAACGTTATATTATAAAACAAAATAAACAGAACATAAAATAAAATATACTATTACATACACACCATAATTATACATATGATTTTGTTTTTAATAGGTACAAATAATTTACATATTACAAACTATTTAATTACAGTAGTAAACTGTCTGGTTTAAAGTAACCATAAACTAGCCCAAGCATAACACTAAAAGTTCTGATCCTCCGAAGGATCCTCTTCGGGGAGATCATCGGAAGACAGAAATACTCTAGTAACGTCATACCACGTCGTAATCAATCCATATGAAATGGATGATGTTGAGGCTCGCCCTCCTCAAACTGCTCATTTGGTTACTGCTCCTCCTCTGGGTACAAACAATCTAGAGGCTGCTCCTCTACCACTTCCTCTTCCTCAAAATCTTTACGGAACATTAAAATAATACAAAAATTTGCATATAAAGAGGTGAGACAATCTACATCATTACCAGCAAAGCAGTAAAGAAAGCGACAAAACATACAGATATAACAATTAAAATGACAAATCATATTATCACAACATATAAAATATCTCAAACTAAATATAAATGTCACATAACGATGCAGACCACAAATGCAAATGTACACAGACTCATCCCTACTCCATGGAGCTAAACACAATAACATCAGAGAGAATGATCCGAAAGACCTATCTGTACATTAGGCTGCCCCACCAAATATTACACAATCATACGTCATGTAAACAGTACATAGTCAAAACGTCGTGCACAACAGGCATTGTACCAAACAGTCTCTACAAGATCTTGATTAAGAATAGTGTTTGTCAAGATCGCTAGTGCGTTACCTGTTACCACAGCGCAGAGGAGCTACCAACTGTCCACATGTGGAATCCTCCGCACACTAACGCCTTTAAGTTCATTTAATAAACCACACTATGCCTATCACACCCACAACACGGCGTAATTCATCTCGTCAGCCAATCGCCAGTTTCAACCAAATTTACACAACTCTCAATGCATAAATAAGAAACATTAATTACATAAATACCCTCAGTCGCAATATGTCACCATATTTACATAAATACCCTCAGTCTCAATATTTCCAAATATAGTACGTCTCTACTTGACAGTATTATTTCTCAACATGTCCGGGTCCACCACTTTGGCCCAATAGTAAACTTACTATTCCTTTTAGTCCCATAAATATTTTATCACGTTTTCACAATCGCGTCACCTTTTTCAAACGTTTTCAAATCGCATAAATATTTTTCAACATTTTTAAAATCGTAAAATGTTTTTAAATCGTTTTTCTCAATCGCGTAAGATTTTTAAATCGTTTTCTCAATTGCGTAGCTTAAAAATCATTATTTTAAATATGCGTAAGCTATTTCTAATATTTTTCAACTACGTAAATATTTTCTCTACGTTCTAAATTATATTTTGAAACTTCCCTCATTACTTGTTTATTTTTAATTAATTTTGGATAGCATTTTGTCTAGAAAATCCATTAAATGATATTTCCTACGTTTTCCTTTTAAAATTACCTCTCTTAGTTATAACCAATATTTACACATTGAAACTTGCTAACGCACTTCAAACCCAAAGAGTGAGCTCTACGTTAGTATTTTTCAAGTGTTCAATCATTTCACATTCATACTTAATTCCTCTAATTAAATTCCTAATGAAAGTTCATTTATTTTATTCTCCAAAAATTCATTGAAATTGTGTTCTCTTTGAATTAATTACTTACTCTACACTTGGAAATAATTTTGGATCAAAGGTATATTATGAGGCATGTTGACCAAAATTTACTATATCTTTAACAAATCCTCTTTAAATTATTTTCCATTCTTTAAATCCTTATAAAAATCATTCATCCATTTATTTAACTAATCCTTGTTTTAGAAAATATTTGAGAACATTTTGGTTCTCTTTTTAGTAGTGAAACCATGAGTTTAATGTGTTCTTGGGAACACTCATGCAAATCCTCAACATGTTATTCACATCCTACAATAATTATCATGCATCTATGAACATATACAAAATATTAAAGCTATAGACATGCTTGCAAACAAAATCAAATACAAATAGGAAAAACTCTTAAACAATCAAGTGAATGAATCCTTATGGATTCTTCACCACAAACACATCCATTTTCTCACCACCATACATGGTTGATGAGATCAAATCTCCCTCTTACCTATAAGGAAGACAAAACCTTCTTGGATCTCCTCCTATGGATTTCATGTGGCTCTAAGAAAAACCCTAACAAGCTTAAACAATTTTAACAAGTCATAACTATGGTTGAAAAAGATAAACCATGGATCAATCATGGCTTAGAACATCAAGAATCAAGTTAGAAATAAGAAACAAAGATTTTTTTTACCTTGTAGGAAAGAAACTTCAACGTTGTTTTCCAAGCTCAAGATGAATTTTTTTGAAGAAACTTTCAACTAGAGATGTCCTTAGAATGATGTTTATGTTTAGGAAATGGTGTTGGATGAAAATTTAGAAGAGTGGAGGTATGGATTGGTGATGGTGGCCGAATTGCTCAAAAAGGAGAGCTATGGAGTTTTCGTTGTGTTTTTGAAGAAAATGAAAGGAAAGAATAGGTTAAGTCTGATAGAAATGAAGATGATGAAGTGAAAATTGGTCCCCCCCCCCAATATGCATGGCCGTGGAGTTCAATCAAAGAGGATGGCCACTTTTGTTGACATTCAAGAGCTCCTAATAGCCTTAGATGAGTTCAAGGGTGGATCTTCATCATGTCACAAAGTGTCTAGCACCTTCTTGAATGCTCTTGGATGTGCTATAGCCAAAATTCACTTAGGGAAGACTAATCAAGTCTTAATTCATTTTAGTCTCCTAATTATACTTAAGCCATTGTAGTTAGGTTTAGGTAAATTTAGTTAGTTTTCTTTGTTATTTAGTTAATCATCTAGTTACTTAGAATCACTAATCACCTTCTTAATTATGCTAGTACATTGTCTAATTAAAATTTTAATGAATAACTAACTAGGTTTAATCCATTTGATTACCACTTAAACACTTTAGATTAGCTTAATTAGGTTTTTAAACTAATTTGGTCATGTTTTCTATTCACTAATCCAATAAGTCCAACCGTTATTGTTGACTATTTCCTATTGGTCTAAAATTATTCAAGCCATTTTTATTGACTCCTTCTTATTGGCTTAGAAATAATCAAGCTATTAATGTTGATTGATTTTCCAAATGTGGGTCTCACAAACCAAATATGGGTCCCATAGACTTTTCCGGGTCTTTGGTCCATTTGGTTAGTACTGACTAATAAAATAATAATATAAAATATAAAATATTTTATTTTACAGATAAATTCTAAAAATTAAAAGATTGATACACGTATTATTCAGAATTGAGTTTAGTAAGATCCCCCAGCTCCAAATAATCAAACAAAGATTTTTCCCGGGCTCGAAAATTATTATTTTCTTGACTCAAAGTAAATCACACAAAACAATCAAATACAGTCACGAAACAGTTAAATTAATTTTATAATACATAGAAAATAGAAAATAGTACAATTAGGACAAAATCATAATTTAGCCAAAAGTTAGGAAAAGTTGGGGTGTTACAGCACCAGTATTGCTAGTTAGGAAGAAAGACGGTACTTCGAGATTGTGCGTGGATTATCGTCAATTAAACAAGGTCACGATCAAGAACAAGTATCCATTGCCGAGGATAGACGACCTGATGGATCAATTGAAGGGAGCGACAGTATTTTCTAAGATCGATTTGCGATCTGGCTACCATCAGATCAGAGTGAAAGTTGAAGACATTCCTAAACAGCTTTTCGTACTCGTTATGGACACTACGAGTACTTGGTGATGGCTTTTGGTGTGACCAATGCACCTGCTATTTTCATGGATTATATGAATAGAATCTTTCATCCTTATTTGGACAAATTCGTCGTTGTTTTCATCGACGATATCTTGATCTATTCGAAAAATCAGGAAGATCATGCGGAGCATCTTGGTATAGTTCTTCAAACTTTGAAGGAGAAAGAACTATATGCCAAGTTGTCGAAGTGTGAGTTTTGGTTGGATGAAGTTAAATGCTTGGGCCATATGATTTCAAAGGAAGGAATTGTTGTAGACCCATCGAAGATGGAAGCTGTTCTTCAATGGGAAAGACCGAAGATGGTGACAGAAATCTGAAGCTTTGTTGGATTGGCAGGCTAATACTGGAGGTTCATTGAAGGATTTTCTAAGATTACTGGACCTCTCACTCAACTCATAAGGAAGAATCAAGCTTTTGAATGGACAGATGCTTGTGAAGGAAGTTTTCAAGAGTTAAAAAGGAGACTAACTACTTCACTAGTGTTAGTTCTACCTGATCCAAGTGAATTATTCGAGTTGTACTGTGACGCTTCGTATCAAGGATTGGGATGTGTCCTTATATACGGGCGGAAGAGTGGTGGCTTATGCCTCAAGACAATTGCGAGTGCATAAAAAGAACTACCCAACACATGACTTGGAGTTAGTTGCTGTTGTATTTACTTTGAAGATATGGAGACATTATCTCTATGGAGCAACATTCAACGTCTTCAGTGATCACAAGAGTTTGAAGTACTTGTATGATAAAAAAGAGTTGAACATGAGGTAGCGAAGATGGTTAGAATTCCTAAAAAATTACGATTTCCAACTTCAGTATCACCCTGGGAAGGCGAATGTTGTGGCCGATGCCTTAAGTAGGAAGACAATCAGTGTTTCTTCCATGATGATCAAGGAAAAGGACTTAATAGAACAATTCAGAGACATATGGTCTTTTGTGGAATTAATGCCAGGAAAGATCTGCATGAACATGGTCACCATTTCGAGTGATTTAATGGATGATATTCGAAAGAAGCAGAAGGTTGATAAGTTCTTGCAAGAGGAAAGAGAATTGATGAAGCAAGGTGGTATGTCAACATTAGAAGAAGGGAGCAATGGAATTTTATGATTCCAAGGTAGAGTCTGTGTGCCTAAGGATAAGGAACTTAGGAAGTACATTCTTGAACATGCTCATACGAGCAAGTTGAGTATGCATCCTGGAATGACCAAAATGTATCAAGGTTTGAAGAAGTTATTTTGGTGGCATGGGATGAAAAGAGATATCGCTAGATGTGTATCGTTCTGTTTGATTTGTCAGAAGACAAAGATTGAACATCAAAGACCATTAGGGTTTTTGCAACCCTTGACTATTCCGGAAAGAAAGTGGGATAGTATTGCCATGGACTTTGTTGTTTGGTTGCCAAGAACAAAAAGAGGATATGATTCAATATGGGTAATTGTGGATCGACTTGCAAAGTCAGCACACTTTTTATCGATCAACATAAGATATCCATTGGAAAAGTTGACTCAGTTATATATCGGTGAGATTGTCAGATTACATGGTGTGCCTACAAGTATCATTTCTGACAGAGATCCGAGATTTACATCAAAATTTTGGCAAAGTCTTCAAGAAGCAATGGGGACAAAGCTATGATTGAGTTCTGCATACCATCCTTAGACAGACAACCAATCAAAAAGAACAATTCAATCGTTGGAAGATTTGTTGTGAGCTTGTGCCATAGAGCAGACTGGAAGTTGGGACAAAATTTTACCATTGGTAGCATTTACCTACAATAACAGTTACCATTCGAGCATAGGGATGGCACCCTATGAGGCTCTGTATGGACGAAGATACAGAACACCTTTATATTGGTATCAAGATGGAGAGTGACTTACGGTCGGACCTAATCTTATTCAGCAGACAACTGAGAAAGTCAAGATGATTCAGGAGAAGATGAGAATGACTTAGAGTTGACAAAAGAGTTATGTGTAACGCCCTTTTTTCTTAATACCGCGAAGAAGGAACATCACACCATAATACTAAAAACATGAAATAAATTTGTGAAAAATAATAGTTACAGTGATTAATTAAGACCCAGTTCATTATTAACATAAGATTAAATAGCTTGTATTCTTGGATGATAAAATAATCGAGTACTGAAATGTCTGTATGCAATTTTTATTTGTATAATATAATAGTAAGGAGATAATAATAATTACCAATGCGATGGAATCGAAATAGAATTTATAATCATACATTCACAATATATATCTATATATATATATATATATATATGCATCAGCTTGTTTAGTTACATCACAAAATATACAAAAAGTAAGGGTTTACCCACCCAAGATAGTTACAAATTTACACCCATGAACTAGCAAAACATCAGGCTTCCCCAAAAAGATAACAGTTAGCTAACAGTAGCCATCTATAGTATCAGCCCCTAAGACTGACGATAAGGGACCGTAGTCGGGTGCTCCTTAGGGTCCTCATCCTCCGATGAAATAGCCATCGGGGCGACCAAATTTCGGGCAGAAGCCCGAGCAGTGGAGAGGAAGGAATCCTCTTGAGGGCTGTAGAACATATCAGTCCACATGTCCTTCACGGGTAGGTAAAATTCTAAAACAATAAGCTGAAAAATCAAAGACAGGGGCGGCATAACGACCCTAAGACAAAGACACCGTCAACTCCCTGCAGTAGACACATCGGCCCGTCTCCACATGCAAGTGCCAGCAATCGGGTCCTCCATGAAAGGTCAATTTCACGTACCCCAAAAAGCGGCATAAGCATGACGACATCCTCAACAGCTCTAGTCGTAGTGCGGCCAGAAACCCGAAAACTCAGTTGTTTCCTTCTCTTCCTCACGAACATCTTCTCAGAAGTACACAGTCTGACAGAAATACAAAAAATAAAGAAATACAGAAAATACAGAAAGAGGTGAGACACCCAGCTTTTAGTACCAAAATGGCAGTAAGAAAATAGAACAGTGCTAGACGCCCACATATCAACACAATTCATACAATAATTAGAATTGACAGTAAAGCAGATCAATAATAAACAGTAGCAATAACCATCAATAATAAGTAGATAATAGCAATATTCCCAATAGTCAACAATTCAACAATTAAATAAGCATTACGGTAATGATAACAAATAACTCCCACAGTTATAAATACTCATACTCAATGCATCATGAGACTAACAGTTCACAATGCAAAAAGGTACTAAAATTCCTACTCCATGGAGCTAGGCATAAACATTTTTGGAGTGAATGATCAAGGAGTTATGCCAGTATCTCTTAGCCAAAATAATTAGTGTGCTCATCTAATAAAAACATTTGCGCAATATGGCTTATACATGGCACCTCAATAGTTGATCGCGATATAGGACATCATCTCAGTCCGGATCGTCGGTGTATTTGTATTAGTCTATCCCACAGCCCCAATGGAGCTACCACTGCCCGTTGTGAGACACCTGCACCTCGATGCCCCTAGGGCCAAGCACTATGACCCTACGCTTAGTCTACTCTCACCTGCACATAGGTGTTATTCAAACTCCTAGGCATACATAGCCTTTCTAACAATGTCCAACAAACAACACATATGCATGACGACACAATGTACATTATGTATATTTATCAATGATACAATAATCATACAATATACCACACTGGCATATCTAAATATACATGGTTCAATATCAACATGTCACAATATCAATATGTCACAAATTCCTCAAGTACGAAATCAACAAACACTAAGCCCACATAGGAATCCACAATGACATAGAATCAATTTTCAATGTCAATATATACTTAGGGTTCATCCCTTATCATAAGTCCACCTTATGGGTTCACATTCTCAAAGTCTTATATTTTGGTCAATTATGACAATTTTTTATTAAATAGCCCTTCAAAACCGTGTCCTTCTTGAGTGTTGTTATTCAATCCAATCCTTCCACTTTATTATGGATTATGAATGTCTCTAAATTCCTAATTTCCAAAGATGTATCAAGGCATCACTCAACCCCTAATTTTCTCTAAAAATAGTGGCCTCTCTAGGCCATCAAGATTCCAATTTCCTTCCATTTTATGCATCAATTACTTAGTATCTAATCATTTAAATTTTATTTTACACAAAACCAATCCAATCTTCTAACTTTCAAGATCAAAATCGTGGCTTCACCCTAGGGTATTAAACCCTTAAAATTCTCCATTCATTAATTTTTAATATCATCATTTAACAATTAATCACATATGCTTCATTTCATTGTATACAAAAATCAATTTATACCCCTAAAATCTAGTCAAAACCATGGCATCATATTAGGGTAGGAAACTCCAATTTTTTCATTTAACAACCCTAACATGATCAAGCATTTCCAACACATCAAATACATTCAAATTCAAGAATACATAAATATACAAAATCACCAAAACAAAGTAAGCAAACAAAGGTTCCCTCACCACCAAAATGGTTGAAGTGAGTAGTCTCCCTCTTACCTAAAGGAGAATCACCAAAATGGCTTCCTAGATGCTCCTTGGTAGGTTCGGTTTTGAGCTTCCAAAAATCCTAGGAATTTCAAGACAATGAATCAACATCAAGGGTTGAAAGAGAAGGAATCCATGGTCATCAAAAAGACCATGGAGCACGAAAATGAAGAGAAAGAAGAAGAAAAATAAAAACTTTACCTTAAAGCTTAAAGCTGTCTTGGATGACAATGGAGGAAAGGTTGGATTTTGAAGAAAATTTCTAAAGAGAAAGTGTAGAGGGGGTTAAAGTGAGTAGAGAAATGGTCTTGGTGAAGAGAAAAGTGAAGAAAAAATGGTTGGTAATGGGGCTGCAATTTTCGTATGAAGAGAGGAGAAGAAGAGAGAAGGAAAAGAAAATGTGAAGAAGATGAAGTTAGAGAGAGAAAGTGTTGTAGGAAAAATCTAATTTGTTACTAAGTGTCTTCCAGTACTCAAGAGGGGGGTGAATTGAGTACAAAATTTTTCACAAAACCTCTTTTAATTAGAATACAAATATTGAAACTTATTAAATAAAAGCACAGAAGAAACGAGATGAAGAAAGGAAATTTTAAGAACAACATAAAATAAATGTGCAATAAAATAAAATTGCATAAAGTAAAGAGATTAAGAAGAGAGAAACAGGCACAATATTTATCCTGGTTTGACCACTAACCCACTTGTGGTCTACGTCCAGTCCTCGAAACAATGTCCGAGATTTTCACTATGTATACAAGCTTTAATAGGTGCTTGCAACCGTTACACAATAGAGCACTTTTCACACACAGGGAAACTCTACCCTTATGCTAAAGCCTCAGCCTGCAGGGATGCCTCACCCTTACACAAACCTTAGAGGGATACCTCACCCTCAATACAATATATCAGAGAAATAGATAAAGAAGAGAAACTCTCACTCAGAGTAAGTTACACAAGTTGAAGTGCTAATGGAGCTCTCACAGAAATATCTCAAAGTTTTAGTCAAAAATAGAGCATAGAAAATAATTTCACAGGATAGAGCAAGTAGAAAAATAATCAGAGTATTGGGTAGTTTTAGAGAGGACCCAAGGCTTCTATTTATAGAGAAAATTCAAAGAAACAGCCGTTGGGAGTATTTAATACTCAAAATTTCAAACATAATTTCCATATCAGTGTTCGTAAAACCCGTGTCTATTCAAATAGATGAAATCTCTATTCGAATAACACTGTTTGTGACACTTCGTAAAAAGCCAGCTGATATGGGTTATTCGAATAACCTTAAGTTTATTCGAATAACTTTTTAACAAACAGTTCTGGAAAACTGAGTTTATTCGAATAACTACTGAGTTATTCGAATAACTCTTTTGAAAGAAGCCTTTCTGGAGGTCCTATTATTCCAATAAACAATGGTTTATTCGAATAACTTAACTTGTTATTCGAATAGCTGATTTAGAAAACAGAAACAATTGAAGGACATTATTCGAATAGCAAGAGCATTATTCGAATAAGGATATTAAAAACAGGGACTTGGAGAAAGTTTTATTCGAATGGAATAAGTTTTATTTGAATAAAACAATAGAACCCAATTTTGAATAAATCATTGTTTGAATAAAACAATAGAAACTGATTTATTTCAAAAACACTTGATTATACCAAACTTATTTTTCTTTCAAAACTGAGAGATATTAGAGTGAGTTCCGTACAAAAAGATCCTAAGTCCTAAAGCTATTCTTATGCGATCTTGGACTTGGTCTTTCTATCATCTTCATTTTAGATTCACGTTTGTTATCATCAAAACAAATCTCCAAAGACATATGTCCAATTACATAATTTTGGGTGATTATTAGTTAAGTTGGGAGGCAAAATTTTGCCTCCCTTGGAAGGCATTGCCACGGAAACAAGGAGAGAGGGGGAGATTTTTGGCTTCCCCAACAAGCCAAGGGTATCATGGTCTTTTGGTGGTCAAAGCTTCTCAAAGAAGCTTTGATTAAAATACATTAAATTTGAATTAAAGTAGGTTTGATTAGACTTAAAGTAGATTACATTAGGATAATGTGATAGGGTTTTTAATACATGTTATTATCTAGTGAACAATTACTATAGTCGACAGAAGTTAGTGTTAATTTATCTGACAGATAAAATTTACACAACGTTTTATTATTTTATTTGTTAAAATTTCTCAAAAAACGTAAAATATCGTAAACAGTGTCCAACCTTGGGTTTAGTAAGATCCCCCGTCGACGTTTTCACAAATCAAGGTTCTCGGGAAAAATATCTCATTTTCCCGGGCCCGCTCAGTTTGCATGCAAAACGAGAAATAATATTAAAATATTCTGCGTTCTCAGAAAAATCTAGAAAAATTTCCAAAAATCACAAATATTAGAAAATGATTATTTATCATAAAATGAATAAAAATTTGGGGTGTTACATTATGCGGACAAAAGAAGAAAACCTCTTGAATTCGAGGAAGGAGAGCATGTGTTTCTGAAAATCACCCCTACGACTGGGGTCGGTCGGGTTCTCAAATCTAGAAAGCTCACTCCAAAATTCCTTAGACCTTATCAAATTCTTCGTCGGATAGGTCTTGTTGCTTACCAAATAGCTTTACCACCTTTTCTTTCAAATCTACATAATGTCTTTCATGTGTCACAACTTCAAAAATACATTCCGAGTCCTGATCATGTCATATCACCCAATTTAGTACAATTAAAGGAAAACTTGACTTATGAAACAACTCCTGTAAGGATTGAGGATAGGAGAATGAAGCAACTCAGAGGGAAAGACATTTCATTGGTGAAAGTAATCTGGAATGAAGCAACTAGAGATGCGACATGGGAGCTGGAGAACAAGATAAAGGAGCAATATCCAGAATTATTTTAAGGTATGAAAATTTCAAGGATGAAATTCATATTTGTTGGGGAGAGTTGTGACACAACAAATTTTATTTATTTTATGATAAATATTCATTTTCCAATATTTGTGATTTTTGGGAATTTTTCTGGATTTTTTTTAGAACGCGAAATATTTTAATATTATTTCTCATTTTGCGTGCAAACTGAGCGGAGCCAGAAAAATGAGAAATTTTTTCCGAGAACCTTGATCTATGGAAACATCGATGGGGGATCTTATTAAACCCGAGGCTAGACATGACTTACGAGGTTTTACGTTTTTCAAGAAATTTTAACAGATAAAATAATAAAATGCTGTGTAAATTTTATCTGTCAGATAAGTTAATACTGACTTCTGCCGACTGTAGTAATTGTCCATTAGATAATAACATGTATTAAAAATCTTATCACATTATCCCAATGTAATCTACTTTAAGCCTAATCAAACCTACTTTAATTTAAATTTAATGTATTTTAATCAAAGCTTCTTTGAGAAGCTTTGACTACCAAATGACCAAGCATGCCTTTGGCTTGTTGGGGAAGCCAAAACTTCCCCCTTCTCTCTCTCCATTGCCGCGGCAATGCATGGCCAAAGGAGGCAAAAATTTGCCTCCTCACTTAATGCATAATACACAAAATTTATCATTTTACTATCACACTTTCTCTCTCTAACTTCATCTTATTCATTTTTCTCTTCCTTCTCTCTTCTTCTTCCTTCTCCCATCCAAAATTTGCAGCCCCCATTTGAGACCATTTTCTTCTCTTTTCTCTTCACCAAGACCATTTCCATACTCACCTTAACCTCCTCTACCTTTCCTATTTAGAAATTTTCTTCAAAATCCAACCTTTCTTCCATTGTCATCCAAGACAAAGCTTCAAGCTTTAAGGTAAAGTTTTCATTTTTTTCTTCTTTCTCTTCATTTTCGTGCTCCATGGTCTCTTTGATGACCGTGGATCTCTTCTCTTCCAACCCTTGATGTTGATTCATTGTCTTGAAATTCCTAGGGTTTTGGAAGCTCAAAACCGAACCCACCAAGGAGCATCTAGGAAGCCATTTTCGTGATTCTCCTTTATGTAAGAGGGAGACTACTCACTTCAACCATTTTTGGTAGTGAGGGAACCTTTGTATGCTTACTTTGTTTTGGTGATTTTGTATGTTTATGTGTTCTCAAATTAGATTATTGTTTGAATGTATTAGATGTGTTCAAAATGCTTGATCATGTTAGGGTTGTTAAATGGAAAATTTGGAGTTTCCTACCCAAATGTGATGCCATGGTTTTGACTAGAAATTAGGGATGTAAATTGATTTTTGTACACAATAAAAATGAAGCTTATGAAATTAAATGTTGAATGATAATGTTAGAATTAATGGATGAAAATTTTTGAGGGTTTCCTAACCCATGTGAGGCCATGGTTTTGGCTTGGAATTTAGGGAAATTGGATTGATTTTGTGTGAACTAAAATTTGAGTGATTATATATCAAGAAATTAATGCATAAAATGGAAGAAAATTGGAACTTGAAAACCCTGTGAGGCCACGATTTTAGAGAGAAAATTTTGAGGTTAAAGGATGCCTTGGTGCATTTTTGAAGATTAAGAATTTAGAGACATGCATAATCCATAATTAAGTAAAAGAATTAAATTGAGTAGTAACACTTGAGAGTGTTACGGTTTTGAAGGGTTACTTAACCTAAAAATTGTCATAATTGACCTAAGTTTAAGACTTTGAAAATATGGACTTGTGATAATAGATGAACCCTAAATACATATTGATGTTGAGAATTGGTTCTATGTTATTGTGATCCCCTATGTGGGACTAAGCAATTGATAATATGTATTTGATGATGAATATATATATGCCATTGTGGGATGCTTATGATGAATGCATCATTGATAAACATGTATGATGTACATTGTGTCGTCATGCATATGTGTTGTCCGTTAGACATTGTTTGAAAGGCTATGTATACCTAGGAGTTTGAATAACACCTATGTGCGGGTGCGAATAGACTAAGCATAGGGTCATAGTGGTTGGCCCTGGGGGTGTCAAGGTGCGGGTGTCTCACAATGGGCAGTGGCAGCTCCACTGGGGCCGTGGGATAGACCTATGCAAACACATCGATGATTCAGACTGAGACGCTGTCCTATATCGCGATCAACTGTTGAGGTGCCATGTATAAGCCGTATTGCGCAAATGTTTTTATGAGATGAGCACATTATTTTTAAAGGCTAACGAGATACTGGCATTACTCTTTGATCATTCACTCCGAAAATATTTATGTCTAGCTCCATAGAGTAGGAATTTTGGTACCATTTGCTTTATGAACTGTCAGTCTCATAATTCATTGAGCATGAGTATCTATTATTGTGAAAATTATCTGTTATTATTACTACAATAATTATTTAAATGCTTGAACTGTTGAATATTGGAAATATTGTTGTTGTCTGCCTGTTATAGATAATGTTTACTGTTATTTATTATTGTTCTGCTCTTACCGTAAATTTTAATTATCATTGTATTTATATGTGGGCGTCCAATGCCGTTTTGTTTTCTTGCTGCTATTTTGGTACTGAAAGCTAGGTGTCTCACCTTTTTCTGTATTTTTTGTATTTCCTGTATTTTTTGTATTTCAGTTGGACTATGTACTTCTGAGAAGACGTTCGTGAGGAAGAGAAGGAAACGATTGAGTTTTAGGGTTTCTGGCCGCACTACGACTAGAGTTGTTAAGGATGCCGTCACGCCCACGCTGCTTTTTGGAGTACGTGAAGTTGACCTTCCATGGAGGATAGATAATCACATATTTTATTCATTAAGAAACCCTTATGTTTAGTTATTTACACTCTTCATGTACTTAATTGTCTGAATTTGATTATGCTTTGTAAGTTTGAACTCAAATCGGACTTAATTGATTTTTTCAGCATTATTCGGGTCTTACACTGTTTCTGTATTTTAGCCATATCTTGAGTTCTAAATGTCTGATAATTATGAATTTTACCTTGTAGGAAAGATAAGAGAGAGCTCTACAACTTTGATGAAGAGCTCAAAGTCAATTTCAGACATCTAGTGGAGCTAATTGGGCATGGAAATCAGAATACGGGGTTTGTGACTGGAACCCGAATAGTGTGTAGTAACCAGAACATAATTCGAGTTTGGGCATATAAAATAGGCTAAAAATTTGTAATCTGAAAGTTAAGACCCATATGTACAACTTTCATGTCAAGCACAAAACTTGATTCGGGCTCCTTGATGGAGATATTGGGTCTGAAAGTCAAAACAGAGGTGCTGAAACTAGTCCTGAATAGTCTATAGTAATTGAGCCATATCTTGGGCTGTAGGACGAATTTTTGGGTGTTTCCAGAGCCATTGGAAAGCTTAGACAATTTCCTAGAACTTTCATGAAGACCACTTGGCTCAGAAATGACGAAATCAATGAGTTCAGCAATAAAGAATTTCAGAGACAAGGTAGCTCACCTACTCACCCACCTACTCACCCACCTACTCATCCACCTACTCATCCCATCTACCCATCTACTACTACTTTGAATCCTCTATAAAAGGAAGCATGTGGAACGCTCTAGAAACACACACTTGGTATTAGAGATAGCTTTTCATAGTTCTTGTATATTTTTCCTTCATTGTAATGGAGAGCTAAGTCACTTCTAGTCAATTCGGGACTCTTGAAGAGATTGTGGCTTGGATTCTTGAGACCTTGGTTATGTAATGTATTTGATTTATATTTGAATTCCTCTTCTCTTCTTCTTCTGTTCTCTTGATCTTGAATGCATGAATGGTGATTCTGTTTATGTTTGATCTGATTTGATCTTGGTTTAAGATTAAGTATTGTGATGAAATTTAGAACTGATTGATCTGAATTAATCACATAACTAAAGATTGAGATTTGTGATGAAACTTAGAACTAATTGATCTAAACTAATCACGTAATTGAAGAGGTTAGGTTACTGATTTGTGCCTAGGTTAATTGAATTCGGTGCTTAAATTGACATATATTTACATGAATGGTGCGATTAGATTTGTGTTTATCACTTGTCAATTGAAATTACGGATGATTATCTAGTATGAATTACTGGATCGATGCAGAGATCTCGGTTAGATCCAAGTTAACCATTCAAATGTATTTCGGTGTTTGTTGAAAGGTCTATGATTGAATCCACCCAATCTCGGATAGATTTCTCGAATTGACTATTCTTTTAATTGTTATTTCTCTTTAAATCTTGTCACTGTGATCCTTGAACCATCAAAACCCCCCTTTTTCTAACTTTCACTTGATTTGATCAAATTGCATCTACGATCCTTGAGGAGATGATCCGGTGTTGTTCACTATACTACAAGTTTAGGTAATAACTTCGGTTATAATTTTGACTGAGTTCGGCGCTCGTCAAAATTTTGGCACCGTTGTCGGGGATCTCGAAGGTGTAATCTTTTCATTTTGAGTAACCTTACTAATTTTTGTTCTTTCTTACCTATTCTAACAGTTATTTATCATTTACTAACATTGTTCATACCATACTAACATTTTTATCTTAGCTTTTGAATTTTTCTGATTTAGGAAAGACGGAAAACAAGTGATTACGGGTAACTATTGCAATTTTCGAACTGAAACATGCCCAGAATGAGCTGAAACTTGGTCGGTTGAAGGAAAACAACATGATAAACAAGACTTACAATGAACTGTGAGGTCACCCCTGGTTTTTCGAAATTCTATCATTAGACCACTTTTTCAATTTTTTATTATTTTTTATTGCATTTTCTAGTTTCATTTTTATGTAGATTTTGTTCTGTGTTGATTCCATAATTTTTAAAAATGTTTAGATACATTAACTAGATTTATTTTTGCATATTTTAAGTGTTGATCCCATACTAACTCTTTCTTTTTAATTTTTTCTTTTTCTTTCATTATCATTTTGTTGCATTCTGTTGCATTTTAAGGATACAATGGACCATGCATAATGGAGTCAAAACTTGAGGAGTTGACTTCTTTGGTAAGACATATAGTAGTAGTGAGACAACAATCACTGTGCGAGGAAAGCTACACTTGTGTGTAACATTTGTTTTTGTTCATCTCACCCCACATATGCATGCCCTACACTTCATATGGTAGTTCTGTTTTCCAGATCAATTTGTTGCAAAGAAATTGGTTATTTTCCTGATGAACCACAGTTCCAGCAGCAGCAACAGAGTTATGACCCCTTCTTCAACACATACAACCCTAGCTGGGAATACTATCCGGATCTGGGATATGGCAATACGGCATCACTACAGCAACAATCATTTCAATATGAGCAGCCATTCCAGCAGATAACAAGTCCATCAACCACAAAACTTGAGCCTTCATGGGAGGACTTGATGAAAACCCAAATTGAGTTCCAGCAGAATTTCACTACCACTATTCAGGATTTAACAACCCAAATTGACCAGTTGACAACCACTGTTAATGAACTGAGATGTCAAGAGTCAGGCCAACTCTTTCCCCAAACAATTCCCAACTCCCTGCATTCTAATTGTCATATTGATTTACATGCAGACTTAGTTGAGGAAACTCATGATGAGTTATGTGCTGAATTTCCTGATTTAATTGGTTTTGATGATTCTATCAATTGCAACTCATGTGCTGATCATGATGGTGATATAAAATGTGTTGTGTGTGCTGAAATTTCTGCATATTTGAAAACTAATGATTCTGTTTACGCAGGATCTAATGATATAGAAGGGTCTATCAACAATGTAGTTGCAGAATCTGAAACATATAGGGAGGTGGAGTTGAAGGCCATTGAGGAATTTTCAAAGAAAGAGGAAAGTCAGTAGATGCTAGTAACTACTGAAGTGGATTTTGTTTTTAGGCCATGGTCCAGCATTATCAATGAAAGCAGAATTTCCAAATTACACGTGTTGCATGCCATTGGTGAAGTCAAGGAAATTAAGAAAGACCAATGGGACCCCAGTGGGAGCCCTCATGCTTCAAGCTTAACTTGGTCATTACACTTCAACCAATGGGACCCTAGTGAAAGCTATCATGTTGTGTCAACCATAACTTGGTCATCACGTTTCAACCAATGGGATCCTGGTGGAGTCTTTTCACCAACCTCACTTAATAAGACCAATGGACACCATCTCAAGCCGAAAAATGTGGAAGTGAAAGTGATGGGCTTTTACCATCCACATTATAAAGATCACTAAGAAGTGTCCCAACGTCGAGCTAATGACATTAAACAAGCGCTTATTGGGAGGCAACCCAACTAGATTTGTTTTCAAGATCTTTGGGGATGGTTTTCACAATCTGAGAAGATAAAAACATACTTCACTTTAAATGGCTGAGTAAGGAGTTAGTAAGTTATACCTTATTGACTCTTAAGACGCATTCTTGTGGCTTGGTACATCATGAACTTCTTAATTGTGGAATCTCTTCAGAGATGAACAGAAGTGTTACAGTCTTGGGAATCTGACTCTAAAAGACCTGCATTTCCTCTTTAATTTTATATTTTTCCAGTCATGTTATTTTGGTTTTACATTTTACTCATTTGTTTTGTGAGTTTTCAGGTTCTTTGCGACTTTGATTCTTACGCATCTTTTATGCTTGCCATTATCTCGCCCCTCATCGGGTTGTGTTGCTCTTTTCTTTCCGTTTTATTTATCACTTTCACATTGAGGACAATGTCTATATTAAGTGTGGGGGAGAGATTTTAGCATGTTTCTTTTTTGTTAAAAAAAAATAAAAAAAGGGGTTCATTGCATGATTGAATAACTTTTCTCCCTTCTTGAACTGATATGCTTGGTGATGGATGATTGAATTGATGAATTGAGTTTAATGGATGCATACCTTGTGAGATTTTGAGCCTAATGGATGGATTCAACATTTATGCCATTCTCTTCTTTCTTGTGTGATTTTCACTCATGTTAATGACCACTCTAGAACTTGCTTTGATTCTTTTTGAGGCTACATTTCACTTGCATGCATGAACATGATTGAGGTCCTCTTTCTTAATTAGCTAGTTTAACCAAATAGCCAACTTTGTTTCCAATATGATATAAAGCACTCTTTTGATTTCTTGAAAATTCTCTGATTCCTGCCAACCTTGTATATTTTCCTTTGCTTAACCCCTTTGAGCTTATTTGACCATTCCTTGTTTCTATCTCATTATGTGCCTTAAATGAAAAATCGTGTTCCTACTTTACCTTAGGGAATAAAAGAACATTAGCTTGGTTAATGGATGAGTTTTTGAACAAGTGTGGGGGTGTGTGTACAAAATGGTTGTTGAAAAAGGAAAGAGTGCCAAAAAAAATAATAATAAAATAAAATAAAAATAATAATAAAAAAATATATAAAAAAATAGAAAAAAAGAAAAAAAAAAAAAAAAAAGAAAAGGATTGGGAAATGAATATGTAAAGCGATATACATTAGAGTTGGGATGAACTTTTATGCTTGTTATTTGAACTCAGCTCTCATTTGCTTTTATTCTCTTTGGTATTTATCCTCTCATATCCATTTTATCCTCTTCTGTTTCCTTGACCTCACTACAACCTTGAATAAAGTCCTCATGATTTGTGTGTGCATGTGTTTTGAGTAGTGGAGAAGTAGAAGATAAGCAAGCTTATGGTAGTGCAATTTTCATAGGTTGAATTGAGTGAAATACCTACCTTTTAAACACTTGAGAGATTAAGAGGGAATCTTGTGAGGATCTATCATTCTTAATTCATTCTTTTCAACGGAAGTTTCCTTACTTGTTGGTTTGAGATGTAAAGAAATGTTACCTCGTTTATGCTTTGATCCCTTGAATTTCTTGTTGCTCTTCTTGCTTCATTGAGTCCTTTATAGTTTTTAGCTTTTAAGTTTGTGTCGTTTGTCTTTGTCTTCTAACTTTAGTTTTATATGTTTCGCCCAGGAGTGCAAAAAGCTAAGTGTGGGGGAATTTGATAATCACATATTTTATTCATTAAGAAACCCTTATTTTAGTTATTTACACTCTTCATGTACTTAATTGATTGAATTTGATTATGTTTTGTAAGTTTGAACTCGAATCGGACTTAATTGATTTTTTCAGCATTATTCGGGTCTTACACTGTTTCTATATTTTAGCCATATCTTGAGTTCTAAATGTCTGATAATTATGAATTTTACCTTGTAGGAAAGATAAGAGAGAGCTCTGCAACTTTGATGAAGAGCTCAAAGTCAATTTCAGACATCTAGTGGAGCTAATTGGGCATGGAAATCAGAATACGGGATTTGTGATTGGAACTCGAACAGTGTGTAGTAACCAGAACATAATTCAAGTTTGGGCATATAAAATAGGCTGAAAATTTGTAATCTGAAAGTTAAGACCCATATGTACAACTTTCATGTCAAGCACAAAACTTGATTCGGGCTCCTTGATGGAGATATTGAGTCTGAAAGTCAAAACAGAGGTGCTGAAACTAGTCCTGAACAGTCTGTAGTAATTGAGCCATATCTTGGGCTGTAGGACGAATTTTTGGGTGTGTCCAAAGCCATTGGAAAGCTTAGACAATTTCCTAGAACTTTCATGAAGACCACTTGGCTCAGAAATGACGAAATCAATGAGTTCAGCAATAAAGAATTTCAGAGACAAGGTAGCTCACCTACTCACCCACCTACTCATCCACCTACTCATCCACCTACTCATCCCATCTACCCATCTACTACTACTCTAAATCCTCTATAAAAGGAAGCATGTGGAGAGCTCTAGAAACACACACTTGGTATTAGAGATAGCTTTTCATAGTTCTTGTATATTTTTCCTTCATTGTAATGGAGAGCTAAGTCACTTCTAGTCAATTCGGGACTCTTGAAGAGATTGTGGCTTGGATTCTTGAGACCTTGGTTATGTAATGTATTTGATTTATATTTGAATTCCTCTTCTCTTCTTCTTCTGTTCTCTTCATCTTGAATGCATGAATGGTGATTCTGTTTATGTTTGATCTGATTTGATCTTGGTTTAAGATTAAGTATTGTGATGAAATTTAGAACTGATTGATCTGAATTAATCACATAACTAAAGATTGAGATTTGTGATGAAACTTAGAACTGATTGATCTAAACTAATCACGTAATTGAAGAGGTTAGGTTACTGATTTGTGCCTAGGTTAATTGAATTCGGTGCTTAAATTGACATATATTTACATGAATGGTGCGATTGCGAGATTTGTGTTTATCACTTGTCAATTGAATTACGACGATTATCTAGTATGAATTACGGATCGATGCGAGAGATCTCGGTTAGATCCAAGTTAACCATTCAAATGTATTTCAGGTGTTTGTTGAAAGGTCTATGATTGAATCCACCCAATCTCGGATAGATTTCTGAATTGACTATTCTTTTAATTGTTATTTCTCTTTAAATCTTGTCACTGTGATCCTTGAACCATCAAAACCCGCCTTTTTCTAACTTTCACTTGATTTGATCAAATTGCATCTACGATCCTTGAGGAGATGATCCGGTGTTGTTCACTATACTACAAGTTTAGGTAATAACTTCGGTTATAATTTTGACTGAGTTCGGCGCTCGTCAAGGACCAGATTGCTGGCACCTACATGTGCAGACTAATCGATGTGTCTACCGCGGGGAGCTAACGGTGTCTTTATCTTGGGGTCGTTATGATGCCCCTGTCTTTGATTTTTCAGCTTTTGTTATTTTAGAATTTTACTTACCCGTGAGGGATATATGGACTGATATGTTCTACACCCCTCAGGAGGATTCTTTCCTCTCCACTGCTCGGGCTTCTGCTCGAAATTCGGTCTCTCCGATGGTGATTTCATCGGATGAGATTGTAAATCGATTACAGAGATTCTGTTACGTTGGTAATCGATTACCAGGGTGATGTAATCGATTATCAAGACCCAAAAATGAGATTTTTGAGCTGGAAATGATTGAGATTATGGTTCTTTGTCCTTTGTAACTCAAACATAACCTAAAAACCTTGGATTCAAGGATTTTACTTTGCTTGAATGCGATAAGAATATGTATTCATACCAATAGAGAAGAAACGATTTTGAAAATGGAATTCTTGGATCCATGACATGGAAATTGTGGTATGTAGGAACATATATTCCTAGTGAGAATTATTGATGCAAGTGTGATTCCCTATATGGGTTATGCAGTTATTGATTCAGTATTCAATGAGATGAGAAATGATGATGTGCCATTGAGGCAATACTTATGTTGAATGCATCATTGATGATCATACATGTTCATGCATAGAGTCTTATGCATTGTGAATGTCTTGTGGACTATTGTAAGGCCAAGTTGCCTAGGAGATTGAACACACCTTGGTGTGGGTGCGAATAGACTAGTGTGGGTCGTGTTATGACCTTGGGGGCGTCGGGGTGCGGGTCCCTCACATGGATAGTTTAGAGCTCCTCTGTGCCGTGGGGCAAACCGATGCAAACGCACCGACGATCCAGACTTGACACTGTCCTATATCGTGATCTAGTGTAGAATGTCTGTACAATGCCATGATTGTGCACGAGAAAATTTATTGATAGCACTGGCCTCGGCAGCCGAGTTACAGACATGCCTCCTGATCTTTCTCTCCGACCATTTGAGTCTAGTTCCATGGAGTACGAATTGGGAAAGCATGCATTGTGCATCGTTCATTTCTGGTCTTATAAACTGTTGAGCATGAATACCTATAAATGATTATCTGATTGTTGTGTTGATTTCTGGAAATACTATTGTGATCTGCCTGCTATGGCTTACTGTTGTTCTACCTTTACTATAAATATCACCGTTATTATTGACTCTGATTATTGCTTAGAATTGAATTGCTTTTATTATAAATTCCGTTGTTGCTATTGATGAATATATGAACTGTATTGCTCGGTGGGCGCTTTGCGCCATGCTATTTTCTTACTGTCAATAGTGGTAATGAATGATGGGTGTCTCACCTCTTTCCTATATTTCTGCATTCTCTGTTTTATATTCATATTTGATAAAAGATCGTGAAGAAGATGATGAGGAATCACACCTTGCCGATGGGGTTGGGAACCTGGACAATATTTCTTCGATTTTCGTAGGAGTGCAGCTGCGTGGAGGTATTGATGCCTGTTGTATCCGCTGGGACGCTGAGTGTCATGCGCATATGGGGTTGCGGCCTTGTCTGCTGGTAGTACCCATCCCTGGGTTACTACTTCTCCCTTGTAATATTTTTATTTCCGCTGTATTTTATTTAACTCTGTAATTATTATATTCTATATTGTCAGTGATTCGTGTAAGTTGGCTATGAAATATATATAAGGAACGTGATATCATTTCATTGGTTGTATTAAGGGTTGAATACATTTATATTTCATTCATGGCTCGTATTTTCTATTTATGCATAAATGTGAAAAACAGAAATAAACTCGTAAATTTTGAAACTACTGTTGTTATGACTGTGACGCACTTGGATCTAGTAACTGTGGTGTAATGACGATTGCGTTGTAGTTGGTATATTTAGGTGCGTTACACCTTGCACTTGCTTTGATCCTTTGCTCAAGCTTAGATCTTGGCTCTTGATTTCCCTTGATTTTTCTCTTCTTCTCTCCCCTTCATTTTCCTCTTTTTCTACAATGTTTCTTTCCCTGTTTCTATTCTTCATTTCCGATGGAAACTAGTGTAAAAAAGACGTGAGAGAAATGAGAAATATCTCACTTTAATAAACAAGCTTCAAAGGCATTTTTGTCCTTTTACAAACTCATATCTCCTAGGAACACTTTGATGTTCTTATTTCAAGATTTCTAACCTCCATAAGTATTTAAATAAATCCTAACATTTACCTTAATACTTATTTCACTATTCTCTTAATTTTCCATATCTGTGCTGAGTTCATTCAGTATCAAAACACTTACCCGGTGTGCTTAAAAATATCACACGAACTCAGTTTACCTTCCAATTTTAACTACAACTTCTTTAACTCATTTATGACTTAAAAATAACTTATCCATAATTATTTCTCTTATCTAGGTAATTTATGCATTTTCATGGGTCATTTTAAGCCACTTTTCACATTCTATGTTACGACAAAGTGCCTAAACTAACTCAGTTTGTCATGAAACTTTACAGACATGTTAAACTAGTATTAGGCTACCTTGGTAACCCTTTAAAAGCCTAATATGTTATCGAGGATGTTACAGATTCTATATCATATTCAAACCGAAACAAGTGCTACTTGGGTTAGCCTAAAATATGAAATTTTTACTACATGAAGCCTTGTGTCTTAACTTTCAAAAGCAACAAGAAACAAATCATTTTCTTGTTATACAACAAATAGCACAAGTTGTCAGAGAATTCTGTAGAAACATGTTCTATATAATTGGTTCTCCAACCAATTTCTAACACTTCCAACTTCATTCCTAGAAGTTTTGCAATATCAATCATGACTTCTAATTATATGGTAGCACTTGAAAAACACTCTTTGCTCCTTGAGTCATTGAGCAATGATCAAACCCTATCCCACAAAATACCCATTTTCTAAATCTCTACATAAGTGATCATAAGGGGTTTCAAGGGATCATAACTCACAACCATGTGTCAACAAGCTATAAACAAATCATTTTCAGCTATGGGAATCAAAGAACAACAAAGGAAAAATACAAACTCAACTCAAACTCATTTTTGTTCATCAACAAACATGGAGCAAGAACAAGAAAAGAAGGAAAAAGAGTTATGAAATTAGTCCCCCTACCTCTAGTTCTAAGATTGATGATTAAGCTCCTACTTTTCTCTTCCCTTTGCTCCTTTTCACGTCCCCTGCTTCTTCCTCTCAATTTCTCCCTTTTCTTTTCTTCCTCTCAGTAATTCTATTATGAAAATGTGTCATCACAATAATTCCAACTGTTTCGGGAAAAAATACATTTATTTGAAATTCAGTTTGATTATATATATATATTGTTAGAAGGGTGGCAAAAGTGCTAAATCTGGTCCCTTCTCTTCTTGAAATAGAATTCCATTTAATAGTAGTTTTAAAAAATATCCCTTATCAAATATTACAAATTTCAATCACAAATAATTTCAGGATATGCCTTCAAATACAAATACTATGATATCAAATTCATTCAATAATTCATATATATAGTTAGAAATTATATATATATATATATATATATATATATATATATACCTTCTCTTCTCGAAACAAAATTCCATTTAATAGTAGTTTTAAAAAATATCCCTTATCAAATATTACAAATTTTAATCACAAATAATTTCAGGATATGCCTTCAAATACAAATACTATGATATCAAATTCATTCAATAATTCATATATATAGTTAGAAGGGTGGCACAAGTGTCAAATCAAGTCCCTTCTCTTCTTGAAACAAAATTCTATTTAATAGTAGTTTTAAAAAATATCCCTTATCAAATATTACAAATTTCAATCACAAATAATTTCAGGATATGCCTTCAAATACAAATACTATGATATCAAATTCATTCAATAATTTCATATACTTGCAATATCAAACTCTTTTAATAATTCATATACTCATTCAAGTCATAATTTGACATAAAAATTGGATTCCATCATTCATGTCCATATTCAAATCATAATATAATATACAAATTCAATTCTATCTCAGTGCTCATTCAAATACCCATTCAAATACTCACTTATCCCACAGAGCTCATATCTCAAGCACCATAAATGGTGGGAGCCACCTCATATATAGCTCGGGTTCTATATACTCATGGTAAAGAGTGATTCAGAGCTTCACACTTCCACTAGTATTCGATGAGGGAATTAATATGAGAGGATTATATTGATACTATGAGAAATTTATCCAAGAACACGGGATCCCCCTTCCTCAAAAGAGGTTGTTTCCATGGTTTTGATGGAATTTTGAATACCTTGCCCTCATATAGGATTATCTCCGAAATCCACTATACTAAGTGAAATATAGTTCACATAAAACAAAGGATACTGAGTGGGAAAGCCTGAACTAATTACCTTCCCATTCAAGGATAATTGTCCAATTCTCATTCTCAATTCAAATACAAATTCATTGAGCACTGATTATTCAAACATTCATTCAATATATATTACTAGCTCAACCTTAAAATCAAAGGGAGCATATTCTCAAATTCACCATTGTACAAGCGCATTCTCAAATTCACAAATATACAATTCAAATTCCATTCTCAAATTCAAGCTCAACTTGATAAATCAAGAAGCAATACCAATAGATTTCATCATCACATCTACACATTCTCAACAATTGTACCATTATAAACTTATATGAAACACAATTAATTGTTTAATAATTTTCCATAGAATCACAATTCAATCACTTACACAATGAATACTACTTGGAGATCACCTTATCTCCTTGGTTTCTGAATTCGGCCTACATAGCCATTATAACATATCAAAGATTATTCATACTTCTAATTAATCTACTCAAACATTCAATTTCATATACTTGCAATATCAAACTCTTTTAATAATTCATATACTCATTCAAGTCATAATTTGACATAAAAATTGGATTCCATCATTCATGTCCATATTCAAATCATAATATAATATACAAATTCAATTCTATCTCAGTGCTCATTCAAATACCCATTCGAATACTCACTTATCCCACAGAGCTCATATCTCAAGCACCATAAATGGTGGGAGCCACCTCATATATAGCTCGGGTTCTATATACTCATGGTAAAGAGTGATTTAGAGCTTCACACTTCCACTAGTATTCGATGAGGGAATTAATATGAGAGGATTATATTGATACTATGAGAAATTTATCCAAGAACACAGGATCCCCCTTCCTCAAAAGAGGTCGTTTCCATGGTTTTGATGGAATTTTGAATACCTTGCCCTCATATAGGATCATCTCTGAAATCCACTATACTAAGTGAAATATAGTTCACATAAAACAAAGGATACTGAGTGGGAAAGCCTGAACTAATTACCTTCCCATTCAAGGATAATTGTCCAATTCTCATTCTCAATTCAAATACAAATTCATTGAGCACTGATTATTCAAACATTCATTCAATATATATTACTAGCTCAACCTTAAAATCAAAGGGAGCATATTCTCAAATTCACCATTGTACAAGCGCATTCTCAAATTCACAAATATACAATTCAAATTCCATTCTCAAATTCAAGCTCAACTTGATAAATCAAGAAGCAATACCAATAGATTTCATCATCACATCTACACATTCTCAACAATTGTACCATTACAAACACAATCAATTGTTCAATAATTTTCCATATAATCACAATTTAATCACTTACACAATGAATACTACTTGGAGATCACCTTATCTCCTTGGTTTCTGAATTCGGCCTACATAGCCATTATAACATATCAAAGATTATTCATACTTCTAATTAATCTACTCAAACATTCAATTGCACATTATATTAATACAAGTGCTAGAGTTTCCAAATATGGCCGAAAATACCATAATCATCATACATGTAAACCAATCTCATGAAGCAACATAATTACTGGAAGGATATAAATGTTCAAAACTCATAACTAAGAACCTTCTTCATAATGAAACTAAGATCATACCTATATTTAATAATTCATGGAAATTCATTATTAAGCTTGTATCGCTTTATTCATTTAGAATTAAAGAACAAAAACATAAATTCAACAAGAACCCTCTTCACTGGGCTTGGAAAATGCTACTTTCTAATTAACTAAAAACCACATAATTAGTAATAAAATTGTAGTTCAACAAGTCAAATCTCTAAATTTTCCTAAGGGCAAGTCTCGACCATAGCTTTCTCTATAACCTTCTTAATTGTTTTCATCTTTAATCACTTTTCATTAGTCAACTTGACCAACAACTATATGGAAAATCAAGTTTGAATACATGAATATTTGGCCAGCCGTGACCTCTATGGTTCAAGGACCAACAAAATTCAACTCAAAACAATAGAAAGAGACTAAACTATTTCACAAGTTTAAGTCAAAATCAATAGAATAGAAAGAGCAAATTTAAGCCATAAACCTAATATTAAATTTCTGTTTGGCCATAACTTCATAACTTCAAAAATCAGAATTTTTAATTCAAATTTAAGAGAAAAAGAAGAGCAAGACAAAGATCAAGAACCCCCACCTCACTCCAAAGCCTTTAGTTCCTTGGTTTTTCTCCACTTTCTCTTCATTTTTTTCTTTTTCTTCTCCTCCTCTTGACCGTAGCTTGCTCTGTTTTATCATCTTTTCTTTTCCTTTTGTTATTTGTTTCAGCTGTGTGAAGATTAGAGAAAGGACCATGTGAAAGTTGAAGAAAAATCAATATGAATAGTCAAAGATAGAATAAAGGTGGGGAAAATGGAAAATATTGAGATGAGTTTCTATTGATCACGTATAGGGGAGATAATAAGAGAATGAAATGTGAGAAATGAAGAAAAAACGAATGAGAAGTGAATACAAAAGTTTAAAGAAAGAAAGAATGGCAGTGGAGTGTAGAAAGAATAAAGAAAAGTAGATTGTGTTGAAATTTTTATATCTGTTACGAATACTTTAATCTTTTAAAATTAATTTTTTAAGTGTCCATAAGTATTATAGAAAATTTTAAGACTTAACTTAGTCCTTAGATCCATTTTTCCATAAATTTTCATATACTGCTATTTATCAGTTAAGCTTCATTACTTGGTCTTAAGTTGAATTAAACTTCAGGATTAAGTAAATATGCTTACTAATACTTATCTTAGTTAGTATTTTATACCAAATTATTCTCCATATCTTACTTATCATCTCCATGATATTTCATAATTTTCTAAGCTGCTTAACTATTCTGTCTATTTTTCAGCAGTATCCTTAAAAATACCAAACTTGCTCTGTTGTTTCTCCAAAATTTTCTATAATTCTTATCAATGGTCCTTAGCTAGGAAATAAATTTTCCATATTTATTTCCATCATATCAACTTTTTCAATAGATATTTTAATTATTTTCTTGTATTTAGTGTTATAGAATTACGCTTAAACTAGTTTAGAAAATTATCTGAATTAATAGATAATTCTTACCAGGATTACTGAGCTTCTATAACCCCGATCAGAGATATTAGGTAGGGGAGGATGTTACACAAAACAACTACAAAAGTTGGAAAGGTTGAGAGAGAGACATAAACGCCCTAATCAAGCTCAAAACCCCGCCTAAGTCCTAGCCAGCATTGTCCTCCTCTAAATCAAAGTCCATAGGAGGGATGAACTTGGGAAATTGGTCCATAGTCCGTTGTGCTCTACATGATAATGCATGGGCTACACAGTAAAGCTAGAAAAAGAATCCATGGAAAGGAACAAGCAAGCCATCTCATGCTCTAGTTGAGAGAGTAAATTAGTTATTGAACCTTGGTCATGCTCAGGAGGCCTTAGGAGTGTCAAAGTAGTTGCACTTGCTCGAATTGCTAACTAGTAGATAATGCCCTCATCTATGCCACACCAAGGGTGCACTAGGTCCTTGATCAACATTTAGGGAACCTCTGCCTTTTGGCATAGTAAAGTGATAAGAGAAAGGTGCCATAATATGTTATGGGCCATGGTGGTAATCAAGATGATTAGGTGATAAATTAGAGTGCCTACATCAATATGGTGCTAGTCAAGGATAGTATAGAGAAGAATGGGATGAATGGTGGAAACATTAGAGAGATGGGCAAAAGGAAGTAGCTAGTTTGTGACAAAGTAGAACTAAGCCTTACCCTATGGCCTCAATGAAGCTCGCTAGAAAGACACATATCTTCCCTCGATCATCTTCCATTGGACCTGATTTGGGATGCAATTCTTGGCCGTCACCTCCAAGTCAACGTTCTTATCATCAAAGTAGGTGAAATCATTAACTTCTAGATCTTAAAGTTAGAGCACATCTCTAATGGTATTAGTTCAGAATGAAACAAGCTTTCTCACGCACAAAAGCAATACTTTCTCGATGAATAGAAGTGTTCGTATATAATTTGCGAACGAGAAGGGCCACGCTTAACCCGAGTTAGGCATAAAAGGTCTAACAATGATAATGGGCGATGGTGTTTTGGAAAGGGATGCTAAGCTATCATTAAAAGTTAAATTTGCACTCCTGTTTGAATGCCTTGCGGGCTAGCGATGACTCATAATGTGATAACACTGGTTTTAGAGGAGGGATAAGGTTAGAAATAAATTTTCTTGTAGAGGGCATTTTGGTCATTTCTTATCTCTTCTTCTCCTTCCTCCATGCTTTGCACCATTTGGAGTCATAACCAAGTTTCCACCTTTCCCTCAATTTGACACCAAATCCTTGCACCCACTTGCACCAAATTTTAATGATAACAAACATGAAGATGATGGCAAGATCAAGTCCAAAACCTTCAAGAATAGCTTTAGGACTTAAATCTTTGTGTAAAGGTAAAAAAAGGTTCCAATTAAGCTCTAAAACTTGTTTTTCAATAACCCAGATAGCACACATGTTTTTCAAGGCTTTAAAATGATTTTTGGTATCTTAAGAAATAGCCTTTAAGTGCTTAAAAGCTTGTTGGAACATTTGTCAAGTTTTACAAGCTGTTTAAAAGTGTTTTCAAATAGGTTTATTCGAATAAGGGGTTTCCCTATTCGAATAACCAAAGTCAGAGAGCCAAAATTTCTTTCTGATCAAGCTTTTATTCGAATAACATAGGATTTTAATCGAATAACAACTTAAAAACTAGCTACGTGCATTCTATTTTAAAAGATTTATTTGAATAACCAAAGGGTTATCCAAATAATAAGTTTCAGAAACCAAATTCTTATTGTGATATAAGTGGATTTATTTGAATAATAAATGTGTTATTTGAATAAAAATATCTCCAGAATAAAAAATAAATAGCTAGTTTGACAGCATTTAGTGCTCCAATCACCCCCAGCGGATCTTGAATGCTTTGGGCTATAAATACAAGTTGTTGGGCATTAAAGTTAGTAAGGGAAACAATCTAAAAATCATTTTTGGGCATTAATACTAGTTCTAACAATCAATTTCTTTAAATCTCTAATTTTGAGCTTAAAGTGTGATCCATCCTTATACTCATTGAACTTCAACTTGTGTATCGGCTCTTTGAGTGAGCTAAATTCATTTCAATTCATTTGTAAACTCTTTAGAGGATGGAGGATCCCTTGAGAAACTAAGAGGCTTCTACACAAGAGGTGGATGATCCTCGAAGTGTATGAAGAGCTCATATATTGTAAAAGGTTTGTCATGCACCTTGTAAAGCTTGATTATAGTGGAAACTCCTGGGTGGATGATCCTAGGGATTGGACGTAGACCACAAATGAAACATCCCAATTCTTTTGTTTTTTCCTTGTCTTTCGGTTATCTGTGATTTTTATGAATTATTTGACTTATTTTAATTATTTTAATATTATTTTCAGAAAATTTTGGACTGTTGAATTGAGGCCGGGGGAGCTTACTGAACCCGAAATTGGAGACAGTTTTCGAAGTTTTCATTATCTAAAATTTTATCTGACAAATAAAATCGGGGTATGTTCTATTATCCATTGAACAATAAATATTAATTTTGTTAACTGTAACTTTTGTCCATTAGATAATAGCTTTTAGTAAAGATCTAGTGGATGATTCTAGATGTAACATCCTAAAAATTCTGTATCTCTTAACCAGTAATTTTGACAGTTAACAAAATTTTACTGTTTAGTAATTTCTGAGCGTTGTAAAATTATTTTAATTATTCCGTCAGCGTATTTGATCGTTTTGAGTGATTTACTCTGTGTCAAGAAAATAATAATTTTCAGGCCGGAAAAATTTTACGAAATTTAATTATTACTGAAAAGTCTTAATTATTTTACGTAATCTGATTTGATATTTGTGCGTTTTCTAATATTTGTGATTTTTGTGGATGATTATGAAATTTTTTTACTGTTTGTGGGCCCAGGGGGTGTATGTGGGCCCAGGTGGCCATATGTGGGCCCAGGTGGGTCCCACAAAGTAAAAAATTTTCTACGCATAGAAAAGTTTGTACTGTTTAGACGGAGACAGGGGATCTTACTAAACCTGAATCAGGAAACAATTTTAGAAAATTTCTTGTACTGTGTTTTGTACTGTATTTAATTTATCGGATGATAAAAAATACAGTAAATATAATTTTGTGGGCTTTTAGCATATAAAAATAAATATTATACTGCTTAAGTCAGCATTGGTGGTTTGGATATCCACCATTAATTTAATCAATGGTGGAGATTTAATCTAAACAAGCTTAATAAGGAAGGCTTTGATATCAACCGTCGACTTAATCAACGGTGTAGAATTGGTCATATAAAGTGGCTATGACTATTTGTAACCATTGGATATGGATTTAATCAATGGTAGAGATTTGGTCTCAAAAAGTAACAAGGACCATTTATGACTATTGGATGTAAATTTAATCAATGGTGGAGATTTGGTCTTAAAAAGTAGCAAAGACTAATTTTGACCCTTGGATTAAAAGTAAGAAGGAGTAATCTTGACCCTTTATTTTGGAGATGCATCTAACGACTTAGATTTCAAGAAGGAAAAATCTAATAGCCTTGATTAAGTCTTCTAAATCATAAGTCTATCTAAATCCTAACCATTGAATTAATCAATGGCTAGAAATGCTCTAGATAGTGGCTAATAATGATGACAACATTATTGCATGCATAAAGCAAGGAGGGGACGGTTTTGTGCTTCATTTTGGAGCTAAAGAAAAACTTTATGTCATTATTAGATGTCTTGGTCAATTATACATAATTATTGATCATTTTCCTAAAGCAAAAATATTCTCTTCTTTCTCTCCAAGCATAGCTACGGTCATGCACTCCAAAGGGGGCCAAAATCTTTTTATATATTTGCTATATCACTTCATCGCCTTTTCTCTCAAATGATGTAGTACCAATTATTTGCTCAAATAATTCACTCTTTTCTCTTTTCACTATACGGCCATGCATTTTTTTTATGGCCAAAATTATACACTTAATTCTTCTTTCTTCAATTATATCAAATATCAATGAAATAGTCAATTATGGTGGCTCTCCATTTTGTTTTTTATGGCCATTCATTTGAAGGAGACAAGATTCATGCAATTAATTCATTTGGCTATTGTCTTTATGCCTACAAGAAGCTATACAAAGTTAGTCAATGTTTGGTGGCTACTCTTTTCAATTCCTACGGCTATGCTTGCTTGGTAAAAGAGAAACATGTTATCTTTAGTTCATTTCTATCTCTTTTGTTTCAAAGTGGCTCACGGTCAAGTAGTCTTGGGGGGGGGCTAAATATTAACTTCTCATTGATAATTCCTATCACCTTTCTATCAATTAATCAAACAAAGTCTCTCTCACCTTTTTCTCAAAACAAGTGCACGGCCAAGAAGGCCTTAGGAAGCCAAAATTGTGACTTTAGTTTACTTGAACATCTTTTCTATTTCAAGAACCAAAGAACCATATCAAATTTCTCTCCACTTTCTCTCTATCTCTTCTTCATGGAGGTTTCAGCCAAGACCCCTAAAAATGCCTTCCATCACTCAATAATTTTAACTAACTTTATTTTTTGAATCCTTACCTTATTCTAAGCAACTTTCATGTTGGAGACTTTCTCTAAATCATTCATCTTCATGGACTTTCTTCAAGATCAAAGTTATGGGGTATTTATGGTGAAGTGTAAGGAAACTTCATTTCTTCTCTCTTTTTCATGATCTAAACCATGTTTGATCCATGGTTCCTCTTAATCAAGCTTAGTATACTAATTTCTATGTATTTTATTTTGTATTTGAGAAGCCCTTGGTGGTGATGGACTTGGAAAGAGAAGCAAAACAAGGAGCTTTTGAGGATCTTCAAGAGGTAAGAGGGAGATCCATCTCACCAACCAAGTATGGTGGTGAGAGATGGTTTTATATTTGATGGATGGTGAATCCATGTGAGGATTCATATCCAGGGTCATGTAATTTATTTGTGGGTGTTTATGTGCTTTGATTATTTGCTTATGCTAGATATGCTTTGCATGATTTTATGGCCTTGATAGTATGCTTAAAATCTGTATGATGAGTATATAGCATGCTTGTAGTATTTATGATGAAATATATATGTGTATGCCATGATGTGAATATGGAAAGAAAATCAATTTTTGGCTCTAATGGCCAAGGGAGAGTGGTCACGGTTTTGACACTCATGATTTGGGTTTATGTTGAAAATTTTCAAGAACAAGGGAAATTAATTTTTGAGTCCCTAGAACTTAGTGAATTTCGGCCAAGACACCTCAAAATAGGTGTTCACAAATTAATATTTTCATAAAAGATGAAAATGGATGATTTGAAGAGTATGGAAAATAAACAAAAGGTTTGTTTTTCAAGAGAACAAAAACACGATTTTTGAGGAATTTTTTATTGATTTATTTTGTGTACAAAAATCCTAAGTATTTTTCTAAACATGAGTTTTAAATGAAACGGGCAATGTTGATTTTAAGGATTTGCAAAGAGAGTGAAAAAGGATTTGTAAAGAATGTGAAAATGAATTTGCAAAGAAAGTGAAAAATGAAAATGAACAAATGACTTGATTTCAAAGACCAAGTGTTCACGGTTTTTGTAAAGGATTTTTAATGGTTTTGTTTGTGTAAAACCATATCAATTTAGAAGAAAAAATATTTGATGGTTTCAAAAGTCATGTCCACATTTTTGAAGGCTTGTAATGCATTGATTTTTATGGAACAAAGTGATATTTTACAAAACGGGAAACTCAAAAGATTTGGAGTTTTAAATGAACACGTAAAGACTGGGATACCTTGATTTTATAACAAAATGATTTTTGCAAATTTGGAAAGGGAATTAGAGCATTTTATCACTTGAGAGAATAGAAATTTTCGTAATGTGATTTTTGAATTTCAATTTATTTTGAAGAAGATTGATTTTGGAAATGATTTGGGAAAAATGGAGAATATAATGGTATTTTGAAAATTTACTTACGATAACTGATTTTCAAAAGTATGTTAGAAATTTTAAAGTTCAAAACATTGATTTATATCAATGAAAAAATGATTTTTGTGGGTTATATTTGAAAAAGAATTTATTGAGTAAAGAACTGTGGAAAAAGATTTTCTTGAGTAAGAAAATATATCAAATGAAGTATAAAGTTATATTTTTTTAAGAAAAGTTGAAAAAGAATTTTTGAAGGTTAAGAAATATTTTCTGTAATGAAATTGTGGTGAAAAATTATTTGCGTAGCTTAAAAACGATTTGAAAAATGTTTAAATATTTCTACGCGATTTGGAAAGCGTTTAAATATTTTACGCGACTGAAATATTGTTAAAAAATCACTACGTGATTTGAATAATGAGAGAATATTTTTACGTGATTTTGAAAATGGAGGAAAACTACTATGAGATTTAGAAAGTGTTTTAAATATTTTGAGAATAATGAAAAATGATTTACGCGACTTAAAAGAATGATTTTTAAGTTACGCGATTTTGAAAACGGTGAAAAATCGTTACACGATTTGAGAAACGTATATTTTTATGCGAGTGAGAAAAACGTAGTAGTGTTATGGTATTGTGAAAACGTAATAAAAATGTTTTAGAATTTTAAAAACGTAACAAAAGTGTTACGGTATTGTGAAAATGTAAAAGAAGTGTTATGGTATTGTGAAAATATAACAGAGATGTTTTTGAATTGTGAAAATGTAACAGAAATGTTACACGATTGTAAAAATATGACAAAAGTGTTTTATGACTATAAAAACATGATAATATGATGATTACTACCAAAATAGTGTATGAACACTGTGTGAGAAAATGACGAATTTTGCCTACGATTGGCTTTTGATGCATTTTATATGCATTGGAAAAAGATGCATGTATTTGGTATTTGGTATTTGGGGCACTTTACGTATTGGAAAAATATGCGTTGAAGCATATGATTTAAATTGAACAAATGAAATTGAAAAGTATGACCCTTGTGGTTGGACTTGCACTGAGATATTAGTGCATTGTATAAAATATATTTTGAAAAATTATGAGTTAAACCTGTGATTGGTATCTTATCTATGATTTGGTATTTGGTGCATTATACATGTATTGGAATGGTCCGATGGACTGGATAAGGCTAATTGCCTAGGAGAAATGTACACCTCTTAAGTGGATGTGATATGCGTAGTGTAGGTCACTCGTTGACCTTGGGGGCATCGGGGTGCGGGTTACCTATAGTGGGCAGTGAGTCGCTCTATTGTAGCCATGGGTTAGACTGACGCGACATACTGATGATCCTGACCGAGACACTATTCTTATTCAAGATCTGATAAAGACTGTCGTGTATATGCTAAATGTGCAAAATCAAAATGAGGATTATAGCACGTGGTCTGAGGCATGTGGTACCGACAGATCTTTTCGATCATTTCTACGACCTAAGTTTAGCTCCATGGAATAGGAAATCGAGTCTTGTGCACATGCATAATCTGAACATTTATATCTATGTGATATATTAATTGAGGAATATTGGCTATGACAATTGTTTTGAATACTTGGATGATGATGATGATAATGCTGAGGGCATTATCGTAATTATTGTTTATGATAATTGAACTGATAAATGATTAGATGATGATAGTTGATTAATGTTGATGGCATGATCATAATTGTGGTATGATCTATCTGTATGATATGCTGCTTGTGTTATCTCTATGCTGCCATGTTGGTATTGGTGTAGGTGATCTCACTTCTTTGTTTTATGTTTTGGTTGGGTTTGTGTTGTGAAATAAATACGTAATAGATAGAACGAGTTTTCCGAGAAGCAACTGATGGTAGATACTCAGAGATTGATGAAAACATTGAAAAGTGGTTGTCTCAAGTTCGAAGATGTGCCGGATAGACAAGGAGTAGAGTTCTGATGTATCAAGTTGGATACAAGAGAAGAAACGAGTATGTTAAGATCTAACGTTAGTGTTATACCGTGCTATTAAGTAGAACCTGTCATAGGGTTACTACTGTTATAAAAAAAAAGAGTCTGTAAGTTTTATATTTTTTGAATAATTGTTAAATATTAAGTGGTATTTGTTATATGAGTTTAAATCAGTTTAAATATATTTTTCAGTATTACTTATAAATTTCAGTAAGTTTATGTTTCAGTAAGAAAGAAATTTTAAAACCCATCTTTTATAACTCAAACTTTGTGCGAACTTCTTTTTGATTATGAGTCGGGAGTCAGACATGTGATACCCTAGGGAGGGTGTTACACTAGATATAACTTAGTCACCTTTTTTTAGAGGGTTCTCTTAATGACATCACCCATGTGACCACACATTTATGACATCACCATGGCCCACCTCCATTTTTGGACCAATAGGAAGCAAGCTTCCAAAGCAAGTTTGGAGGAAGCTTGTTAGAGAAGCTTGTCTCCCTCTCTCCTTTGGAAGTCCACGGCTAAGAAGCTCCAAGAGGCTTCTAGAGTAAATTTTTTATGTTTCATCTTTACTTTTCATTTTCACTTTTTAACCAAAAAACTACACACTTTCTCTCTTTTTCCTCTCATTTTATCTCCACCAAGCTCACGGCCACACCACCAAAACCCACCCTCCAATCTTCTTTAATTTCAATCATCTACATTTCTTGAATCCAAACCTCATTTGAAGACACTTTGGTGTTGTGCTCTTGATCTAGTTCCTCCATCTTCAAGTACTTCTTCAAGTTAGGGTTTTGAAAGCTTGTAAGGTGAAATTCCTCCATCTTCATCTTCTCTTTTCATTTTCAATTTCTAAGACTAAGATTTTGATCCATGGTCATTCTTTTTCCAAGCCTCGGATGTTGATTCTTTTGTATGTTGTTTTCGTTCTTTTTAAGAGCATCTTGGAAGGGGTAGTTGATTCAAGAAAGCACCCAAGGAGTTTTGGTCTTCAACCAAGGTAAGAGGGAGATTGCTCTCATCAACCTATCATGGTGGTGAGGAACGAAATTTGCATGTTGTAGTGAATAATCCATGTGTGAGTTATTCACTTGGTTGTATGTATTTTTGATGATTTTGGTTGTATGTGTTTTTGGTGATTTTTGTGATTTTTGCCTTATATGATTTTATGATTTAGTATTATGTATAATTTTGGGTTGAGTAGAAATTTTGGAGATTGAAGTATGTTATATGCTTGGAATCTTGTTGATAAAGATGAAAATTTTGAGGTCTAAGGACCCTAGGGCTCATGGCCAAGTGGCCATAAATAGGGTATCCAAGACAAACTTTTTGTGTTCACTTAGAACTTAGGTGTTTAGGTGAAAAGGAATTGGATTAAGAATTTCTAATAATGAAAGAGAGATAGAATAAAATTTGGTCATTCAATAAGAAAAGGATTTAGGCTATTGAGTGGAAAAATAAGCTTAAAAGGGAAATTGAAAACTTAACGTATGTTTATAAAAGGCAAAGGAAAAGAATTTATTAAATTTTTATAATGTAGATTCCTTTGGTGTTCTTTGTGAAAAATATTAGGAAATACTACCTAGAGGAGCCTAGTTAGAAGAATATTGGAATTAAAGTTAATTTCTATATTAACTTTTGAAAGCTTCAAAATTAAGCTGAAAAGCACAATAAAAGTTTTATGTAATTTAAGAATGATGATTTTTTGAATTACGCGATAAAGATGCTTTACGATTGGAAATAACAGTTGTGTGCTTTCGGGCTGTTAAACGGGACCCAAAGATGTAATGACTGTTTTGATTCAAGAGTAGCTTATGCTTATGGAAAGTCATGATATTGATATGTGTGTATGCTTTGAGTCATTGATCATGCATTATACCGGCAGTATCGGTCGAGGCTTTTGCCTAGGAGTTGAATTACACCTCAGTACAGGTGCGATGGACGTAGTGTAGGTTACTTGTTGACCTTGGGGGCGTTGGGGTGTGGGTTTTCCATAATGGTCAGTTGGTAGCTCCACTGTGTCGTGGATCAAACCGATGCAACGCACCGACGATCCGGGCCGAGACACTATTCCTAATCACAATCTGGTGTATACTGTCTTATATAAAGCCATGATGCGCAATTGAGAAATTATAACACTTGACTTTAGGCTGATGAGATACAGACAATGTCTTCTAGATTATTCTCTCTGAAATTGTGTTTAGCTCCATGGAGTAGGAAGTTGGTTCATTGTGCACATACGTAGTCTGTCTACATATCATTGTGCTATTTTACATCTATTAATTTATTTGATATTTGATGCTATAACTAAAATTTGTGTTCTTTGTATATGAATGATATTACTGCTCTTTAATGTTTCTGTGCTTCCATGTTGGTATTGATGTAAGGAATCTCACCTCTCTGTTATGTTATTATGTTTTATGTGTTTATGGTTAATAAAGACTAAGAGGAAGACAAAGAAGATCGCATCTTTTTGCTATTTTGTTTTCTGCAATGGCGACTAGAAGAGATTTTGTTGGTTTTGTCAGAGTTCAGTTCAATGGAGGTACGAGTGTTTGGCATATCGACTTGGCTACTGAACGTGTTAGATATATAGGAGATGTATCTCTGTCTGTACGTAGGAGCTGCGATAGGGATCCTTTCTTTACTCATGACGTCACAATACATTTAGAGTTTGTTATGCCGATTAGGGAGTTGTGGGGTGATTTGCATTACACCCCGAGGGAAGATCCTGATCCTGAGGTGTCATTTGCTAGGAAACCTACCCTTGAGATCTTTCCCCAACCCAGGGTTTTGTCCAATGTGGATCTGAGGAGGAGGACCCTATGGAGGACCTGACTCCCTAGGTTTATGGACTTGGGCAAGTTTGTGTTTTTGTTAAATAGTTTGTATATGTCATTTGAGTATAACTTTATGTGTTTTGGGTGGACTATGATCCATGTTATCTTTTGTATATTTTGATGTGTAATTATTTAGTGTTACGTCCTGTGTTGTTTTTGGTATATTTAAATTTATGTTTTCGAGAAAAAAAATTTTAAATCTGTATTTCATCATATGAAACATTTTGCACATTTTATTAAATCTTCAAGTTTTAGTCGTAAATGTGATACCCTAGGGAGGGTGTTACATTAGTTGGTATTAGAGCCTAAGTTTGAGTATTTTAGGGGTTTGTGGTTAGGTCTGTCTTGCTTGTGTTGTGTGATTCTCAGTGTTTGGTTTCCGAAAGGTTACATCTAACCTTCATTGTGTATTGTTCAGTTTGACTTCGAAGGAACGTGATGGCCTGTAGCGGAGGTATACACACGAACACTGAACGAGACGACGAGAGTATGGTTGCAGCGACTGAAGCTATGTAGAGGATGACAGAGGTTATAGTGCAACAGAACCAAAGGGCTACCTAACAGCAAGAAGCGACCACTAAAGCTAAGAATTTATTGGAGTTTTGCTGCAACAATCCACCACAATTCAAAGGTGAATTTTGTAACACCCCAAAATTTACTTTTATACTATCAGAATTCATTCTAAAATATTTGTGATTTTCTGGAATTTTTCCTGGAATTTTTTGAGAACACAAAATATTTTAATATATTTCTCGTTTTGCGTGTGTACTAAGCGGAACCGGAGAAATGAGACATTTTCTCCGAGAACCTTGAACTATGGAAACGTCGACGGGGGATCTTACTAAACTCGAGACCGGACACAGTTTACAAGGTTTTACATTTTTCGAGAAATCTTAACAGATGAGATAATAAAACACTGTGAAGAATTTATCTGTCAGATTTGTTAATGCTGACTTCTGCCAACTATAACTATTGTCCAATAAATAATAACATGTATTAAAAATATTATCACATTATTCAAAATCTGATTTTTGTATCACATCTATTAGTTTTAATTTCAAAAGAAAGATTAAATTTAATCCAAGCTTGTTATGGGAAGCTTCCTAGCAATTTCCCTTGTAACACATTTTCTCTCTCTTTCCTCTCCTCTCACTCCACGGCAGACACTCCTTTTTGGGGGAGTCAAAGGTGCTTTCTTCCTTTTATTAACTCATCTTCATTTTTCTAAACACCAAACATTTAACACATCTCTCTTCTCTTCTTCTCTTCTTCTTCTCTTCTCCTTCCTCTCCACCGTACACACACACCCACATATTGGAGACCAACTCCATTATTTGCCAAACAAATCACATTTACTTGTTTCCTTCCACCATTCCAAGACTATTCTCCTTGGTGGTTATCCTTTGGTTCCTCTTCTTCTTCTTCTTCCATTTCTCTTCCACCATTGAAGCTAAAGCTTGGAGCTTTAAAGTAAAGCCTTCAACTTTCTTCCATTTTCTTGCTATTTTCGTTTCTCTTGGCCACCTTGGTGACCAAGAACCTATTCTTCATGGTTTGAGTGGACATTGTGGTGATCACTCACATTGGAGTTTTCTTGAAGGGGGAAAACGAGAATCTAGGGCAAGAAGGAGTGGCACATTGTGTTATTTTCCAAATAGGTAAGAGGGAGATGATCCTCTTCAACCAATCTTGGTAGTAAGGGAATGTCTTGTATGTGTGTTGTTATTGATTTCTGAATCCATGTATAAAGTTCTCTCATTTTTATGTTGTTCTTGATGATAGTGTATTTTGTTGGGTTTGTATGATTTATTGATGCCTCTTGCATGATTTGAAGGTATATTTGAGTATCTTGTTGATTAAATATGATGAGGAATGGTTTGGTTTGAGTTAGAGGACCTGAAGAACTCTGTTTTCTGCAAGTTTACGCGTGCTAATCGATTACACGGAGCTTGTAATCGATTACTAAGCTCTTAAGGATGTAAAATCGTGATTCTGGAAATCTGGTAATCGATTACGTCTGCTGTGTAATCGATTACCGAGATTCTGTTTAGCTTGTAATCGATTACAAGAGTGGTGTAATCGATTACCAAGCCTTTGATGTCACGAAATGGTGCTTCTGGGAATCACGTAATCGATTACAACTTGTGGGTAATCGATTACGGAGGTTCTGTCCAATTGGTAATCGATTACCACAGTTGTGTAATCGATTACCAGTGCTATGAAGTTACGAAACGTGGTTCTAGGAATCACGTAATCGATTACAATGAGATTGTAATCGATTACAGAGATTCTGTTCCTTGGGTAATCAATTACAAGGGTGATGTAATCGATTACCAAGACCAAAAATGAGATTTTTGAGCTGGAAATGATTGAGATTATGGTTCTTTGTCCTTTGTAACTCAAACATAACCTAAAAACCCTGAATTCAAGGATTTTACTTTACTTAATTGTGATAGGAATGTGCATTCATACCAATAGAGAAGAAATGATTTTGAATATGGAATTCTTGGATCCATGACATGGAAATTGTGATATGTGTGTAATGAGGATTATTGATGTAGTACTCAATGAGATAAGAATGACGATGTGCCATTGAGGCAATGTTTTAATAAATGCATGGTTGATATGTCATGTTGGACATTGAATAATGCTTATGTGCCAATGAGGAAAGGCTTATGCTGAATGCATCATTGATGAACATACATGATTGGACATTGTGTCATCATGCATGCGTATTGTCCGTGGGACATTGTTGAGAAGGCTATGTTGCCTAGGAGTTTGAATAACACCTATGTGCAGGTGCGAATAGACTAAGCGTAGGTGTCATATGTTATTGACCCTGAGGGCGTCGGGGTGTGGGTGTCTCACAATGGGCAGTGGTAGCTCTACTGGGGCCGTGGGATAAACCAATGCAACACACTGACGATCCTGACTGTGACGCTGTCCTATGTCGCGATCAACTGTTGAGGTGCCATGTGTGAGCCATTTTGCGCAAATGTTTTTATGAGATGAGCACACTATATTTTTAAGGCTAACGATACACTAGCATGACTCCTTGATCATTCACTCCGAAAATATTTATGTCTAGCTCCATGGAGTAGGAACTTTGGTACCCTTGTTGCATTGTGAGTTGTCAGTCACATGGTCCATTGAGCATTCATGATTGGATAATGTGTTTACTATTATGACTGTGATATTTATTTGATTCTTAGTAATGCTAATGTTGCTAGTTGGCTATGGATGATGTTAACTACTGTTCCTTGTTGCTTTACTCTCATTAATTGCTTTCATGTATTACTATACCTGTATGTATTAATTGTGTCTTATGTGGGCGTTCGACGTCGTTTATTTTCTTGTTGTCTTGTTGGTACTGAAAGCTAGGAATCTCACCTCTTTTGGTAATTTTCTTTATTTTGCATTTTGGATTGGATCGTATGCTCTCGAGAAGACACTCGTGAGGAGAACAAGGAAACTACTGAGTTTCAGGGTTTCTGGCCTTATCTCGACTGAGACCAAAGTTGTTGAGAATGTCATTTCTCCCCCGTGGATTTTTTTGGTTACGTGCGGATTAACTTTCATGGTGGTCCGGATTGCTGGCATATCAACGTGCAGACTAACCGATGTGTGTACCACGGCGAATTGACGGTGTCTTTAGCATGGGGACGCTACACTGCTTCTATTTTTTACTTTCATGCTTTCGTGTGGTTGGAATTTTATATGCCTGTAAGAGATATGTGGGCGGATATGTACTATAACCCACGTGACGACTCTTTCTTGTCTACTGCCTGGGCTCCTGCCCACTGTTCTGTCATCCCGATAGATGTCTCGTCAGACGACGAGGACCCTGAGGAGGATCCATCTACAGTTCCTTCTCATTCCAGGCAGTCTTAGGTTTGGTTTTAAATCAATGGCTACTGATGGCCATCCGTTTATTTGTATCTCTTGGGGTAGGTACACATTTTGCCTTTTGTATATTTTTTGGAAATATAATTTAAACAGGCTTGTATTTCTGGTACAAAGTATGTAACTATCCATATTGTGCATGGTTGTATGTTTCATTCCATGTTGATTTCTCTTTGACGTTTTTGATAAGAAGTTTTATATGAAAGAGGAACTTTTAATTTTAACTCAATCACGCGATATATTTACAAACAGGTGTATATGTACATTAATGGAAGTTTTAACCGGATTTATGTTAAAGAAAAAAAAATGTTCAAACTTTACGTAATCATTTGTGCGTCATTTCACTATGGTGCGACGTTCCTTCTTCTTACCCATTATGACTAAGGGAGAAAAAGGGGCGTTACACTGTCTTGGTATCAGAGCTCCCGGTTATGTTTCTTTGGGTCGTGTGGTTTTGGACTGTCTTGTTTGTGCTGTGTCATTCTCTGTGATTTTGCTGTTTGGTATTCAAATGAATACATCTGACTTTCTCTGTGTTCTGCGTAGTCTAATCCGAGAAGGAACAATGGCTCATCGGGGTGATATGGCTGCTGCCATAGAGGCAATACAGAAGATGGCCGAGGCAATGTTACAACAGAACCAGCAGACAACTCAACAACAGGCTAGGGCTGCACAATAGCTAGAGGCTACAGCGGATGTTCAGAACTTGGAAGGATTTCATCGCGCTAATCCTCCACAGTTTAAAGGGGAGTTTTACCCAGAGAAAGCTACATTGTGGATTCAAGAGTTGGAGAAAATATTTACGGGTATGAATTGTGCTGATGATAGGAAGGTGACCTATGCCGCATACATGCTGATGGGAGATGCTGAACATTGGTGGACGGGAGAACAAAGGCTACTGCAAGCCGCAAACAGAGTGATAACTTGGGAAGTGTTCAAAGAAAGGTTCTTGAACAAGTATTTTCCTGAAAGTGCCAAGCACGCAAAAAAAATAGAATTTCTGAGGTTGCGACAGGGAGGCATGACTGTGAGTGAATACGCCACCAAGTTTGAGAACTTGTCCAGATTTTCAGCCTATTTTCAACTTCAACCCAATGAAACTTGGAAGTGTCGGAAGTTTGAGGAAGGCCTGAGGCATGATGTGAAGAGAATTGTGATAGCTTTGAAGATTTCTCAGTTTTCCGAGCTACTCGACACTTGCTGATGATTGGAAAGTGTGGAACAAGAATGCAAGGCGAGAAACAGAAACTTTGGGCCCGTTCGGTCCCAAAGAGGAGGTGGTGGTAACGCAAGTCATTATCAAAAGAAGCCTTATTCCAAACCCTCTGGAAGCCAACAACCACAAAAATTTCAAGGAGGAAACCCAACTGGAAGCCCTGGAAGGATGGGTTAGAATGCTACAACTACTCCGAGATGCATGAAATGTGGGAAGGAGCATTTCACAAGGGACTGCACAATCAAAGGATTTGTTTGCTTTTGGTGCGGGAAACCTAGTCACGTTTTTCGAGACTGTAGCCAGACCAAGGCGGAACCATCCGTCAATGCTGCTAAGACTTCTAAACCACAAGTTGGAGGCAAAGTCTACACCCTGAGTGGTGCTGAGGCCTCTGAATCCGAGGATCTGATACAAGGAGAAGGTATCATTGAAGATAATCTTTTAATTGTACTGTATGACTCTGGTGCTACTCATTCTTTCATTTCACATGATTGTGTGAAAAGACTTGGATTGCCTGTGTCTTCTTTACCTTTCGATTTGACTATTTCAACTCCTACTGCAAAACCTGTAGTCACTACTAAGGTGTGTCTAGGTTGTCCTTTAATCGTGGAAGGTCGAATCTTTTCTGTCGATTTGATCTGTTTACCATTATCCCAACTAGACGTGATATTAGGAATGGACTGGCTATCTGCCAACCATGTCTTGTTAGACTGTTCCAGAAAAACAATAGTTTTCCCTTTGGATGAGGATTCTAGATTTTTGACCGCCAACCAAGTGAAAGCTTTTCTGAAAGAAGGAGCTCGAGGATACATGTTGTTATCTTCTTTGAAAGTTGAGAGTGAAGTTGATGTGGACGCAATCTTTGTTGTTCGAGATTTTCCTAAGGTTTTCCCTAACGATGTACCTAGTTTGCAACTGGAACGTAAGGTCGAGTTTGCTATCGACTTGGTACCTGGAGCTGGCCCTATTTCTATGGCACCTTATCATATGGCACCAGCAGAACTCGTGAAACTTAAGAAGCAGTTGGAAGAGCTCCTAGAGAAGCAATTCGTGAGACCCAGTGTGTCACCTTGGGGAGCACCTGTATTATTGGTCAAGAAGAAAGATGGGACTTCAAGATTATGCGTGGACTACCGTCAGTTAAACAAGGTTACGATCAAGAACAAGTATCCATTACCGAGGATAGATGACTTGATGGACCAATTGAAGGGAGCAGCTGTGTTTTCCAAGATCGATCTACGATCGGGTTATCACCAAATCAGAGTGAAAGTGGAAGATATTCCCAAGACGGCTTTTCGTACTCGTTATGGTCATTACGAGTACCTAGTGATGCCTTTTGGTGTGACAAATGCACCTGCGATATTTATGGACTACATGAATAGGATCTTTCGTCCTTACTTGGACAAATTCGTTGTTGTCTTCATCGACGATATTCTGATCTATTCACAAAGTCACGAGGACCATGCTGAACACCTCAGCATAGTTCTCCAGATCTTGAAGGAAAAAGAGCTATATGCGAAACTATCCAAGTGCGAGTTTTGGCTAGATGAAGTGAAGTTCTTGGGTCATGTAATCACAAAGGAAGGAATTGCAGTGGATCCTTCAAAGGTAGAAGCTGTACTACAGTGGGAAAGACTAACTACAGTGACGAAAATCCGAAGCTTCATTGGATTAGCCGGATACTACCGGAGGTTTATTGAGGGATTTTCCAAAATCGCTGGACCGCTCACTCAACTCACCAAGAAAGACCAAGCTTTTGAATGGACAGATTCCTGCGAAGGAAGTTTCCAAGAGTTATAAAGGAAGCTGACTACGTCACCAGTGCTAGTCTTACCGAATCCTAGTGAACCATTTAAAGTGTACTGTGACGCTTCGTATGAAGGTTTGGGGTGCGTTCTCATGCAAAACGGAGGAGTGGTAGCTTACGCTTCAAGACAATTGCGAACGCACGAGAAGAACTACCCAACACACGATCTAGAATTAGCTGCAGTGGTGTTTGCATTGAAGATATGGAGACATTATTTGTATGGAGCCACATTCAACGTCTTCAGTGATCACAAAAGTCTGAAGTACCTGTACGATTAGAAGGAGCTGAACATGAGGCAGCGAAGATGGCTAGAATTTTTGAAAGATTACGATTTCCAACTTCAGTATCATCCTGGAAAGGCGAACATGGTGGCCGATGCTTTGAGTAGAAAAATGATTAGTGTTTCTACTATGATGATTAGAGAAAAGGACTTGATAGAGCAATTCAGAGATATATGGTCATTTGTAAAGTTAACACCGGGTAAAATCTGCATGAATAGGATCACTATCTCGAATGACCTGATGGATGATATTCGAGAGAAACAAAAGGTCGATAAATTCCTACAAGAAGAAAGAGAATTGATGAGACAAGGTGGTGTGTCAACATTGTTGGAAGGAAGCGATGGGATTTTGAGATTCCAAGGAAGGGTCTGTGTGCCTAAAGATGAAGAACTCAGAAAGTACATACTTGAACATGCTCATTCAAGTCAGTTGAGTATGCATCCTGGAATGACCAAGATGTATCAAGACTTGAGGAAGTTATTCTGGTGGCATGGGATGAAAAGAGATATCGCTAGATGCGTGTCATCTTGTTTGGTTTGCCAAAAAATGAAGATTGAGCACCAAAGACCAGCTGGATTACTACAACGCTTGGCTATTCCTGAATGGAAATGGGATAACATCGCCATGGACTTTATTGTCGGGTTACCAAGAACTAGGAAAGGATATGACTCAATATGGGTAATAGTGGATCGACTTACAAAGTCAGCTCACTTTCTGCCAATCAACATAAGGTATCCGTTGGAGAAGTTGACTCAGATATACATTGGTGAAATTGTCAGACTTCACGGGATACCCACGAGTATTATTTCCGATAGAGACCCGAGGTTTACCTCGAAGTTTTGGCAAAGTCTTCAGGAAGCTATGGGAACAAAGTTGCAGTTAAGTTCTGCCTACCATCCGCAAACTGATGGTCAATCAGAAAGAACAATTCAGTCGTTAGAAGATCTGTTGAGAACTTGTGCGATAGAGCAAACTGGAGGTTGGGATGAAATCTTACTATTGGTAGAATTCACCTACAACAACAGTTACCATTCAAGTATAAGGATGGCGCCCTATGAGGCTTTATATGGGCGGAAGTGTCGGACACCTCTGTGCTGGTATCAAGATGGAGAACGGCTTACCATTGGACCTGAACTCATTCAGCAGACAATTGAGAAGGTTAAAATGATTCAGGAGAAAATGAAAACGGCTCAGAGTCGGCAGAAGAGTTATGCGGACAAAAGAAGGAAACCTCTTGAGTTCGAAGAAGGAGAGCATGTCTTCTTGAAAGTCACGCCTATGGTACCGGGTCGGTCGTGTCCTCAAATCTAGAAAACTCACTCCAAAATTCCTTGGACCCTACCAAATTCTTCGTCGGATAGGTCCTGTTGCTTACCAAATAGCTTTACCCCCTTTTCTTTCAAATCTTCATAATGTCTTTCATGTGTCACAACTTAGAAAATATATCCCAAATCCTAATCATGTCATAGCACCTGATTCTGTACAATTGAAGGAAAACTTGACATATGAGACAACTCCTGTAAGGATTGAGGATAGGAGGACAAAGCAACTCAGAGGAAAGGACATTGCACTAGTGAAGGTAATCTGGAATGAAGCAACTGGAGATGTGACGTGGGAGCTGGAGGACAAGATGAAGGAGCAATATCCCGAATTGTTTTAAGGTATGGAAAATTTCGAGGATGAAATTCCTATTTGTTGGGGAGAGTTGTAACACCCCAAAATTTACTTTTATACTATCAGAATTCATTCTAAAATATTTGTGATTTTCTAGAATTTTTCCTGGAATTTTCTGAGAACACGAAATATTTTAATATATTTCTCGTTTTACGTGTATACTGAGCGGAACCACAGAAATGAGACATTTTCTCCGAGAACCTTGAACTATGGAAACGTCGACGAGGGATCTTACTAAACCCGAGACCGGACACAGTTTACAAAGTTTTGCATTTTTCGAGAAATCTTAACAGATGAGATAATAAAACACTGTGAAGAATTTATCTGTCAGATTTGTTAATGCTGACTTCTACCAACTATAACTATTGTCCAATAAATAATAACATGTATTAAAAATATTATCACATTATTCAAAATTTGATTTTTGTATCACATCTATTAGTTTTAATTTCAAAAGAAAGATTAAATTTAATCCAAGCTTGTTATGGGAAGCTTCCTAGCAATTTCCCTTGTAACACATTTTCTCTCTCTTTCCTCTCCTCTCACTCCACGGCAGACACTCATTTTTGGGGGAGTCAAAGGTGCTTTCTTCCTTTTATTAACTCATCTTCATTTTTCTAAACACCAAACATTTAACACATCTCTCTTCTCTTCTTCTCTTCTCCTTCCTCTCCACCGTACACACACACCCACATATTGGAGACCAACTCCATTATTTGCCAAACAAATCACATTTACTTGTTTCCTTCCACCATTCCAAGACTATTCTCCTTGGTGGTTATCCTTTGGTTCCTCTTCTTCTTCTTCTTCCATTTCTCTTCCACCATTGAAGCTAAAGCTTGGAGCTTTAAGGTAAAGCCTTCAACTTTCTTCCATTTTCTTGCTATTTTCGTTTCTCTTGGCCACCTTGGTGACCAAGAACCTATTCTTCATGGTTTGAGTGGACATTGTGGTGATCACTCACATTGGAGTTTTCTTGAAGGGGGAAAACGAGAATCTAGGGCAAGAAGGAGTGGCACATTGTGTTGTTTTCCAAATAGGTAAGAGGGAGATGATCCTCTTCAACTAATCTTGGTAGTAAGGGAATGTCTTGTATGTGTGTTGTTATTGATTTCTGAATCCATGTATAAAGTTCTCTCATTTTTTTGTTGTTCTTGATGATAGTGTATTTTGTTGGGTTTGTATGATTTATTGATGCCTCTTGCATGATTTGAAAGTATATTTGATTATCTTGTTGATTAAATATGATGAGGAATGGTTTGGTTTGAGTTAGAGGACCTGAAGAACTCTGTTTTCTGTAAGTTTACGCATGGTAATCGATTACACGGGGCTTGTAATCGATTACTAAGCTCTTAAGGATGTGAAATCGTGATTCTGGAAATCTGGTAATCGATTACGTCTGCTGTGTAATCGATTATCAAGATTCTGTTTAGCTTGTAATCGATTACAAGAGTGGTGTAATCGATTACCAAGCCTCTGATGTCACGAAATGGTGCTTCTGGGAATAACGTAATCGATTACAACTTGTGGGTAATCGATTACGGAGGTTCTGTCCAATTGGTAATCGATTACCACGGTTGTGTAATCAATTACCAGTGCCTTGAAGTTATGAAACGTGGTTCTGGGAATCACGTAATCGATTACAATGAGATTATAATCGATTACAGAGATTCTGTTCCTCAGGTAATCAATTACAAGGGTGATGTAATCGATTACCAAGACCAAAAATGAGATTTTTGAGCTGGAAATGATTAAGATTATGGTTCTTTGTCCTTTGTAACTCAAACATAACCTAAAAACCCTAGATTCAAGGATTTTACTTTACTTAATTGTGATAGGAATGTGCATTCATACCAATAGAGAAGAAATGATTTTGAATATAGAATTCTTGGATCCATGACATGGAAATATGATATGTGTGTAATGAGGATTATTGATGTAGTACTCAATGAGATAAGAATGATGATGTGCCATTGAGGCAATGTTTTAATAAATGCATGGTTGATATGTCATGTTGGACATTGAATAATGCTTATGTGCCATTGAGGAAAGGCTTATGCTGAATGCATCATTGATGAACATACATGATTGGACATTGTGTCATCATGCATGCATATTGTCCGTGGGACATTGTTGAGAAGGCTATGTTGCCTAGGAGTTTGAATAACACCTATGTGCGGGTGCGAATAGACTAAGCGTAGATGTCATATGTTGTTGACCCTGAGGGCGTCGGGGTATGGGTGTCTCACAATGGGCAGTGGTAGCTCCACTGGGGCCGTGGGATAAACCAATGCAACACACTGATGATCCTGACGGTGACGCTGTCCTATGTCGCGATCAACTGTTGAGGTGCCATGTGTGAGCCATTTTGCGCAAATGTTTTTATGAGATGAGCACACTATATTTTTAAGGCTAACGATACACTAGCATGACTCCTTGATCATTCACTCCAAAAATATTTATGTCTAGCTCCATGGAGTAGGAACTTTGGTACCCTTGTTGCATTGTGAGTTGTCAGTCACATGGTCCATTGAGCATTCATGATTGGATAATGTGTTTACTATTATGACTGTGATATTTATTTGATTCTTGGTAATGCTAATGTTGCTAGTTGGCTATGGATGATGTTAACTACTATTCCTTGTTGCTTTACTCTCATTAATTTCTTTCATGTATAACTATACCTGTATGTATTAACTGTGTCTTATGTGGGCGTTCGACGCCGTTTATTTTCTTGCTGCCTTGTTAGTACTGAAAGCTGGGAATCTCACCTCTTTCGGTAATTTTCTTTATTTTGCATTTTGGATTGGATCATATGCTCTCGAGAAGACACTCGTGAGGAGAACAAGGAAACTGCTGAGTTTCAGGGTTTCTGGCCTTATCTCGACTGAGACCGAAGTTGTTGAGAATGTCATTTCGCCCCCGTGGATTTTTTTGGTTACGTGCGGATCAACTTTCATGGTGGTCCGGATTGCTGGCATATCAATGTGCAGACTGACCGATGTGTGTACCACGGCGAATTGACGGTGTCTTTAGCATGGGGACGCTACACTGCTTCTATTTTTGACTTTCATGCTTTCGTGTGGTTGGAATTTTATATGCCTGTAAGAGATATGTGGGCGGATATGTACTATAACCCACATGACGACTCTTTCTTGTCTACTGCTCGGGCTCCTGCCCGTTGTTCTGTCGTCTCGATGGATGTCTCGTCGGACGACGAGGACCTTGAGGAGGATCCATCTATGGTTCCTTCTCATTCCAGGCAGTCTTAGGTTTGGTTTTAAATCGATGGCTACTGATGGCTATCCGTTTATTTTGAGGGAGCCTGACGTACTACTGGATTAGTGGGTATATATTTGTATCTCTTGGGGTAGGTACACATTTTGCTTTTTGTATATCTTTTGGAAATGTAATTTAAACAGGCTTGTATTTCTGGTACAAAGTATGTAACTATCCATATTGTGCATGGTTGTATGTTTCATTCCATGTTGATTTCTCTTTGACGTTTTTGATAAGAAGTTTTATATGAAAGAGGAACTTTTAATTTTAACTCAATCACGCGATATATTTACAAACAGGTGTATATGTACATTAATGGAAGTTTTAACCGGATTTATGTTAAAGAAAAAAAAATGTTCAAACTTTACGTAATCATTTGTGCGTCATTTCACTATGGTGCGACGTTCCTTCTTCTTACCCATTATGACTAAGGGAGAAAAAGGGGCATTACAAATTTGATCCGGAGAAAACAAATCTTGGATCATAGAGTTTGAGAAGATTTTTAGAGGAATGGGATGTACTGATGCTCAGAAGGTAACTTATGCTACCTTTATGATTATTGGAGATGTCGAAGAAGCAGGAGCCCAATGATTGATGGAAGCTGAGGGAAGAGTGATTACTTGGGAAGTTTTCAAGAACAAGTTCTTGGAGAAATACTTTCCATCCAGTACAAGGCACACGAAAGAAATGGAGTTCCTAGGTCTAAAGCAAGGGAGCATGACAGTCAGTGAATATGCTGCTAAGTTTAAAAGCTTGTCGAAGTTCTCAAGGTATTTCCAACTGCAGCCTGATGAGGAATGGAAATGCTGCAAGTTCGAAGAAGGATTGAGACATGACTTGAAGAGAGTGGTATTGCCTTTGGGAATTAAGGACTTCCTAACTCTTTTGGACAAGTGTTGCAAGATTGAGGAGTTGGACCAATCACAAGACACAAAGAATCGTAACTTTGGATCTTCTCGGTTCCAAAGGGGAAGGAATGGTGGTGGCAATCGTCTTCAGCAAAAGCCGTATTCGAAGCCGTCGGGGAACCAATCTCAACAACAATAACATGGAGGAGGTTCTGGTGACAACAAGTTTGGTCAAACCATGGCATCTTCGCCAAAATGCTTCAAGTTTGGAAAAGACCACTTAAGCAAGGAGTGTACCATCAAGGGGATCATTTGTTTTAGATGCAGGAAGCTGGGACACATTTCAAGGGATTGCAGTCAACCTAAGATGGAGCCCTCTGTTAGCAATGTGCATGCTGCAAGACCTCAGGCAGGAGGAAGAGTTTACACAATGAGTGGAATAGAAACCTCCCAATCCAAAGATTTGATTCAGGGAGATTATGTCATAGGAGGTAATCTTTTAACTGTACTGTATGACTCAAGGGCGACCCATTCTTTTATTGCCTATGACTGTGTGCACCGATTAGGATTATCTGTGTCTTCCTTACCTTTTGATTTGATTATTTCTACTTCTATTGCTAAACCCATTTATTGATGACATTTTGATCTATTCTCGAAGTAAGGAAGAACTTGTTGAACATCTTGGTGTGGTTCTTCAGATTCTAAGGGAGAAAAAGCTATATGCTAAGCTATCAAAATGTGAGTTCTGGTTAGAAGAGGTTCTATTTCTGGGTCACGTGATTTCAAAGGAAGGAATTACAGTAGATCCATTAAAAGCGGAGGCAATTCTTCAGTGGGAAAGACCAAAGATTGTAATGGAGATTTGTAGCTTTGTGGGATTAGCTGGTTACTATCGAAGATTTATCGAGGGATTCTCCAAGAAAGTAGGACCTCTCACCCAGCTTACAAGAAAGAATCAAGTTTTCGCATGGACAAATGCATCTGAAGAGAGTTTTCAAGAGTTGAAGAGACGATTGACTACTTCGCTAGTGTTGATTTTTCCCGATCCCAATGAACCTTTTGAGGTGTATAGTGATGCTTCATATCAAGGTTTAGGATGTGTCCTTATGCAGAATAGGAGAGTGGTAGCGTATGCTTCAAGGCAACTGAGAGTACATGAGAAGAACTATCCTATGCATGACCTAGAGTTAGCTGCTATTATGTTTGCATTGAAGATCTAGAGACATTTTCTTTATGGAGCAACATTCAACGTCTACATTGATCACAAGAGTTTGAAATACCTATTTGATCAGAAGGAGTTGAATATGAGGCAAAGGCGGTGGTTGGAGTTTTTGAAAGACTGTGATTTCCAACTTCAATATCACCCCAGAAAGGCGAACGTCGTAATGGATGCTTTGAGTAGGAAGATGCTTAATGTTTTTGTTATGATGCTGAAAGAAAGTGAGTTAATAGAATAGTTTAGGGATATGCAATTGTCTGTAGAGTTGATACCGAGAAGAATATGCTTGAATATGATCACCATTTCGAGTGGATTAATGGAAGGAATCCGAGAAAAGCAAGGAAGTGACTCATACTTATAGAATGAGAAGGAGCTGGTGAAGCAAGACGCTGTATCAAAATTCAAGGAAGGACCGGATGGAGTCCTAAGATTCAGAGATAGGGTTTATGTACCGAGTGATCCCAAGCTGAGAAGGTTGATTCTTGATGAAGCCCATAGAAGCAAGTTGAGTATGCACTCAAGAACTACTAAGATGTATCAAGATCTGAAATGATTATATTGGTGGCATGGAATGAAGAGGGATGTTGCCAAGTATGTGTCATCTTGTTTAGTTTTCTAAAAAGCTAAAGTGGAACCCCAAAAGCCTTCAGGAATGCTACAACCTTTGACTATTCCAGAATGGAAATGGGATAGCATTGCAATGGACATCTTGGATGGACTACCAAAGACTAGAAATGGGTATGACTTAATATGGGTAATTGTTGATCGACTTACGAAGTCAACGCACTTCTTGCCAATCAACATAAGGTATTCGATGGAGAAGCTGACTCAAGTGTATATCAGTGAGATTGTTAGACTTCATGGTATACCCTCGAGTATTGTTTCTGATAGAGACCCAAGGTTTACATCAAGATTTTAGCAGAGTTTGCAAGAAGCCTTGGGGACAAAGCTTCATCTAAGTTCTGCATATCATCCACAAACAGATGGTCAGTCAGAGAGGACAATCCAATCATTGGAAGATCTGTTAAGAGCTTGTGTCTTGGAACAGGCTTGGAATTGGAATGAATTCTTACCTTTGATAGAATTCACCTATATTAATAGTTTCCACGCAAGCATTGGGATGACACCCTATGAGGTATTGTATGGGGGACGATGTAGAACACCTTTGTGTTGGTACCAAGATGGTGAAAGTCTTGTGATAGGGCCTAAGCTTGTACAACAGACAACTGAAAAAGTTAAGATGATTCAGGAAAGAATGAGGACAACTCAGAGTCGACAAAAGAGCTATGGTGACAAGAGACAGAGACTTCTTGAATTCGAGGCTGGTGAGCATGTGCTTTTGAGAGTTACACCTACGTCTGATGTCGGAAAGGTTATTAAATCCAGAAAACTCACTCCAAAATTCATCGAATCCTATCAAATTCTTCGTTGGATAGGTCTGGTAGCCTAGCAAATAGATTTACCACCTTTTCCTTCCAACCTTCATAATATCTTCCATGTGTCATAGATACGAAAGTATATTCCTGATCTAGCCCATGTCATTGAACCAGATACAATACAACTAAAAGAGAACTTGACTTATGAAACACTTCTTGTTAAGATTGAGGATAGGAGAGTGAAGCAACTTAGAGGCAAGGAAATTGCATTAGTAAAAGTGATCTGGAATGATGTGACTGGAGATGCAACATGGGAGCTATAGGACAAAATGAAAGAGCAATATCCACATTTGTTCTAAGGTATGATGAATTTCGAGGACGAAATTCTTTTTTTTTAAGGGGAGAGTTGTAACATCCCAATTCTTTTCTTCTTTCCTTGTCTTTCGATTTTCTGTGATTTTTGTAATTTTTGTGAATTTTTTGACTTATTTTGATTATTTTAATATTATTTTCAAAAAATTTAGGACTGTTGAATCGGGACCAGGGGAGCATACTCAACCCGAGACCGGAGACAGTTTTTGAAGTTTTCATTATCTGAGATTTTACCTGACAAATAAAATCGAGGTACGTTCTATTATCCATTGGATAATAAATACTAATTTTGTTAACTGTAATTTTTGTCCATTGGATAATAACTTTTAGTAAAGATCTAGTAGATAGTTCTAGATATAAGCTTAGTCACCTTTTTCTAGAGGGTTCTCTTGATGACATCACTCATGTGACCACACCTTTATGACATCACCATGACCCACCTCCCTTTTTGGACCAATAGGAAGTAAGCTTCCTAAGCAAGTTTGGAGGAAGCTTGTTGTAGAAGCTTGTCTCCCTCTCTCCTTTGGAAGTCCATGGCCAAAGAGCTCCAAGAGGCTTCTAGAGTAAGTTTTCTATCTTTCATCTTTACTTTTCATTTTCACCTTTCAACCAAAAAGCTACACACTTTCTCTCTCACTTTTTCCTCTCATTTTCTCTCCACCAAGCTCACGGCCACACCACCAAAACCCATCCTCCAATCTTCTTTAATTTCAACCATCTACATTTCTTGAATCCAAACCTTATTTGAAGACACTTTGGTGTTGTGCTCGTGATCTAGTTCCTCCATCTTCAAGTACTACTTCAAGTTAGGGTTTTGAAAGCTTGTAAGGTGAAATTCCTCCATCTTCATCTTCTCTTTTCATTTTCAATTTCTAAGACCAAGATTTTGATCGATGGTCATTCTTTTTCCAAGCCTTGGATGTTGATTCTTTTGTATGTTGTTTTCATTTTTTTTAACAGCATCTTGGAAAGTAAAGTTGATTCAAGAAAGCACCCAAGGAGTTTTGGTCATCATCCAAGGTAAGAGAGAGATTGCTCTTATCAACCTATCATGGTGGTGAGGAACGAAATTTGCATGTTGTAGTGAATAATCCATGTGTGAGTTATTCACTTTGTTATATGTATTTTTGGTGATTTTGGTTGTATGTGTTTTTGGTGATTTTTGTGGTTTTTGCCTTATATGATTTTATGATTTAGTATTATGTATAATTTTGGGTTGAGTAGAAATTTTGGTAATTGACGTATGTTGTATGCTTGGAATCTTGTTGATAAAGATGAAAATTTTGAGGTCTAAGGACCCTAGGGCTCACGGCCAAGTGGTCATAAATAGGGTATCTAAGATAAACTTTTTGTATTGACTTGGAACTTAGATGTTTAGGTGAAAAGGAATTGGATTAAGAATTTCTAATAATGAAAGAAAGATAGAATAAAATTTGGTCATTCAATAAAAGAGGGATTTAGGCTTTTGAGTGGAAAAATAAGCTTGAAAGGGAAATTAAAAACTTAAGGTATATTTATAAAAGGCAAAGGAAAAGAATTTATTAAATTTTTATAATGTAGATTCCTTTGGTGTTCTTTGTGAAAAATATTTGGAAGTACTACCTAGAGGAGCCTAGTTAGAAGAATATTGGAATTAAAGTTAATTTCTATATTAACTTTTGAAAGCTTCAAAATTAAGCTTAAAAGCACAATAAAAGTTTTATGTAATTTAGGAATGATGATTTTTTGAATTACGCGTTAAAGATGCCTTACGATTAGAAATAACAGTTGTGTGTTGTCGGGCTCTTAAATGAGTCCTAGAGATGTTAATGACTATTTTGGCTCAAGAGTAGCTTATGGTTATGGAAAGTCATGATATTGATAAGTGTGTATGCTTTGAGTCGTTGATCATGCATTATATCGGCGGTGTCAATCGAAGCTTTTGCTTAGGAGTTGAATTACACCTCAGTGTAGATGCAATGGGCATAGTGTAGGTCACTTGTTGACCTTGGGGACGTCGGGGCACGGGTTTTCCATAATGGTCAGTTGGTAGTTCCACTGTGCCGTGGATCACGATCTGTTGTAGAAAGTCTTGTATAAAGCCATGACACGCAATTGAGAAATTACAGCACTTGACTTGAGGCTAACGAGATACAAACAATGTCTTCTAGATCATTCTCTCCGAAATTGTGTTTACCTCCATAGAGTAGGAAGTTAGTTCATTGTGCACATGCATAGTCTGTCTACATATCATTATGTTATTTTATATCTGTTAATTTATCAGATATTTAATGCTATAACTGAAATTTGTGTTCCTTATATATGAATGATATTACTGCTCTTTATTGTTTCCGTGCTGCCATGCTGGTATTGATGTGGGGAATCTCACCTTTCTGTTATGTTATTTTGTTTTATGTGTTTATAGTTGATAAAGACTAAGAGGAAGATGAAGAAGATCATATCCTTTTGCTCTTTTGTTTTCTGCGATGGCGGCTAGAAGAGATTTTGTTAGTTTTGTCAGAGTTCAGTTCAATGGCAGTATAAGTGCTTGGTGTATTGACTGGACTACTGAACATGTTAGACATATAGGAGATGTATCTCTGTCTGTACGTAGGACCCGCGATGGGGATCCTTTCTTTACTCTTGATATCACAATACATTTAGAGTTTGTTATGCTGATTAGGGAGTTGTAGGGTGATTTATGTAACATTCCCGGGACTGCCTGCAGGATTGACGAGTGTCTCCACAAACCAACACGGGTCTTTTCAGCGTGCTTTGTCCTCACTCACACGTATCCTAGGAAACTTCCCAAGAGGTCACCCATCCCACAATTGTTCCACGTCAAGCACGCTTAACCATGGAGTTCTTATATTTTAGGCTCCCAAAAAGAAGTTGCAACTTGTTGTTATGGCTATGCCTAATCAATTCCTTTAAGCCATCCTCAACTATGCAGTCCCATACCAGCATAGTCTCTGAATCCCTCTCATTCCGGTGCGTATTCAGTTCATTCATGGGACCCTTCGCCTAGAAGCTTGCCAGGAGTCGCTCCTTGTCCGTGCTTCTCTTACACCGACGTTTACTCCCCCCCCCCTCGTCGGCCCCGGGACACCACATGCACATCCCAATCCTAGATACTATAGTATACCCTACATATACTAAGTATATAGAATTAGTATGCCACTTTCTAACTAAATCGTAATTTACAACATGTTTAATATCTATTTAACGGATAAATATATAGAGCCTTTAAGGTAGCAAGAGAGCATGACATTTTACACCTTTGGAAACTTGCTCTTTATTAGAAATCTATCTGATATGTCTGAGATTACAAATCTTCACAAATTAATTACATACATTTAATTACAGAACTATTAATATAATTACAGAACTAAAATAATTGCATTAATAGCTTCACTAAGTCTTCATCGCCTTGCCTTGCACTTGCTTGGATCCTCCTCTGGATTTATCATTGAAAACATAAAATATTTGGGGTGAGAATTAATAATTCTCAGTAGTAAGTTTGAAATCGTAACATCATGGTAAATCCAGCTGCTTTGGATAAAACACAAATTGTACTTAATCGTTTGGAAAGGTGGCATAGCCAAAACTCAGTCCTTTCCTTTCCCAAAGCAGACAGTTCATTCAATTACAAAATAATTCATTTATATTATAACAAATCAATTTAAATATCACAACTTAAATGGCATGTACCATAAACATTTATCATCATACTATAAACAACACTTAATTCACTTTAAATACTACTATCAACCTTTTATAATAAGCTTTTAACCTTAACCTTCACATTGAATCAAAATAAGACGATTGCCCATACAATCGTCAATTTTTATGCAATGCATGATAATGTACGATTATGTCTAATGAGGATCCTAAAGTATGCTCATGTAATGATTCTTTAAAATGGTTTTATTTTAGAAAACTCATGTTATTTGAATATTTCTAGGAAGCCCTTTTGTTCCAAGAAGCATCTTTTAATGTAACACCCCTAGCCATAGCTCCAACTCCTGGGAAGCTGTGTTAATCTACTCCGTATTGTTCACATGGCTCGGTATTAAATCCCCTCCTTCGTACTACAACCCTTCATTGGGATTATTGAATCCCCTCCTTCAGGTTATAGCCCTTCATTAGGACCAAACCTAGGACCATGCCTTTTGTTTCTCCCGAAGGAGAATGCCTCCTTGTATTGTTTTCTGGGTAGATAGGACGCCCTTTTGTTCCTTGCACTACCAAACATTTATAACTTTGGCATTTGGAGCCCTTTTGTCCAAGCATAAATTTGCAATACATGGAAATATCAAATAACAAGTTTGAAAACAAAACATACAAAAGTATTAAAATCTTTCCTTCCTTCACTTTTTACATAATCGTACTTTTCTTTACATAATAGGGAAGCAATTTCCATAATCATTAAACTTTCCATTGTACATTACTATACAAGTTTGTAGAGAAGGACTTATTCAACCTCATCTACTTTTACCCTTTCTTTTATATTGCTTCCCAATATCATGTTCATCAACCTTATCCATACCATACATGGTATATTCAATGTATTATAACATCAACATCATTCACATATGTCATTCATTTCATACTAAGTGCATATAATGATTTACTTCATAAGTCATTCAATCTGTTACATTAATACATCAATATCATGCATACATTTCATTCCAAGCTTAATAGCATTTAATTCAAGTTTAGCCCATAAAGGAGCAAACACACTTCTACTACACTTTCGCAATTCAACTTTAACTATTAAAGAAGCTACTAAAGTTTCTAAGGCCCAAACTTTCTCAAAAATCCCTTAATTTTTGCCTAAAAAGGTTGTTTTTCATGAGTGCACCAAATGCACATACTAACTTCAATAATTTTGAGATTTTGCAATCATATAGCCTTCCCTCATATCTTTCAAATGCCACAAACCTCACCCCATTTGCATAAATATAGCCAAAGTTATTCGACATTTTGTAGGAGCCAAAACAGGTTATTTTCTGATTCACCCGATTTTGACCTGACTTTAAATTATAACTGGGAACAAACAACAAGTAGGAAAAATCTACAATTTTACAGGCAATAAGCCAATCATGTTATCTTTAAATTGGCATTGGTTTCATATCCATACGACATCGGAGTAAGAAATTATGTAATTTGGTTTACTGGCTGCTAGAATGCCTTTTTTGCAGAATTTGTCTCAAATTCAAATAGAATCTGGTATTAATTGGCTTGGTAGAAAATTCTGAAATTTTTACCACATTAAGCCTTATGTCTTAGCTTTAAAATGCCACTAGAATCAGGTTAATCCGATATCTACAGCCCAAGTCATGCAACAAACACTGTAGGTTGTTTAGAATTTTCCTATTCTGGTTTTCAGGCCTCACGCTGTGGTGCCACACTCCCCACGCCGCGACGCCCATAATAGAAGCACGATTCTGCATAATTCTGCAGGGTATGGTACTATTCCAATGGTCATTTGCATGGATTTTGGCCGTTTCCAATCAGTTTATAAGTGATTCTAAGTTCCTAACTAGTTCATTAACACTTAGGAAACATTAATCACCATTCTAAACCTCTTGATTTGGATTCTTGAACCAAAATCATGCATGCTTGACCCTAAATCCCAAAATGGGCATCAATGGTTTAAATGAATATTTCTAGGTTTTTGAATTGATTTTATGACATGAACAAGTCATAATTGATCTAAGAAACATATCCATGCAAACCAAACACAACTAGCATCTCTAGAACTCCATTTAGCATATTAGGTTGTTTATATGCGTACATAGAGAATATAGAGAAAGTAGATAAGAAGAAGTCTTAAACCCCTACCTCTTGAAGGCACTTGATCTTGAAGCTCGATCCTTGATCTTCTTCCTCTCCTTCTTTCCTTCTTCCCCTTTCTCCTTTCTCCCCCTTCGTTTCTCCTCCATTTCTTTCTTTCTCTGTTTTTTTTTCATTCTGCCGAGAGAGAAGATAGAAATAGGGGGTGGGACATGGAGGGAATCAAGGGAAAAGATTAACTTAAGTTTCTACACTGAAACTTATATCTGCTAAGGACACCCGAATTATGTTAATTCAAGTTTTCTAGCTTCCAACAACTTTGGAATAAATCATTTGATTCATCTAAATTATTGTTTCACAATTCTCATCATTTTCGATATCTGTTGTTAGTCATTCGGTATTAAAATGCACAACCAGTATGCCTAAAAATACCAAACTGACTCTGATTCTCTTGAAACTTTTACCACATCTTACTTAGCTTATTTGTGACCTAGAAATAAACTCTCTATGTTTATTTCCCTCAAATTAGCAACTTATGCTATTATTTGAGTCATTTTAAGCTACTTTTCAACTTCTGTGTTGCAACTAAGTGCCTAAACGAACTCAGTTTGTCACAAAACTTCACCGGCATGCTAAACAAGTCAAATGCTACCTTTGGCAACCATTCACCAGTCTAACATGTGTTTAAGGGTTATTACATTTCTCCCTTCCTTTTTAAAAATTGTCCCCAAAATTGCTTACCTCAAGCAAACAATTCTGGTTAAACAAAACTCTACATGGAACTTCTGCTTGCACGTAGTTCTTTTTCAATACCAGCTTCTCCCAACCACCTTCTCTTAAGAAGACCTGCTCATCTTAAAGTTCTTGATCTCTATGCTTATGGATGGTAAGTTATACTAAAACATAACTTAGCTTTGAACTCCTTCTTATAAGGCTTCCAAAACCTGGTGTGAATCTAGTATCTATATCAGACACTACATTCATTAAAACTCTATGAATCCTGACTATTTCTTTCAAAAGTAGTTGAACTACCTTATCTAGAAAATAGCTAACTGTACTTGGCGAGAGATGGGCAGATTACTTAATCTCACCACTCTTACCAACAACTCAACATATTCTATTAGGTTCTTTAACATACTAGGCCACCATACATCTTCCTTAACTCTTGAAAAACCTTAGTAACCTCTTGATAGATGGTATACTTTCTCTAGTGAGCTTCCTTCGGAAATCTTTTCTTGATTTTTGACCCTCTTGGAAAACAAGTTGTTTCTAAACTTCGTCGTTCCTTCTTATTGTCTTTATTGATGACATTTTGATCTATTCTCGAAGTAAGGAAGAACTTGTTGAACATCTTGGTGTGGTTCTTCAGATTCTAAGGGAGAAAAAGCTATATGCTAAGCTATCAAAATGTGAGTTCTGGTTAGAAGAGGTTCTATTTCTGGGTCACGTGATTTCAAAGGAAGGAATTACAGTAGATCCATTAAAAGCGGAGGCAATTCTTCAGTGGGAAAGACCAAAGATTGTAATGGAGATTTGTAGCTTTGTGGGATTAGCTGGTTACTATCGAAGATTTATCGAGGGATTCTCCAAGAAAGTAGGACCTCTCAAGCCTTCGACTGCACAGACTAGAATCAAGAGTTTTCGCATGGACAATGGATGCATAGAGTTTTTTGAGACTTCATATAGTGATGCCATATCAAGGTTTAGGAATAGAATAGGAAGTGGTAGCGTATGCTTCAAGCAAGAAAGTAGGACCTCTCACCCAGCTTACAAGAAAGAATCAAGTTTTCGCATGGACAAATGCATCTGAAGAGAGTTTTCAAGAGTTGAAGAGACGATTGACTACTTCGCCAGTGTTGATTTTTCCCGATCCCAATGAACCTTTTGAGGTGTATAGTGATGCTTCATATCAAGGTTTAGGATGTGTCCTTATGCAGAATAGGAGAGTGGTAGCGTATGCTTCAAGGCAACTGAGAGTACATGAGAAGAACTATCCTATGCATGACCTAGAGTTAGCTGCTATTGTGTTTGCATTGAAGATCTAGACATTTTCTTTATGGAACAACATTCAACGTCTACATTGATCACAAGAGTTTGAAATACCTATTTGATCAGAAGGAGTTGAATATGAGGCAAAGGCGGTGGTTGGAGTTTTTGAAAGACTGTGATTTCCAACTTCAATATCACCCCGAGAAAGGCGAACGTCGTAATGGATGCTTTGAGTAGGAAGATGCTTCATCAATAGTTACCGAAGTAGGGATGACACCTATGAGGTATTGTATGGGGGCGAGCTTCAAATTAATTAGCAAAGGGGTAATTGTTATATTAAGAGGGGTTTGACGGTTTAATATCGTTAACAAAATTAACGAAGAAATGAGAGTAGTCAATTTAGAAACCTATCCAAGATTGGGTGGATTCAATCATAGAATACTTCATAAAACACTTGAAATTGTTAATTTGGATCTAGCGAGATCTCGCATCAAATCCATTTTTGTTATAATGTTGAAAGAAAGTGAGTTAATAGAACAATTTAGGGATATGCGGTTAAATTGACCCAAAGTGCCCTCCATTACCAGAGTTGATCTGAGAAGAATGTGCTTGAATATGATCACCATTTCGAGTGGATTAATGGAAGGAATCAGAGAAAAGCAAGGAAGTGACTCATACTTATAGAATGAGAAGGAGCTTAGTGGTGAAGCAAGGCAAGATCAAAATTCAAAATTCAGGGGAAGCCAAGGACCGGATGGAGTCCTAAGATTCGGAGATAGGGTTTATGTACCAAGAGTGATCCCAAAATGATGAAAGTTGAGAAGGTTGATTCTTGATGAAGCCCATAGAAGCAAGTTGAGTATGCACTCAAGAACTACTAAGATGTATCAAGATCTGAAATGATTATATTGGTGGCACGGAATGAAGAGGGATGTTGCCAAGTATGTGTCATCTTGTTTAGTTTTCTAAAAAGCTAAAGTGGAACCCCAAAAGCCTTCAGGAATGCTACAACCTCTAGGTGCATATCCCTTGACATATCACCTTGGATGGCTGGTTCGTCCAGATTCCTTAAACTGAATATGTCCCAATCTGGTAGGTTTCCAAACCCAACTTCAGCCCATTGGCCAACTTATTAACAAAAGATTTTCTTGAGTATCCTAATGTTAGGATTCTGTGACTGTTCGTGACAGGAACCGTATTCTGACTTCCATGTCAACTTCGGGTCCCTTAGACATCTGAATCAGACTTCGAGCTCTTCATCAAAGTTGTAGAGCTTCCTCTTAGCTTTTCCTACAAAGGTAAAATTCATGTTCATCAGATTAAAATACAGAAATGACTAAACATAAGGTTTCTTAATGAATAAAATATGTGATTATTAAATTCCCCCACACTTAGCTTTTTGCACTCCTGGGCAAAACTTCAAGACCAAAATTTTACAATCAGAAGAACAACCAAAGGTTCAAGGATCAAAACATATTCCAGAATGAAAATGGGATAGCATTGCAATGGACTTCTTGGATGGACTACCAAAGACTAGAAATGGGTATGACTTAATATGGGTAATTGTTGATCGACTTACGAAGTCAACGCACTTCTTGCCAATCAACATAAGGTATTCGATGGAGAAGCTGACTCAAGTGTATATCAGTGAGATTGTTAGACTCCATGGTATACCCTCGAGTATTATTTCTGATAGAGACCCAAGGTTTACATCAAGATTTTAGCAGAGTTTGCAAGAAGCCTTGGGGACAAAGCTTCATCTAAGTTCTGCATATCATCCACAAACAGATGGTCAATCAGAGAGGACAATCCAATCATTGGAAGATCTGTTAAGAGCTTGTGTCTTGGAACAGGCTTGGAATTGGAATGAATTCTTACCTTTGATAGAATTCACCTATATTAATAGTTTCCACGCAAGCATTGGGATGACACCCTATGAGGTATTGTATGGGGGACGATGTAGAACACCTTTGTGTTAGTACCAAGATGGTGAAAGTCTTGTGATAGGGCCTAAGCTTGTACAACAGACAACTGAAAAAGTTAAGATGATTCAGGAAAGAATGAGGACAACTCAGAGTCGACAAAAGAGCTATGCTGATAAGAGACAGAGACTTCTTGAATTCGAGGCTGGTGAGTGACGAGCGCCGAACTCAGTCAAAATTATAACCGAAGTTATTACCTAAGCTTGTAGCACAGTGACAACACCGGATCGTCTCCTCAAGGATCGTAGATGTAATTTAATCAAATCAAGTGAAAGTTAGCAAAGGGGGGTTTGACAGTTTAATATCGTACTTAACAAAATTAACAGAAGAAATGACAATTAAAGAGTAGTCAATTTAGAAACCTATCCAAGATTGGGTGGATTCAATCATAGACCCTTCATAAAACACTTGAAGCGCAATTGAATTGTTAATTTGGATCTAACCGAGATCTCTGCATCAAATCCAGAATTCATACTAGACGATCGTCTAGAATTCAATTAACAAGTGATAAACACAAATCCGCAATCGCACCATTCATGAAAATCTATGTTAATTTCAAGTACCGAATTCAATTAACTTAGGCACAAATCAGTAACCTAACCTCTTCAATTATGTGATTAATTTAGATCAATCAGTTCTAAGTTTCATCACAAATCTCAATCTTCATTTATGTGATTAGTTTAGATCAATCAGTTCTAAGTTTCATCACAAATCTCAATCTTAAACCAAGATCAATCAGATCAACATAAATAGAATCACCATTCATGCATTCAAGATCAAGAAGAAGAAAAAGAAGAAGAAAGAGGAATTCAATTACAAATCAAATACAATGCATAACCAAGGTCTCAAGAATCCAAACCACAATCTCTTCAAGAGTTCTAAATTGACCCAAAGTTGCTTAGCCCTCCATTACCATGAAGGGGAGCATCAAAATATACAAAACTATGAGAAACTATGAAGAAGCAAGAAGAAACTTAGAGAGAAATGAAGGAGAATTATATCTTGTTCATGATAAATGGTGCCTTTATAGAAGTCTAAGGTAACAAAATGACAAAGGAAAGTGGGTGGATGAGTGGGTGAGTGAGTGGAGTGTTTGAGTGGATGGATTAGTGGGTTGGTTTAGTGGATTGGTTTAGTGGATGAGTGAGTGGAATGGTTGAGTGGTTGAATTAGTGAAAAATGCCAAAGGACTTTTGGTGAGTGGGAAATTATGGACATGAATGGGTGAGTGGATGGATGAGTGGATGGATTAGTGGATGAGTGGGTGGAGTGGTTAAGTGGTTGGATTAGTGTATGAGTGGATGAGTGGGTGAGTTAGTGGATGAGTGGATGAGTGGATGAGTGGATTAGTGGATGGATGAGTGGATTAGTGGATGGATGAGTGGATGGTTGAGGACGAAAATTTCGTGTCTGACTTGGAAGCCAACTATACTTCAGAACCACAAAAAGTGTTCTTCATAAAAGTTGTAGATCCTTGTCTTGGCTATAAAATGGATAGCTGGTTCGTCCAATTTGGCTTCCTTAAGCCCAAGATATGTCCCAAATACCGTAGGTTGCTCAAACCCAACTTCAGCACCTCTGTTCCGACTTGCAAGCTCAACATGACCTACTAGACTTCTTTTTCTCAAAATGTGTTCTTCATGAAAGTTGTTTATTTGGATCTTGACTATCCAATGTCCAAATTTCAGCCCATCTTCATTATTACATCTTGAGATATGATTTTTTTTGAGTGCACACTGTTCGGATTCTACTGACAGAACCCGTATTCTGACTTCCATGTCAACTTAGGTCCCTTAGACATCTGAATCAGACTTCGAGCTCTTCATCAAAGTTGTAGAGCTTCCTCTTAGCTTTCCTACAAGGTAAAATTCATGTTCATCAGATATTAGGAACTCAAGTTATGGCCAAAATACAGAAACAGTGTCAAATCTCAATAATGCTGGAAATATTCAATTAGGACCAATTTGAGCTCAAACTCACAAAATCATACCAAACTCAATCAATTAAGAATATGGAGAGTGTAAATGACTAAACATAAGGGTTTCTTAATGAATAAAATATGTGATTATCAGTTAGCATGTGCTTTTGAGAGTTACACCTACGTCTGATGTCGGAAAGGTTATTAAATCCAGAAAACTCACTCCAAAATTCATCGAATCCTATCAAATTCTTCGTTGGATAGGTTTGGTAGCCTAGCAAATAGATTTACCACCTTTTCTTTCCAACCTTCATAATATCTTCCATGTGTCATAGATACGAAAGTATATTCCTGATCTAGCCCATGTCATTGAACCAGATACAATACAACTAAAAGAGAACTTGACCTATGAAACACTTCCTGTTAAGATTGAGGATAGGAGAGTGAAGCAACTCAGAGGCAAGGAAATTGCATTAGTAAAAGTGATCTGGAATGATGTGACTGGAGATGCAACATGGGAGCTAGAGGACAAAATGAAAGAGCAATATCCACATTTGTTCTAAGGTATGATGAATTTCGAGGACGAAATTCTTTTTTTTTAAGGGGAGAGTTGTAACATCCCAATTCTTTTCTTCTTTCCTTGTCTTTCGGTTATCTGTGATTTTTGTAATTTTTGTGAATTTTTTGACTTATTTTGATTATTTTGATATTATTTTCAAAAAATTTAGGACTGTTGAATCGGGACCAGGGGAGCATACTCAACTCGAGACCGGAGACAGTTTTTGAAGTTTTCATTATCTGAGATTTTACCTGACAAATAAAATCGAGGTACGTTCTATTATCCATTGGATAATAAATACTAATTTTGTTAACTGTAATTTTTGTCCATTGGATAATAACTTTTAGTAAAGATCAAGTAGATAGTTCTAGATATAAGCTTAGTCACCTTTTTCTAGAGGGTTCTCTTGATGACATCACTCATGTGACCACACCTTTATGACATCACCATGACCCACCTCCCTTTTTGGACTAATAGGAAGTAAGCTTCCTAAGCAAGTTTGGAGGAAGCTTGTTGTAGAAGCTTGTCTCCCTCTCTCCTTTGGAAGTCCATGGCCAAAGAGCTCCAAGAGGCTTCTAGAGTAAGTTTTCTATCTTTCATCTTTACTTTTCATTTTCACCTTTCAACCAAAAAGCTACACACTTTCTCTCTCACTTTTTCCTCTCATTTTCTCTCCACCAAGCTCACGGCCACACCACCAAAACCCATCCTCCAATCTTCTTTAATTTCAACCATCTACATTTCTTGAATCCAAACCTTATTTGAAGACACTTTGGTGTTGTGCTCGTGATCTAGTTCCTCCATCTTCAAGTACTACTTCAAGTTAGGGTTTTGAAAGCTTGTAAGGTGAAATTCCTCCATCTTCATCTTCTCTTTTCATTTTCAATTTCTAAGACCAAGATTTTGATCGATGGTCATTCTTTTTCCAAGCCTTGGATGTTGATTCTTTTGTATGTTGTTTTCATTTTTTTTAACAGCATCTTGGAAAGTAAAGTTGATTCAAGAAAGCACCTAAGGAGTTTTGGTCATCATCCAATGTAAGAGAGAGATTGCTCTTATCAACCTATCATGGTGGTGAGGAACGAAATTTGCATGTTGTAGTGAATAATCCATGTGTGAGTTATTCACTTTGTTATATGTATTTTTGGTGATTTTGGTTGTATGTGTTTTTGGTGATTTTTGTGGTTTTTGCCTTATATGATTTTATGATTTAGTATTATGTATAATTTTGGGTTGAGTAGAAATTTTGGTAATTGACGTATGTTGTATGCTTGGAATCTTGTTGATAAAGATGAAAATTTTGAGGTCTAAGGACCCTAGGGCTCACGGCCAAGTGGCCATAAATAGGGTATCTAAGACAAACTTTTTGTATTGACTTGGAACTTAGATGTTTAGGTGAAAAGGAATTGGATTAAGAATTTCTAATAATGAAAGAAAGATAGAATAAAATTTGGTCATTCAATAAAAGAGGGATTTAGGCTCTTGAGTGGAAAAATAAGCTTGAAAGGGAAATTACAAACTTAAGGTATGTTTATAAAAGGCAAAGGAAAAGAATTTATTAAATTTTTATAATGTAGATTCCTTTGGTGTTCTTTGTGAAAAATATTAGGAAGTACTACCTAGAGGATCCTAATTAGAAGAATATTGGAATTAAAGTTAATTTCTAAATTAACTTTTGAAAGCTTCAAAATTAAGCTTAAAAGCACAATAAAAGTTTTATGTAATTTAGGAATGATGATTTTTTGAATTACGCGTTAAAGATGCCTTACGATTAGAAATAACAGTTGTGTGTTGTCGGGCTCTTAAATGAGTCCCAGAGATGTTAATGACTATTTTGGCTCAAGAGTAGCTTATGGTTATGGAAAGTCATGATATTGATAAGTGTGTATGCTTTGAGTCGTTGATCATGCATTATACCGGCGGTGTCAATCGAAGCTTTTGCTTAGGAGTTGAATTACACCTCAGTGTAGATGCAATGAGCATAGTGTAGGTCACTTGTTGACCTTGGGGACATCGGGGCACGGGTTTTCCATAATGGTCAGTTAGTAGCTCCACTGTGCCGTGGATCACGATCTGTTGTAGAAAGTCTTGTATAAAGCCATGACGCGCAATTGAGAAATTACAGCACTTGACTTGAGGCTAACGAGATACAAATAATGTCTTCTAGATCATTCTCTCCGAAATTGTGTTTACCTCCATAGAGTAGGAAGTTAGTTCATTGTGCACATGCATAGTCTGTCTACATATCATTATGTTATTTTATATCTATTAATTTATCAGATATTTAATGCTATAACTGAAATTTGTGTTCCTTATATATGAATGATATTACTGCTCTTTATTATTTTCGTGCTGCCATGCTGGTATTGATGTGGGGAATCTCACCTTTCTGTTATGTTATTTTGTTTTATGTGTTTATAGTTGATAAAGACTAAGAGGAAGATGAAGAAGATCATATCCTTTTGCTCTTTTGTTTTCTGCGATGGCGGCTAGAAGAGATTTTGTTAGTTTTGTCAGAGTTCAGTTCAATGGCAGTATAAGTGCTTGGTGTATTGACTGGACTACTGAACATGTTAGACATATAGGAGATGTATCTCTGTCTATACGTAGGACCCGCGATGGGGATCCTTTCTTTACTCTTGATATCACAATACATTTAGAGTTTGTTATGCTGATTAGGGAGTTGTAGGGTGATTTATGTAACATTCCCGGGACTGCCTGCAGGATTGACGAGTGTCTCCACAAACCAACACGGGTCTTTTCAGCGTGCTTTGTCCTCACTCACACGTATCCTAGGAAACTTCCCAAGAGGTCACCCATCCCACAATTGCTCCACGTCAAGCACGCTTAACCATGGAGTTCTTATATTCTAGGCTCTCAAAAAGAAGTTGCAACTTGTTGTTATGGCTATGCCTAATCAATTCCTTTAAGCCATCCTCAACTATGCAGTCCCATACCTGCACAGTCTCTGAATCCCTCTCATTCCGGTGCGTATTCGGTTCATTCATGGGACCCTTCGCCTAGAAGCTTGCCAGGAGCCGCTCCTTGTAACATCCCGAGAAATATCTGTTTAAGTATAAATGATCATTTTATATTATTCTTGATTTTTAGGAATTTTTCTAGAATTTTTCGGAAACGATGAATATTTTAATATATTTTTCATTTTACGTGCACACTGGGCTGAGAATTGCTGAGGACAGTGTAACGCTCCGGAAATTAATTATTTCACCACCAATAGTCATTTTCTAATATTTGTGATTTATGTGAATTTTTCTGGAATTTTTCGGAAACGATGAATATTTTAATATATTCCTCGTTTTGCGCAAAACTTGAGCAGAGTCGGGAAAATGACTGTAATGCTTCAAAAATTGGAAAATTATATGACGAATAGTCGTTTTATAATATTTGCAATTTTTGAGAATTTTCTGAGAATTTTTTGGAAATGTCGAATATGTTAGTATATTCCTCGTTTTGCATGCGCACTGAGCAGAACCGGAGAAACGCGATGTTTCCTCCGCGAGCCTTGGACTATGGACATATCGACGGGGGATCTTACTAAACCCGAGACTGGACACAGTTTACAAAATTTTACGATTTTCGAGAAATTTTAACAGATAAAATAAATCAATACAGCGAAAAATTTATCTATCAGATTAATTAAATACTGACTTCTATCAACTGTAACTATTATCCATTGGATAATAGTGTGTAATAAAAATCCTATCACATTATCCAAATGAAATCCACTTTATGTCTAATCAATCCACTTTAATTCAAATTTAATGTTAAATAATCAAAGCTTCTTTGAGAAGCTTTGACCAAACATTTGACCCAAATACCCTTAGCTTCCCTTGGAAGCTAATTTACCCCTCACTCTTCTCTCACTATGCACGGCTGCATGGCAGCCCAAAGCAAGGAAATATTTCTTTTCCTTATTTCATTTTTATCACACAAATTCATTAATTATCAAAACACTTTCTCTCACTACCATTTCTTCTTCTTCCTTCTTCAACATTTTCTCTCCCTTCTCTCCACCATTGCTACGGCCAAGCTCTCTTCTTCTCCCTCAACCATCACAAAAAATTAAACTAAACACATTTTCTCAATCCTCTCACCATTCTAAGCATCTTTTCTAATTGGAGTTTCTTGAAATTCCTTCATTTTCACCATCTTCTCTAAGCCCCAAGCTTTGAGCTTTTTGGGTAAGTTTCAAGACTTCTCTTCTTTCTCCTCCATTTTCGTGGTCATGGTCTTCATGTTGGCCATCCATGGCTTAATTTTCAAGCCTTGGTATTGATTCTAACAAAGTCACCATTTTAGGGTTCTTGAAGCTCAATTCCGAAATTCAAAGGAGGTTCTTGGTGTTCTTCTTTTGTTTTCTTCACTTGGGTAAGAGGAAGACTCTCCTCCTCAACCTCTCTTAGCATCTAGGAACCTTGATTGTGTTGTTGGTGGGAAAACCCTAATGAGGGTTATCCTTTGATTTTGTGATTAGTATGTTTATGTGATGATTTTAATTGATTTATGCTATTGGATTGATTTGTTGTATATAATGGAATATTGGATTGGTTTGAATGGTTTGAAATGGACAAAAAAATAATGGAACAACCTTCTTGGAGTGTCACGATTTTGGGGTGGAAAAATTAGATAAATTGTGGTTTATGTGTAACAAGCATAAGATTAGGATTAATCAAGTAACAAGATGGAATTGAGTGGAAGAAAAATTTGGAATTGAATTCTATGTGATGGCTACGGTTTTGAGGCCAAGAATTAGGGTTCTTGGTGGCCTAATTTAACAAGTGAACAACTTAAATGAATTAAGGGAATGACATGTAGTAAGATGACTTGAAAGGATTGGAAATTGTGACCATTGGGAGGCCACAGCCTCTATAGTATTTGTAGGTAAGTATGCAATTTTAGTAGTTTGGAAGCATAAGTAATTAGGTAATTAGAATCCTATGTAATGAAATGGACAATTAATAAATTAGAAGAATTTAATATAATCAAGACTCCATAAATTTTAAAGGACTAATAGTAAAATGATCATAAGACTTAAGGTAATTCTAAGTGAGTGAAGAACAAGAGAGTGTGAGGCCTAAGAGCTTAAATAAATTGCAAGATATACGAAATTGAATTGCCTTGGAATGTTAAATTGGTTACAAGAATTGACTTTGAACTTGAACTTTGAAAAGAGAAACAAATTCTAAGTTAGGATTCATAAGGAACCAAATGACGCATCAATTGACTTGATCTTTATACTATGATGTTATGGGTCCTTGTGAGTGACCATTTGTATATTGATGCTTATATTGGCCAACTGTGGCATATTGTGGAATTGTATGAGATTATGGATCATACGTGTTCATGCATAGTGTCTTATGCATTGTGAATGTCCTTGTGGACTGTTGTAAGGCCATGTTGCCTAGGAGATTGAACACACCTTAGTGCGGGTGCGAGTAGACAAGTGTGGGTCTTGTTATGACCTTGGGGGCGTCGGGGTGCGGGTCCTTCACAATGGGTAGTTGGTAGCTCCTCTGCCTGTGGGGCAAACCGATGCAAACGCACCGACGATCCGGACTTGACACTGTCCTATATCGTGATCTAGTGTAGAATGTCTGTACAATGCCATGGTTGTGCACGAGAAAAACTGATGAGTTATAGCACAGGCCTCGGCAGCCGAGTTACAGACATGTCTCCTGATCTTTCTCTTCGACTGTTTGGGTTTAGCTCCATGGAGTAGGAATTTGGGAAAGCATGCATGTGAGTCATGATATACATTGTCATTGTTAATATTCATTTTTCCATATTTATGATTGATTTGGTTATTACTGTGATGACTATCTGCCTGGAACTGTTTATTTGCTTACCGTTGGAATTATTGCTTATTAGTTGAATATGATATTCTGAATTGCTATTTGGGCACGTGGCACCGTGTTGCTTCTAGCTGCTATAATTGGTAATGATGGTAGGATGTCTTACCTCTTTCTTGTATCTCTATTACTTGCTGTATGTGTGTATGTTGTGTTGATCGAAGATGACGGCAAGGAGGCGGAAGACCCCGATTTTCCCGGCTTCTGGCCCGAATGAGACTAGCTTCTACTGAGACGATGGCGGCACGTATGCGTGGATTTCTTGGTGATGTGCGTCTGACCTTCCTCGGAGGGCCAGAGTGTTGGCACATTAACTTGAATTCCGATCGCTGCGTCTACTTAGGAGATGTGTCGATTGCCCTTGCCTGGAGGCGTCACGAGGCACCTGTCCTCACCTGCCACATCAGCCTGCGATTGGAGTTTTACTTGCCCATCCGTGAGATGTGGGGCTATCGTTACTACACCCCACGGGAGGACTCTTTTGATTCCATCGCTTGGGCTCCGTCCCGTGCTTCTGTGGTTCCAATGGAGGTTTCCTCAGAAGAGGAGGATCCCGCTGAGGATCCTGACACGGTTCCTCCTCATCTGAGGGATTGATTTTTACTGGTGGCTACTGATGGCTGCCAGTGTTTTTATTTTGGGGGCCTGATGTATTACTTTTTGGTGGGCTGTATATTTTGTATATACATGATGGTTATATATGCATGATTTCCTTGGGGCTGGTATAGTTTTTGCTTTTTGGAGGTATTCAGGCTTGTATCTAAATTACAGTTATGTTTAAATGTTGATATATATATAAATGCACGTTATTCAGGTGGAAAGTCTGTTGAATATTTTATTCCTTACCTTTCTTCTGCTTTCTGTATTATTACAAAAAAAAAATATACCGCTATTTTCTCATGCATTACGGCATTAAACGAGTTAACTTTGATTTAATGAACCGGGTCTTAATTGTTTGATTATTTAATTTCTGCATTTTATTTTATTTGACAATGTGACGTTCCCTCCCCAAAAGGGGCGTTACATTAAGTTGGTATCATAGCCCCGGTTTATGTTTCTTTGGGTCTTGTGCGTGAGTCTGTCTTGTTTGTGCTGTGTGAAATCTCTGTGGTTTATGTTTTGAAATGAATTTCCTCTAACTTACCTTGTGGTTTTCAGTTAACCTGATTTGAGAAAGAGTAAGATGGCGAGAAGTGGAGAAATTGCAGCTGCTGTAGAAGCAATGCAGCGGATGGTGGAAGTCATCGCGCAACAAAATGAGCGTGCGGCTCAACAACAAGAAAGAGCTGCTCAACAGCTCGAGGCGACTGCCGATGCCCAGAACTTGGCGGAGTTTCATCGTCACAACCCTCCACAATTTAAGGGAGAATTTGATCCTGACAAAGCTAGTCTGTGGATCAAAGAATTAGAGAAAGTCTTTCGTGGCATGAACTGTGCTGAAGACAGGAAGGTGAATTATGCTACCTTCATGCTTGTGGGCAACGCCGAAGACTGGTGGAACGGAGCTCAGAGAGCGTTGGAAGCCGAAGGAACTGACATCACATGGGATGTGTTCAAGAACAAGTTCTTGGAAAAATATTTTCCTACTAATGCGAGACATGCGAAAGAGCTGGAGTTCCTCAACTTGAGACAAGGGAACATGACCGTCAGTGAGTATGCAGCTAAATTTGAGAACCTGGAGAAGTTCTCAACGCACTACCAGCATCAGACCGATGAAGCCTGGAAATGTTGGAAATTCACCGAGGGATTGAGGTATGAGGTGAAGAAGGCTGTGATCACCCTAAAGATGAAAGTATTCTCAGAACTGTTAGACACTTGCTGTGAAGTTGAAGCCTTGGAACAGGCTAGAGACTGGAGAAACAGGAGCTTTGAGCCTGTACGGTCCCAAAGAGGTGGAGGTAGTGGTTCAAACCGCTTCCAAAAGAAACCTTATTCTCGACCAGTAGGAAGTCAGCAGCAAACCAGTGGAAGTTCTGGTGGAGGTTCTTCTGGGAACCGAACTGGCCAAAATGCAACATATCCTTCTAAATGCCTGAAATGTGGGAAGGATCATCTCACGAGAGATTGCACGATCAAGGGAATCATCTGCTTCAGATGTGGCAAACCGAGCCACATGTCCAGAGACTACAATCAAGCAAAGGCTGAACCTTCAGTCAACCTGACTCGAGCCAAGAAACCGCAAGCCGGAGGTCGAGTTTATACCATGAGTGGAGCTGAAGCTTCCGAAACCGAAGACTTGATTCAAGGAGAAGACACCATAGAAGGTAATCTTTTAAAAGTACTGTATGACTCTGGGGCAACCCATTCTTTCATATCATATGACTGTGTGCTACGACTTGGCTTACCTGTGTTTGAACTACCTTTTGAATTGACTGTTTCAACCCCCACTGATAAACCGGTAGTTACTACCAAAGTCTGTTTGAAGTGTCCCTTAATTATTGAAGGTCGAGTCTTTTCTGTTGATTTGATCTGTTTGCCTCTTTCACAGTTAGATATAATCCTAGGGATGGACTAGTTATCTTCCAACCATGTTCTATTAGATTGTTCCAGAAAAACCATAGTTTTCCCTGTGGATGAGAATTCTAGATACTTGACGGCCAACCAAGCACGAGCTTTCTTGAAAGAAGGAGCTCAGGGGTACATGCTACTATCTTCTTTAAAAATCGAGAGCGAGGCTGACCTGGACACTATTCCGGTTGTGAGAGAGTTCTCTGAAGTCTTTCTAGAAGAAGTACCTGGTTTACCACCAACACATGAGATCGAGTTTGCTATTGATCTGGTACCGGGAGCTGGTCCCATGTCTATAGCACCTTATCGTATCGCCAACGGAATTGGCAGAGCTCAAGAAATAGCTAGAGGAGCTTTTGGAGAAACAGTTTGTTAGACCGAGTGTGTCACCGTGGGGAGCACCAGTATTGTTAGTTCGGAAGAAGGACGGTACCTCAAGATTATGTGTGGACTATAGGCAATTGAACAAGCTGATTATCAAGAACAAGTATCCACTCCCAAGAATTTATGATTTGATGGACCAACTGAAGGGAGCAGCAGTGTTTTCAAAGATTGATTTGAGATCTAGGTACCATCAGATAAGAGTGAAAATAGAGGATGTGCCCAAGACTGCTTTTCATACCCGATACGGTCATTACGAGTACCTTGTGATGCCGTTTGGTGTTACGAATGCACCTACTATCTTCATGGACTACATAAACAGGATCTTTCGTCCTTACTTGGACAAGTTTGTTGTTGTCTTCATTGACGATATCCTGATATATTCCCAGAATCAGGAGGATCATGCTGAACATCTCAGCATAGTTCTCTAGATTTTGAAGGAGAAAGAACTGTATGCCAAACTGTCGAAGTGTGAATTCTGGCTTGATGAGGTGAAGTTTTTAGGCCATGTGATCTCGAAGGAAGGGATTGCAGTGGATCCATCGAAAGTAGAAGCAGTATTACAGTGGGAACAACCAAAGTTAGTGACGGAAGTTCGTAGCTTTGTGGGTTTAGCCGGATACTACAGAAGATTCATAGAAGGGTTTTCCAAGATTGCTGTACCGCTCACTCAGTTGACGAGGAAGAATCAAGCTTTTGAATGGACTGATAGCTGCGAGCAGAGTTTCCAAGAGTTGAAGAAACGGCTGACTACCTCACCAGTATTGGTGTTACCTAATCCGAATGAGCCATTTGAGGTGTACTGTGATGCTTCGTATCAAGGATTGGGATCTGTTCTTATGCAACACCGAAGAGTGGTAGCTTATGCTTCGCGACATTTGCGAGTACACGAAAAGAACTACCCTACACATGATTTGGAACTTGCGGCTGTGGTTTTTGCTCTAAAGATATGGAGACATTTTCTGTATGGAGCAACATTCAACATTTTCAGCGACCACAAGAGCTTGAAATATTTGTATGATCAGAAAGAGCTGAACATGAGGTAGTGGAGATGGATGGAATTCCTGAAGGACTATGATTTCCAGTTGTTGTACCACCCTGGCAAGGCGAACGTCGTGGCTGATGCCTTGAGCAGAAAGACTATCAGTGCTTCTGCCTTGATGATCAAGGAAAGAGACCTCATAGAACAGTTTAGAGATGTATGGTCATTTGTTAAGTTAGAACCCGGAAGGATCTATATGAATATGGTCACCATCTCAAGTGAACTAATGGATGACATACGAGAAAAGCAGAAAGCCGATGAATTCTTGCGAGAAGCGAGAGAATTGATAAGGCAAGGCAAAGAGACAGAATTTGAAGAAGGAACGGATGGAATTATGAGATTCCGAGGTAGAGTTTGTATTCCCCGTGACCAAGAGCTTAGGCAATATATTGTGGAACATGCTCACACCAGCAAGCTGAGTATACACCCAGGCATAACTAAGATGTATCAAGATCTAAAGAAATTGTTCTGGTGGCATGGAATGAAGAGCGACGTCACTAGATGTGTGTCAACTTGTTTAGTTTGTCAAAAAGCTAAAGTGGAACATCAAAGACCAGCGGGATTGCTACAACCATTGTCTATTCCTGAATGGAAATGGGACAACATTGCAATGGATTTTGTTGTAGGTTTGCCGAGGACAAAGAAAGGACACGATTCGATTTAGGTAATTGTGGATTGACTCACAAAGTCAACCCATTTTCTCCCGATCAACATGAGGTACAGTTTAGAGAAGTTGACCCAGCTTTATATTGGAGAGATCATTAGGCTACATGGTGTGCCTACGAGTATCGTTTCAGATAGGGACCCGAGGTTTACTTCAAAATTTTGGCAGAGTTTGCAAGCATCGTTGGGGACAAAGTTACGTCTGAGTTCAACGTACCATCCGCAAACCGATGGTCAATCTGAAAGGACGATCCAATCTTTAGAAGATTTGCTTAGAGCTTGTACTATAGAACAAACTAGATGTTGGGATGAAGTTCTACCACTGATAGAGTTCACCTACAACAACAGTTATCATTCGAGTATAGGGATGGCACCCTATGAAGCTTTGTATGGACGACAGTGTCGAACACCATTGTGTTGGTACAAAGACGGAGAACGTCTTACGATTGGACCAGATATCATTCAGCAGACAACTGAGAAGGTCAAGATAATTCAAGAGAAGATGAGAACTGCTCAGAGCCGGCAAAAGAGTTATGCAGATAAGAGGAGAAATCCTCTTGAGTTTGAGGAAGGTGAGTATGTATTCCTGAAAGTCACACCCACGACTGGGGTCGGCCGGGCTTTGAAATCTAGAAAACTCACTCCAAAGTTTCTTGGACCTTACCAAATTCTTCGCCGAATAGGTCCAGTAGCCTACCAGATAGCCTTACCCCCTTTTCTTTCTAGCATACACAATGTCTTCCATGTGCCACAACTTCGTAAGTATTTGCCTGATCCAAGTCATGTCATAGCATCGGACACAGTACAGTTAAAAGAGAACTTGACCTATGAGGTGCCTCCTGCGAGAATCAAGGACCGACGGATAAAGCAACTTAGAGGCAAGGAGATCCCATTGGTGAAGGTGATCTGGAATGAAACAACTGGTGATGTAACTTGGGAATCGGAAGACAAGATGAGGGAGCAACATCCGGAACTATTTTGAGGTATGTAAATTTCGAGGACGAAATTCCTTTTAGTAGGGGAGTGTTGTAACATCCCGAGAAATATCTGTTTAAGTATAAATGATCATTTTATATTATTCCTGATTTTTAGGAATTTTTCTAGAATTTTTCGGAAACGACGAATATTTTAATATATTTCTCATTTTGTGTGCACACTGGGCTGAGAATTGCTGAGGTTAGTGTAACGCTCCGGAAATTAATTATTTCACCACCAATAGTCATTTTCTAATATTTGTGATTTATGTGAATTTTTCTGAAATTTTTCGGAAACGATGAATATTTTAATATATTCCTCATTTTGCGTGAAACTTGAGCAGAGTTGAGAAAACGACTGTAATGCTTCAAAAATTAGAAAATTATATGACGAATAGTCGTTTTATAATATTTGCAATTTTTGAGAATTTTCTGGGAATTTTTCAGAAACGTCGAATATTTTAGTATATTTCTCGTTTTACGTGCGCACTGAGCAGAACCGGAGAAACGCGATGTTTCCTCCGCGAGCCTTGGACTATGGACATGTCGACGGGGGATCTTACTAAACCCGAGACTGGACACAGTTTACGAGGTTTCATGATTTTCGAGAAATCTTAACAGATAAAATAAATCAATACAGCGAAAAATTCATCTGTCAGATTAATTAAATACTGACTTCTGTCAACTGTAACTATTATCCATTGGATAATAGTGTGTAATAAAAATCCTATCACATTATCTAAATGAAATCCACTTTATGTCTAATCAATCCACTTTAATTCAAATTTAATGTTAAATAATCAAAGCTTCTTTGAGAAGCTTTGACCAAACATTTGACCCAAATACCCTTAGCTTCCCTTGGAAGCCAATTTCCCCTCACTCTTCTCTCACTATGCACGGCTGCATGGCAGCCCAAAGCAAGGAAATATTGCTTTTCCTTATTTCATTTTTATCACACAAATTCATTAATTATCAAAACACTTTCTCTCACTACCATTTCTTCTTCTTCCTTCTTCAACATTTTCTCTCCCTTCTCTCCACCATTGCTACGGCCAAGCTCTCTTCTTCTCCCTCAACCATCACAAAAAATTAAACTAAACACATTTTCTCAATCCTCTCACCATTCTAAGCATCTTTTCTTCTTGGAGTTTCTTGAAATTCCTTCATTTTCACCATCTTCTCCAAGCCCCAAGCTTTGAGCTTTTTGGGTAAGTTTCAAGACTTCTCTTCGCTCTGCTCCATTTTTGTGGTCATGGTCTTCATGTTGGCCATCCATGGCTTAATTTTCAAGCCTTGGTATTGATTCTAACAAAGTCACCATTTTTAGGGTTCTTGAAGCTCAAATCCGAAATTCAAAGGAGGTTCTTGGTGTTCTTCTTTTGTTTTCTCCATTTGGGTAAGAGGAAGACTCTCCTCCTCAACCTCTCTTAGCATCTAAGAACCTTGATTGTGTTGTTGGTGGAAAAACCCTAATGAGGGTTATCCTTTGATTTTGTGATTAGTATGTTTATGTGTTGATTTTAATTGATTTATGCGATTGGATTGATTTGTTGTATATAATGGAATATTGGATTAGTTTGAGTGGTTTGAAATGGACAAAAAAATAATGGAACACCCTTCTAGGAGTGTCACGGTTTTGGGGTGAAAAAATTGGATAAATTGTGGTTAATGTGTAACAAGCATAAGATTAAGATTAATCAAGTAACAAGATGGAATTGAGTGGAAGAAAAATTTGGAATTGAATTCTATGTGATGGCTACGGTTTTGAGGCCAAGAATTAGGGTTCTTGGTGGCCTAGTTTAACAAGTGAACAACTTAAATGAATTAAGGGAATGACATGTAGTAAGATGACTTGAAAGGATTGGAAATTGTGACCATTGGGAGGCCACGGCCTCTAGGGTATTTGTAGGTAAGTATATAATTTTGGTAGTTTGGAAGCATAAGTAATTAGGTAATTAGAATCTTATGTAATGAAATGGACAATTAATAAATTAGAAGAATTTAATATAATCAAGACTCCATAAATTTTAAAGGACTAATAGTAAAATGATCATAAGACTTAAGGTAATTCTAAGTGAGTCAAGAACAAGAGAGTGTGAGGCCTAAGAGCTTAAATAAATTGCAAGATATACGAAATTGAATTGCCTTGGAATGTTAAATTGGTTACAAGAATTGACTTTGAACTTGAACTTTGAAAAGAGAAACAAATTCTAAGTTAGGATTCATAATGAACCTAATGACGCATCAATTGACTTGATCTTTATACTATGATGTTATGGGTCCTTGTGAGTGACCATTTGTATATTGATGCTTATATTGGCCTACTGTGGCATATTGTGGAATTGTATGAGATTATGGATCATACGTGTTCATGCATAGTGTCTTATGCATTGTGAATGTCCTTGTGGACTGTTGTAAGGCCATGTTGCCTAGGAGATTGAACACACCTTAGTGTGGGTGCGAATAGACAAGTGTGGGTCTTGTTATGACCTTAGGGGCGTTGGGGTGCGGGTCCTTCACAATGGGTAGTTAGTAGCTCCTCTGCCTGTGGGGCAAATTGATGCAAACGCACCGACGATCCGGACTTGACACTGTCCTATATCGTGATCTAGTGTAGAATATCTGTATAATGCCATGGTTGTGCACGAGAAAAACTGATGAGTTATAGCACTGGCCTCGGCAGCCGAGTTACAGACATGTCTCCTGATCTTTTTCTCTGACTGTTTAGGTTTAGGTCCATGGAGTAGGAATTTGGGAAAGCATGCATGTGAGTCATGATATACATTATCATTGTTAATATTCATTTTTCCATATTTATGACTGATTTGGTTATTACTGTGATGATTATCTGCCTGGAACTGTTTATTTGTTTACCATTGGAATTACTGCTTATTAGTTGAATATGATATTCTGAATTGCTATTTGGGCGCATGGCACCGTGCTGTTTCTAGCTGCTATAATTGGTAATGATGGTAGGATGTCTTACCTCTTTCTTGTATCTCTATTACTTGCTATATGTGTGTATGTTGTGTTGATCGAAGATGACGGCAAGGAGGTGGAAGACCCCGATTTTCCCGGCTTCTGGCCTGAACGAGACTAGCTTCTACTGAGACGATGGCGGCACGTATGCACGGATTTCTTAGTGATTTGCGTCTGACCTTCCTCGGAGGGCCAGAGTATTGGCACATTAACTTGAATTCCGATCGCTGCGTCTACTTGGGAGATGTGTCGATTGCCCTAGCCTGGAGGCGTCATGAGGCACCTGTCCTCACCTGCCACATCAGCCTGCGATTGGAGTTTTACTTGCCCATCCGTGAGAAGTGGGGCGATCGTTACTACACCCCACGGGAGGACTATTTTGATTCCACCGCTCGGGCTTCGTCCCATGCTTCTGTGGTTCCAATGGAGGTTTCCTCGGAAGAGGAGGATCCCGCTGAGGATCCTGACTTGGTTCTTCCTCATCTGAGGGATTGATTTTTACTGGTGGCTACTGATGGCTGCCAGTGTTTTTATTTTGGGGGCCTGATGTATTACTTTTTGGTGGGCTGTATATTTTGTATATGCATGATGGTTATATATGCATGATTTCCTCAAAGGGCAGTATAGTTTTTGCTTTTTGGAGGTATTCAGGCTTGTATCTAAATTACAGTTGTGTTTAAATGTTGATATATATATAAATGCACGTTATTCAGGTGGAAAGTCTGTTGATTATTTTATTCCTTACCTTTCTTCTGCTTTCTATATTATTACAAAAAAAAAAATATACCGCTATTTTCTCATGCATTACGGCATTAAACAAGTTAACTTTGATTAAATGAACCGGGTCTTAATTGTTTGATTATTTAATTTCCGCATTTTATTTTATTTGACAATGTGACATTCCCTCCCAAAAAGGGGCGTTACACTCCTTGTCCGTGCTTCTCTTACACCGGCGTCTACTCCCCCCCTCGTCGGCCCTGGGACACCACATGCACGTCCCAATCCTAGATACGGTGGTATACCCTACATATACTAAGTATATAGAATTAGTATGCCACTTTCTAATTAAATCGTAATTTACAACCTGTTTAATATCTATTTAACAGATAAATATATAGAGCCTTTAAGGTAGCAAGAGAGCATGACATTTTACACCTCTGGAAACTTGCTCATTAGAAATCTATCTTATATGTCTGAGATTACAAATCTTCACAAATTAATTACATACATTTAATTATAGAACTATTAATATAATTACAGAACTAAAATAATTGCATTAATAGCTTCACTAAGTCTTCATCGCCTTGCCTTGCGCTTGCTTGGATCCTCCTCTGGATTTATCATTGAAAACATAAAATATTTGGGGTGAGAATTAATAATTCTCAGTAGTAAGTTTGAAATCGTAACATCATGGTAAATCCAGCTGCTTTGGATAAAACACAAATTGTACTTAATCATTTGGAAAGGTGGCATAGCCAAAACTCAGTCCTCTCATTTCCCAAAGCAGACAGTTCATTCATTTACAAAATAATTCATTTATATTATAACAAATCAATTCAAATATCACAACTTAAATGGCATGTACCATAAACATTTATCATCATACTATAAACAACACTTAATTCACTTTAAATACTACTATCAACCTTTTATAATAAGCTTTTAACCTTAACCTTCACATTAAATCAAAATAAGACGATTGCCCATACAATCCTCAATTTTTATGCAATGCATGATAATGTATGATTATGTCTAATGAGGATCCTAAAGTATGCTCATGTAATGATTCTTTAAAATGATTTTATTTTAGAAAACTCATGTTATTTGAATATTTCTAGGAAGCCCTTTTGTTCCAGGAAGCATCTTTTAATGTAACAGCCCTAGCCATAGCTCCAACTCCCGGGAAGCTATATTAATCTACTTCGTATTGTTCACATGGCTCGGTATTAAATCCCCTCCTTCGGACTACAACCCTTCATTGGGATTATTGAATCCCCTCCTTCAGGTTATAGCCCTTCATTATGACCAAACCTAGGACCATGCCTTTTGTTTCTCCCGAAGGAGAATGCCTCCTTGTATTGTTTTCTGGGTAGATAGGACGCCTTTTTGTTCCTTCCACTACCAAACATTTATAACTTTGGCATTTGGATCCCTTTTGTCCAAGCATAAATTTACAATACATAGAAATATCAAATAACAAGTTTGAAAACAAAACATACAAAGGTATTAAAATCTTTCCTTCCTTCACTTTTTACATAATCGTACTTTTCTTTACATAATAGGGAAGCAATTACCATAATCATTAAACTTTCCATTGTACATTACTATACAAGTTTGTAGAGAGGGACTTATTCAACCTCATCTACTTTTACCCTTTCTTTTATATTGCTTCCCAATATCATGTTCATCAACCTTATCCATACCATACATGGTATATTCAATGTATTATAACATCAACATCATTCACATATGTCATTCATTTCATACTAAGTGCATATAATGATTTACTTCATAAGTCATTCAATCCGTTACATTAATACATCAATATCAAGCATACATTTCATTCCAAGCTTAATAAAGGAGCATTTAATTCAAGTTTAGCCCATAAAGGAGCAAACACACTTCTACTACACTTTCGCAATTCAACTTTAACTATTAAAGAAGCTACTAAAGTTTCTAAGGCCCAAACTTTCTCAAAAATCCCTTAATTTTTGCCTAAAAAGGTTGTTTTTCATGAGTGCAACAAATGCACATACTAACTTCAATAATTCTGAGATTTTGCAATCATATAGCCTTCCCTCATATCTTTCAAATGCCATAAACCTCACCCCATTTGCATAAATATAGCCAAAGTTATTCGACATTTTGTAGGAGCCAAAACAGGTTATTTTCTGATTCACCCGATTTTGACCTAACTTTAAATTATAACTGGGAACAAACCACAAGTAGGAAAAATCTACAATTTTACAGGAAATAAGCCATTCATGTTAGCTTAAAATGGCACTGGTTTCATGTCCATACGACATCGGAGTAAGAAATTATGTAATCTGGTTTACTGGCTGCTAGAATGCCTTTTTTACAGAATTTGTCTCAAATTCAAATAGAATCTGGTATTAATTGGCTTGGTAGAAAATTCTGAAATTTTTACCACATTAAGCCTTATGTCTTAGCTTTAAAATGCCACTAGAATCAGGTTAATCCGATATCTACAGCCCAAGTCATGCAACAAACACTGCAGGTTGTTTAGAATTTTCCTATTCTGGTTTTCAGGCCTCACGCTGTGGCGCCACACTCCCCACGCCGTGGCGCCCATAACAGAAGCACGATTCTGCATAATTCTGCAGGGTATGGTACTATTCCAATAGTCATTTGCATGGATTTTGGCCGTTTCCAATCAGTTTGTAAGTGATTCTAAGTTCCTAACTAATTCATTAACACTTAGGAAACATTAATCACTATTCTAAACCTCTTGATTTAGATTCTTGAACCAAAATCATGCATGCTTGACCCTAAATCCCAAAATGGGCATCAATGGTTTAAATGAATATTTCTAGGTTTTTGAATTGATTTTATGACATGAACAAGTCATAATTGATCTAAGAAACATATCCATGCAAACCAAACACAACTAGCATCTCTAGAACTCCATTTAGCATATTAGGTTGTTTATATGCGTACATAGAGAATATAGAGAAGGTAGATAAGAAGAAGTCTTAAACCCCTACCTCTTGAAGGCACTTGATCTTGAAGCTCGATCCTTGATCTTCTTCCTCTCCTTCTTTCCTTCTTCCCCTTTCTCCTTTCTCCCTCTTCGTTTCTCCTCTATTTCTTTCTTTCTCTGTTTTTTTTCATTCTGCCGAGAGAGAAGAAAGAAATAGGGGGTGGGACATGGAGGGAATCAAGGGAAAAGATTAACTTAAGTTTCTACACTGAAACTTATATCTACTAAGGACACCCGAATTATGTTAATTCAAGTTTTCTAGCTTCCAACAACTTTAGAATAAATCATTTGATTAATCTAAATTATTGTTTCACAATTCTCATCATTTTTGATATCTGCTATTAGTCATTCGGTATTAAAATGCACAACTAGTATGCCTAAAAATACCAAACTGACTCTGATTCTCTTGAAACTTTTACCACATCTTACTTGGCTTATTTGTGGCCTAGAAATAAACTCTCTATGTTTATTTCCCTCAACTTAGCAACTTATGCTATTATTTGAGTCATTTTAAGCTACTTTTCAACTTCTGTGTTGCAACTAAGTGCCTAAACGAACTCAGTTTGTCACAAAACTTCACCGGCATGCTAAACAAGTCAAATGCTACCTTTGGCAACCATTCACCAGTCTAACATGTGTTTAAGGGTTATTACATTTCTCCCCTCCTTTTTAAAAATTGTCCCCAAAATTGCTCACCTCAAGCAAACAATTCTGGTTAAACAAAACTCTACATGGAACTTCTGCTTGCACGTAGTTCTTTTTCAATACCAGCTTCTCCCAACCACCTTCTCTTAAGAAGACCTGCTCATCTTAAAGTTCTTGATCTCTATGCTTATGGATGGTAAGTTATACTAAAACATAACTTAGCTTTGAACTCCTTCTTATAAGGCTTCCAAAACCTGGTGTGAATCTAGTATCTATATCAGACACTACATTCATTAAAACTCTATGAATCCTGACTATTTCTTTCAAAAGTAGTTGAACTACCTTATCTAGAAAATAGCTAACTGTACTTGGCAAGAGATGGGCAGATTACTTAATCTCACCACTCTTACCAACAACTCAACATATTCTATTAGGTTCTTTAACATACTAGGCCACCATACATTTTCCTTAACTCTTGAAAAACCTTAGTAACCTCTTGATAGATGGTATACTTTCTCTAGTGAGCTTCCTTCGAAAATCTTTTCTTGATTTTTGACCCTCTTGGAAAACAAAGTTGTTTCTAAACTTCGTCATTCCTTCTTAGTCATAACAAAATCCTTAAGGATTCCTTAGAAGATCTGATCACACTTGTCCCTTAGAGATTCATTCTTTCTCTGAGCTTTAAAGAAGTCTGAGTCTTTATGCCTCTTACTATGTCCACCTTGCTTACTAAGAGACTATCTGGGATCATAGTCACCGTTAGACTCAAATTCTTGAAAACTCTTAAGAAATTCACTCTCTTGGACTATCATTTGAGACACCTATAGGAATTTCCTACCTAGTGCATCGACCATTGCTTTGGCCTTGGCCGAATGATATCAAAACTCAAGGTTATGAGCCTTGAAAAACTCTATCCATCTATCTTTATGTCCAGCTTCCTCTGATCAATAAGCGTCTTAAGCTATCATGATCGTTGAGCACTTTTAACTAGACTCCTTATGAGTTATGTTTCCAAAACTATAAGCTAATCACCACTGTGGCTAATTCCAAATCATATCTAGGGTAGTCCTTCTCTTGCAGATTTAACTGCCTTAATGTGTAGGCATTTACCTACCTCTATTGCATCCGAACACACCCTAGTCCCATCTTCGAAGTTTATCTGACTACCTCAAAGTTCTCTTGGGAATTTTGGAATTACCAATACTAACGTAGTAATCAACCTTCTCTTCAACTCTTGGAATACAAACTCACCATCTAGAGTCCACTACTAAGTACTACCTACCTTAATTGACGTAAACCAGGTAGCACTAACTGAGAAAATCCACTAATAGATTTTCTGATCTTGGATACAATGGCTACTCTACCCATTGTACCTCTACTTAAACTCTACTAGAATTCTCTGCAATTTCTATCTTGAGAAATTACATGGCCTTTAAACTGTACCACTTGTAATCCAAAACTAACTTTCGGCTTACTTGGCACTTAACCACTTTTTTCCAAAAGTTTTTAAAACTACCCTCGACATACTCTTCATGTCCTTTCGTAATCTTGAAAAACTCTCAAAGATATACTCTTCTTCACTTTGTTTCAATGACAATCAAGTCTTAGATCATCTCCTGAGAAAATTCAAAACTTCTCTCAACTGATCTACCTGATCATCCTTCTCTTAGACAAAGACATTTATTCTTGATAATTCCTTTGTTCAACTTGCCTTTAACTTAAGGCACAATTTCACACACCAACTAAACAAGAACATAACATCATTTGTCTCACTAAAACAGCCAAACTATACCAACAAGGTAAGCAAACTAGATTCACAAAGTAAATCAACATGATCTTCAAAGTAAATCTATTCTCTCCTTATACACACCTTAAAAGATTTTTCTTTACATGTGTTCTCATCTCATACCAAGTTAGAAAATTTTATCATTTTCTTTTTTCAAGAACCATCTCCCTTATGATGTCCTGGTTACTCACTTATGCAGCATACGGATTACCCATCAAGCACAGTCCATATATATGTATCTTATCACATCTAGCACATCTTGGTGACTTGAAGCTTGATTTACCTTTTTTCCTTAGGGTTGCTCATCTAAAAGCACTCTACTTATACTTATCATCACTCCAAGCTTCCATTCGCAACTCTGATACAAATTGAGATCAAAAGGCACCCTTACTGATCTCAATATCTGATCTTTTCCTCTTTTGGAACCTTCTAACTCTTGTTCCAATGAGGCTCTGAGATTATTTACTTCTACAACTCTGCATTCATTGGCTAGAGCAAAGAAGTCCTTAACCTATTTTTGCATCGTAACTTTTCTAATGCCCTCTCCAAGTTCTACTTCAAATTTTACTCATTTCCAGGCTTCATCTGGGTTGGACATAAAATAAGAAAAGAACTTCTAACATTCTTTGAATTGCTTCGCATACTGGTCTTCAATAATATTCCCTTGCTCCAACTTTATGAATTCCTATTCCTTTACTTTCTTAACTCAAGGGAATAATACTTTTCTAGGAAAGTAACTCTAAACACCTCTCAGGTGGTTCGAGTACCAACCATCTCTAGTAACCTCTCTGCTTCATCTCATCAGCTTTCGACTTCTTCTACTAACCCTTACGAAGCAAGGTCACCTTCTGGTCATCAGCACAAGACATGATCTCAAGGATCTCTTTCATCCCATGAAGTCATCTTCTGGCTTTGACTGAACCAAACTCTCCCTTTATGAACAAAGGAGTAACTTTCCTAAACTCTAAGAAATACTGATTCCTCAAAAGTTCCTTCTCGTCCACGCAACCTACTATGCGAATCCTATTCTATCGCTTCTGATAGACTTCTATTAATGGCAATCTGCTCTCTCAATATAGCAGCCATTTCTCTAAGAGCTCTGGTTGTCTCCTCCTTACCAGACTCCTAGTCTCATAGGTTCGCCTGGTAGTTGCCATAGTTTCCTGTACATGCAGCACAATACATATTGAGTTAGCTAGGCTCAATATCATGTAACTATGTGACAGTAGCTATTAGCACACATACCTAAGGCTAGTTATGCAATCCCACTTGCATATCTCATAAAGAGATAAAAGAATGCATAACTTTCTACTAAATTGCTACTTATGCCTAAGCACAGTCAGTCCATACCCCAGCTCAATAGGATGAACTGCTCTAATACCATAATGTAACATCTCAATCCTAGATACTATAGTATACCCTACGTATACTAAGTTACAGAATTAGTATGCCATTTTCTAACTAAAGCGTAATTTATAACTTGTTTAATATCTATTTAACAGATAAATATATAGAGCCTTTAAGGTAGCAAGAGAGCAAGACATTTTACACCTCTGAAAACTTGCTTTTTACTAGAAATCTATCTGATAAGTCTGAGATTATAAATCTTCACAAATTAGTTACATACATTTAATTACAGAACTATTAATATAATTACAGAACCAAAATAATTGCATTAATAGCTTAACTAAGTCTTCATCGCCTTGCCTTGCACTTGCTTGGATCTTTCTCTAGAATTATCATTGAAAACATAAAATATTTGGGGTGAGAATTAATAATTCTCAGTAGTAAATTTGAAATCGTAACATCATGGTAAATCCAGCTGCCTTGGATAAAACACAAATTGTACTTAATCGTTTGGAAAGGTGGCATAGCCAAAACTCAATCCTTTCCTTTCCCAAAGTAGACAGTTCATTCAATTACAAAATAATTCATTTATATCATAACAAATCAATTCAAACATCACAACTTAAATGGCATGTACCGTAAACATTTATCATCATACTATAAATAACACTTAATTCACTTTAAATACTACTATCAACTTTTTATAATAAGCTTTTAACCTTAACCTTCACATTGAATCAAAACAAGACGATTACCTATACAATCGGCAATTTTTATACAATGCATGATAATGTATGATTATGTCTAATGAGGATCCTAAAGTATGATCATGTAATGATTCTTTAAAATGATTTATTTTAGAAAACTCAAGTTATTTGAGTATTTCCAGGAAGCCCTTTTGTTCCAGGAAGCATCTTTTAATGTAACACCCCAAGCCAAAGCTCTAACTCCTGGGAAGCTGTGTTAATCTACTCCGTATTGTTCACATGGCTCGGTATTAAATTCTCTCCTTTGGACTACAACCCTTTATTAGGATTATTGAATCCCCTCCTTCAGGTTATAGCCATTCATTGGGACCAAACCTAAGACCATACCTTTTGTTTCTCCTAAAGGAGAACACCTCCTTGTATTTTTTTCTGGGTATACAGGACGCCCTTTTGTTCCTTGCACTACCAAACATTCATAACTTTGGAATTTGGAGCCCTTTTGTCTAAGCTACTTGGAGCCCTTTTGTCTAAGCATAAATTTATAATACATGAAAACATCAAATAACAAGTTTGAAAACAAAACATGCAAAAGTATTAAAATCTTTCCTTCCATCACTTTTTACATAATCGTACTTTTCTTTACATAATAGGGAAGCAATTACCATAATCATTAAACTTTCCATTGTACATTACTATACAAGTTTGTAGAGAGAGACTCATTCAACCTCATCTACCTTTACCCTTTCTTTTATATTGCTTCCCAATATCATGTTCATCAGCATTATCCATACCATACATGGTATATTCAATGTATTATAACTTCAACATCATTCACATATGTCATTCATTTCATACAAAGTGCATATAATGATTTACTTCATAAGTCATTCAATCTGTTACATTAATACATCAATATCATGCATACATTTCATTCCAAGCTTAATAAAGGAGCATTTAAATCAAGTTTACCCATAAAGGAGAAAACACATTTCTACTACACTTTCACAATTCAACTTTAACTATTAAAGAAGCTACTAAAGTTTATAGGGCCCAAACTTTCTCAAAAACTCCTTAATTTTTGCCTAAAATGGTTGTTTTCATAAGTGCACCAAATGCACATACTAACTTCAATAATTCTGAGATTTTACAGTCATATAACCTTCCCTCATATCTTTCAAATGCCACAAACCTCACCCTATTTGGATAAACGTAGCCAAAGTTATGCGACATTTTGTAGGAGCCAAAATAGGTTATTTTCTGATTCACCCGATTTTGACCTAACTTTAAATTATAACTGGGAACAAACCACAAGTAGAAAAATCTACAATTTTACAGGCAATAATTCCTTCATGTTATCTTTAAAATGGCACTGGTTTCATGTCCATACGACATCGGAATAAGAAATTATACAATCTGGTTTACTGGCTGCCAGAATGTCTTTTCTGTAGAATTTGTCTCAAATTCAAACAGAATCTAGTATTAATTGGCTTGGTAGAAAATTATGAAATTTTTACCACATTGCCTTATGTCTTAGCTTTAAAATGCCGCTGGAATCAAGTCAATCCGATATCTACAACCCAAGTTATGGAACAAACACTGTAGGTTGTTCAGAATTTTCCTGTTCTGGTTTTTAGGCCTCATGCTGCAGCGCCACACTCCCCACGCCGCGGCGCCCATAACAGAAGCACGATTCTGCATAATTCTCCAGGGCGTGGTACTATTCCAATGGTCATTTGCACAGATTTTGGCTATTTCCAATCAGTTTCAAAGTGATTCTAAGTTCTTAACTAGTTCATTAACACTTAGGAAACAGTAATCACCATTCTAAACCTCTTGATTTGCATTCTTGAACCAAAATCATGCATGCTTGACCCTAAATCCCGAAATGGGCATCAATGGTTTAAATGAATATTTCTAGGTTTTTGAATTCATTTTATGACATGAACAAGTCATAATTGATCTAAGAAACATATCCATGCACACCAAACACAACTAGCATCTCTAGAACTCCATTTAGCATATTAGGTTGTTTATATGCATACGTAGAGAATATAGAGAAAGTAGATGAGTAGAAGTCTTAAACCCCTACCTCTTGAAGGCTCTTGATCTTGAAGCTCGATCCTTGATCTTCTTCCTCTCCTTCTTCCCTTCTTCCCCTTTCTCCTTTCTCCCCTTCGTTTCTCCTCCATTTCTTTCTTTCTCTGTTTTTTTTTCATTCTGCCAAGAGAGGAGATAGAAATATGGGGTGGGACATAGAGGGAATTAAGGGAAAAGATTAACTTAAGTTTCTACACTGAAACTTATATCCGCTAAGGACACCCGAATTATGCTAATTCAAGTTTTCCAACTTCCAACAACTTCAGAATAAATCATTCGATTCATCTAAATTATTGTTTCACAATTCTCATCATTTTCTATATTTGCTGCTAGTCATTCGGTATTAAAATGCATAACTAGTATGCCTAAAAATACCAAACTGACTCTGATTCTCTTGAAACTTTTACCACATCTTACTTGGCTTATTTGTGACCTAGAAACAAATTCTCTATGTTTATTTCCTTCAACTTAGCAACCTATGCTATTATCTGAGTCATTTTAAGCTATTTTTCAACTTTTGTGTTGCAACTAAGTGCCTAAACGAACTCAGTTTGTCACAAAACTTCACCGGCATGCTAAACAAGTCAAATGCTACCTTTAGCAACCATTCACTAGTCTAACATGTGTTTAAGGGTTATTACAATTTGCATTACTCCCCGAGGGCGATTTGGACCCTGAGGTGTCATCTGCTAGGACACCTGCCCGTGAGATCTCTCCCCGGCTCAGGGTTTTATCCGATGGGGAATCCAAGGAGGAGGACCCTATGGAGGACCCCACTCCCTAGGTTTATGGACTTGGGCTAATTTCATGTTTTTGTTAAATAGTTTGTATATGTCTTTTGAGTACAACTTTGTGTGTTTTGGGTGGACTACGATCCATGCCATCTTTTGTATATTTTGATGTGTAATTATTTAGTGTTATGTCCTGTGTTATTTTTGGTATATTTAAATTTATGTTTTTGAGAAAGAAAATTTAAAATTTGTATTTCATCATATTAAACCTTTTGCACATTTTATTAAATCTTCAGGTTTTAGTTGTAAATATGATACCCTAGGGAAGGTGTTACAACAAAGGTGATTGAACCAATATGAACCTCTATTTGTAATCTTCTCAACCCTTATCTCTTTACATTCAAGCTTATTTATTGCTTTTGCATACTTGCTGCTTGTTCTTCCACTCATTCTTTCTATTTAAACTTGTGTTTTGTCCTAAATCCATTAAACTCAAAGAAAATAGCTTCAAAGAAAATTAAAAGGGGCTTGTTTTTGAAAAAAATTAAAATACTTAATTCACCCTCTCATGAGTCTTGAAGCTACATGGTAACACCAAGAGCTTGAGGTAAGTTTCTACTATATTATTCTTATTTGTTTTGTGCCAAATCTCATATTCCCTCAAGCTTTGCTATCTCAAAAATGGTGGGTGAGTGTATTTTGGGGCTTTGAGTAAAAATCTAAGGATTTAGGAGACTGAGTTCTAGAAAGAGGGAATGAGGAAGCCATACCTTTATATTTTTTCTTATGAGTTGCTTGAAAATCCTAAACCCTATAATTAAGGATTTTACCTAATCTTTTTACTCCTTTGTTAGTTCAACTATAAATGAAACTTCTAAAGCCTTATCAATTGGAAATTGTAATTATAGTGTAATTATTTTATTTATTCATGGTGCTTGTGTTCTAAATTCCTAATATCTGGTGGGTAACTCTAAGTTTTAAGGAAAAATGCTCTCCTTTGAGGTTGCTTCTTAATGTAAGTCATTATTTCATTTATGTTGACTTGTCAAAATATTTGTTTATGGTCAGGTTCAGTGGGCACTATATAGCTTACTCCTCCGAGTGTCGTGGGGACCGATTGAGTTAGTTCTTCATATTTGTGAGTAGATAGTTTACACTATGATATATTTTGAAATTTAAATCTCTTGTCACGTATTTAGATTTCTTCTACTAGTATTTCAAACCAAGTTTCCTTTATTATTTTAAGAGTTAGAAATTTGGAGTTCTTTATAATATCTTTAGTTATAGCCTCAAGCTTCATATTTTGAGGAAACAAAATCTTTAGGCTAGCTTATGAATTTATTTTATGATGATTATACTTTTGGAGCTGTATTTTATTGACCTTGTACCTATTGAGTTATTACTCCTCAAAGCTAACCTATAATAGTTTTGAGTTTTTGATATGAAATTGAGCTATAAGGGTTGTGTGTTAAAACTCTGTTCACCGTTGGTGAAGAGATATAACAGCATATATTCCACCTGCTATGGCGAAAAGAGATAACGCAGTGTGTTCCGCCTACCGTGGCGAAGAGAGATAATGATATATGTTCCGCCTGCCATGGCGAAGAGAGATAATGATATATGTTCTTCCTGCCGTGGCGAAAAGAGATAACAGCGTGTGTTATGCCTGCCATGGCGAAGAGAGATAACAACATATGTTCTGTCTGTCACAGCGAAGAAAGATAGCAGCGTGTGTTCCACTTGCCATGGCAAAGAGAAGTAACAGCTAATGTGCATACAATAAATATGGAGATTTTTTTTAAGATATGGGATGAGATTTGTTAAGTAGAGTTAAATTCCTTTACAATTATAAATCTACTTCTAGATAGGAAAGCATGTGACAAGTGATTTTATTTATAAACTTCATTTATTTGATTATTGTGTTTTGAGTTATTTTGCAAAGCTTAAATATTCATGTTGTTACTTGTTTCCCCTTCCTGTTTGTAACATCCCGGAAATTAATAATTTTAGGATAAATAGTCATTTTATAATATTTGTGATTTTTTAAAATTTTTATGTATTTTTTTGTGAATGCGGAATATTTTAATATTATTCCTCGTTTGCGTGCGCACTAAGCCGAGCCGGGAAAATGAGATATTTTTTCCGAGAACCTTGAACTGTGGAAACGTCGATAGAGGATCTTACTAAACCCGAGGCCAGACACGATTTACAAGATTTCACGTTTTTTGATATTTTTATCTGATAAATAAAAATCACAAAATAATTTTATTATCCATTGGACAATAAATATCAATTTTTGTTAACTGTAATTTTTATCTGCTGATAATAAATTTGATACAACATTAGTCACATTTTAGAGAACACTTTAATGACATCACCATGGTGACATCATCACCATGACATCACTTTGACTTTCGAAGGAAGGAAGCTTCCTAGCACCTTCCTCTTGGCTTATTGGAGAAGCTAGGAGGAAGCTTCCTTGCACCTTTCTAATGGCTTCTTCAAGAAGCCAATTCTTCTCTCCTCCTCTCCACCACACAATTTTGAGATCTCTTTGTAGCCACACAATTTAATTACACTTACACAAAATATACCTAATTATACATTTCACTTCAAATCACTTTACTATCACTTTCTCTCTCTAACTTTCATTTTCACTTTTCTCTAACTTCTCTCTATCTTCTTCTCTTCATCTCTTCTCCTCCTTCTCTCTAACTCCACGACACCCCACCATCTTCCACCCTCCATGGATGCTTGATTTCAAGCTTCAATCTTGCTTGAATCTACACCTCTATTGAAGATCTTCCTTTCTTGATTAGAAACACTCTCTAAAAAGCTCACATTTTCTCTCCATTCTCCTCCTCTCCTATTTCGGCCAAGACACCATTTTTAGAGTCTTCAAGCTTTTCTTTCAAACAACCACATTTCCTTGATCTCCATTACATTCTAAACACTTTTCTAGTTGGAATCATCTTCAAAAACTCAACCTTTCCTCTCCATTTTCTCTCCCTCTTCCACGGCCAAAACCATCATTTTTGGCCATCCAAGCTTTTTCATCAAACCAACCCTAGATCTTGAATCTAGGCACCATTCTAAGCAACTTTCATGTTATGACCATCACCAAACTCATGCATTTTCGTTTTGGATCTATCAAGCTTCAAAGTTAGAAACTTTAAGGTAAAGTTCATGACTTTTCCACCTTTTCTCCTCATTTTCGTAATCCTTGATCTCTCAGGTGATCAAGGGCTCCTTTTCTAAGCTTTGATGATGATTTTGATGAGTTTTGATGTCCTTAGGGTTTCCTTGAAGGTGTAGTACGAAAATCCCCCACAAGGGACCAAGAGGCTTGCTTCCTTGTGTTGTCTTCAAGAGGTAAGAGGGAGATAATCCTCTTCGACCTATCTTAGTAGTAAGGAAACCTTTGTGTGATTGTTGATGGAGAAATCCATGTTGGTATGCTCACTTTGTTTGGTGATTTTTCATGTTTAAGTGTTCTTGAATTGGATTAATGCTTGAATGGTGATCTTAAATGTATTGGATGTGTTGAAATTGCTTGATCATGTTAGGGTTGTTAAATGGAAAATTTGGAGTTTCCTACCCTAATGTGAATCCACGGTTTTGACTAGGATTTTGAGGTATAAATTGGTTTTTGGTACACAAATAAAATGAAGCTTTTGTAATTAAGGTTGAATGATAATGTTGGAATTAATGGATGGGAATTTTTTAGGGTTTTCTAACCTAAGGTGAGGCCACAGCTTTGGTCATGGATTCTAGGAAGTTGGATTGATTTTGTGTAAAATAAGAGTTAAGTGATTAAATGGTAAGTGATCAATATTGTGATGAAGGAAAAATGGTGGACTTATGTTGTAATGAGGCTCATGGATTTTTAAGATAAAATGTCACAAAATGTCATGCAAGAATGGAGACCTAGATGATTGGGAAATTTTAGATCCCTTAGGAACTCATAAAATGGAAAGAATAAAGAACAAGACTTTATCTTGTGGATTTGAATGATTTTGAACATAAAGGAAGAACAAGACAGTTTGTGAGACTCGCAAAATCCTTAGAGAAATTGTATGTGAGCAACAATTGATTAGATTAAGGAACTTGATCACTTTAAAAGAATGAAGCTTGAATAAGGACTTCAAGAGAAATCTCTTTAGAAAATGAATTTATAAGAGATGATAATTTAAGTGGAACTTTATAATGATCTCATAAGACTTGTTAAGCTAGGGTGAAACCCCAAAATGAACTTCTAAAAGTATGCTATCACTCTTGAGAAATTAACACTATACTATTATGGGTCCGTGCTTGGGACTAAAATTCTGTTAATGCTTGAATTGGCCAAATTGTGGCATATTATGGAAAATGTGTATTATGAAATATATGTGAATATGTTGAATATACATGATTGTGCATGGAGTCAACATGCATTAGACATTTGCTCAGTCGATGACTGTTAAAGGGCTGGATGAGCCTAGGATCATGCATTGAGTCAGCATGTATTAGATAAATTGCTCAGCCGATGACTATTAAAAGGCTAGATAAGCCTATTATTATGAATTGAGTTAATGCATTGAACAATTTGCTCAGTCTATGACTGTAAAAGGCTGGATGAGCCTATGATTATGCATTGAAATCAGTATGTATTGAACAAATTGCTCAATTGATGACTATTAAAAGGTTGTATGAGCCTATGAATGTGAACTGAATAAGTGATGATCCTGTGATGGATCTTATTAAGGACCGTAAGGTGCGGTGTATACTAATTGCACGCATTATGTTCCTGACAAATTACTATTCTTTTTGTGGTAAATGAGCGAGAATTGAATAGTGTGATCCCGTGGAAGGATCTGATTGAGGACCATGAGGCGCAGTGGTTCATTTCGTGATGATGATATCACTTTATATACCCCTAGCCATGATAAACCGATTGCAATGCATCACGCGCCTAACAAGCACTATTCTCTTTGTGGTCCGGCGTAGACTGTCATTGAGGGGGGATAGATCTCCTAGAACGTTCATATTTGAAATGAAATAGAAAATCTTGGTACCAAGAGCACATGCATTGTGAGTCGGCATTGAGAGTCAGCATTGTGAGTCCGCATATCATATGGCACTCTTTTGTATGATGATTATACTATTGTGATATTGGCCATAATTATCTGAAATGTTTTAATTGTTCATTGTCTAAGACTCTGTTGATTGCTTGGGGTATTATTGATGTTAACCTGTTATTGTTGATTCTTACTGCTATGTGTTGTTGTCCTACTCTTACCGTTTATTCTATTGTCACTGTTGATGAATATATGTGCTGAAATGCCATGTGGGCGCTCTGTGCCATTCTGTTTCTTTACTGCCATAATGGGTAATGTAAGTAGGATGTCTCACATCTTTCTTGTATTCTTGTACTTCTGTTATATATATATTTGATAAAAGATCATGAGGAAGAAGATGAGGGGCCACACCTTTATTGATTGGATTAGGACGATTCATTATTCTCGATTTGGCGTCTAGACGAGATTCCTTTAGTTACGTACAATTGCAACTTCGTGGGGGCATTGATATCTGTCATGTCGACTGGGACACCGAGTGTCACGTACATTGGGGTTGTGGCTTTGTCTGCTAGTAGTGCCTATCCCAAAGATTACTACTTTTCCCTTTTAGTGTTTTGTTCCCATTGTATTCTATTTGACTATATAAGTATTATACCTTATGTTATCAATGATTGGTGTTAAGGATGACTATGATATGTATATATGGAATATGTTTTTATATCAGTGGTTGTGTATAAAATGGTTGGGTACTAATTATGTTTCATTCAAGGCTCCTATTTTCTATTTATGTATAATGGAAATAACTTAAACTTTGAAATTAATGTAATTGGAACTTTGACACGCCTAGATTTAGTAACTATGGTGTAATGACGGTTGTGTTGTGGTTACTATATCAAGGGGTGTTACACTGTTCACTATGTTTATTATGCCCTTAGTGAGTCTATATGACTTGATGAACTTGCAAAAACTCATATTTTTATAGTTCAAAACCTTGGTTTTCACCATCTTCCATGTAACACCCTCTGTAGTGCATCACATTTCCGACTAAAAACTTAAAATCTGAAACTCATTTCATAAAAGCTTTGAGTTGTAAAATATGGATTTTAAAATTTCTTTTCACCGACAATATAAACTTACCGAAAATATAAGTAATACATAAAATAGACTGAACTGATTAATACACATGTTACTTATACCACATAATATTCAACAACATTTAAAACATAAAACTTACAGACTCAAAGAAACAGTAGCAAACCCAATGACGTGTCCTACTTAATGGCACAATAACAACACTAACAAGAAAACTCAACATACTTGTTCCGTTCCTCCACCAAACTGCTCACTGTTGAAACTTGGAAGATCACTGCTCGACGCCGTCACCAACCTCAGAACATTGCCACCAGTTAAGTCTAAGAAGCTCGCTTCACCTACTATACGAATTTTAACAATGCAAACATAAAAAAACAGTACAACAAAGAGGTGAGATCCCCTTTCATCAATACTAGTATGGTAGCAAAGAATGATATGAATGACAAAGTCATTCCATACACACATATATCACAAGTATAATCATGTTATCAATTTATCTTCAGAAAACATATTTCATAATAATATAAACATTAATGGTATTTTAACAACAGATATTACTAATATATATATAATGATTATGCCACCAGGATATGTACCTTGACAATGCCACAACAATATGTATACTGATTATGCATATGCACAATGCACCATCTTCCTACTCCATGGAGCGAAACAACTTTGGATATGAATGGCCCAGAAGATCTGCCCACCTCTATGACAGTTTACATGGATGCAAAAGCAATAGTGTTTTGTCGGGACATACGCCAGTGCGTTGCAACGGTTTATCATGGCCAAAGATGTATAAAGTGATAAACAGGTCACTATGAATCATCGCGCCCTGACGCTCCCAGTAGATCCCCCACTGGATCACACTATTCAATTCTTATTCACTCCTAGGCAACAAAAGCCATAATAGCCATCGACTATATAATGTTCAATGCATGATAACTCAATGCATAACTCAAGCCACTGTTGTATTGTTCACAATAATATTAGAACAACTGCACATTCAATTGTCTAATACTATTAGTATCAATGATATTATATAACCACTCATTCAATTACATAATATCAATGATCCACCTGGGTCCAGTACGTCGGCCTAACAGTAATCCGTTGTTTTCTCAATTGCGTAAAAATATTTAAACGTTTTCAAAATCGCGTAGCTCAAAAATCATTATTTTACAAATGCGTAAGGTTTTTCTACTGTTTTTCACTGTATAAAATATTTCTTGACATTCTAAATTAAATTCTAAAACTTTCCAAACTAAACATATTATTTGGACATCATTTTCCATTTTTCTTATAAAAACTGCTCTAAGTAATAATTTCTGACCTTTTTCTCAAAATTTGTATTATTTGAATTTAATAAAATCTTCTACTGTTACCTTTACTAAAATCCTTTTAAATGAAATACTTTGAGCTCTAAATCACTTTTAAAAACTCTTTTTTTATTTTTATCACTAAAATTCATTCTTTACCCAGCAAAAGTCATATATTTCCATATTCCTCTTAGTAATACTTTTCTAATCTTTTCTTCATAAAAATTTACATTACTTCAATTTAATCAAATTTCATAGATCAAAGTCCTCCAACGCGCTTCAAAACCCAAATGGGTGAGCTATACATTAGTAACTTCAAAGTATAAATTTATTTCCCATCATAACCTAAATTCATTAATTTAATTAATTCCAAAAACTAGTTTACTTTCTTTTTATATTTCGAAATTCACTAAATTGAGTTCCTATTAATTAATCCTTTAAGACTACACTTAAGAAAATATTTTTAATCTAGAATATCAATTCTTGGCATGTTGGCCGAAAATAAATCTTTGCTTCCTCATTGAATATTTATTCATTTTCTATCTCATTTTTAATCCAATTACTTGTTACTAACTCATCCAAATTTACACTTAGTAAAACATTTTCAATTGGTTTGCTCTAAAACAAGAGTGAAGGCCGTGAGCCACTTTATGGCCATTGGAACCAAAATTCTTTTCTTTGCAACATATATCATAATATACACATAATATTTTAATCATATTTATACTACCACATGTTCATGCTGGTGTGTGAAATTCGTAAGTGTACGGTTTTGTCGTCAAGTAATAAAAAGATCGAATCCACAGGGACTATGTCTATGAATACCAATTAATTAATTAATTCAATTAATTAAACAAAAAGGGAGTATGATTATTGAGTGAATAGAATGTAGTAACCAAACAATTAAATAAATAAAAGTTAAGATGCAGAGTTGAGAATCAAAACAGCAAATTGTTAAGAAGGATTTTCAAATTCAAGAAAGCTTCCAGGATTGGGGGTAATCACAATGATACAAGACTCTTAATTGACAATCCTTTTATTAAAACTAAATTCAATTGAAGGTGAATTACCCTAAATTAGTTAATGTTCTTTCTCAAGAGACAAGAACGGTGCCCAATTAAACCAATTCCTACTCTCATGGTAATTGAATCTAAATTGAACCCATTACGCTTTATGGTAATTCATTAAATCCTCGAAAGGCTAAACCTACTCTCATGATTTAGACCTTAAGTTCAATTCTTATGGTTCCAATGTAGCATCCTTGTGGGGATGTCACATATATAAAGAAAAATAAAAAACATCTACCCAAGTTGTAAAATATTTATTAAGTACTAATACGGGTTGTAAAATAATTCCTATTAAACAGAATATTATTAAATAAAATAACGCGGAAATATAAAATAAACAGAACAACATCACTCATAATATACATATGGTCCAAGTTATAAGTTATACAAATAATTTACAACTACAACTACAAATTATTTAAACAAAAACAGTAAAGAGTCAATATATACATACGCAGACGCGCCTAAAAATACACATCATAAACATTTAATCCTCTGATGGATCACTCTCAGGAAACTCATCAGAAGATAAATATCCAGGATGCCTCGACACTCGGCGGAAACGAGACCGCGCAGTCGATACGATAGTCATCTCACTAGGCTCAGTGGACACACCACCCCAATGACGCCTAAGAGATAAAGGCAACTCTAAGTGCAGAAACACAGTAGTTGTCATCACTGGCTCTCCATCAAACGTAAGTCGTATGGACACAGTCAACCGTCCCACGTAAGTCACAGAGTCTCTATCTCCACGCAGATGCCAAGCTAACGATCCACCGTGAAACTCGAGTGTCACAAACCCCAAAAATCCTGGCACCGCCATACCCAAACAAATCAGTCCAATGGATATGGATGATCAGATGGTTCTTAGTCGTCGTACTGGTCTTCAACTTGCTGCTCCTCTTCCTCCTCAGGATACAAAATCTCAAGAGGCTGTTCCTCTTCCTCAAACTCTTTACCACGTAAATAAATATACAGAAAACATATACAATAAAGAGGTAAGACAAACTAAAATCATCACAAACATGGCAGATAAGAAAATGACAAACAAAAGATATACAGTTCATGCAATATGAAAAGCTATAACATTAATTAATAATAGGATAATATCACAACAACACATAATATCACAGATACAATAAAATAAGAAATAGACAATTATCATAATAATAACTAAATAAAATAAACAGATAAAATAAAATAATATCCAAGATATAACCATATACAATATGACACGATCCTACTCCATGGAGCTAAACACATACAGATATCAGAGAGAGAATGACCCGCAAAATCTATTAGTACCACGGCTGCCCAACCAAACTATTCCGCGGTCTCACGTTGCATCTATAGCCCCACGTCACATGGAATCCATCATCCAAGGCATGGTGCAGTTCACGGTCTCACATTGTGGCACTACAGGCAATGTACTATTAGACTTTACGAAATCTCGATTAAAAATAGTGCGTGTCGAGTCCATTAGTGTGCTATCGGTTACCACGGCCCAAATGGAGCGACCGATTGTCCATATATGGGATCCCGTACACTAACGTCTCCAAGTTCATAAAGACAATGAACCATACTACGTTTATCGCATCGACAACACGATGTGATTCACCTCGTCAACCAATCCACCAAAAATTGGCATAAACTCAATATATGAGAAATTTCCAAAATATCCTCAATAAAAATATATTCTCAAAGATAAAAAGATACAGTAAGTCCTACCGGACAAATACTGTTCCAAAGCTTGTACGGGTTCACCTCATAGCCCGACAGCAGAAAAAAAAATAGAAAGTACCATTTTGGTCAATCGCGTAGAAATTTTATCATGTTTTCACAATCTCGTCGTTTTTACAAACGTTTTTAAATCGCGTAAATATATTTTTCTGTTTTTAAAATCGCGTAGAGTTTTTAATACGTTTTCTCAATCGCGTAAGATTTTTAAATCATTTTGTGGTCCAAATCCATTAAAATTTATTGTTTAAATAAACAGAAATAATAAATAATACGTTTAAACTACGTAAATACTTTCAATACCGTATACTGTCTTTTGGACATTTTTTTCTAACTTAGTTGCCCGTTTTTACTAAAAATTGACAGTATTTTACTTAGAAAATTATATTAATGGTTTCCTAATTTTTCCATAAAAATTCTATTTACTTAATTTTTAACCGTATAATTTAAACCTTTTGAAAACCACCAACATGCTTCAAAATACAATATGAGCTATATGTTAGAAATTTTTGAAAGTTACTGTATTTCTTTTCTAACAATAAAATCAATAGTTTTAGTTGCTTAAACTTAATTCAATTCAATTTATTTCTTCAAAACTCATTTAAAAAAAAATTCTTTTTAACATATATTGCATCTTTATACTTGAAAATGGTTTGGAATTGATTTTAGAAATCATGAATTCTTGGTTTGGCATGTTGGCCGAAATATACATTTGGGTCATTTGATTTCTAAATTCATTTTCCTTGATCTAAACAATTCTATCTCTTGTTAATTTTCCTAGGTTAATTAAATTACACTTTAGGAAAATAATGAGAACATTTTGGTTCTCCTTTTGGGTCAATGGCCGTGAGCCTTGGTGTTGTGTTCTTTGGAACACTCATGCATTCCTTAGCATGTTATTCACATCCTATACATTATCATGCATTTCTAACACATACAAATTATCAAAGCTTGTAGACATGCAAATCAAAGCTTGTAGACATGCAACTACATACAAATTATTACAAATATCAAATAGGAAAGCTATTAACAATCACACAAACAAGCTACTAACAAACACAAACAAAGGAATCCTTATGGATTCTACAATCAATAATCAACCTCCATTTTCTTACCACCACCCATGGATGATAAGATTTGTCTTCCTCTTACCTTAAATGAAGACAAAAATATTCTTTCACTCCTCTTCTAGGTTTTGGTTTTCTCCTTCAAATCACCTAACAAACTTAAACAAAATCTACAAGTTACTAACCATAAAAGAGAGCTTAAACCATGGAGAAATCATGGCTTAGAACTTTGAAAAAGAGTTTAGAAATGGAAAACAAGAAATTTCACCTTCTAGGTAAAATTTTCCAAATAAGTTTCCAAGCCTCAAATGGAAGATTTTGCAAGAACTCTCAACAAGAGATGTTCTTAGGATTGTGTTTAGGTTTAGAAAACTTGGTTGGATAAAATTTTGGGTGGTTGGATGGTATGGTTTTGTGTTTGGCCGAATGGAGCTTCAAGAGAGCTTCAATGGTGTTTAGGGTTTTTGGAAGAGAGAGAAGAGAGAAAATGCTTGAAGGATGAAATGATTTTTGTCTTCCAAAGGCCAAATGGCCGTGAACTTCAAAGCCATGCAAGGTGTCATGGGTTTGGCTTCATCCAAGCCTTAGAATGAATCAAAGGCCAAGATTAAAACTTGGTTAGCAAGCTTGTTTCTCATTGGTTGATTTTAGCATAGTCATCTAACCTAGTCACATGCTTAGTCACTAATTAACCTAGTCACCACACGTAGTCATCATGTTCTAGAGAATTTCTTCACTAATGATGCTTAATTAAGCTACTAAGATAACTGTTTTAGCTAAACGTGGGTCCCGTAAAATATTTCTGGGTCCACTGTCATTTTATTATACTGACTAATAAAATAATATTATAATAATACAAAATTATTTTATTTGACATTAAATCCTAAAAATTAAAAGATTAACAATTGAAGATCATTCAGAATCGGGTTTAGTAAGATCCCCCAGTTCTGAATAATTAAAACAAGATTTTCCCTACCGAAAAATATTATTTTCCGTCCCGGAGCAAATTGTACAAAAAGTCCAAATAAAATCACAGACAGTAATATTAAGCACTATAACATATAGAAAAATTAAAAACAGTACAATCGGGACGTAACGATCATTTTGCCATTTTTCCCCACGACAAAGCAAATCATCCAAAACGTTCAAATAAAATTACAGACGTATTAATTGTCTATATATCTCCCAGAAAAATTAAAACAGTAGCTTGAGAAAATTTTTATTTTACCGTCTCGAAACAAATTACGTAAAATGATCAAATAAAATTTTAGCCTGTAAAACATATTTGTATTTCATACAGAATAACAAGAAACAGTAAAATAGGGACACAATAGTCATTTACACAAAAGCTTGAAAAACAGCAAACAGAACATTCGGGACATTTTTCTAAAAATTGGGGTGTTACATCCAACACCTAGGTTCACCTCTCAGTACGTCCCTAGATATCTATAAGATACAAATAAGTAGCCAGCAAATTCACATGAATAAGTGCAATAAGGATTGAATCAAAGAACATTCAAGATTAATAAAAGGGGTAAACAAAGTCAATTAATCATCATTAATGTATCAAAGGGCATTGCTCAATCCTAGAAACAAAAGAAACTACTCAGACATAGAGAAGAAGAAACAAGAAATTAAATTAAAAAACATATCCAAACCTGTAATCCAAGAGAGAAGAGAGGAAGATGAAGATCAAGAGCCTTCCAATGTGCCTCATTCAAAACCAAATTCGGACCCTAATATTGTATTCAAAACATCATAAATACCCTAGGGGTTTCCTTTGGTCTCAGCCCATAAAAAGAAATAAAAAAAACATAAAAATTTGTCTCGTACTGCAATCCACAGCCGTGGATCATTCCATGGCCAGGCCGTGGAACTCCCTGGAATTTTTCTTTTGCTTCTTCATATAGCTACTCAATCCATGGCCGTGGGAAATTCCACAGGCAAGCCGTGGAACCCTCTAGAGTGAGCTTTTTGTCCCAAATTGCTATCCTTTAAGCTCCAACTTCAATTATGCAAGCTTTCCATCCATTTCCAGGCCAATTAAGCACTAACCCTACACAACAACACCAAAAACATTGCAGTTATCCGAACTAAAGGGAAAAACAAATAAAAAGGGAAACTAAAATGCCTAAAATGCATAAAAATACATGCAAAACAAGAACAAAATATGATGTTAGTTCACACACATTAAATCCCCCCAAACTTAAGATTTTGCTTGTCCCCAAGAAATAACTGAGACCAAACCAAGAAATTGGATCAAGAGACAATAATGAATGAGGAACCCGAGAAAACATCCAACCAAGCAATAGGCAAAGGTAAACCAAGAATTAGAGAGGTAATCAAAATCAACTCTAATTAAAGGCTAAAGTTCTCAGAAATCATGCTTCTCACTAAATTAGGTCCACTCTACTAATCACACTCAAAGTGTTTAAAGGTGAATACAATGCGCTCAAGATTCCTCAAAGAAATAGCACTTCCATTAGCTTGATAAGAAACCAAATTTTCACTAATAATCAGCATGCATGCAAGAATCAAAAGGTCTTTCAAGGGTTGTAATGGGGCCATGGGAATGATGTTAGGTAGGATAAAGAAAGAAAGGTATGCACAAAGGGCTAACAAAATTTTTAATAAGCACAAGAAATCCAATAGAACATAAATGGAGCAAAGGTATTTTTCAATCAAGAGCCTAACTCTGCATTTTCTTCCTTTCTTTTCCATCTTTTCAAGCTTTCATCTCATGTTTTTCTTTTATTTTATTTTCCCTTTCCCCTTAAATTTTTTTTAACATAGGGGAGAGACTTCATTTTCAAAACACATGATTCCCAATACAACATTCAAACCCAATTTGCTCCATTCAATATTCTAAATGATCACCAACAATGTATCATCATAGGCATCAAGAAAGACAATTATACAATAGGCTCAAAATGGGCAACTAGTGGATGAAAGTGTAACAACTTCCGAAGGCCAGAAAAATACCTAAGATGCCTTAATCACATTCAAGCATGCAAACAAAAATTTCGCCTCAAAATGATTTCAAATCAAGTTCTAGAGCACAAAATCAATGAGGAATGATCACTCAACACAAAGAATAGGAGCAAAAATCATATAGTGCATAAATCCCATAGGCATAAAACTCACATTTAGAGGTTCAAAAATTAATGAGAAGCACAAATTCAGAGAACATATGCTAATTATCAACAATTAAGAAATCACCTCCATAATCAATTAAAAACAATGCCTATTGCCTACCACAAGAATCAATAGATTGGGTTCTTAATCAATATCATCTCAAAATCCTCAAAAGAGAAGGGCACAAGGATCAACCAAAAAGTTGAGAGATATGATGGTGTGAAAATGCAATATGAAGATGCAATGCAATATGAGACATGAAAATGCATAAGACTAATGATCTACAATTAAAATAAAAATGAAAATACCCCCCAAGCTTAGAACTTACATTGTCCCTAATGTAAAAATCTATAACTAGAGAAGGGATAAAAGAAAAGGACTCACGGCGGTGGTGGGAAAGGGTGCTGACTTCCTCTTCTTCTTCTTTTGAGGCCCCTTGAATTCCATGACCATGGTTGGATCCATGGCCTGGCTGTGGATCTCTCCGACTTTTAAATTTTTCTTCTGATCTTCAATCCATGGCCATGGAATTTTCCATGGCATGGGTGTGGAACTTTCTGACTTCACTTTCCTACTAATTTGAGATTCAAAAAGGGTCAAACCTAGACAAGATCCATGAGGTAAAGATCAAACCAGCAATCCGACACATAAAAGTCAACAGGAAAAGAAAAAATAAAAAGGAAAAACAAAGAAACTTGGGTTGCCTGTGACACCCCAAATTTCCAAAATATTTGACAGTAATTTTGACAGTTAACAGAATTCTACTGTTTAGTGATTTCTGTGTACTATAAATTATTTTGAGTATTCCATCAGCGTATTTGATCGTTTTGAGTGATTTACTTTGTATCAAAAAAATAATAATTTTTGGATCTTGGGAAATCTTTATGTATTTATTTCTCTTGATTATTAATTATTTTTGACAATCTGACTTGATTTTCATACGTTTTCTAATATTTATAATTTTTGTGGATGATTATAAATTTTAATATTTATCAGATTGATTTTGTGTTGTTTGCGGGCCCAGGTGGGTCTCGCAAAGTGAAAAATTTTCTACGCATAGAAAAATTTGTACTGTTTAGATAGAGAAAAGAGATCTTACTAAACCTGAATCCAAAAACAATTTTAGAAAATTTCTTCTACTGTGTTTTGTACTGTATTTAATTATCGGGCAATACAAATACAATAAATATATTCTTTCGTGGGGTTATAGCAGATAAAAAAAAATATTTTGTTGCTAAGTCAACATTAATGGTTATGACAACTTTTGACAGACCAATAGGAAGCAAGATTAATTTTTGAAAGCTTTGGATATCAACCGTCGATTTAATAAACAGTGGAGAATTAGTCTAATAAAATGGCTAGGACCATTTATTACCGTTGGATTTAGATTTAAATCAAGAGTGGAGATTTGATCTTATAAAGTGGCTAGGACCATTTGTGATCGTTGGATTTGGATTTAATCAATGGTGGAGATGGATCAATTATGACCATTGGATTTGGATTTAATCAATGGTGGAGATTTGGTCTTCTAAAATGGCTATGACTAATTATGACCTATGGATTTAAAGTTTGAAGGAGTAATCTTGACCCTTCATTTTTGAGATGTATCTAATGGCTAGGATTTCAAGGAGAAAGAACTAATGGCCTAGATTAAGTCTTCTAATCAAAAGTCTACCTTAATCCTAACCATTGATCTAATCAATGGCTCAAATTGCTCTAAATGGTGGCTAGAAAAGATGACAACTTTATGAATGCATAATGCATGGAGGGAGGACGGTTTTTTGTGTTGTTTAGGAGCTTAAGGAAAAAGTTTGAAGACATTATTAGATGTCTTGGTCAATTATGCATCATTATTGATCATTTTGCACTCAAGGAGAATGCATGAAGGGGGGGACGGTTTTTGTGCTTGTTTAGGAGCTAAAGCAAAGTTGAAGACCATTATTAGTTGTCTTGGTCACTTATTGATCATTCTTGACCATTTCCTTCAAGCAAGCTCTTCAAAAAAATTTCTCTCCTCCTCCTCCAAGCTAGCACATGGCCATGATCATCCAATCTACCCTCCATCACTCAAAAATTTTATCCAACCTAGTTTCTTGAATCCTTACCTTATTCTAAGAACATCTCTAGTCATGAAGGGGGGCTACGGTTTTGGTGTCTTAAGGCCATAGCAAAAAGTCTATGACCATTATCACTCATTATTGATCATTCTTGATCATTCCAAAAACCTAAAGCTCTTAGAAAATTTTCTCTTCTTCTCCTTCTAGCATGGTTCGGCCAAGCACCCTAAATATGTCTTCTATCACTCTTTAATTTCAACCAACCTAGTTTCTTGAATCCTTACCTTATTCTAAGAACATCTCTAGTTATGAGTTTTCACAAAATCATTCATCTTGAGTTTCAAATCCAAGCTTCAAGTTTCTATCAAAAAGGGTAAAGTTCATATTTCTTCACCCAATCTTTTAGTTTTGATTTTCTAAGCCATGATTGAACCATGGTTTACCTATTTCTACACTTGTTATTGATTGTAACATTTGTTTATGATTTTTAGGGACTTTTCCATGGAGCTCTATGAAATTGGTAGGAAGGAAAACTAAGTGTTTTCATTTCGTTCTTTATCCTAACCAAGTTTAAGAAGTTTTTCTTTCACAAAAATCAAAAACTTCATCCTTGTTCTTCAAGAGGAATTTCGGCCATACCACCCAAAATCACCATCCAATCTCTTTTAATTTCATCCAACCATAGATCTTGAATCTACATGATATTCTAAGCAACTTTCATGTTAGAGACTTTCTCTAAATCATTCATCTTCAACCTTGTTCTTCAAGCTAAAGATTGAAGCTTTATTGGTGAAGTTTGTTAATCTTCACTTTTCTTTTGATTTTCAAGGTTCTAACCATGATTCTAATCCATGGTTTTCTTATTCAAGTCTTATATATTAATTATGTGTGTGTTTTGTTTTGTATTTGAGAAGCCTTTGGTGGCGAAGGACTTGGAAAAAGAAGCAAAACAAGGAGCTTTTGAGGTTCTTCAAGAGATAAGAGGGAGATTCATCTCACCAACTAAGTATGGTGGTGAGAGATGGTCTTATATTTGATGGATGGTGAATCCATGTGAGGATTCATATCCATGGTCATGTAATTATTTGTGGGTGTTTATGTGCTTTGATTATTTGCCTATGCTTGGTATGATTTGCATGATTTATTGCTTTTGATTATGGCATGCTTATGGTATATATGATGAAATATGTATATGTATGTCAAGATTTGATGATGGAAAGGAAATTGATTTTTGGTTCCAAAGACCAAGAGGAATTTTGGCCAAGACACCTCAAAATAGGTGTTCATAATTTAATATTTTCATGAATGATAAAATTAGATGATTAGAAAAGTAAGGAAAATAAACAAAGGGTTTGTTTTTCAAGAAGTAGTGTTCACGGTTTTGAGAAAAATTTTTATTGATTTATTTTGTGTAAAAACAAGAATGGAATTTAATGGAACTAAAGGATATTTTTGAATAAAAAGATTCTAAGTATTTTACAAATCATGAGTTTTAAATGAAACGAGCAATGAGTTGTTGATTTTAAGGATTTGCAAAGAAAGTGAAAAATGAAAATGAACAAATGAATTAGTTTTTAAGACTATGAGTCTCACGATTTTGTTAAAGAATTTTTAATGGTTTTGTTTGTGTAAAACCATATCAATTTAGAAGGAAAAATATTTGATGGTTTCAATGGTCAAGTATCACGGTTTTGAAGGTTTGTAATGTCTTGGTTTTATGAAACAAAGTGATTTTCAAAGTGAAAAATATAATTTGATTTAATACAAGGAATTTGGAAAGGGAATCAGAGTGTTTTATCACTTGAAAGATGGAATTTTGTTTATGAAAGACAAAAAGAGGTTGAAAGTGTTTGAACCTCAATTTATTTTGAAGAGAATTGATTTTGGAATTGATTTGAGAAAAATGGAGAATATAATAGTGATTTGATATTTTCTAACGTGTGACTCATCCTTTGGGTTTTGGAGAGCGTTAGTAAATTTTAAATAAGAAACATTGATTTAATTCCATCAAATGATGAATTTGTGGAATAAATTGCAAAAATGATTTTCTTGAGTAAGAAAATGTAGAAAATAATGTGAGTAGTCATATTATTTCGAGAAAGGTTGAAATGAGATTTTTGAAGGTTGAGAAATATTTTTCGTAATGGAATTATGGTGAAAAATGATTTACGTAACTTAAAAACATGATTTTTAAGCTACGCGATTTGAAAAACGTTTAAATATTTCCACGCGATTTGAAAAACGTTGAAATATTTCTACGCAATTTGGAAAGCGTTTAAATATTTTACGCATTTGAGATATTGTGGAAAAATCGCTACGCGATTTAAAAATGGTGGAATATTTTTATGTGATTGATGAAAATGTTAAAAAATCAATACGTGATTTGAAAATGTAACAGAAATGTTGTGAAATTGTGAAAACGTAACAGAAATGTTGCGCGATTGTGAAAACACGACGAAAGTGTTTTGTGACTATAAAAATGCGATAATATGATTTCGCTGTTGAATATACAGTATGATTACTGTTGGGTCAGTGTGTGGACCCTGATTATAAGATTATGAAATTAAACTGAGAATATGTCAATGTGTGGATCCTGAATATGAAATTGTGAATTTTGCCTGTGATTGGCATTGGTACATTGAATATGCATTGAAAAAATATGCATTATGGCATATGAGGAAATTGAACAAAATTGCATTGAGATATTCGTGCATTGAACAAAAATTTGATAGCTGATGCTATTGTGATCCTTGTGGTTAAAGAGAGAATGTGAATTGATAGTGAGGTCTGTGATGGATCTTGGGGGCGTCAAAGCGCGGCGGTCGACCAGTGGATATCTATCTGTGGGCTAAGGCTGGACCATAAGCCACTTGGCGATGCAGTCCGTTGCAACGCATTGACGATACCCGAAAATAACACGATTCTTTTCAAAAGCTAGACATTTGTTTGTGGGCTAAGGCTGGGCATTGTCTGTAGGCTAATCTGGAAGATTGTCTTTGGGCTAAGGCTGACAATTAATAGAGCATTCTTCTCGAAATTGTGAAAACCTCCATGGAGTAGGACATTGAGTCTACATGCATAACATATGCATAAATCTGAGTATTTATATCTGCATGATATGATAATTGAGGAATATTGGATGATAATAATGATAAATAATGTTGATGGCATTATTGTTAGTATTGTGTGATTTGAATTGATGAATACTTGGATATTGTTGAGGACATCATCGTGAATATTGAATGATATTTGAACTGATAAATAATTGGATGATGATAGTTGATTAATGTTGAGTACATTATTGGAATTATGGTATGATATATCTGTATGATATACTGTTTGTGTTATCTCTATGCTACCGTGTTGGTATTGGCGTAGATGATCTCACCTCTTTGTTATATTGTTTCGTTGTGCTTGTGTTGTAAAAAATTATATAATAGACGGAACGAGTTGTCTTAGATATGACGGGTGATAAATACTCTGAGATTGGTGACAACATTAAGGAGTAGCCATTCAAGATTCGATAGTATGCAGTGTAAATAAGGAACAGATGTCTGATGCATCAAGATCGATACAAGAAGAAATGAGTATGTTAAGTTTTACCGTTAGTGTTGTACCGTGCTATTAAGTAAGACCCGTGATAGGGTTTGCTACTGTTAAAAAAAGAGAGTCTGTTAGTTTTATGTTTCTCTTTAAATTGTTAAATATTAATTAGTGTCAATATTGTATATTAATCAGTTTAAATATATTTTCAGTAATACTTATGGATTTCAGTAAGTTTATATTTCTGTAATAAGAAATTTTAAAACTCACCTTTTATAACTCAAACCTTTTATGAACTTCTTTTCAGTTTGGGAGTTGGTAGTCAGAAATGTGATACCCTAAGGAGGGTGTTACATTAGTTGGTATTAGAGCACGGTTTGCGTCTTTTGGAGTTTGTGGTTAGGTCTATTTTGCTTGTGTTGTGTTCTCTGTGTGTTTTTGATTTCCGAAAGGAAACAATGTTGTTTGAAATGGTTACATCAGGTATCCATTTTATTTTGATTCGTCCGTCTTTGAAGAAAGGAAATAGCTCGTGGTAGACGTACGCGTGTGGAAGCAGAACGTGACAGTAACGATACGGTTGCAACTACGGGAGCAATGCGGAGAACAACTGACGTGATAGTACAACAAGAACAGAGGATCACCGAACAACGGGAATTGAAAGTTGAGGTTCAGGATCTGATGGAAGAGAATCAGTCTTGAAATACAAGATTTTGTAACTTTGGAATCTAGGTATGCCAAAGGAGGAATAATGGGAAAGTAATTGATTTTAGTGAAAAAAGTAGTTACGATCACTAGGAAAGTAGCAGCAGCAACAAATGTGTGAAGAAAGTGTTTGTAGCAGTAAACCCAGTTGGACCGTGACGTCTTTATTATTATGTAAAAGATGTGGAAAAGAGGGCACTTAATGAGGGATTATAAGTCCAAGGAAATAATTTATTTCAAGTACGGAAAGTTTGGACACATTTACAGATATTGTGTTCCATTGTAAACAGAGTTTTCTGTTAGTAAAATATCAGCTAGTAGGTATAGTCAATACGTCGAATGGAACGGGAGTGTTCTGAGCTGAAGACATAAACAAAGAAGACTATATTGTAAAAGGTAATTCTTTATCTATTCTTTATAGCATATGATTGAGTAGATCAATTATATGTTGTTGTTATCTGTGTCTTCGTGATTTTCTGATTTGTTTATTTATGTTTCTATAACTAGCCTATCGAGCTACTCAAGTTATTCAAATTATCCTATTGTTGTTATGAATCAAATTTTTGTGTTAGTTAGATCTATTTATCTCTTTCATAAACAGAGGTGTTCTTTGAAAATGGATTGGTTATTTTCCGATCATATCCTATGAGATTGTCACAATAAAGTGTTAGTATTCTAGAAAATTTGTTCTTAAATCGGGTTATATCAAATTCTTTGTTGGATATGTCCAGTACCATATCAGATAGTTTTGCTATCTTTCATAATGTTTTTCATGTATTGCAAATTGCAAGAAGAAAGAATATTTTGCAAGAAAGAATATTCCTATTTATATCCATGTCATAGTATCAGAGTGACGCAGCGAAAATGTGGTGGATTCTTCAAAAGTTAAAAATGGTAACAGAAATCCATAGAAAAATTTATTGAGATATTTTCTAAGATCGTAGGACTTCTTACCTAGCTTACTAGAAAGAATTAAGTGTTTGTATGGACTGATGCATACAAGGAGAATTTTTAGGAGTTGAAATATGTTTGAGTACTTTTCTGTATTAGTTTTGTCTAATCTCAGTAAACCATTGGAGGTGTACTATGATGTATTATATCGGAGCTTAGGATATGAGCTTATGCAGAATAGAAGAGTTGTAGGGTATGATTTTAGGAAATTGAAGGTACATGAGAAAAACTATTCTACGCAAGAATGGAAGTTGGTAGCCGCTATGTTTGTATTAGAAGTATGGAGATACTTTCTTTATGGAGTAAAATTTAACATTTTCAGTAATTATAGAAATCTAAGATATCTGTTAGATCAGGAGAAGTTGAATGAGAGACAGAATTTTTATTGGTTAAAATCGTTTAGAAGGATGTAAGTGGAGAAGCAATATAAGAGTTAGAGGATAAGATAAAAGAACAATATCCATATTTATTCTGAGGATATGACATCAGGTTTATCAAATTTCGAGGACGAAATTTCTTTTTAGAGGGGGAGTATTGTAACACCACAAATTTCCTAAATATTTGACAGTGATTTTGATAGTTAACAGAATTCTACTGTTTAGTGATTTCTGTGTACTGTAAAATTATTTTGAGTATTCCATCAGTGTATTTGATCATTTTGAGTGATTTACTCCATGTCAAAAAAATAATAATTTTCGGGCCAGGGGAAATCTTTATGCATTTATTTCTCTTGATTGTTAATTATTTTTAACAATCTGACTTGATTTTCATACGTTTTCTAATATTTGTGATTTTTGTGGATGATTATAATTTTTTAGATTTATCAGATTGTTTTTGGTCTGTTTGTGGGCCCAGGTGGCCTTGCGTGGGCCCAAGTGGGTCCCGCAAAGTGAAAATTTTTCTACGCATAGAAAAATTTGTACTGTTTAGACGGAGACAGGGGATCTTACTAAACCTGAATCCGGAAATAGTTTTAGAAAATTTCTTTTACTGTGTTTTGTACTGTATTTAATTATCGGGTGATAAAAATACAATAAATATATTCTTTCATGGGGTTATAGCAGATAAAAAATAAATATTGTACTGCTTAGTCAACATTAATGGTTATGACAACTTTTGACGGGCCAATAGGAAGCAAGTTTAATTTTTGAAAACTTTGGATATCAACCGTCAATTTAATCAATGGTGGAGAATTAGTCTAATAAAATGGCTAGGACCATTTATAACCGTTGGATTTAGATTTAAATCAAGAGTGGAGATTTGATCTTATAAAGTGGCTAAGACCATTTGTGATTGTTGGATTTGGATTTAATCAACGGTGGAGATGGATCAATTATGACCATTGGATTTGGATTTAATCAATGGTGGAGATTTGGTCTTCTAAAATGGCTATTGACTAATTATGACCTTTGGATTTAAAGTTTGAAGGAGTAATCTTGACCCTTCATTTTTAAGATGTATCTAATGGCTAGGATTTCAAGGAGAAAGATCTAATGGCCTAGATTAAGTCTTCTAATCAAAAGTCTACCTTAATCCTAACCATTGATCTAATCAATGGCTTAAATTGCTCTAAATGGTGGCTAGAAAAGATGACAACTTTATGAATGCATAATGCATGGAGGAGGGAAGGTTTTTTGTGTTGTTTATGAGCTTAAGGAAAAAGTTTGAAGACATTATTAGATGTCTTGGTCAATTATGCATCATTATTGATCATTTTGCACTCAAGGAGAATGCATGAAGAGGGGGGGACGATTTTTGTGCTTGTTTAGGAGCTAAAGCAAAGTTGAAGACCATTATTAGTTGTCTTGGTCACTTATTGATCATTCTTGATCATTTCCTTCAAGCAAGCTCTTCAAAAAAATTTCTCTCCTTCTCCTCCAAGCTAGCACACGGCCATGATCATCAAATCTACCCTTCATTACTCAAAAATTTTATCCAACCTAGTTTCTTGAATCCTTACCTTATTCTAAGAACATCTCTAGTTATGAGTTTTCACAAAATCATTCATCTTGAGTTTCAAATCCAAGCTTCAAGTTTCTATCAAAAAGGGTAAAGTTCATATTTCTTCACCCAATCTTTTAGTTTTGATTTTCTAAGCCATGATTGAACTATGGTTTATCTATTTCTACACTTTTTATTGATTGTAACATTTGTTTATGATTTTTAAGAATTTTTCCATGGAGCTCTATGAAATTGGTAGGAAGGAAAACTAAGTGTTTTCATTTCAGTTTTCATTTCATTCTTTATCCTAGCCAAGTTTAAGAAGTCTTTCTTTCACAAAAATCAAAAACTTCATCCTTGTTTTTCAAGAGGAATTTCGGTCATACCACCCAAAATCACCATCCAATCTCTTTTAATTTCATCTAACCATAGATCTTGAATCTACATGATATTCTAAGCAACTTTCATGTTGGAGACTTTCTCTAAATCATTCATCTTCAACCTTGTTCTTCAAGCTAAAGATTGAAGCTTTATTGGTGAAGTTTGTTAATCTTCACTTTTCTTTTGATTTTCAAGGTTCTAACCATGATTCTAATCCATGGTTTTCTTATTCAAGTCTTATATATTGATTATGTGTGTGTTTTGTTTTGTATTTGAGAAGCCTTTGATGGTGAAGGACTTGGAAAAAGAAGCAAAACAAGGAGCTTTTGAGGTTCTTCAAAAGATAAGAGGGAGATTCATCTCACCAACCAAGTATGGTGGTGAGAGATGGTCTTATATTTGATGGATGGTGAATCCATGTGAGGATTCATATCCATGGTCATGTAATTATTTGTGGGTGTTTATGTGCTTTGATTATTTGCCTATGCTTGGTATGATTTGCATGATTTATTGCTTTTGATTATGGCATGCTTATGGTATATATGATGAAATATGTATATGTATGTCATGATTTGATGATGGAAAGGAAATTAATTTTTGGTTCCAAAGACCAAGAGGAATTTTGGCCAAGACACCTCAAAATAGGTGTTCATAAATTAATATTTTCATGAATGATAAAATTAGATGATTAGAAAAGCAAGAAAAATAAACAAAGGGTTTGTTTTTCAAGAAGTAGTGTTCATGGTTTTGAGAAGAATTTTTATTGATTTATTTTGTGTAAAAACAAGAATGGAATTTAATGGAACTAAAGGATATTTTTGAATAAAAAGATTCTAAGTATTTTACAAATCATGAGTTTTAAATGAAAAGAGCAATGAGTTGTTGATTTTAAGGATTTGCAAAGAAAGTAAAAAATGAAAATGAATAAATGAATTGGTTTTTAAGACTATGAGTCTCACGGTTTTGTTAAAGAATTTTTAATGGTTTTATTTGTGTAAAACCATATCAAATTTGAAGGAAAAATATTTGATGGTTTCAATGGTCAAGTATCACAGTTTTGAAGGTTTGTAATGCCTTGGTTTTATGAAACAAAGTGATTTTCAAAGTGAAAAATATAATTTGATTTAATACAAGGAATTTGAAAAGGGAATCAGAGTGTTTTATCACTTGAAAGATGGAATTTTGTTTATGAAAGACAAAAAGAGGTTGAAAGTGTTTGAACCTCAATTTATTTTGAAGAGAATTGATTTTGGAATTGATTTGAGAAAAATGGAGAATATAATAGTGAGTTGATATTTTCTAACGTGTGACTCATCCTTTAGGTTTTGGAGAGCGTTAGTAAATTTTAAATAAGAAACATTGATTTAATTCCATAAAATGATGAATTTGTGGAATAAAAGCATATTTAACACATCCAATATATTTAAGATCACAAATCAAGCATCAATCCAATTTAAGAATGTATAAACATACAAAATCACTAAATAAAGTGAGCATACAAAGATAGATTTCTCCATCAACAACACACAAAAGTCTTCTCACCCCCAATAAATAGTTGAAGTGAGTAATCTTCCTCTTACCTAAAGGAAGAACACGAAATTGGGCTCCTCTTTTCTTCTTGGTGAATTCAGTTTTGGGGTCCAAAAACCCTAAAAATCTCAAGACAAAGAATAAACATCAATGGTTGAAAAAGAATAGATCCATGGCCATCAATGAGGCCATGAAGCATGAAAATGAAGAGAAGAAAGAAGAAAAATGAAAACTTTACCTTAAAGTTTGAAGCTTTGTCTTGGATGACAATAGAGGATAAGTTGGTTTTTGAGAAAAACCCTCCAAATAGAAGTTGTAGAGGACGTTGGGGGAAGTGTAGAAATGATGTTTATGAAAATAAAAGTGAAGAAAAATAATCACAATGGTGGCTAGAAATTTCATGGTTGAGAGGAGGAAGAAGAGAGAAGGAAGAGAGAAAATAGAGGTGAAGATGGAAAATGAAGAAACTTTCTAAATAAAGAAGGTAGAAGAAGTAAAGGTGAGTGTAGAAATGAGCTTGGTGAAGAGAAAAGATGAAGAAAAATGGTGGAGGATGGGGCTGCAATTTCGGATTGGAGAGGGAGAAGAAGAGAGAAGGAAGAGAAAATGAAGAAGAAGAAAGACTAGAGAGAGAAGTGAATAGGTGAAAGTGGAGATATTTTGAGTGTGTTAGGTTAAGTATGTGGAACAAAATTTTGCTCCCCAAGGGTTAGAGTGCTACGACAATGAGAGGGAAGAGAGGGGTGGAAAGGCTTCTCCAACAAGCCAAGGGCATTGTTGTCCTTTGGTGGTCAAAGCTTCTCAAAGAAGCTTTGAAGAAAGTACACAAATTTGACAGAAGTGAATTGCATTAGGATACGGTGATAGGATTCCTAATGCATGCTATTACCCAATGGACAATTATTATAGTTGATAGAAGTCAGTGTTAATTGTCCAACGGATAAAAATTGCACAGCGATTTATTGCTCTGTCAGATCAAATTTCTCGAAAAATGTGAAACCTCGTAAACCATGTCCAGCCTCAGGTTTAGTAAGATCCCCAGTCGATGTTTTCACAGATCAAGGTTCTCGGGAAAAATATCTCATTTTCCAGGGCCCGCTTAGTTTACACGTAAAATGAGAAATAATGTTAAAATATTCTGCATTCTCAGAAAAATCTAGAAAAATTCACAAAAAATTCAAATATTATAAAATGATCATTTATCATGAAATTATTAATTTTAGGGATGTTATCTCGGCTCCGCTCAGTGTGCACGTAAAATAAAAAATAATATTAAAATATTTCACGTTCTCAGAAAAATACAGAAAAATTTCCAAAAATTATAAATATTATAAAACAACTATTTATCATTAAATTATTAATTTTTGGGATGTTACAACACTCCCCTTCAAATAGAAATTTCGTCCTCGAAATTTTCATTCCTTAGAATAACACGGATGTAATTCCTTCATCTTCCCTTCCAACTTTCACATCGCGCTTCTAGTTGCATCAATTCATATCACCCTTACTAATGTGATCTCCCTGCCTCCGTGTTGCTTTGCTATCCTATTCTCGATCTTACTAATGTGATCTCCCTGCCTCCGTGTTGCTTTGCTATCCTATTCTCGATCTTTACAGGAAGTATTCCATGGGTCAAACTCTCTTTTAATCGTACTGTGTCCTGTTCTACTACATAGCTGGGTCAAGGATATACTTTCGTGATCATGACATATAGAAGATATCATGAAGATTTAAAAAAGAAGGATGACAAAATCAATTGGTAGATTATCGGACCAATCCGAAGTGGAATTTGATATAGTTCGAAGAATTTAGGAGTGAGTTTGCTGGCAACTCAGACAAGACGACACATATTTAGTAACGTCTCTCTTCATTTCTTACCATCACTACTTCTGTCTTGGGTCTTGATGCATCTTGGTCACTCTTCTGCTTCTCTTAAATTTCTCCCAACAGATCATCTAGAATAGTAACCATACCCAAACATACCTCATCCGGTGTCGTTTCCAATGACAACCACATGTTCTTGAATTACTCTACCAATTTCTTCTTCTTGGCTACCATAATGAAGATATTAGGCAGTTTCTGGTTCAAAACGTCCGCCATGATGTTCGCCTTTCTAGGACGGCACAAATACTAAAGGTCATACTCCTTCAAAATTCTAATCACCTTCACTATCTTGTGTTTAGCTCCCTTCTGTCGAATGAATACTTCTGGCCCTTGAGATTACTAAAGGCATCAGATGTTGCTCTATATGGAAAGCATCTTTATATTTTCACAATAATTATAACTGAGGTTAACTTCAAGCCATACGTTGGGTAATTTTCTTCATGCACCCTCAACTATCTCGAGGCGTAAGTCACAACTTCCCACCTTTGCATGAGTATACATCCTAGACCTTGATGTGAAGCATCATAAAATATTTCAAGTGTTCCATTGAGATCGAGCAAAATCAAAACTGGAATTTTCGCTCAACCCTTGAAAACTTTCTTCACATGTGTTGGTCCATAAAAGTTTGATTCTCTTCCCGTAAACTACATAAGAGATTCCACAATCTTGGAGAGCTCATCGATGCTCCTTCGACAGAACCCAGCTAACCCTGTAAGTTATGAGGGTATCATGGTCTCCAGTTCTTCCCATTACAAGACTGCTTCAACTTTTGACGGACTCACAGCAATCCCTTCATTTGAATTCTCATGACTCAAACTGAACCTCCTCAAACAAGAATTCATACTCTGATACTTAGGCATCCGCCCCTTCTCTTTTAAAGTCTAGAAAACTAGATCGAGATGTCCAACATGTCTCTCCACGCGTTCGAGAATAAATCAGAATGTCGTTGATAAAGACAATAACAAATCTGTCTAGATAAGGACGAAAATTTTGATTCATGTTATTCATGAACACGACAAGAATATTTGTCACTTCGAACAGCATCACGAGATACCCATAACGCCCCAATAGCGTGTTCGAAAAATCATTTTGGGAACATTTCCAATTTCCTATGAACTAAATGATGACAAGAATATACATCTATCTTGGAGAGAATAATGACTGCTTTCTCGCTGATCCATCGAATCGTTCATCTTTATCCGAGGACACTTATCCTTAGTCGTAATCTTGTCCAATTGGTGACAATCTTAGTCTCACCGAGAAGTTCCACTATTCTCCTTAACTGATGGCACCGTAGTTCATCACGCGAAACTTTTTGACTATGAGAGTGACACTTATATTCCCCTAGCTTTTGTCCTCTAAGGAAGACATTAACATGTACCCTCAGGCTCCTTTTCCTTATAAAGCTCCAACCTTGTTTGCCATTACAAATTCAAAAGTCTTGGTCTCGAAAACCACTAAGGTTTTCATTAGGATGATTAAGCAAGATACGACTAGAAAATGATCGATCAATTCCTGAAATCATAAACTCTAATAGGTATAACTTTGGGTATGCAAGTCAGATCAACAAAAGATTCGACTTTTAATAGAAACAGGATAAAGTAAACAAACTTGATTGTCAACGACAAGTCTTGGTAATAGAGATAAAAGTAATTGGGTCAAAGCTAATGAAAATACAGATGAATCCAAATGATACATACAATTACAAATTATAAAAGGAGGGGTTACCCCCAAAATTATACAGCACAATTATGGGGTCGTCACTTGAGGCATAATCTCCATTGTTTAGATCTTCAAACTTAGGGGTCTCAGCACTACCCAGAGTATAAATTTTGCTTTCTGCCTGCGGTTCCACAGCCCTTGCAGCGTTGACTAAAGAATCTACCTTCACTTGGTTGCAGTTATGGGAAACGTGTCCAGGCTTTCCACATTTAAAACAGATGATTCCTACAATTGTGCAATCCCTCGTTAGGTGTTCCTTTCTGCACTTGCGACAAAACATTCTCTTGGTCTTACATTCCTTTGTTGAGTGGTTCTTTCCACATTTCTTACATTTTGGCAAAGATGTCAAGGTCTGACTGGATCTACTACCACTAGCACTTTCCCCATGAGTTGGATGTGGCTGTCGCTTTCCTGACAATCAGGAGTATGGTTTTCGCTTGAATTGTTTAGCCTTTCTATTATTCCTCTTGTGGAATCTAAGCGGTCCATAATTGTCCCAAGTCTGACTTTCCTTCAACAGATTCAGAACCTTAACCTCTAGTTCTCGTTGTTGTGCGACCCTCTGATCTTGGTGAGTTATCACATCAGTTATTCTTTGTACTTCTTCTGCAGTCACAATCACGCTTCCATTGTCTTGTCTTGGGCCCACATGCGCACGTCTACCACGAGCCATTGACTTTCTTCAAAGACAGACAAAACATAACACAACAAAACAAACATAATTATTTCAAACAACATTGTCTCCTTTCGAAGATCAAACACACAAAATCACACAATTCAAACAAGACAAATTCAATTCATGCATCCTAATAGTCTCCAACTCGAGCTTCTTCGTTCTGCCTTCTATGGCATAGTCTCTTACAAGTCATCAACTTCCACACAGCTTTTCAAACCAAACTTGCGCCAGTCATTCCTTTCTCTAGAAGATCGATTCCCCAAACCTTTTGATCTCCTTACAAAAAGAATTCCTATTTTCCTAGTACTGCAAGCCTAGGTGAAGTCATAGTTTCCTGTACACATAGAACATTTCATATTGAGTAGGCCAGTCCTCAATATCATGCAACTGTATAACAGTAGCTACTAACGTTCAACCTACAGCAAGCCATGCATTCCTTTCCCATCATCTCAATCAAGAGATAAGGAAATGCACAACATACAAGAATTCTAATATGACTAAACATAGCAAGTCCATAACCAGGCTCAATAGGATGAACTGCTCTGATACCACCTAGTGCAATGCACCTAGATATAATAACCACGGCAAAATCGTCATTGTACCACAATTACTAAATCCAAGCGTGTCACAGTCTCAACAGTAGTAATTTCAAAATAACTTATTTCCATTGTGCATAAGTAGAAAATAAGAGCCTCGAATGAAACATATTTATTATCTAACCATTTAATACAACCACTGAAGGAAAAAAAACAAAAAAAAACATATTTTATATATAGTACATCTGTCTTTAACACAAGGTACTGATAAGATAACACTAAACAGTTGAGATATGAATCTTGAGAGATGAGATTTTGGAGCAGATTTCTACTATTTTTAAGACAATAGGTATTGTACATAAAATAATATTATAATAATTCAAAATTATTTTATTGCACAGTTAAATCCTAAAAATTAAAAGATTAATATTCATATCACTCGGAATTGGGTTTAGTAAGATCCCCTAGCTCTGAATAATTAAAATAAGATTTCCCTGGCCCGAAAATTATTATTTTCTTGACTTAGAGTAAATCACACAAATCACTCAAATATAATCACGATACAGTCAAATAAATTTTATAACTTACAGAAAAACACAAAACAGTACATTTTGGACAATACTGTCATTTATCCAAAAGTTAGGGTATTATAACTCTCCCCCACTAATAAAAATTTCGTCCCTGAAATTTGTCGTACATTAGAACAGTTGAGGGTATTGCTCCCTCATCTTATCCTCTAGCTTCTAAGTAGCATCTCCCGTTACGTCATTCCATATTACCTTTACCAGCTCAATCATCTTCCCTCGAAGCTGCTTCACTCTCCTGTCCTCAATCTTAACAGGAAGTGTTTTATACGCAAATTATCATTTAGCTGCACTTCATCGGGCTATATAACATGTGTCAGATCGAGAATATATTTTCTCAATTGAGACACATAGAATACATTATGTAGATTGGATAGAAAAGGCGGTAAAGCTATCTGGTAGGCTACAGGACCTATCCGACGAATAATCTGATAAGGTCCAATGAACTTAGGAGTGAGCTTATTGGATTCAATAACTCTCCCGACACTAGTCATAGGTGTTACTCTTAAGAATACATGCTCACCTTCCTCAAATTCAAGAGGTCGCCTTCATTTATTAGCATAGCTCTTTGACGAGCGCCGAACTCAGTCAAAATTATAACTGAAGTTATTACATAAATTTGCAGTATAGAGAACAACACCGGATCGTCTCCTCAAGGATCGTAAATGTAATTTAATCAAATTAAGTTAAGTTAGAAAGGGGGTTTTGATGGTTCAAGGATCACAGTGACAAGATTTAAAAAGAAATAACAATTAGAAGAACAGTCAATTCAGAAATCTATCTGAGATTGGGTGGATTCAATCATAAACCTTTCAACAAACACTTGAAGCACATTTGAATGGTTAACTTGGATCTAACCGAGATCTCATCATTAGATCCAGAATTCACACTAGACAATCGTCCAGAATTCAATTGACAAGTGATAAACACAAATCTGCAATCGCACCATTCATGTAGATATATGTCAATTTAAGCACCGAATTCAATTAACCTAGGCACCAATCAGTAACCTAACCTCTTCAATTATGTGATTAGTTTAGATCAATCAGTTCTAAGTTTCATCACAAATTTCAATCTTCAGTTATGTGATTAATTCAGATCAATCAGTTCTAAGTTTCATCACAATACTTAATCTTAAACCAAGATCAAATTAGATCAAACATAAACAGAATCACCATTCATGTATTCAAGATCAAGAAAACAGAAGAAGAAGAAGAAGAAGAGAAGAGGAATTCAAATATAAATCAAATACATTACATAACCAAGGTCTCAAGAATCCAAACCATAATATCTTCAAGAGTCCCGAATTGACTGAAAGTAACTTAGCTCTCCATTACAATGAAGGAAATCATCAAAATATACAAGAGCTATGAGAAACTATGAAGAAACAAGAAGAAACTATAAGAGAATTGAAGGAGAACACAACTTATTGTTAATGATAACCAATGGTGCCCTTTTATAGAAGTCTAGGGTAACAAAATGACAAAGGGGAGTGGGTGGATGAGTGGGTTGGTGAGAGGAGTGGTCGAATGGGTTGGTGAGTGGGTTGGTGAGAGGAGTGGTTGAGGACAAAAATTTTGACGCCTGATTTGGAAGCCAAAAACGACTAACTATACTTCAGATCCATGAAAAGTACTCTTCATGAAAGTTGTAGATCTTTGTCTTGGCTATAACATGCATATCTGGATTGTCTAATTTGGCTTCCTGCAGCCCAAGATATGGCCCAAATACCACAGGTCACTCAAACTCAACTTCAGCACCTCTATTCCGACTTGCAGGCTCAAACTGACCCATTAGACTTCATTTTTTCAAAAAGTGTTCCTCATGAAAGTTGTTTATTTGGGTCTTAACTATCAACTGTCCAAATTTCAGCCCATCTCCATTATTACAGCTTGGGATATGATTTTATGAGTGCACACCATTCGGATTCTAGTGATAGAACCCGTATTCTGACTTCCATGTAAACTTAGGTCCCTTAGACATCTGTTTCGGACTTCTAGCTCTTCATCAAAGTTGTAGAGCTTCCTCCTAGCTTTCCTACAAGGTAAAATTCATGATTATCAGATATCATAAACTCAAGTTATGGCCAAAATATAGAAACAGTATCAAGTCTCAATAATGCTGAAAATATTTAATTAGGACCAATTTGAGCTTAAACTCACAAAATCATACCAAACTCAATCAATTAAGAATATGGAGAGTGTAAATGACTAAACATAAGGGTTTCTTAATGAATAAAATATGTGAATATCAAATCCCCCCACACTTAGCTTTTTGCACTCCTGGGCAAAACTCAAGACCAAAACAAGGACATAAGAGATTATCAAAAATTTAAATTCCAAAGACATTCAAGAGCCCAAAATTTTACAATCAAGAAGAACAACCAAAGGTTCAAGGGATCAAAACATTCATGAGTTAACAATTCTCCACATCTCAAACTAACAAGCAAGGTATCTTCAACATGAATCGAGAATGATAGATCTTCACAAGATTCCCTCTCAATCTCTTAAGTGTTTAAAAGGTAGGTATTTTACTCAATTCAACCCATGAAAATTGTACTACTATAAGCTTGTTTATCTTCTACTTCTCCACTACTCAAAACACATGCACACACAAATCATGAGGACTTTATTCAAGGTTGTATTGAGGTCAAGGTAACAGAAGAGGATAAAATGGATATGAGAAGATAAATACCAAAGAGAATAAAAGCAAATGAGAGCTGAGTTCAAATAACAAGCATAAAAGTTCATCCAACTCTAACGTATATCCCTTTACATATTCATTTCCCAATCCTTTTCTCTTTTTCTTTTCTTTTTTTTTTTTTTTTTTTTTTTTTTTTTTATTTTTTTAGGCACTCTTTCCTTTTTCAACAACCATTTTGTACACACACCCCCACACTTGTTCAAAAACTCATCCATTAACCAAGCTAATGTTCTTTTATTCCCTAAGGTAAAGTAAGAACATGATTTTTCATTTAAGGCACATAATGAGCTAGAAACAAGGAATGGTCAAATAAGCTCAAAGGGGTTAAGAAAATGAAAATATACAAGGTTGGCTATTTGGTTAAACTAGCTAATTAAGAAAGAGGGCCTCAATCATGTTCATGCATGCAAGTGAAATGTAGCCTAAAAAAGAATCAAAGCAAGTTCTAGAGTGGTCATTAACATGAGTGAAAATCACACAAGAAAGAAGAGAATGACATAAATGTTGAATCCATCCATTAGGCTCAAAATCTCACAAGGTATGCATCCATCAAACTCAATTCATCAATTCAATCATCCATCACCAAGCATATCAATTCAAGAAGGGAGAAAACTTATTCAATCATGCAATGAACCCCTTTTTTTTTAACAAAAAGAAACATGCTAAAATCTCTCCCCCACACTTAATATAACATTTCCTTCAATGTGAAAGAGAGATATAGAAAAGAGCAACACAACCTGATGAGGGGCGAGATAATGGCAAGCAGAAAAGATGCATAAGAATCAAAGCTGCAACAGAACTCTGCCATTGGTAATGAAGTATATGTGCATCTTCTCGGTTTGCGAAAACCATTCCCAAAGATCTTGAAAACAAATCTAGTTAGGTCGCCTCCCAATAAGCGCTTGTTTAACGTCGTTAGCTCGACGTTGGGACACTTCTTAGTGATCTTTATAATGTGGATGGTAAAAGCTCATCACTTTCACTTCCACATTTTTCGGCTTGAGATGGTGTCCATTGGTCTTATTAAGTGAGGTTAGTGAAAAGACTCCACCAGGATCCCATTGGTTGAAACGTGATAACCAAGTTATGGTTGACACAACATTATAGCTTTCACTAGGGTCCCATTGGTTGAAGTGTAATGACCAAGTTAAGCTTGAAGCATGAGGGCTCCCATTGGGCTCCCATTGGTCTTTCTTAATTTCCTTGACTTCACCAATGGCATGCAACACGTGTAATTTAGCAATTCTGCTTTCATTGATTATATTATACTATGACCCAAAAACAAAATCCACTTCAGTAGTTACTGTCATATGCTGCCTTTCCTCCTTCTTTGAAAATTCCTCAATGGCCTTCAACTCCACCTCCCTATGTGTTATAGACTCTGCAACTGCATTGCTAATAAACCCTTCAATATCATTAGATGCTGCATAAATAGAATCATCAACTTTCAAATATGCAGAAATCTCAACACACATAACACATTCTATATTACCGTCACAATCAGTACATGAGTTGCAATTGATAGAATCATTAAAACCAATAAAATCAGGAAATTCAGCACACAACTCATCATGAGTTTCCTCAACTAAATCTGCAGGTAAATCAATATGACAATTAGAATGCAGGGAGTTAGGAATTGTTTGGGAAGAGAGTTGGTCTGACTCTTGACTTCTCAATTCATTAACAGTGATTGTCAACTGCTCAATTTGGGTTGTTAAATCCTGAATAGTGGTAGTGAAATTCTGTTGGAACTCAATTTGGGTTTTCATCAAGTCTTCTAATGAAGGCTCAAGTTTTGTGGTTATTGGACTTGTTATCTATTGAAATAGCTGCTCATATTGCAATGATTGTTGCTGTTGTGATGCCAGTTTACTATATCCCAGATCCGGATAGTCTCTCCAGCCAGGGTTGTATGTGTTGAAGAAAGGATCATAACTTTGTTGCTGCTACTGGAACTGTGGTTCATCAGGAAAATAACCAGCTGTTGTAACAAATTGATTTGGAAAAACAGAACTACCATACTGAAGTGTAGGGCATGCATATGTGGGGTGAGATGAACAAAAACAAATGTTACACACAAGTGTAGCTTCTGCCTCGCATTGTGATTGTTGTCTCACTACTATATGTCTTACCAAAGAAGTCAACTCCTCAAGTTTTGACTCCATTATGCATGGTCCATTGTATCCTTAAAATGTAACAGAATGCAACAAAATGACAATGAAAGAAAAAGAAAAAAAAAGAGTTAGTATGATAATTTAAAAGAATTATATCACATTTACGGTTCCCCGGCAACGGCGCCAAAATTTTGACGAGCGCCGAACTCAGTCAAAATTATAACCGAAGTTATTACCTAAATTTGCAGTATAGTGAATAACACCGGATCGTCTCCTCAAGGATCGTAAATGTAATTTAATCAAATTAAGTTAAGTTAGAAAGGGGGTTTTGATGGTTCAAGGATCACAGTGACATGATTTAAAAAGAAATAACAATTAGAAGAACATTCAATTCAGAAATCTATCCGAGATTGGGTGGATTCAATCATAAACCTTTCAACAAACACTTGAAGCAAATTTGAATGGTTAACTTGGATCTAACCGAGATCTCATCATTAGATCCAGAATTCACACTAGACAATCGTCCAGAATTCAATTGACAAGTGATAAACACAAATCTGCAATCGCACCATTCATGTAGATATATGTCAATTTAAGCACCGAATTCAATTAACCTAGGCACCAATCAGTAACCTAACCTCTTCAATTATGTGATTAGTTTAGATCAATCAGTTCTAAGTTTCATCAAAATTTCAATCTTCAATTATGTGATTAATTCAGATCAATCAGTTCTAAGTTTCATCACAATACTTAATCTTAAACCAAGATCAAATCAGATCAAACATAAACAGAATCACCATTCATGTATTCAAGATCAAGAAAACAAGAAGAAGAAGAAGAAGAAGAAGAGGAATTCAAATATAAATCAAATACATTACATAACCAAGGTCTCAAGAATCCAAACCACAATCTCTTCAAGAGTCCCGAATTGACTGAAAGTAACTTAGCTCTCCATTACAATGAAGGAAATCATCAAAATATACAAGAGCTATGAGAAACTATGAAGAAATAAGAAGAAACTATAAGAGAATTGAAGGAGAATACAACTTATTGTTAATGATAACCAATGGTGCCCTTTTATAGAAGTCTAGGGTAACAAAATGACAAAGGGGAGTGGGTGGATGAGTGGGTTGGTGAGAGGTGGTTGAATGGGTTGGTGAGTGGGTTGGTGAGTGGAGTGGTTGAGTGGAGTGGTTGAATGGGTTGGTGAGTGGAGTGGTTGAGTGGGTTGGTGAGAGGAGTGGTTGAGGATGAAAATTTTGACGCCTGACTTGGAAGCCAAAAACGACTAACTATACTTCAGATCCATGAAAAGTACTCTTCATGAAAGTTGTAGATCTTTGTCTTGGCTATAACATGCATATCTGGATCGTCCAATTTGGCTTCCTGCATCCCAAGATATGGCCCAAATACTGCAGGTCACTCAAACCCAACTTCAGCACCTCTGTTCCGACTTGCAGGCTCAAACTGACCCATTAGACTTCATTTTTTCAAAACGTGTTCTTCATGAAAGTTGTTTATTTGGGTCTTAACTATCAACTATCCAAATTTCAGCCCATCTCCATTATTATAGCTTGGGATATGATTTTATGAGTGCACACCATTCGGATTCTAGTGACAGAACCCGTATTCTGACTTCCATGTAAACTTAGGTCCCTTAGACATCTGTTTTGGACTTCGAGCTCTTCATCAAAGTTGTAGAGATTCCTCCTAGCTTTCCTACAAGGTAAAATTCATGATTATCAGATATCAGGAACTCAAGTTATGGCCAAAATACAGAAATAGTGTCAAGTCTCAATAATGCTGAAAATATTTAATTAGGACCAATTTGAGCTTAAACTCACAAAATCATACCAAACTCAATCAATTAAGAATATGGAGAGTGTAAATGACTAAACATAAGGGTTTCTTAATGAATAAAATATGTGATTATCACTCATCTGTTGGCTTTGAGTCGTCCTCATCTTCTCCTGAATCATTTTCACCTTTTCCGTAGTTTGTTGCACAAGATCTGGTCCAATGGTCATACTCTCCCCATCTTGATACCAACACAAAGGTGTTCGGCATCGTCATCCATATAGCGCCTCATAGGTTGCCATCCTTATACTTGAGTGAAAACTATTGTTGTAGGTGAATTCAATCAAAGACAAGAATTCATCCCAACTCCCTTGTTTTTCCAACATACAAGCACACAACAAATCTTCCAACGACTGTATTGTTCTCTCTGTCTGACCATCAGTTTGCGAGTGATTAGCAAAACTCAATCGCAGTTTAGTTCTCATGGCTTCTTGCAAACTTCGCTAGAACCTTGACGTAAACCTCGGATCTCTATTAGAAACTATACATGTAGGTACACCATGAAGTCTAACAATTTCGCTGATGTACATCTGGGTTAATCTTTCCAACGAATACTTAATATTGATCGACAAGAAGTGTGCTGACTTCGTAAGCCTATCAACTATAACCCATATAGAATTATGTCCTTTCCTTATTCTTGGCAATCCGGTAACAAAATCCATCGAGATACTATCCCATTTCCATTCTGGAATAACTAAAGGTTGTAACATACCGGTAGGTCTTTGATGTTCCACTTTTGCCTTCTGACAAACGAGACAAGACGCCACACGTTCAGCTACATCTTTTTTCATCCTTGGCCACCAAAACATCTGCTTTAAGTCTTGATACATCTTAGTCATCCCCGGATGCATACTCAAATCAATAGTATGAGCTTCATCCAAAATTGCTTTCTTAAGGTCAGGATTATCAGGCATACAAATTCTTCCCTCAAATCTTAAGATTCCATCATATTCTTCCTCTACCGTCGCCTTATGACCTTGCTTCAAAAATTCCTTTTCATTCTGTAAAAACGAATCTTCATCCTATTTTTCTGGAATTACTTCCAGCAAGTCATTCAAACTCACAACCTTGCCTAGACGAATCTTTCCTAGTACCAATTCCACTAATAACCATAGATCTCTAAATTGGTTAATCAATTCCTCCTCCTTTATCATCATTATAGAAACACCGATTACCTTCCTACTCAAGGCATCCGCCACCACATTCGCCTTTTATGGATGGTATTGAAGTTGAAAATCATAGTCCTTCAAAAATTCCAACCATCGCCTCTGCCTCATGTTCAATTCCTTTTGATCAAACAAGTATTTCAGACTCTTATGATCGCTAAAGATATTGAACATAGCTCCATATAGAAAATGCCTCCACACTTTCAATACGGCTAGTTCCAAATCATGTGTTGGATAGTCCTCCCATGGACCTTCAACTGTCTTGAAGCATAAGCCACCACATTCCTGTTCTGCATCAACACACATCCTAACCCCTGGTAAGAAGCATCACAATACACCTCAAAAGATTTGTTAGGATCCGGTAAAATTAGCACTAGTGCAGTCGTCAATCTTTTCTTTAACTCTTGGAAACTCGCTTCACGTTCCTCCGTCCAATCAAAAGCTTGACTCTTCCTTGAAAGCTGCGTAAGTGGTCCAGCTATCTTGGAAAAACCTTCAATAAACCTTCGATAATATCCAGCCAATCCAACAAAACTTCGGACTTCCGTCACTGTCTTAGGCCTTTCCCATTGCAAAATAGTCTCCTCCTTCGATGGGTCCACCACAATACCTTCCTTGGAAATCACGTGACCTAGAAATTGAACCTCTTCCAGCCAAAACTCACACTTGGCCAGCTTCACATATAGCTTCTTTTCTTTCAAAATCTAGAGAACTATACTGAGATGTTCAGCATGCTCTTCTTGACTTTGAGAGTAGATTAGAATGTCATCGATAAAAACAACGACAAATCTGTCTAGATATGGATGAAAAATCCTATTCATATAGTTTATGAATATTGCAGGAGCATTCGTCACTCCAAACGGCATCACTTGATACTCATAATGCCCATAACGAGTTCGAAAAGCTGTCTTAGGTACATCATCTACCTTGACACGAATCTGATGATAACCTGATCGCAGATCTATTTTAGAGAAAACAACTGCTCCCTTCAACTTGTCCATCAGATCGTCAATTCTCAGAAGTGGATACTTATTCTTTATCGTAACCTTGTTCAACTGACGATAGTCCACACAAAGACGAGAAGTTCCATCCTTCTTCTTGACTAGCAGTATTGGTGCTCCCCATGGTGAAACACTCGGTCGCATAAACTATTTTTCCAATAGTTCCTCCAATTGCTTCTTCAACTCTACCAATTCCGCTGGTGACATCCGATACGGTGCAATCGAAATAAGACCTGCTCTTGGTACCAAATTGAGAACTCGATCTCCCTTTCCGATGGTAAACCAGGTACATCATTAGGAAAAATCTTTGGAAACTCATTAACGATAGGAATAACACTCACATCTTCCCTACTCTTGACTTCTAGATAAGATAGTAACATATATCCCTGAGCTCCATCTCTTAATAATGATTTGACTTTAACAACAGTAAAAAATCCAGAACTCTTTTCCTTAGGAAAAACTATGGTTTTGTTTGCACAGTCTATCAGGATATGGTTAGAAGATAACCAATCCATTTCTAATATTACATCTATCTCAATAAGAAGTAAACAAATTAAATTGACCAAAAACACACGATCATTTGTGGTGATAGGACAATTCAAACATATCTTGGATGTAATAACGGGCTTAGCAGTCGGTGTAGAAACAATTAATTGAAAACTCAGAGAAGACACAGGCAGTTTCAATCGTTCCACACAATCATATGCAATAAATGAATATGTTGCACCCGAATCATATAGCACAGTCAGAAGATTACCTTCAATGACACCTTCCCCCTGAATAAGATCTTCAGACTGAGAAGCTTCAGTTCCAATCATCGTATATACTCGCCCTCCAGATCGCGACTGAGTAGCACGAACATTACTCACAGTAAGCTTCCTCTCCGACTGAGTGTAATCCTTAGAAACATGTCCAGGCTGTCTGCAATTGAAACAAATCGTTCCTCTGATCGAACAATCCTTAGATATATGGCCACTCTTTCCACACTTAAAACACCTTGGCGTAAACGCCATATTTTGACCAGCTCTATTACCACTAGAGCTTCCCCCAACAAGTGGACGTTGAGGCTGACTTCCCGGTGGTCTCGCATAAGGCTTGCACTGAAATCAGCTATTGTTGTGGCCTCCTCTTTGGAACCTAGTAGGTCCAAAGTTGCGATTTCTGGGATCTCGTGACGGCTCCAACTCTTCAAGTTGTCGACAGGTATCCATTAGAGTAGGAAACTCATTCATCCTCATAGGTAGCACTCCTCACTTCAGCTCTACCCTTAGTCCTTCCTCAAACTTATGGCACTTCCATGCCTCATCAGGTTGAATTTGAAAGTACCTTGAGAACTGTGACAAGCTCTCAAACTTAGCAGCATACTCCCCAACAGTCATGTTACCTTGACGCAGACCAAGAAATTCCATCTCCTTGGCATGTCGGGCACTAGCAGGAAAGTACTTCTCCAGAAATACTTCACTAAACACCTCCCAAGTAATTTCAGTTCCTTCAGCTTGCAATAATCGGCGGGTTCCTCTCCACCAATTCTCGCCATCTCCTCTCAACATAAAGGTAGCATACATCACCTTTCTATTATCTGCACACCCCATTCCTTCAAATACTCTTTCCAAGTCTTGTATCCAAAGACTTGCCTTCTCAGGGTCAAACTTTCCTCTAAACTACGGCTGGTTGTTGTGCCTAAACTCAGATAAATTCAGAGCATCAACAGTCGCATCTTGTTGTTGAGCTGCTCTCTGATTTTGTTGAGTAATTACTTCTGCCATTCACTACATGGCCTCAGCAGCTACAGTCATTGGGTCCACATTATGATTTACATTCGAACGCGTTCCCCTTCCGCCAGACATCTCTTTCTTCAATCATAACAAAACAAAGTTAGATGTATCTTTTCGGAAATAAATCTCAGAGAATCACACAACACAAGCAAAAACAGACCAACCACAACCTAAAAAGACTCTAACTTGGGCTCTAATACTAACTAATGTAACACCCTTGTGGGAATGTCACATTTTTTATGCAATAAAAATAAAATCTACCCAAGTTATAAAACGTTTAAAACATAAATAATATGAGTTGCAAAATTTTTCCTTTTATACATAATAACGTTAAATAAAATAACACGGAACATAAAATAAAACAAACTATTATCACACACATAATATACATATGATTTTGTTGTAAGTTGTGCAAATAATTTACAACTACAAATATTTAATAAAGCAGTAAAAAGTCAGCATAAATACTAAAACATAGATATACCCAAGTGCACATCAAAGATTCCTAACCCTCTGACGGGTCACTCTCAGATTGATCATCGGATGATAGAAATCCAGGATGTCTCGAAGCTCTACGGACAGGAGTCCATGCTGTCGATACAACACTGATCTCACTGGGTGTATGAAACAGTCCTCCCCAGTGACGTCTCAGAGTCAGCGGCAACTCAAGATGTAAATACAAAGTAGTAGTAAAAACAGGCTCCCCGTCAAAATCTCCACACAGGGACACAGTCAGACGCTCCACGTAGATAACCGATCCTCTATCCTCACGCAATCGCCAGGCCTCCGAGCCTCCGTGAAACTCAAGTCTCATAAAACCTAAGAATTCAGGCAACGCCATAACCACAAGATCAATCTAGATGGTATGGATGATCTGACGGCTCGCACTCGTCAAACTGATCGCCCGTCTGCTGATCCTCGGGGTACAAAATCTCTAGAGGCTATTCCTCTTCCTCCTCCTCAAACTCTTTACAGAAATAAAATAATGATACAGAAACACATACAAATAAAGAGGTGAGACAATCTACATCAATACTAGCATGACAAATAAGAAAACGACAATACAACAGATATCACAGTTTAACACAATAATACATACCACAATATCGTAAATAGTAACACAATTTAACACAATAATGCACACCACAGTATCATAAATAATAACACAATTTAACTCATCATACATAATATCTCAAATAATAACATTATGATAACATTATGATGCATGCCACAAATGCAAATGTATAACGACTCATTCCTACTCCATGGAGCTAGACACAGACATCAGAGAGAATGATCCGAAAAGAACTATCAGTACCTCAGGCTGCCCAACCAAACTATTACACTGTCCAACGTCGTGTCTATAGCCCACAGTCCAAAACATCATGTAGTAGTACACAGTCCAAACACGTCGTGCAATACAGGCATTGTACTAAACAGTCTCCACAAGATCTCGATTAAGAATAGTAAGTGTCGAGATCATTAGTGTATTGCCAGTTACCACGGCCCAGAGGAGTGACCAACTGTCCACATGTGAAATACTCCACACACTAATGCCTCCAAGTTCACTCAATGAACCACACTACACTTATCACACCGACAACACGGTATAATTTGTCTCATCAATCAATCGCCAATATCAACCAAATTGGCACAACTCTTAATGCATGAATAAAAACTATAATTATAGAATTATCCTTAGTCTCAAAATGTCACCATATTTACAAAAACGTCCTCAATCTCAATATTCTCAAATATAGTACGTCTCCACTTGATAGTACCATATCTCAACATGTTTGGGTCCATCACTTTGGCTGGACAGCAAAACTCACTGTTCCATTTAATCGCGTAGAAATTTTATCGCGTTTTCACAATCACGTAACTTTTACAAATGTTTTTAAGTCGCGTAAATATATTTTGACGTTTTTAAATTGTTTTCTTAATCGCATAATTTTTTAAAATCATTTTCTTAATCGTATAGCTTAAACATCATTATTTTAAATAAGTGTAAGTTATTTCTAGTACTTTTAAACTACGTAGAATTTTTTCCTTACGTTATAAATATATTATGAAACTTTCTCTTTTATTTGTCTGTTTCTAGTAAATTTTGACAGCATTTTGTCTATAAAATCTATTAAAAAGGTGTTTTCTACGTTTTTCCTTTTAAAATTAACTTGCTTTAATTGTAACCATTATTTACACTTTGAAACTCACTAACATGCTTCAAAACTCAAAGTGAGCTCTATGTTAGCATTTTTCAAGTGTTTACTGTATTTCTCATTTATAGTAAAATCCTTTAGTTTTAGTTTCTAAAATTATGTTCATTCATTTTATTCCCCAAAGATTCATTGAAATCAAATTCTTTTGTAATTAACTACTTAATCTACCTTGGAAAATAATTTTAGAAATCAAATATATGTTATATGGCATGTTGGCCGAATTTAACAAAATCTTTGCATTTGATCTTTAATTCATTTTCCATCTTCTAAATCATTTTGGAATTCATTAATTTACCTAAATTCATTAAATCATTCCTTTAGAAAATGGTTGAGAACATTTTGGTTCTCTTTTCTTGGAGAAGCCGAGAGCCTCTTTTTGTGTTCTTTGGAACACTCATGCAATCCTTACATGTTATTCACATCCTATATTAATAATCATACATCTATAAACACATGCAATATATTTTAAAGCTATAAACATACATACAAATAAAATCAAACACAAATAGGAAAGCATTTAAACAACTAAACAAATGAATCCTTATGGATTCTTCACACATATACAATCCATTTTCTCATCACCACACAAGGTTGACGAGATTAAATCTCCCTCTTACCTTAAAGGAAGACAAATCCTTCTAACTCTCCTCCTATGGTTTTCATGACCTTCCAAGAGAAACCTAAAGATCTTAAACAAAAATTCAAAGAGTCATAACTATAGGAGAAAAACATAAACCATGGATCAATCATGGCTTAGAACCTTAGAAATCATGTTAGAAGTGAAAAACAAGAATCTTCACCTTGTGGGAAAAATCTCCAAAGTGATTTTCCAAGCTCAAGATGAATTTTTTTGGAAGAACTCTCAACTAGAGATGTTCTTAGAATGTTGTTTGGATTTGAGAAGTTGGGTTAGATGAAAATTTAGAAGGTTGGAAGTGTGATTTCTTTTTGTTGGCTGAATGGCTCTCAAAGGAGCAACAATGGTGATTTTTGTTCTTGGTGTTCTTGAAGAGAGAAAAGAGTACGTTTAAGTGATAGAAGATGAAGTGAAATGCTCTCCTAAACCCTACTTGGCTGTGAGCTTCATCAAAGGAGGTGGCCTCCTTTGTTGACTTCTCCTAACACTTAATAGCCCTAGATGTAATCAAGGGTGGACAACAAAGGCTTTGGCTCCAAGCTTGCTTCTAATTGGTGTAGAAAATCAAGTCATCAAGTGTCTAGCATCTTCTTGATCCTTCTTGAAGAGCTCTAGCCGAATTGCTCCAAGGGTGAGTAACTAAGTTTGTGTTCATTTATGAAATCTAGTTACACTTAAGTGCATTTGATTAGTTTGCTTAGTTACTTGCCTAACTATATAGTTACTTAGGTTAACTAGGTTTTGTCTTGATATTTTTAGAACCTTCTCTAACTAGGACTTAACTAGATAGCTAACTAGGTTTACTCACTTAGTTACTAAACAAGCTTCCTATGTTAACTTAGTTAGGTTTAAGCTAACTTGGTTAAGCTTTCTAGTTAAATCTTAACAAGTCTATTGGTGTAAAATGTTCAAGTCACTTTTGCTGACTACATTTCATTGGTTTAGGATTTAATCTAGCTAGAAACATTGACTGGTTCACTAAACGCAGGTCCCACAGACTTCAAATAAAATAATATTATAATAATTCAAAATTATTTTATTACACAGTTAAATCCTAAAAATTAAAAGATTAATATTCATATCACTCAGAATTGGGTTTAGTAAGATCCCCCAGCTCCGAATAATTAAAATAAGATTTTCCCGACCCAAAAATTATTATTTTCTTGACTCGGAGTAAATCACACAAATCACTCAAATATAATCACAAAACAATCAAATAAATTTTATAACTTACAGAAACACACAAAAACAGTACATTTAGGACAATACTGTTATTTATCCAAAAGTTAGGGTGTTATAGAAAAAAGAAAAACCATGGATCAATCATGGCTTTAGAACTTAAGAATCACTTTAAAAACAAGAAACAAGGATCTTTACCTTATAAGATAGAAACTTCAAGCTTGGATTTCAAGCACCAGATGGACGATTTTAAAAAAACTTTTAACATGAAAGATGTTTGGAATGGTGTTTAGGTTTAAGAAGTGGGCTTAGATAAAATTATGGAAGGTTGTATGTTGGTATAGGGTGTGGCTGCCGAGAGCTTCTCAAAGAAGAGAAAATGGAGTTTTTGTGTATTCTTGGAAGAGAGAGAATGGAGAGAAAAGCTTAAGTGATAGGAATGATAAGGATGAAATGAATTTGGTCTTCTAAGTCTTTGTGTGAGCCGTGAGAGTGTAGGGAGTGAATGGTAAGTTTTTGTTTAACATCTAGATCTTTATGGAGGCTAGGATATTTAAAAAATGATAAGCTTAAAAATTTTGAGTCATGAACCTTCCTTGAAGACCGAATGGCCGTGGAAGCCTAATGGAAAACACTAACCAAGTCTTGCTTCATTTAGTTACCTTGTTAGGCTTAGGCAAACCTAGTTAGCTTACTTAGTTCATTAGCCAACTATCTAGTTACTTAGGTGATAGTCATCAATTCTTGAACATTGTAGAACCTTCTTGTAACTAAGAGTAACTAGAATCCTAATGGTTAGTAACTAAGTTTGTCTCCATTTGATTACTTTCTAAGTACTTTAGAATAACCTAGTTAGATTTAAGCTAACTTAGTTAGATTTTCTGGTTTCTATCTAACTAGTCCAACCACTAAATTTGACCATCTTCCATTGGTTTAGAATATGTCAAGCCACTAATGTTGTACTTCATTCCAATTGGTTCACTATCAGTAAGTCTCAAAACTTTTCTGGTTCATATTGTCCACTGGACAGAAGCTACTACTCATTAGTCAGTAGGTATCGTCCACTGGATAATAAAATAATAATAAAATTATAAAATATTTTTATTTCACAAATAAATTCTAAAAATTAAAAGATTATGGCACGTATATCTTGGAATTGAGTTTAGTAAGATCCCCCAGCTCCGAATAAATACGTAAAGATTTTCCCCGGCCAGAAAATTATTATTTTCCTATCTCAGAGTAAATCACACAAAACAATCAAATACAGTCACGAAATTGTCAAAATAATTTTACAGCACACAGAAATCACAAAATAGTACAATTCTGTTATTACCGTAAAATAACAAATTTCGGGGTGTTACACATAGTGTATAAAGTAGGTGAAACCTCATAAAGTCAAAGGATTCAATTTCTCTTGACTAAGGACCTCACAATGAGTATCTCTAAGGTTGCATTTCGGCTCATGTCTTGAGAGCTGGGAAGATATATATGGTTGTCAATGTCATGCAAAGTTTTCTTGGTAAGCATCTTAATGTTAGACCCGTAGTGTTACTTCCTAAAGGAATACTGTCAAAATTGGGAAAGGTTTCAAATGTGGCAAATACACCTCTATAAAGATTTACCTTATTGAAGATATATTTTGTCAGAATGAAATTGTAGCATTGTACACGATAGGGAGAAACCACATATTCATATTGATAGATTTGGGTTCATCTTAAAAGATTTGTCAATATTTTGCTCTTGCAATATGTCAGGAGGAAGGGACTCAAAGAATAAATAAATTAAAGAAATTCCTACTTTGGTTGAACATCTAAGACAAGGAACAAAGTAGAGAAGTGGTAGAGAAGTTCAAGAAGATTATTAGAAGTTACACATACTTATGTAACGTAGGAGGTGTTCAGGGAGATTTTCTTGGACAAGTGTTTTCTAAGAAATATACAAGATGATAAAGGAGTGGAGTATATTTAGAACTAAAATGAGGAGGCTGGTCTATTGTATAATTCGAAGTGAAGTGAAGGAAAGAAATCAAAAGAATTGTCAGGCCTGTAGAGATTGGGGAATTTTTCCAACCTTAGTTAAGAAGATGAGAATAAAGGATGCGATTTTACAACCAGTAATTCATAAATTAGAAATGAGCCAAAATTAAATGAAAGCTGAGGAACCTAACTGCTCCAAGTGTGGAAGAAAATAATATGGTGACAAACTTGGTTTGGTATGCTATGTAAATGATTAATTAGGGCACTTTGTCAACAAAGGCAGAAAGTTATACCCTATCCTAGACTATAAGCTCCAAGGAGAGTATATACTCTAAGAAGGCAAGAGAAAGTTCAATCTTCTGATTCTTTACAAGGCATTTCTCATTAGGATGAGAGAATATGAACATCAAATTCTGAATAAAAGTTAGAATGAATAAGATGAATACAATTAAGGATAGCTGTTGAAGATTTCTTTATTTTTAGTATGAGAAGCTAAATTTTGGAGAAAAAATTTATTAAAAAAAAAGAGAGGAGAATTGTAACATTCTTTTTTTAGCATGTTAGACTTGTATGGTCATAATGTGCCATAATACTTGTTTAACATATCTGTTGAATTTTGAGACGTCTTGAGTTAATTTAAGCACTTTATCGCAACACAGAATATATAAAATGATTGTTTTACTTCAGGAAAATAGCATAAATGCTAAATTAAAGGAAATAAATAAGGAAAATTTTATTAATACGACACAAATGTGTGAAAGATGATGTGGTTAAATTTTAAGGACAAACGGAATTAGTTTGACATTTTAATGACACTGCGATAGTGTTTAAAGAACAAAATAATATGATAAATGGATCAAAGACCCATAGGGGTATAAGCAAGTGTAATATAGAAGAATGAAGATTAATGTGAGAATAGAAACATGTTGAAATGGACACTTGGAAGCTTCTAAATTCAGTTTCATAAGATTTAATTTAACCCAGGGATGAATAATGAAGTTTAATGTCTGACAAAGGTGTATAATGAGATATATGGAAATATAGAACTAGGAAATGAAGGAAATCCTATAATTTTCGACAATGCCTGTGAAGGTTAGAAAATTCATTTCTAAAAGATTAAAGTGTCTTTAGTATATAAAATGTTATCAGTGAGATTTCACCTTTCCCCTTTATTTCTTTTTCCTCTACTACCTCTCACTCTCATTTTCTTCCTTTTCTCTCTTCCTTATCACACTCTCACTCTCGTCTCTCTCTCTCACGTTGTCTGTTGCTTCCAAAAGAAGGAAGAAAAGAGAGAGGAAAGAAAGAAAGATCAAGGAGGAAGAAGGGAGAATCAAGAAGAAAGAAAGATTAAGAGGAAGAAGATAGGAAGGAAAAGAAGATTAAAGGTCCAAGTTAAGGTAGGGGATTTCTTTCATCTTTTCTACTCTTTGTTTGTTTTCCAAAGTCTTGGAAACTTGATATTTGAATGATGATTTTGAAATGGAAAAGATGATTTTGTGATGATTATGATTAGAGAACTTGATTTCTTGATTTAACTCTTATTGAGTTTTAAGATTTGGAAAATGGGTTTTATACCCATATTAAGATTTAATGTTTTATGAGTGATTTGGATTCATATTTGTGATGATTTGATGTTGTTGTTCATGTTTAATGGTTTGGTATGGGTTGGGATGGCTTAAAGGCTTTGTTTTCTACAAATTTTCACGTGGTAATCAATTACATAGCCCTTGTAATCGATTACCAAGCTTATGGAGCTGTGAATGGTGCTTCTGTGAAGCTTGTAATCGATTACATCCTGCTTGTACTAGATTACAAGGCTTCTAGGTAAGATGTAACTGATTACATCTTGCTTGTAATCTATTACAGTGGTTCTGCCAAGCTGGTAATTGATTACCAAGGTCATGTAATCGATTACTAGGCCCCTGATTTGATGATTTTGGTCTAAAAATGATGGAAACAGAGTTCTTTATCCCATGTAACCTAAATACAAACCTTAAACCTTGCATTGAATGGTTGGAATTCAGTAGATTGTGAAAAGATTATGCATCCAAACAAATTTGAGAAAATGAATTCATGATATGATTGAATCAAATGAGATTGATGAGATAAATATCATGAGTATAAATGAATTGATCATGATGCTAAGATATGTGATTGATGAATTTGAATACCCCTGATGAGAATGATCGGATTATGCATTATATTGCATTTTTGTTGATTGATGAACAAAATGATTTGATTTTCATGGGTATCCCTTTGTGGAACTAGACCGAGTGAGGTTTTGGATATGCCTTGTACTAGGGTAAGCTTTGGATAATGGTAAGAGAGAATTTGAGAATCTCTCCACACCAGAGTAATTGAGGTTGAGGAAGACCTCCTTCTTTACCCATGCTTCCCTAGATGTCAAGTATTAGAGGAAGACCTCTTTACTTGGGGTTATCCTAAATCCCCAGTTTTTAGGGAACAAACTAAACTTCCCTTATCTCTGATGATCGATAGTGTGAGGACGGACATTCCCTTTCTTTCAAAAGTAGTTGAGGATTCTTTGTATTCTTTGTTTAGAGATGTAGTTGAGGACATTCCCTTATGTTTAGCGATGTGTTCTTTGTATAAAAAATTCATTTCATATTATACGTGTAATATGTTTCCACTAAAGGCTTATATTTTTGTATATTATTAAATTGTTTCTTTGAAAATTTGTGGATATTCAGAAGTAATGTACCAAATTTTAATTACTGATGCGTAAACCGGTTACGTCATTAGTGTTAGTAATTTGGGACGTTATACAAGATGACAAGGAGGTGGAATTTCTTGAATTGAAACAGGGTAATATGTCCATTGCACAATATGAAGCGAAGTTTGAAAAACTTTCCAAGTTTTCCTCTTACTTTTGGTTGAATCGAGACGAAATCTAGAGGTGCCTTAAGTTTGAATCTGGATTAAAGGATGAAATAAAGATGTTTGTTAGGCCCTTGGAGATTAGGGAATTTCCCACTTTGTTTAAAAAGTGTAAGATTGTGATGTCTAGATAGTTTAAAGTGCAAACAGAACAAAAGCCTATGGTTTTACAAAAGAGAATTGGGGAAATGAAAGATTCCAAAGGAGTGCGTCTCGACCAAAGTACCAAGAGGAAAAGGGTAAGCAAGTGCAAATGAGACAAATAGGACTTGGAGATCTCAAATGTCCTAAATGTGGAAAACACCATGGAGGTAGACCGTGTATGTATGGAATGAATAAATGTTTTTTTTTTTTTTTGCAGAGAAGAAAGACATTTTAGCTAGGAGTTGTCCATAGAGACAGAAGACCACACCAGACCGAAGACCCCCAGCCATAGGAAGAGTCTACACTCTAAATGGTAAGGAGGCGGCTAAATCTCCAGATCTTATTCAAGGTACGTGTATAGTTAAGGATAATCTTTTAATTACATTGTATGATTCAAGAGCTTCTCATTCTTTTATTTCATATGAATGTGTGAAAAGGTTGGAATTACCTGTGTTTGAACTTCCCAATACTTTGTCAGTATCCACCCCAATAGGAAAACTTGTAACTACTTTTACCATATGTTTGGATTGTTGTGTTAAAAGAGAAAATAGGATCTTCTTTATGGATCTTATTTGTTCACCCTTTGTTGGTATTGATATTATTTTGGGAATGGATTGGTTGTTTTCCAACCATGTTGTTCTAAATTGTTCCGATAAGACTTTAATGTTCATGCCTGATAAATCTCATATACCTATTTCTTCAGAGTCCGTGTTTTTAAATGCCAAACAAGTAAACCATTGCTTAGTAGAAGGGGCTCAAGGATATGTTCTCCTGTTTTATATGAATGTTGAGGTTGAACAAAGTCTAGAAGAGATACCTGTGGTGAGAGAATATCCAGAAGTTTTTCCTAAGCAAGTCTCTGAGTTGCCACCTGATGAACCTGCAAAAATTCATATTTTTACGGTTCAAATCTTGGGTTTTCATTCTCTTTTAATCTTTTTTATTAAGTTTTGATCTCAAGTTTTATTATATTTTTATTATTTTAAATTATGTTTTAATTATGTGTTTTTATGTATTTTTGTAGGTAATTGCATATGGAAAAAGACTGGACCTTTGAAGAGCAGAAAAAAAAAAGAAAAATCTATTCAAAAGCCCAGTGCCCAACAACACTTAAGCGCGCAACGCATGCTGAAGGATTCATTTAAGTGACTTAGTGCTTGAGCGCTAGGCCACCAGCGCCTGAGCGCTGAGAACGTAAACTACAATGTTTTTTTAATAGGCTAGCGCTTGAGCCCTAGAAACCTAACGCTTGAGTGCTGGCTGCGTAACAGATCCTATTAATTTGTTTTATATTTGTAGCACCCTGAAAGTTACTTATTTTCTGTTATATGTGCTTTTTATAATTTTTATAATTTTTGTGATTTTTTTGGGTGATTTTGATTATTTTATTATTATTTTAGACTATATGTGTGTTTAAACTGGAATTGGAAAAATAAAAAATTTTTGGAACCGAAAAATTTTGGACTGTTGAAACGGGGCTGGGGGGAGCTTACTAAACCCCAAAGCTAGAAACAGTTTTCAAAAATTTCTTTACTCGGGATTTTATCTGATAAATAAAATCCTAGTATGCCATATTATCCATTGGACGATAACTACTGGCTTTGTTAGCAGTAGCTTTGTAGGAGAAGCTAATTTGATGAAGTTTGTTGGAGAAGCTAATTTGATGAAGCTTGTAGGAGAAGCCAATTTGATGAAGCTTGTTGGAGAAGCCAATTTTTCTCTCACCTTGGGAGAAGCCCACGATTTTGGGGGGGAGGAAAAGATGACAAAGTTCTCAATTTTCTCTTAAGCTTTCTCTTCATATTTCTATCAAGTGACCGAAAGAAAAATTCTCTTTTCTCCCTCTCTTAGTAGCTCACGGTTTTCACACCCCAAATCCACTCTCCATTTTCTTTCAATCCAACCAACCACACCTCTTGAATCTTTACCTGATTTGGAGAAGCTTCTATGTTGCGATCATCTTCTTGTTCTTCCATTTTCAAGTCCTCATTCTAGCTTAAAGTTTGAATAAAACTCTTCAATCTTCATCTTTTTCATTTTCTCTTTCATCCAGAAAGCTACACGTTTTTTCTTTCTCACTTTTCTTCTCTCATTTTCTCTCCATACCTCACGACCACACCATAGAAATCCACCCTCCATGTTTGTTTAATTCAAACCAACTTAATGTCTTGAACTTATTCATCATTTGGAAGCTTTTCTATGTTGTGAACATTTTCCATTTCATCCATCTTCATCCATTACTCTTCAAGCCCTATTTTGGAGATTCTAAAGGTGAGATTTTTAATCTTTACTCTTTCTTCCTTTTTCATATTCTAGATAATTTTTGTGATCAAGGATCTTTTCCTTTCAAGCCTTAGAAGTTAATTTTTCTATGCTTGCTTTGTTTCAAGGAGCTTTGTTGGTTGGAGTTTTCCTCAAAGGAGACATCAAGGAACTTTCTTTTTGGTCGTCACCTAAGGTAAGAGGGAGAGTAACCTCATCAACCATTTTGGTGGTGAGAAACGAAATTTTGTGTGGAGAGTGAGAAATCCATGTGAAGATTTACCCACTTTGTTATATGGCTTATCATATTTTGTGCTTGTTTATTCCTTAAAATTTAATGGCTTTAATATGATGCTTGAACTTGTTGTATGAGTTTTTGGGTGATTTTGTACTTATTTGTTTCAAATGATTTTATTGCTTTAAAAATATGCATGATATGATTTTTTATAGCTTTAATAATATGTATGAACTTGGTATGTATAATCTTGCTATGAAGAAAATGTGATGATTAGAATGTGATGCATATCATGTTGGGAATTACGGATACATCACGCAATGGAATAATAAAAATTCCCTCATATGATCCATGTGAAAAGGCCATAATCCGAGTTTTAAAATGTTTTAAAACATTTACCTCTTGAAGCGTGATAAACACAAGCGACTTGAATCACTAACACCGTTATAACGATGATGTCTCTGCGATATCCACACGAATAAACTTGCAAAAAGGAGTCACGCTTCTTTTACGCAGTGCTAGCTACGAAGAGAAGAGAAGAAGACCTTTCACTGTCTCTCACTAACTTTCTGTAGGTGCGGCTAGGGTTGTGATGATACATACTTAGCGGCCCCTTAGCAGTACTATTTATAATAGGCTGCCTTAAGTGAGTGTAAGCAGTAGCAAGGTAAGTTGTGCAACCTTAGACTCATCTGTTATGAGTTAGACCCACAATTGAATCCAAGTCCAACTTGGATCCTTATTTCTCCAATTTAGTTTGCTCTAAGTGTGCGACCCTTTAGGTTCTCATGACGTTGGTAGTAATATTAAAATCTCATTTTAATATTACAAACAGTGAGCAGTATCTAGCAACACATCGCTGTTACCCAAGTAATGAGAATATTAGTGATTTGACATAACCTATCCATGACTAATGTTTCCGTGTAGTTTAGTCCCTTTGTCCAAATATCTAGATTGAACACAAGGCATGGAACGTGTCACATTTGTTTAGTTCAATCTTCAGTTTCCTGATTCTCGAGTAGACATAGTAATAACAAATGAGATCAATATCTCATATTGACTCATTTGAGCATGGCCATGCATTTCACAGTCTCACTCAATCAGGGGTCCCAAAGATATCACTCTTGTTATGTAGGAGGGACAAATCCCATCTAGGTCACTCACATCCCTCCACATGAATCACGGTATGTCTAATAACTAACTTTATAATCATCTTGTTACAGATGACGTTTGATGGCATTAAAACACACAACTCCTCATGTAGGAATCGTAGTGATTTCAGGTCAAAGGACCACATACACCATTATCACTATGAGAATCGCTTATGACACTCACGTAACGATCCACGTAGCGTTCTCATGGCGGGTCTATCTAATACATCATTACTCTAATATGTATCCATGTGAAGACTTGATATCTCATATCCATGACTCGTAAGATGTGGTTATCAGTCTACGCACATACTAGTCTCAATGCATTATTGTTATCCTAATTAACAATAATACTTGACTAGGGACATTTAAGAATAGTATTTTATCCAATAGGATCTCATGATCAAGTCATCCACTTGATGTCCTATGGTATCAAACTTACTATTCTAAGGACTTTATTATGTTTATAAAAAAGAACACAATAAATGAAATGCCTCATATATTAAAAAATAGCATAATACAATGTATATAAATACAGACAAAAGTATTAGCCTCTAGGGCATACACCAACATATCATGCATGAATGGTGAGAAAATTTTAGTTCCTAAATACCTAGATGGCTCACGTGTGAATACTTATGTCTTGAAGCATATCAAATGGAGTTTTTGATGATAACAAAGTCAAGATGAAGACCAAGATCAAAAGAGGTATATTAGATATCGGTCTTAGAACATCAATGTGAAATGCTTTCAAGGTATCTTAATTATATTCAAATGGTTTTTCAAAGATCTCTTAAATCAACTTATTTTTCAAAGTTCATATTTTAAAGAAATGATGATTTCAATCTTGGATTATGTTAAACATTTGTAAATCTTGTTTAGTCCAAGTTCCCCAATGTTAAAAATGGCCTGGAGACTTAATTAGGCTTGAAAAATGTGTTCAAAGGGCAAGGTAATCGATTACACATATGTTGTAATCAATTATAAGCTAAACAGAGAGATGGTAATCGATTACATTGAACATGTAATCGATTACAAGTATGGCAGAAGCCTTGTAATCAATTACACCAAGTGCGGTAATCGATTACAAGTCTGGGAGAGGCCATGTAATCGATTACACAAGGCTGGTAATCGATTACTTCTTACTCAAAAAGCCAAGAACACATTCATACAGCCATGTAATCGATTACTAAGAGTGTGTAATCGATTACTAGCATTCTGACAATGCCCAACGACTATTTTCTTGGCATTTAATGTTGGCATAAAAGCCACCCAACGAATCTATTGATCTAAAAACTTATAAATACATATCTTGGGGCATCATTTGTGACTAACGAACAATTGAGAAACATCTTTCAATCACTCTAATCCATGAATCATCATTAAATCACTTGTGCTCTATTTTTGTACATATTTGAGATATTCTTGAAGAGCATCATAGGGCTTTAATTTATGTAATCTACTCTTGTGAGAGTTTCATCTTATATACACTTTGATTCTTTGTGAAGAGGGTGAGGTATCCCTATAGAAAAAAGGGTGAGGTATCCCTTATTTGTAAAGAGAGTAAGGTATCTCTCAAAGGTTGTAAAGGGTGAGGTATCCCTTGATTTGTAAAGAGGGTGAGGCATCCCTCAAAGGTTGTAAAGGGTAAGGTATCCCTATTTTGAGGCTCAAGCACAAAGGGTCATGTATCCCAAAGTGTGGTGAGTGCTCTATTATATAAAGGTTTTCAAGCACCCGTTCAAGCTTGAAGTGGAAAATCTCGATTGGTTTGCTTAAGGACTAGACGTAGGTCACAAGGGGTGGCTGAACCAGGATAAATCCTTGTGTTTGTTCTGCTCAACTCTATCTCTTACTTTGTGTTTTAATTATATATGCTTGAGTTGAGTTTGATATCTAGCTTTGCTTGAATACTCTCTATCTTGGGTTGTTTATTTGTGAGTGATTCATTTGATCTCATTTATCTATTCACTTCAATTAAACAATAGCTTCAATAAAAATTTGATAAATAAGTGCTTTGTGAAAGATTTGCGAAAATATTTTATAAACTCAATTCACCCCCTATTGAGTTTGAGGCCACTTAGTAATAAGTCTTATCAGAGATAGACTCTTGTATAAAGAGCTTAGTAGCTTTAAGAGAGTGATGGCTTCAAATGATTTTTCTTCCGAAAGTTCTTCTCTTTATAGACCTCCCTTTTTCAATGGGGATGGGTATGCTTATTGGAAAGAAAGAATGAAAATTTTTATTGAAGTTATTGACTTAGATGTGTGGGATATTGTTGAAAATGGTCCTTTTGTCCCCACGCAAGTTGTAAATGGTGTAAAAATTAATACACCAAAAAGTGAATCGACAAATGATGATAATAAAGAAGGTCCAATATAATTTGAGAGCCAAAAACATTATTACCACAACTTTGGGGTATGATGAGTTCTTTAGAGTCTCAAATTATAAATTTGTCCAAGAAATATGGTACATCTTACAAGTAACTCATGAAGGTACTAGTGAAGTGAAAAGATCAAGGATAAATGCTCTCACTCATGAGTATGAACATTTTAGAATGAACTAAGGTGAAAGCATTTAAGAAATACAAAAACGATTCACACATATTCCAAATCATCTTGCTTCATTAGGAAAGACTTTTCCTAATGAAGATCTTATTAACAAAGTATTGAGATGTTTGAGTAGGCATTGGCAACCTAAAGTGACAGCTATTGCGGAGTTAAGAAATCTCTCAACCATGACCTTAGCCACACTTTTTGGCAAGCTCCAAGAATATGAATTGGAGTTGAATAGACTCAACCAAAATGAGGAGATTCACAAGAAAAAGAAGGGAATAGCTCTCAAGGCCACTTCCTCCATAGTTTATGATGATGAAGATGATGGAGATGGCTTGGAAATAAATGAAGAGAATCTTAGTCTTCTAGTAAAGAAATTTGGAAGATTCTTTAAAAAGAATGGATCTCAAAGAAGACCTCCCTTTCTCCAAAAGAATGTCTATCACAAAGGGGAAGGAACCTCATCTACTCCTAAATGCTATGAATGCAGAGAATTGGGACACATGAAGATGAAGTGCCCAATCTATCAAAGGAAAGTGGAAAAAGTATGAGAAGAGGTCCTTAAAGGAAAAGAAAGAAAGAAGAGCCTATATAGCTTGGGATGATAATAACATGGATTCAACCGATAGCTCAGATAATGAGAAAGTCAATCTATGTTTCATGGCTAGAGGAGAAGAGGAAGATGAAGAAGACATGGAGGTAACATCCTCAAATTTTGAATCAAATTCTTCCCCTTCCTATGATGAATTACAAGATGCATTTGAAGAATTGTATACTGAATCTATGAGACTTGCAAAACTTGTTTCATCATCCAACACAACAATTTCCTCTTTTGAAAACAAAATCTCTATTTTAAACAAGCAAATTGAGGAACTTAAAATTGAAAATGAAACTCTTGGACTTATTGATGCAAATTACTCATGCATAACATGTTCATCACTTGATAATGCATCTACATCCTTTTCTTGCTCATCATGTAAAGAATTTGAAAATAAAATTGAGGATTTGAAAAATACACTTGCAAAATTTACATTAGGAAAGGACAATTTGAATATGTTACTAGGGAAACAAAGATGTGCTTTTCAAAAGGCCAGTTTGGGCTACAACTCCAATAACCAACAAAAATCTTATAAGAATCTCTTTGGTTCCTCAAGTACATTAACTAGCCCCTTTATCAAATGCTTTTATTATGGTAGGAAAGGGCATAGTGCATCTTCATGTAATGCTAGAAAGAACAAAAACACCAAGGTTGGAACTAAAATGGTTTGGATTCCTAAATGTAACACCCCAAAATTAACTTTTCTGCTATCAGAATTCATTCTAAAATATTTGTGATTTTCTGGAATTTTCTAAGAACGCGGAATATTTTAATATATTTCTTGTTTTACGTATGTACTGAGCGGAACCAGAGAAATGAGATATTTTCTCTAAAAGCCTTGAACTATGGAAACGTCGACGGGGGATCTTACTAAACCCGAGACCGGACACAGTTTACAAGATTTTACGTTTTTCAAGAAATTTTAATAGATAAAATAATAAAACATTGCCAAGAAACTATCTGTCAGATTTGTTAATGTTGACTTCTGCCAATTATAACTATTGTCCAATAAATAATAATATGTAATAAAAATCTTATCACATTATTCAGAATTTACCTTGTGTCAAGCCCCTTTAGCCTTATTTTCAAAATAAAAATTTAGCTAATTAAAAGCTCATGTAGGAAGCTTCCAAGAAGTTTCCTAATTGACACAATTTCTCTCTCTTCCCTCCTCACTCCTTGTCCACGGCAGATGACCCATTTGGGGGAAGTCCAAATTGTTTTCCTCATTTTACCATTTCACTCTCATTTCTTTAGACTCCAAAATACCTATTCTCCTCTTCTCTTCTTTTCTCCACCGTGCACCCATTTCTGGAGACATTCACCATTTCTTACTTCATCATCAAAGATTTCTTGCTTCTTGCACCATTCCAGGACCATTCTCTTTTGTGGCCATCCTTTGGTTCTTCTTCTTCTTCTTCCACTATCCACCATTGAAGCTAAAGCTTTGAGCTTGGAGGTAAAGTCTTCACATTTCTTTCACTTTCTTCTCATTTCATTTTTCTTGGTCACCTATGTGATCAAGGACTCATTTTTCCATGGTTTGAGTGGACATTATGGAAATCACTCACATTGGTGTTCTTCTTGAAGGAGAAAACGAAAATCTAGGGCAAGAAGAGGTAACACCTTGTGTTGTCTTCCAAATAGGTAAAAGGGAGATGATCCTCTTCAACCAATCTTGGTAGTAAGGGAATGTCTTGTATGTGTGTTGTTATTGATTTTTGAATCCATGGATAAAGTTCTCTCATTTTTATGTTGTTCTCCATGATAGTGCATTTTGTTGGGTTTCTATGATTTATTGATGCCTCTTGCATGATTGAAGATATATTTGAGTAACTTGTTGATTAAATATGATAATGATTGGTTTGGTTTGAGTTAAAGGACCTGGAGAACCCTGTTTTCTGCAAGTTTACGCGTGTTAATCGATTACACGGAGCTTGTAATCGATTACCAAGCTCTTAAGGGTATGAAATTGTGATTCTGGAAATCTGGTAATCGATCACGTCTTGTGTGTAATCGATTATCGAGATTCTGTCTAGCTTATAATCGATTACAAGAATGGTGTAATCGATTACCAAGCCTCTGATGTCATGAAATGGTGCTTCTGGGAATCACGTAATCGATTATAACTTATGGGTAATCGATTACGGAGGTTCTGTCCGATTGGTAATTGATTACCAGGATTGTGTAATCGATTACCAGGTCCTTGAAGTACGAATCGTGGTTCTGGGAATCACGTAATCGATTACAATGAGATTGTAATCGATTCTGAGATTCTTTACACCGTCGTGTCGATCGACACAGGGTGATGTAATCGATTACCAAGACCCAAAAATGAGATTTTTGAGCTGGAAATGATTGAAATTATGGTTCTTTGTCCTTTGTAACCTAAACATAACCTAAAAACCCTGGATTCAAGGATTTTACTTTACTTAAATGCGATAGGAATATGTAGTCATACCGATAGAGAAGAAATGACTTTGAAAATGGAATTCTTGCATCCATGACATGGAAATTATGGTATGTGTATAATAAGGAACATATATTGATACTGAGAATTATTAATGCAAGTGTGATTCCCTATGTGGGTTATACACTTATTGATTTAGTGCTCAATGAGATAAGAATGATGATATGCCATTGAGGCAATGTTTTTAATAGATGTATTATTGATATGTCATGTTGGACATTGAATAATGCTTATGTGCCATTGAGGCAATGCTTACGTTGAATGCATTATTGATGAACATACATGATTGGACATTGTGTCATCATGCATGCGTGCTGTCCGTTGGACATTATTGAGAAGGCCATGTTGCCTAAGAGTTTGAATAACACCTTTGTGCGGGTGCGACTCGACTAAGCATAGGTGTCATATGTTGCTGACCCTGGAGGCGTTGGGGTGTGGGTGTCTCACAATAGACAGTGGTAGCTCCACTGGGGCCGTGGGATAGACCAATGCGACACACCAATGATCCTACCTGAGACGCTGTCCTATATCGCGATCAACTGTTGAGGTACCATGTATGAGCCATTGCGCAAACAATTTTATGAAAGTAAGCACACTGTATTTTAAGGCTACTGATATACTGGTATTACTCCTTGATCATTCACTCTGAAAATGTTTACGTCTAGCTCCATGGAGTAGGAACTTTGGTACCCTTGTTGCATTGTGAGTTGTCAGTCACATGGTCCATTGAGCATTTATAATTGGATAATGTGTTTACTATCATGACTGCGATATTTATTTGACTTTTGGTGATGCTAATGTTGCTAGCTGGCTATGGATAATGTTAACTATTATTCTTTGCTGCCTTACTCTCATTAATTGCTTTCGGGTATTACTGCACTTGTATGTATTAACTGTGTCTTATATGGGCGTTCGACGTCGTTTATTTTCTTGCTGCCATGTTGGTACTGAAAGCTGGGAATCTCACTTCTTTCGGTAATTTCTCTATTTTGTATTTTGGTTGGATCGTGTGCTCTCGAGAAGACGCTCGTGAGGAGGACAAGGAAACCACTGAGTTTCAGGGTTTCTGGCCTTATCTCGACTGAGATCGAAGTTGTTGAGGATGTTATTTCGGCTCCGTGGACTTTTTGGCTACGTGTAGATCAACTTTCTTGGAGGTCCGGACTGCTGGCATATCAACATGCAGACTGATCGATGTGTATACCACGGCGATGTGACGGTGTGTCCTTAGCGTGGAGACGTTATGACGCTCTTATTCTAGATTTTCATGCTTTTGTATGGCTGGAGTTCTATATGCCCGTGAGGGACATGTGGGGCGAAATGTATTACACCCCTCGTGAGGATTCCTTTTTGTCTACTGCCCGGGCTCTTGCCCGCTGTTCTGTCGTCCCGATGGATGTCTCGTCGGATGACGAGGACCCTGAGGAGGATCCATCTACGGTTCCTTCTCGTTCTAGGCAGTCTTAGGGTTGGTTTTAATTGATGGTTACTGATGGCTGTCCATTTATTTTGAGGGAGCTTGACGTACTACTGGATTAGTGGGTATATATTTGTATCTCTTAGGGTAGGTACACATTTTGCCTTTTGTATATTTTTTGAAATGTAATTTAAACAGGCTTGTATTTCTAGTACAAAGTATGTAATTATCCATATTGTAAATGGTCGTATGTTTCATTCCATGTCGATTTCTCTTTGACCTTTTAATAGAAAAGTTTTATTGGAAAGAGGAACTTTTACTTTTAACTCAATCACGCGATATATTCATAAATAGGTGTATATGTACATTAAATGGAAGTTTTAACCGGATTCATGTTAAGCAAACAAAAGAAAGAAAAAAAAAGGGTTCAAATTATCCGAAATCATTTGTATGTCATTTTACTATGGTGCGACGTTCCTTCTTCTTACCCATTATGACTAAGGGAGAAAAAGGGGCGTTACACTGTCTTGGTATCAGAGCTCCCGGTTATGTTTTCTTTGGGTCGTGTGGTTTTGGACTGTCTTATTTTTGCTGTGTTACTCTCTGTGACTTTGTTGTTCGATACTCATGAGGATACATCTGACTTTCTCTATATTTTGCATAGCTCAACTTGAAAGGAAACGATGGCTCGTAGGGGTGATATGGCTGCTGCCATAGAAGCAATACAGAAGATGGCCGAGGCAATGCTATAGCAGAACCAGCAGACAACTCAACAATAGGCTAGAGCTGCACAACAACTAGAGGCTACCGCGGACATTCAGAACTTGGAAGGATTTCGTCGCGCTAATCCTCCACAGTTTAAAGGGGAGTTTGATTCGGAGAAAGCTACATTGTGGATCCAAGAGTTGGAGAAAATATTTATGGGTATGAATTGTGCTAATGATAGGAAGGTGACCTATGCCACATACATGCTGATGGGAGACGCTGAACATTGGTGGACGGGAGAACAAAGGCTACTGCAAACCGCGAACAAAGTGATAACTTGGGAAGTGTTCAAAGAAAGGTTTTTGAACAAGTATTTTCCTGAAAGTGCCAGGCACGCAAAAGAAATGGAATTTCTGAGGTTGCGACAGGGAGGTATGACTGTGAGCAAATACGCTGCCAAGTTTGAGAACTTGTCCAGATTTTTGACCTATTTTCAACTTCAACCCAATGAAACTTGGAAGTGTCGGAAGTTTGAGGAAGGCCTGAGGCATGATGTGAAGAAAATTGTGATAGCCTTGAAGATTTCTCAGTTTTCTGAGCTACTCGACACTTGCTGCCGATTGGAAAGTGTGGAACAAGAACGTGAGGCGAGAAACAGAAACTTTGGGCTCGTTCGATCCCAAAGAGGAGGTGGTGGTAATGCAAGTCATTATCAAAAGAAGCCTTATTCCAAACCCTCTAGAAGCCAACAGCCACAAAAATTTCAAGGAGGAAGCCCAACTGGAAGCCCTAGAAGGATGGGTCAGAATGCTACAACTACTCCGAGATGTATGAAATGTGGGAAGGAGCATTTCACAAGGGACTGCACAATCAAAGGGTTTATTTGCTTTCGGTGCGGGAAACCTGGTCACGTTTCTCGAGACTGCCATCAGACCAAGGCGGAACCATCTGTCAATGTTGCTAAGATTTCTAAACCACAAGTTGGAGGCAGAGTCTACACCCTGAGTGGTGCTGAGGCCTCTGAATCCGAGGATCTGATACAAGGAGAAGGTATCATTGAAGGTAATCTTTTAATTGTACTGTATGACTCTAGTGCAACTCATTCTTTCATTTCACATGACTGTGTGAAAAGACTTGGATTGCCTGTGTCTTCTTTGCCTTTCGATTTGACTGTTTCGACTCCTACTGCAAAACCTGTCGTCACTACTAAGGTGTGTCTAGGTTGTCTTTTAATCGTGGAAGGTCGAATATTTTCTGTCGATTTGATCTGTTTACCATTATCCTAACTAGACGTGATATTAGGAATGGACTGGCTATCTGCCAACCATGTCCTGTTAGATTGTTCTAGAAAGACAATAGTTTTCCCTTTGGACGAGGATTCTAGATTTTTAACTGCCAACCAAGTGAAAGCTTTTCTGAAAGAAGGAGCTCGGGGATACATGCTATTATCTTCTTTGAAAGTCGAGAGTGAAGTTGATGTGGACACAATCTCTGTTGTTCGAGAATTTCCTGAGGTTTCCCTGATGATGTACCTGGTTTGCCACCTGAACGAGAGGTCGAGTTTGCTATTGACTTAGTACCAGGAGTTGGCCTTATTTCTATAGCGCCTTACCGTATGGCACCAGTAGAGCTCGTGGAACTTAAGAAGCAGTTGGAAGAACTTCTAGAAAAATGATTCGTGAGACCCAATGTGTCACCTTGGGAAGCACCTGTGTTGTTGGTTAAGAAGAAAGATGGGACTTCAAGATTATGCGTAGACTACCATCAGTTGAACAAAATTACGATCAAGAACAAGTATCCATTACCGAGGATAGATGACTTGATGGACCAACTAAAAGGAGCTGTTGTGTTTTCCAAGATCGATCTACGATCGGGTTATCACCAAATCAAAGTGAAAGTGGAAGATATTCCCAAGATGGCTTTTCGTACTCGTTATGGTCATTACGAGTACCTGGTGATGCCTTTTGGTGTGACAAATGCACCTGCGATATTTATGGATTACATGAATAGGATCTTTCATCCTTATTTGGACAAATTCGTCGTTGTTTTCATCGACGATATCTTGATCTATTCGCAAAATCATGAGGACCATGCTGAGCACCTCAGCATAGTTCTCCAAATTTTGAAGGAAAAAGAGCTATATGCGAAATTATCCAAGTGTGAGTTTTGGCTAGATGAAGTGAAGTTCTTGGGTCATGTAATCACAAAGGAAGGAATTGCAGTGGATCCTTCAAAGGTAGAAGCCGTACTACAGTGGGAAAGACCAACGACAGTGAGGGAAATCTGAAGCTTCGTCGGGTTAGCCGGATACTACCGGAGGTTTATTGAGGGATTTTCCAAAATTGCTGGACCGCTCACTCAACTCACCAAGAAAGACCAAGCTTTTGAATGGACAGATTCCTGTGAAGGAAGTTTCCAAGAGTTAAAAAGGAAGCTGACTACGTCACCAGTGTTAGTCTTACCGAATCCTAGTGAACCATTTGAAGTGTACTGTGATGCTTTGTATCAAGGTTTGGGGTACGTTCTCATGCAAAACGGAGAGGTGGTAGCTTACACCTCAAGACAATTGCGAATGCACGAGAAGAACTACCCAACACACGATTTAGAGTTAGCTGCAGTGGTGTTTGCATTGAAAATATGGAGACATTATCTGTATGGAGCCAAATTCAACGTCTTCAGTGACCATAAAAGTCTGAAATACCTGTACGATCAGAAAGAGCTGAACATGAGGCAACGAAGATGGCTAGAATTTTTGAAAGACTACGACTTCCAACTTCAGTATCATCCTGGAAAGGCGAACGTGGTGGCCGATGCTTTGAGTAGGAAGACGATTAGTGTTTCTACTATGATGATTAGAGAAAAGGACTTGATAGAGCAATTTAGAGACATATGGTCATTTGTAGAGTTAACACTAGGTAAAATCTGTATGAATAAGATCACTATCTCAAATGACCTGATGGATGATATTTGAGAGAAACAAAAGATCGATAAATTCCTGCAAGAAGAAAGAGAATTGATGAGGCAGGGTGGTGTATCAATGTTGAAGGAAGGAAGCGATGGAATTCTGAGATTCCAAGAAAAGGTCTGTGTGCCTAAAGATGAGGAACTCAGAAAGTACATACTTGAACATGCTCACTCGAATCAGTTAAGTATGCATCCTGGAATGACCAAGATGTATCAAGACTTGAGGAAGTTGTTTTGGTGGCATGGGATGAAAAGAGACATCGCTAGATGCGTGTCATCTTGTTTGGTCTACCAGAAAACAAAGATTGAACATCAAAGACCAGCTGGACTGTTACAACCCTTGTCTATCCCCGAATGAAAATGGGATAGTATTGCCATGTACTTTGTTGTCGGGTTGCCAAGGACTAAGAAAGGAAATGACTCAATATGGGTAATTGTGGATCGGCTTACAAAATCAGCTCACTTTTTGCCAATCAACATAAGATATCCATTGGAGAAGTTGAGTCAGATATACATTGGTGAAATTGTCAGACTTCTTGGTGTGCCCACAAGTATCATTTTCAACAGAGATCCAAGGTTTACGTCTAAGTTTTGGAAGAGTCTTCAAGAAGTTATGGGAATGGCCAATCAGAGAGGACAATTCAGTCATTAGAAGATCTACTGAGAGCTTGTGCGATAGAGCAGACTAGAAGTTGGGATGAAATCTTACCGTTGGTGGAATTCACCTACAACAACAGTTACCATTCGAGTATAGGGATGGCGCCCTATGAGGCTCTATATGGGCGGAGGTGTCGAACGCCTCTGTGCTGGTATCAAGATGGAGAACGGCTTACCATTGGACCTGAACTCATTCAGCAGACAACTGAGAAGGTTAAAATGATTCAGGAGAAAATGAAAATGGCTCAGAGTCGGCAGAAGAGTTATGCAGACAAAAGAAGGAAACCTCTTGAGTTCGAAGAAGGAGAGCATGTCTTCTTGAAAGTCACACCTACGACTGGGGTCAGTCGTGTCCTCAAGTCTAGAAAACTCACTCCAAAATTCCTTGGACCTTATCAAATTCTTCGCCAGATAGGTCCTATTGCTTACCAAATAGCTTTACCGTTTTTCTTTCAAACCTTCATAATGTCTTTCATGTGTCACAACTCAGAAAATATATTTCAAATCCTAATCATGTCATAGCACCTCATTCTGTACAATTAAAGGAAAACTTGACTTATGAGACAGCTCCTGTAAGGATTGAGGATAAGAGGACAAAGCAACTCAGAGGAAAGGACATTGCACTAGTGAAGGTAATCTGGAACGAAGCAACTGGAGATGTGACGTGGGAGCTGGAGAACAAGATGAAGGAGCAATATCCCGAATTGTTTTAAGGTATAGAAAATTTCAAGGACGAAATTCTTATTTGTTGGGGAGAGTTGTAACACCCTAAAATTTACTTTTCTACTATCAGAATTCATTCTAAAATATTTGTGATTTTCTGGAATTTTCTGAGAACGCGGAATATTTTAATATATTTCTTATTTTACGTATGTACTGAGCGGAACCAGAGAAATGAGATATTTTCTCCGAAAGCCTTGAACTATGGAAACGTCGACGGGGGATCTTACTAAACCCGAGACCGGACACAGTTTACAAGGTTTTACATTTTTTGAGAAATTTTAACAGATAAAATAATAAAATATTACGAAGAAACTATCTGTCAGATTTGTTAATGCTGACTTCTGTCAACTATAACTATTGTCCAATAAATAATAACATGTAATAAAAATCTTATCACATTATTCAGAATTTACCTTGTGTCAAGCCCCTTTAGCCTTATTTTCAAAATAAAAATTTAGCTAATTAAAAGCTCATGTAGGAAGCTTCCAAGAAATTTCCTAATTGACACAATTTCTCTCTCTTCCCTCCTCACTCCTTGTCCACTGCAGATGACCCATTTGGGGTGAAGTCCAAATTGTTTTCCTCATTTTACCATTTCACTCTCATTTCTTTAGACTCCAAAATACCTATTCTCCTCTTCTCTTCTTTTCTCCACCGTGCACCCATTTCTGGAGACATTCACCATTTCTTACTTCATCATCAAAGATTTCTTGCTTCTTGCACCATTCCAAGACCAATCTCTTTTGTGGCCATCCCTTGGTTCTTCTTCTTCTTCTTCCACTATCCACCATTGAAGCTAAAGCTTTGAGCTTGGAGGTAAAGTCTTCACCTTTCTTTCACTTTCTTCTCATTTCATTTTTCTTGGTCACCTATGTGATCAAGGACTCATTTTTCCATGGTTTGAGTGGACATTATGGAAATCACTCACATTGGTGTTCTTCTTGAAGGAGAAAACGAAAATCTAGGGCAAGAAGAGGTAACACCTTGTGTTGTCTTCCAAATAGGTAAGAGGGAGATGATCCTCTTCAACCAATCTTGGTAGTAAGGGAATGTCTTATATGTGTGTTGTTATTGATTTCTGAATCCATGGATAAAGTTCTCTCATTTTTATGTTGTTCTTCATGATAGTACATTTTGTTGGGTTTGTATGATTTATTGATGCCTCTTGCATGATTGAAGATATATTTAAGTAACTTGTTCATTAAATATGATAATGATTGGTTTGGTTTGAGTTAAAGGACCTGGAGAACCCTATTTTCTACAAGTTTACGCGTGGTAATCGATTACACGGAGCTTGTAATCGATTACCAAGCTCTTAAGGGTATGAAATCGTGATTCTGGAAATCTGGTAATCGATCACGTCTTGTGTGTAATCGATTACCGAGATTCTGTCTAGCTTGTAATCGATTACAAGAATGGTGTAATTGATTACCAAGCCTCTGATGACACGAAATGGTGCTTCTGGGAATCACGTAATCGATTACAACTTATGGGTAATCGATTACGGAGGTTCTATCCGATTGGTAATCGATTACCAGGATTGTGTAATCGATTACCAGGTCCTTGAAGTACAAATCGTGGTTCTGGGAATCACGTAATCGATTATAATGAGATTGTAATCAATTACAGAGATTCTGTTCTGCTGGTAATCGATTACCAGGGTGATGTAATCGATTACCAAGACCCAAAAATGAGATTTTTGAGCTGGAAATGATTGAAATTATGGTTCTTTGTCCTTTGTAACCCAAACATAACCTAAAAACCATGGATTCAAGGATTTTACTTTACCTAAATGCGATAGGAATATGTATTCATACCGATAGAGAAGAAATGACTTTGAAAATGGAATTCTTGGATCCATGACATTGAAATTGTGGTATGTGTGTAATAAGGAACATATATTGATACTGAGAATTATTGATGCAAGTGTGATTCCCTATGTGGGTTATGCACTTATTGATCTAGTGCTCAATGGGATAAGAATGACGATATGCCATTGAGGCAATGTTTTTGATAGATGTATTGTTGATATGTCATGTTGGACATTGAATAATGCTTATGTGCCATTGAGGCAACGCTTACGTTGAATGCATCATTGATGAACATACATGATTAGACATTGTGTCATCATGCATGCGTACTGTCCGTTGGACATTGTTGAGAAGGCCATGTTGCCTAGGAGTTTGAATAACACCTTTGTGCGTGTGCGAGTAGACTAAGCGTAGGTGTCATATGTTGTTGACCTTGGGGGCGTTGGGGTGTGGGTGTCTCACAATAGATAGTGGTAGCTCCACTGGGGCTGTGGGATAGACCAATGCGACACACCAACGATCCTGCCTGAGACGCTGCCCTATATCGCGATCAACTGTTGAGGTACCATGTATGAGCCATTGCGCAAACAATTTTATGAAAGGAAGCACACTATATTTTAAGGCTACTGATATACCGGTATTACTCCTTGATCATTCACTCCGAAAATGTTTACGTCTAGCTCCATGGAGTAGGAACTTTGGTACCCTTGTTGCATTGTGAGTTGTCAGTCACATGGTCCATTGAGCATTTATAATTGGATAATGTGTTTACTATCATGACTGCGATATTTATTTGACTTTTGGTGATGCTAATGTTGCTAGCTGGCTATGGATAATGTTAACTATTATTCTTTGCTGCCTTACTCTTGTTAATTGCTTTTTGGTATTACTGCACTTGTATGTATTAACTGTGTCTTATGTGGGCGTTCGACGCCGTTTATTTTCTTGCTGCCATGTTGGTACTGAAAGCTGGGAATCTCACTTCTTTCAGTAATTTCTCTATTTTGTATTTTGGTTGGATCGTGTGCTCTCGAGAAGACACTCGTGAGGAGGACAAGGAAACCACTGAGTTTTAGGGTTTTTTGCCTTATCTAGACTGAGATCGAAGTTGTTGAGGATGTCATTTCGGCTCCGTGGACTTTTTGGCTACGTGCAGATCAACTTTCTTGGAGGTCCAGACTGCTGGCATATCAACGTGCAGACTGATCGATGTGTATACCACGGCGATGTGACGGTGTCCTTAGCGTGGAGACATTATGACGCTCTTATTCTAGATTTTCATGCTTTTGTATGGCTGGAGTTCTATATGCCCGTGAGGGATATGTGGGGCGAAATGTATTACACCCCTCGTGAGGATTCCTTTTTGTCTACTGCCCGGGCTCCTGCTCGCTGTTCTGTCGTCCCGATGGATGTCTCGTCGGACGACGAGGACCCTGAGGAGGATCCATCTATGGTTCCTTCTCGTTCTAGGCAGTCTTAGGGTTAGTTTTTATTGATGGCTACTGATGGCTGTCCGTTTATTTTGAAGGAGCCTGACGTACTACTGGATTAGTGGGTATATATTTGTATCTCTTGGGGTAGGTACACATTTTGCCTTTTGTATATTTTTGGAAATGTAATTTAAACAAGCTTGTATTTCTAGTACAAAGTATGTAATTATCCATATTGTAAATGGTCGTATGTTTCATTCCACGTTGATTTCTCTTTGACCTTTTAATACAAAAGTTTTATTGGAAAGAGGAACTTTTACTTTTAACTCAATCACGCGATATATTCATAAATAGGTGTATATGTATATTAAATAGAAGTTTTAACCGGATTCATGTTAAACAAACAAAAAGAAAGAATAAAAAAGGGTTCAAATTATCCGAAATCATTTGTATGTCGTTTTACTATGGTGCGACGTTCCTTCTTCTTACCCATTATGACTAAGGGAGAAAAAGGGGCGTTACACTAAAGGCACTTTACCTAACTCTAACACACAAGGACCCAAGACAATTTGATGACCAAAGGTCAAAAATTGAAGTATGTTGTAGGTGTGCTTAAAGGCCAAGAATTGACTTTGGAATCTCAAAAGTGGCTACTCCAAGCACAAGATCAGAAAATACTCCAAGTTCTTTTCTTTGTCTCCAAGAAGCTTGGACTTGAAACCTTTGGACAAGTAGAGACTTGTTATATGCTTTAACTTGCCTTAAAGCAATATTTTTCTAGCCTTACATCTTGAAAAATCTCTATATGTGATAATATACTAGATAAGTTCACTTCTTGTTTGAAATAACATATTTGATGAAAATATCTTTGAACTTGGCTCTTTGGATCAATCATGCACTTAATTTTTGCTGCATAATGTGCTACTATGATGTATAACATGCTGCTTTGCTGCATAATTATGACATTTTGCTGCATAAATTTGTGTTTAAGCTTCTTCATCATGTCAAAGACCTTCAAAAAACTTAAAAACTTCACTAATCCATCAAAAAGGTGTAATTCTTGGTAAAAGTGATGTTTTTGCATAAATATGGGTTTTGGATCATAATCTGATTAGATTATATGCTTGCATGATGTTTGGAATTGATTTGAGATGTTTTGGAACTAATTTGAAAGGTTTGAAATTGAGTCTGTACTATTTATCATGCAAAATCTGAGTTTTAGTAATCTGGTAATTGATTACAAGACCTTTGTAATCGATTACAAAGGCTCTATCAAGCATTCCAAGCTAAGTCAGAAAGTAGGTAATCGATTACACCTCCAATGTAATCGATTATAACATTCCCAGAAGGCATGTAATCGATTACACCACATATGTAATCGATTACCAAGAATCCAGAACATGCATAATTGATTACACAGCCATTGTAATCGATTACACAGGGTTTTAAAAGGTAAAAACACATGGGACATCCATTTTTTCGTCTGCCATCAAGCTTTGTCATGATGATTCCTTGTTTATATACTGTCTAACCCATAGCTCCTTTATATTTGTATATGACTTTGGATCCTTGATGTGTGGGATTTAAGGATGCAAACCTAAGTACAGGTTGTCTCAAGTAATAAATTTCTCAGGAGTCCGAGGTCGATCCACAGGGAATTGATGAAGAAAAATTAATTAAGGTAAGAAAAGGACTTGTCACAATACCAAAAGTAATAAAACAAGTTCACAAATGAATTTAAGGGCTTGCTTGGACTAGAAGATCCACTCTTGGTAATAAATTAAGGGTAAGATTATTTCTTTTTATAACTCAATTGAAATCCACACACAACGGAGGTTCCAATCAGAAAATATAACATTCAAAGTTCAATTATATATGCAATCATATTATGATTCCTTTAATTATCTACCAACATTTGTAAATGAGTTCAAGCATTCACTGTGCCAATCCTATTGTCTACAATAAATCAAGATCTCCATTATACAAAGAAGGTTTCTAAATTGATTGGAAACAAAATATAACTCATCTAATGTCCAATTGATAATATATCATTTAAGCATAAGAAATAGAATAATCTAACCTTATTTCATTACCAAGAGCTTCACTCTTTCACCCAAGCAAGATGAAGATTTAGTTACTCATGGATAAGAAGAAAGAAAGAGAGAAGAAGAGAAAGATGAACATAGCTTCAATTTAGAACAAGAGAAAATTACAACAAAGGAAAACAATAAACAAGCATAACCATAACTTGTAAAAACTAAGCCTAACACCAAGTGCCCCAAATGGTCAGCCAATGGTGCCTTTTATAGAGGATTAGGGACACAAAATGACAAGGAGGCTGATTAAGAGTAGGTGGATGAGTGGATGAATGAGTGGAAAATGCCAAATGGTGAGGATAAGAGTGAAAAATTATTGAGATTTCTTGTCTCCGAAATCATTCATTGCTTAAGACATGGATTCCGTCATCAAATAGAAAAGTCATCTTCATGAAAGTTGTATATCTAGATCTTAACTTTCAGATGTCCAAATTTCAGCCTAAGATCATTCTTACAGCCCGAGATATGGCCCAATTACTGCAGACTGTTCAAGCCTAGTTTCAGCACCTCTGTTTTGACTTCCAGACCCAATATCACCTCCAAGCTATCCGAATGAGCTCTTGTGTTCTTCATGAAAGTTGTAGATCTAGGTCTTAACTTTCAAATATCCAAATTTCAGCCCTCTTACAGCCTGAGTTATGCTCTGATTACTGTACACTATTTAGGTTCCAGACACAAAACTCGTGTTCTGTCTTCCAAGCCCATTTAGCTCTTCTAGATGTCCATATTTTACCTGGAGCTCTTCATGAAAGTTGTAGAGCTTTCTCTCAGATTTCCTACAAGGTAAAATTCATAATTGCTAGACATCTAGAACTCAAGATATGACCAAAATATAGAAGCAGTGTAAGACCCAAATAATGCTGAAAAAATCAATTAAGTCCAATTTGAGTCCAATCTTACAAAACATAACCATGCTTAATCAATTAAGTATATGAAGAGTGTAAATAACTAAAAATGTGGGTTTATTAATGTATAAAATATATTATTATTAAATTCCCCCACACTTAACTTTTTGCACTCCTGGGCAAAACACATAAGACCAAAGTTAGGAGACAAAGAAAAATGATACAGACTCAAAAGCTAAAAACTCTAAAAGATTCGATGAAGCAAGAAGAGCAACAAAAAATTCAAAGGATCAAAGCATTAATGAGGTAACATTTCTTCACATCTCAAACCAACAAGCAAGGAAACTTCAGTTGAAAAGAATGAATCAAGAATGATAGATCCTCACAGAATTCACGCTCAATCTCTCCAGTGTTTAAAAAGTAAGTATTTCACTCTATTCAACCCATGAATAATTGCACTACCATAAGCTTGCTTATCTTCTACTTCTCCGCTACTCAAAACACATACATACAAAAATTAAGAAGACTTTATTCAAGGTTGTAATGGGGTCATGGTAAAGGAAAGGGCATAATATGGATATGAAAAAATAAATGCCAAAGAGAATAAAAGAGCAATAGTTAGAGTGGAGAAAATGTTTGAGAACATTCATCATAAAAGACAATCACCAATATTTGACTAATGTTTTGTTGAAGATCAATCCCAAATTGGTGAATTGAATTCATTGTTAGACTTGAATATTCTCCTTTTCTTCCTATTGTTTCCAAGCATCCACCTTTATTCTAGACTCTGATAATCCTTTAATTGCAACGGTGGTCTTTTTTTTTGATCATTTTGCACACACACCCCCACACTTGTTCAAGAACAAGGTCAATGCTCTCTTATTCCCTAAGATTGGGTAAAAACATGTTTTTTTTTTCTTTCTTTTTTTCTTTTCTTTTTTTTCTTTTTTTTTGAAGGATGAAATGAGCTAAAAACAAGGAATGGTCAAATAAGTTCAAAGGGGTTATACAATGGAAAATATACAAGGATGGCTATTTGGTCAAAGTAGTTATTTCAAAATGCCTCAATCATATTAATGTATGCATGTGAAAATGTAGCCTAGAAAAGAATCAAAGTAAGTTCTAGAGTAATAATTCCATGAGTGAAAATCACACAAGAAAGAAGAGAATGATACAGATATTCAATCCATTGATCAATAAGCTCAAAATCTCACAAGGTATATTTCTATCATTCTCAATCCATCATATCAACATTCATATCCAAGCTTGTGATTTTTAAGAAAGAAGACAATTTATGCTAAGATCCAAGAATCCATTTGCTACTTCTACACAAAATAATTATTTCCTCAACTAAGATGCGTCTCAAGAGTAATAAATTGTTTCCAAAATTTACTCCTTACTCTGCCATCATTAATTGGTTTTACTACGAATAGGTTTTTGATAGTCATATCACTAAACATGCTTCCCAATTTAGATGCGTCTCAAAAGTAAATTTACTCCTTACTTTGTCATCATTCATTGGTTCAGTAAGTCGATGACAATCATATCATACTTTCTAAGAAAAAAATTGGTAGTCAACTATCCTTCCCCTCCAACTAGATCACAACATTGTCCTCAATGTTAAAATATAGATGAGTAAAGGATAGAAGATATTACCTGTTAGAGAAATCTGTCACAAATTTAAACAAAAACAAAGTACGATAAATAAAATCAAAAGTAAAGAAAAGTTATAAAGGAAGTGTCAAATCTGACTCCTTTTTCAACTTGTTTCCCTCACTACTTCCTGCTGACCAATCTATTTGAGCTATTGCTGGGTCAGGTTTATGAACAAAAGCTTGTAATTTATTAATCAACTCATCAATAGTGGAAGCAGAGATAAGAAGTTGTCTTGCTGAAGGTGTGATAAATTTCTATTCCACAACATGGTCAAGAAAGATTAACAAAATATCAAAAAAATTATTTACATTCAACAAACCTATGGATTTATGGTGGATGTTCAGTTGGGCCCAAGAGACAATTTGAAAAACTTCTTCCAAGGTACCAAAATCACCTGGTAAGGTAATGAATGCATCATAGTTTTCAAGCATTATCGTCATTCGTTCATGCATTGATGATACCTTAAGTTCCTCTCCAATTGTCTTTCTAATGATGTTCTGTTGAGCTAAAGGTCCATGAATGACACCTAAAACCTAACTGCCTCCTATGTATGCAGCAAGTGATACAGCCCCCATTAACCCACGACAACCTCCCCCATATACAAGATGAATATTCCTCGCAGCAAGTGATCGACCAAGAGTGGTAGCTGCATTTACAAACTCTAAACCCTTCCCATACTTAGATCCACAAAATACACAGATATTTTTAAGTTGACGAACAGAAACACCTTCCATTTCTAGTCTCACCTTCCCTTTGATTGATTCTGAGTTGGAGGAAAGTGGAGAAAGTAGAGTGTTTAAATAGGAAAAAGAATGGAAAGGGTAATAATTGAACCTATAAGGGTAGGTTGGCTGTTGTCAGAAGAGTTTGAAATTAAAGAACACGGAATCTTTTTTTTTCATTTTTTTTTGCTTTTTTTTTGTTGCTTTTTTTTGTTTTTTTATTTTATTTTATTTTATTTTATTTTTACTTCAAGAAAACCATCAAGGTAAAGAAGTCTAGAAACCCCTGAAGGACCCTGCTTAAAGGATCGTCTATCCAAAACCAAAATACAGCAAAATCATACAAAGATAAAAGAAATATAATAGCAAATGATGACATACCTGTATGTATAGCTTTCATGCCGTATCTTTATACTGCGTGTCATGAGTACAGTAGTGGCATATCTTTATCCTATGTGTCACTAGTGCAGTAGACACTCATGTCCGTTTATTCGAAGAAAGGAGAAAGAAGAAACCATTGTGGGTTTTCATCTTGGGTCTGGAACCTGGAGCGCTCACACTTGAGCTCATAACATCAACAAAGATGCTAAAATCTAAAACCCGTAATGTCCAAGATCCAAAACATCCCATCCCATGGCGTTGAGAGCCCCTTCTAATAAAAGAGAGGATCAAGCTCAGATGCCTCATACGCTTCGGCAGCCGCGGGTTACTTTTCACTAATAACCAGAGTGGGACGCTTCTGCCTGTCCATCAACTCCATAGTGCCTAGATGGTAAACATTGGGTTATGGAGTGCGGCTCTCTACAGAGTATGGTACACGAACTTTTTTAAGGACCAACGTGCAAAGGTCCATCCAAGTCAATGATGGGTCAGCCAAAGGCTGGGGCTCCATAACTAATTAAAGCCATGGTACTCCTTCCGAATCGCCTTTGTTCAAACATTTTCTTTCTTTCTTTTTTTCTTGAAAGATGACATGAAGAAGAAGAGAATGATATGTACATATTGTTTGTGGATATGGCTCACATCTGCCTCTGGTTTAACATCCAGTAACGGCTTAAACGCCTTCTATGAGTCGAGGATAAGCTTCCCATCCAATTTTCTTATAAATTGGCAAACATGGTCTTTTAGAGTCAGATTCCCAAGACTGTAGCGTTTTTCTTCATCCTTGAAGAGATTCCACAAATTAAGAATTTCACGATGCACTAATCCACAAGAATGCATCTCAAGAGTCAATAAGATATCATCTAATGACTCCTTACTCAGTCCATTCTTAATGAAGAAAATTTTATCTTCTCTGTTTGCGGAAACCATCCCCAAAGTACGACATCGCTTGTTACAATTCCATCGTTCACATTTGTAACAGACTTGTAACCTTTTTGCTCTTCTTTTTTTAGAATACGAACTTCTTCCAAGACTTGGCATGTATGAGTCAAATGAAATTGAAGACTCACCTGTTAGTAGGACCTTTGCTTCAATTATCCAGCGCACATCTTCTGGTATACCTTTGTACATTAACAATCTCAATCTTTCACATCGAACTTTGTAGATTTTTTTCAGAGCATTTTGAGGGAGAAAACGAAATTGTTTTCTCAAATTTAAAAAAATGACATCCATTTTAAAGGAGAAGAAGGATTCAGTTATTTTGGGAAACTGAAAAACAAACCGACTTGAGAGTCACGGAGTACCATATCCGCCACTTAACCGGTAACACAAAGAACTGCAAAAACAAGGCAACAAAATTAGAGTGAATTCTAGTCATAACAAGGATCAAAAGAGAGATAAATTCTACCTCATTAACTAGGTTTTCCAGAAATGGTTTGAGATTTTGTCCATTAACTTTAAACACATTACCATTCCTAGGATTCTCAATATCTACGGCTCCATGAGGATACACGTGTTTGACAACAAAAGGACCACTCCACCTAGATCTCAATTTTCCAGGGAATAGGTGTAGGCGAGAGTCATAAAGCAGAACTTTTTGACCAATTTCAAAAAATTTTCTCAAAATTGTCTTGTCATGAAAAGCTTTTGTTCTGGCTTTATAAATCTTTGAGTTCTCATATGCATCATTTCTCAATTCCTCAAGTTCATTTAATTGTAATTTGCATATCTTGCAAGCATCATCAAGATTTAGATTGAAAGCTTTAATGGCCCAGAATGCTTTATGTTCCAATTCTACAGGTAAATGACAAGGTTTTCCATAGACTAACCGATAGGGTGACATGCCTAAAGATGTTTTGAAAGCAGTACAATAAGCCCAAAGTACATCGTTTAGTCTTAAAGGCCAATCTTTACAATTTAGGTTAACCGTTTTTTCCAAAATTTGTTTAATCTCCCTATTTGTCAATTCAACTTGTCCACTTGTCTGAGGGTGATAAGGGGTGGCAATTTTGTGTGTAATACCATATTTCTTCATTAAAGATTCAAATGGTTTATTGCAAAAATGTGTTCCTCGATCACTTATGATAGCTTGAGGGATTCCAAATCGACAAAAGATATTTTCTTTTAAAACTTTGAGAACAGTTTTATGATCATTGTGTCGGCATAGAATCACCTCAATCCATTTTGAAACCTAATCAACTGCAACCAAAATATACACAAATCCAAATGAAGATGGAAATGGACCCATGAAATCAATTCTCCAATAATCAAAAATTTCAATGACAAGGATGGGGTTTAGAGGCATCATGTTTCTTTTTGAAATTGAGCCTAACTTTTGACAATTTTCACAACTTTTGCAAAAAGTATAGCAGTCCTTAAATAAAGTGGGCCAATAAAATCTACACTGTAAGATTTTCGCAGCTGTTTTTTTTGAAGAGAAGTGACCTCCACATGCTTCTGAGTGACAAAATTTAATGACACTACCTACCTCACTGTCGGGCACACATCTCTGAAAGATTTGATCAGCACAATATTTGAACAAGTATGGGTCATCCCAATAAAAATTTTTCACCTCTGTCAAAAATTTCCTTCTATCTTGGTGCATCCATTGAGGCGGCATCTTTCCTGTTACAAGAAAGTTGACTATGTTAGCAAACCAAGGCATGGAATTGACAAAAAATAAAAATTCATCAAGAAAAGAATCATTGATAGGTGTGCTATCAAAAGGTGAGCCTATTGTGAGTCTGGACAAATGATCAGCGACAACATTTTCAGCTCCTTTCTTATCTTTTATTATGATGTTGAATTCTTGAAGCAACAAGATCCACCTTATCAATCTTGGTTTAGAATCTTGCTTAGACATCAAATATCTAACAGCAGAATGATCGGTGAAAATCACAATAGAAGAACCAATTAAGTAAGATCGAAATTTGTCTAGTGCAAAAATTACAGCAAGTAGTTCTTTTTCAGTAATGGTGTAATTCATTTGTGCACTGTTTAAAGTTCTACTTGTGTAACAAATCACATGAGGCTTACCTTCCTTTCTTTGGCATAAAATAGCGCCCACAGCAAAATCACTAGCATCACACATTAACTCAAAAGGTAAAGACCAGTCAAGAGATTGCATGATAGGAACAGATGTCAGAAGACCAATTAATTTTTCAAAAGATTTTTGACATTCTTGAGTCCAATCAAATAGTGCATCTTTCAACAGAAGATTACATAGTAGTCTAGATATGGCACTAAAGTCCTTAATGAATCTTCTATAAAATCCCACATGTCCTAAAAAGGAACAAACTTCTCTGACTATTTTTTGGGAAGGCAAATGAGCAATTAATTCAACTTTAGCCTTATCAACTTCAATACCTTTAGAAGAGATCACATGACCTAACACTATTCTTGAGGTAACCATGTAATGACATTTTTCCCAGTTTAGCACAAATCATTTTTCTTCGCATCTTTTAAGAACTTTTTCCAAATTATCAAGACAATTTTCAAAAGAATTTCCAAAAACTATCAAATCATCCATGAAAACCTCTAAATAATGCTCAATCATATCAATAAAAATGCTTAACATGCATCTTTGAAATGTTACTGGAGCATTACAAAGGCCAAAAGGCATTCTTCTATATGCAAAAGTACCAAAGGGACATGTAAAAGTAGTCTTTTCTTGATCTTCCAATGCAATTGGTATTTGATTATAACCCGAAAAACCATCAAGAAAACAGTAATATGGATGTCCTGCTACCCTTTCCAGAATTTGATCAAGAAATGTCAAGAGAAAATGATCTTTCCTAGTAACAGCATTTAATTTTCTAAAATCAATACACATACGCCAACTAGATGAGACTCACGTAGGTATTAATTCACCTTTATCATTTTCAACCACTGTCATTCTAGATTTCTTAGGCACAACTTGTGTAGGGCTTACCCATTGGCTATCAGAGATAGGGTAGATAATTCCAACATCAAGCAATTTAAGGACTTCAGCTTTAACTACCTCTTTCATGTGTGGATTTATTCTTCTTTGAGGTTATTGACAAGTTTTAGCATTATCCTCTAAATGTATTCTATATGTACAAATTAATAGATTAATGCCTTTTATGTCCTTTAATGTCCATCCAATTGCACTTTTATGCCTTTTAAGTACTTCTGTTAACATACCTTCTTGTTCTTCAGTAAGAGACGAGGAAATTACCACTGGAAAGTTTTGCTTTTCTCCCAAAAATGTGTACTTCAACCCGGCAAGTAATGGCTTTAGTTCCAGAGTGGGTACTTCTTCATGGGCATTATCATTCATGGGTTTTAGTTCTTCAAATCTTGGCTTCCATCCCTTGTACTCCATTGCCTGTGCACAATCAAGCAAAGAGCATATTTCAGAGATATCATCTTCTAATTGCATGCCTGAATCAAATGAATTGACTAAACAAATTTCTAATGGGTCAGAAGAACTCCTTGTTTGAAGATGATTATCTATAATGACTTCAATTCCTTCAATTTCCTCCTTTTCATCAAGGACTTCCTGTGGTTGCTTGCACATGTTAAAAACATTGAGCTCCAGTGTCATGTTTCCAAATGTTAGCTTCACCACTCCATTTTTGCAATTTATCAAAGCATTAGATGTTGCTAAAAATGGACGGCCTAAAATAACAGGAATTGACTTACAACTATCAATCATAGGTTCAGTATCCAAGACAATAAAATCCACAGGATATATGAATTTATCAACTTGAACTAACACATCTTCCACTATTCCTCTTGGAATTTTGATTGATCTATCTGCAAGTAGAAGAGTTACGTAGATAGTTGGTTTTAACTCACCTAAGTTGAGTTGTTTGATAAACCGAATATGGAAGCAAATTGACACTAGCACCAAGATCAAGTAAAGCTTTTTCAATTTTATGTTCTCCAATAATGCATGAAACTGTAGGACAACCACGATCTTTATATTTCAATGCATTATTATTCTGAAGAATAGAGCTTACCTGTTCAGCCAAAAATGCTTTCTTTTTCAAATTTAATTTCCTTTTAACAGTGCACAAGTCCTTCAAATATTTGGCATAAGAAGGAATCTGTTTGATAGCATCTAAGAGAGGAATATTGATCTTTACTTCTTTTAAAATTTCAAAAATTTCAGTATGGTGGTCCAATTTCTTTGGATTATTCAATGCATGAGGAAATGGGGGTGAAGGCGGGAGTTTGGTCGCCTTTTAGTCAACTTCTTCATTTTCTTGGGGGACTGGTTCAACTTCTTTCTCACAAGATTCCGGATTTGTTTTTCAACAACCTTTCCACTCCTAAGAGTTATCACTGACTTGACTTAGTCCATTTGTTGGTTTTCTGAACTCCCCTCATTTAGACTATACTGACCTTTGGGATTTGGTTGAGGTTGAGAAGGAAATTTTCCTTTCTCGTGAATGGTGAGTGCAGAAGAAAGTTTAGCAAGAGTGTTTTTTATGTCATTCATGGTTTGATTGTTTTGTTTATTAATGACCTCTTGCTTTTCTATGAATGCGTGCAGTGTTTCCTCAAGGTTTTTCCTATATGGTGGGACATAAGGTGCATATCCTTGAGAATTTTGAGAGTCCTGTTGTGCCTGAGGAGGTGGTGGTTGTATGAATTATGGCTGATTATTATTCCTCTAGCTGAAGTTCGGGTGATTTCTCCATCCCAGATTGTATGTATCTGAAAAAGAAGAAGTAAATGGCTTTTTAAAATTATTCATTGCATTTACTTGCTCATGTACAACTTCTTTAAGAACAGGAATGTTAGGACATTCGTGTGTTGAGTGTCCTAAGTCATCACAAATGCCACAAATTTTTTCATTTTGCACAGATTTGATTTCTTTTGCTTTTCTTAATTCCATGGCTTCCACCTTTCTAGCCAAACTAGCAAACCTAGCATTTAGATCTTCCTCTTGACTAAGGTGATATTTTCCTATATTAGCACTTGCAAGGTTAGATCTAATTGAATTTTCAGAAGGGTTAGTACTATGCCAAGATTGAGAATTTTCAGCTAACTGGTTTAAATAGTCTAAAGCTTCATCAACTTCTTTATCAAGAAACTTACCATTGAACATTGTTTCCACAAATTGTTTAGTTTTAGGTGTTAAACCTTCATAAAAGAAGCTTATAGTGCGCCATTTTTCAAAACCATGATGTGGGCAAGAATTTAACAAATCTTTAAACCGTTCCTAACATTCAAAATATGCTTCATTTGAATTTTGGAAAAAAATTTGGATTTGTCTTTTCATAGCATTTGTTTTATGTGTTGGAAAAAATTTCTTTAAGAACTCACCTTGCATTTCTTGCCATGTGCTAATTGATCTTGGTTTCAAAGTGTTAAGCCAAGATTTTGCTTTATCTTTTAAAGAAAAAGGAAACAATTTAAGCTTAATAATCTCTTCAGTGCAATTTTGATCATTGAAGACAATACATACTTCCTCAAATTCTTTCAGATGTAAATATGAACTTTCATATTCTAAACCATGAAAATTAGGAAGTAAAGAAATCATACTTGGCTTAAATCTAAAATTGTTGGCATTGAGTGGAAAGATAAAATATGATGGATTAGAATTTCGAGGTGGTTGCAAATATTCACGCATAGTTCGCAATGGTTGATTTTTAGGTTCATCATGTACACATTCATTGTCAGTCATTGTGTCAATTGTGTGTGATTGTGATTCAAACAAAATCAATATATAAAGTACTAGGATTAATTTTGACTAAACGACCAGAATTTAAATCACGATACCAATTATAAATAACTTAAAATAAATAAACAAAAAAAATGTACAAGATGGCGGTGTAACCCACTATTAGATATTAACAAGGATGTGGTATAAACCAACCACCCAATATATATTAACAAGTAAAAAGTTAGATAATTAGAGAGTTAATAATTAGTAAGTTAGAAAGTGTAGAAAATAAAGAGCGAAAAAAAAATAAAAGTGATGTAAATTAAAAGTTAGAAGTACATAAATAACATAAAAAAAGTTAGTAAACATAAAATAAATGACAAAATATAAAAGTTAGAAAGTTAGTCTATTAGCAAGTTAGTAGGTTAGTAAGTTAGAGAGTTAGTAAAGAAACCGAAGGATTAGCAAGCCGATCTTTTGCTCCAGTGAGGAAGAATAGAGAATAGATTTTATTAAAGAAAATGAACCTTCATAAATTAAAACTTCAAATCAAGTCCCCGGCAACGGCACCAAAAACTTGATGTGCGGGATTTAAGGATGCAAACCCAAGTGCAGGTTGTCTCAAGAAATAAATTTCTCGGGAGTCCAAGGTCGATCCACAGGGAATTAATGAAGAAAAATTAATTGAGGTAAGAAAAGAATTTGTCACAACACCAAAAGTAATAAAACAAGTTCACAAATGAATTTAAGGGCTTGCTTGGGTTAGGAGATCCACTCTTGGTAATAAATTAAAGGTAAGATTATTTCTCTTTATAACTCAATTGAAATTCACACACAACGGAGGTTCCAATCGGAAAATATAACATTCAAAGTTTAATTATATATGCAATCATATTATGATTCCTTTAATTATCTACCAACATTTGTAAATGAGTTCAAGCATTCACTGTGCCAATCCTATTGTCTACAATAAATCAAGATCTCCATTATACAAAGAAGGTTTCTAAATTGATTGGAAACAAAATATAACTCATATAATGTCCAATTGATAATATATCATTTAAGCAAAAAAAATAGAATAATCTAACCTTATTTCATTACCAAGAGCTTCACTCTTTCACCCAAGCAAGATGAAGATTTAGTTACTTATGGATAAGAAGAAAAAGAGAGAGAAGAAGAGCAAGATAAACATAGCTTCAATTTAGAACAAGAGAAAATTACAACAAAGGAAAATAATAAACAAGCATAACAATAACTTGTAAAAACTAAGCCTAACACCAAGTGCCCCAAATGGTCAGCCAATGGTGCCTTTTATAGAGGATTAGGGATACAAAATGACAAGGAGGTTGATTAAGAGTAGGTGGATGAGTGGATGAATGAGTGGAAAATGTCAAATGGTGAGGATAAGAGTGAAAAATTATTGAGATTTCTTGTCTCCGAAATCATTCATTGCTTAACTCATGGATTCCGTCATCAAATAGAAAAGTCATCCTCATGAAAGTTGTAGATTTGGATCTTAACTTTTATATGTCCAAATTTCAGCCCAAGATCATTCTTACAGCCTGAGATATGGCCCAATTACTGTAGACTGTTCAGGCCCAGTTTTAGCACCTCTATTTTGACTTCCAGACCCAATATCACCTTCAAGCTATCCGAATGAGCTCTTGTGTTCTTCATGAAAGTTGTAGATCTGGGTCTTAACTTTCAAATATCCAAATTTTAGCCCAAGATAATTCTTACAGCTCGAGTTATGCTCTGATTACTGTACACTGTTCAGGTTCTAGACACAAAACTCGTGTTCTGTTTTCCAAGCCCATTTAGCTCTTCTAGATGTCCATATTTTACATAGAGCTCTCATGAAAGTTGTAGAGCTTTCTTACAAGGTAAAATTCATAATTGCTAGACATCTAGAACTCAAGATATGACTAAAATACAGAAACATTGTAAGACCCAAATAATGCTGAAAAAAATCAATTAAGTCTAATTTGAGTCCAATCTTACAAAACATAACCAGGCTTAATCAATTAAGTACATGAAGAGTGTAAATAACTAAAAATGAGGGTTTATTAATGTATAAAATATATTATTATCAATCCTTTTAGTATCAATGATTATAAAATCTGATATATTTTTTCTTCATATACTTTCACTATTGGTATCACATCTAATTATGCTTTCACTATTTGATATGCCTGAGCTGCAATAATTATACCTTGTTATTCTCTAATTGTTAATGACTAGTTCATGGGCTAATTTTTGGTATTATACAATGTTGAATGCTTATGTTATTTTTGATAATCCTAACGGGGGAGAGATTAGTGAAATATGTTGCATGTGTACGGGGGAGCTTTGCGCTTTTGTGTACGGGGGAGCTTTGTGCTTTTGTAAGAAAATCATTTGTCATATCTCATGCATACAATACGGGGGTGAGTTGCACTTAAATCTCTGATGAATAAATGCAAATATTTCTCTATTTTCAATGTTTATTTTGTCATCATCAAAAAGGGGGAGAATGTGAATGCTTATGTCTTGAAGCATATCAAATGGATTTTTTTATGATAACAAAGTCAAGATGAAGAATGTAACACCCTAATACAGACATCCAGATATATCCTAGATAGACAGAGATATATAAAGATAACCAGTACTAGAGATGTCACTTCTATACTACATACTAACATATATCTATAATCACAACTGAGTAATTATAGAAAGCCTTGAGAGATTGCGAAAAACTTAAACTCATACATATATATATACAAACTTAGCCACCGAGGCTTATTGTAATACATATAACATAAAACTTACAGAACAAACATAAACTTATTACATAAGTTCTTGGTTCTTAAAGCAATAAAAACTATTCTAGTCTTCATGCTTTATCTTCTCATCCTTGGCAAGGTTTGCATCTCTGTACCGCACCTTTATCTTTATCGGACTGCACTCAGCATCCGAACCTCACAAGCATCCGGATTTACATGGAATAGGCAAAGGGGTGAGAATTAACATTCTCAAGATAAGCAATTCCAATACCAGCTTCTCTATAACATTGTATATAACAAATATATATAACAAAAGCTATACTTCTAACTTAGGAGTTTCCCCTCTATTTTTCATAACTTAGGAGTTTCCTCCTCTATTCTCATAACTTAGGAGTTGCCTCCTCTTTTCTCATAACTTAGGAGTTGCCTCCTCTTTTCTCATAACTTAAACACTTTCTAATAGTGTGATAACAATCAAGAGTGAACACACTTGCTAATATATACAATATGCGCCATACATCCGTACATACCAACGAGATTGACGGACAATGCCCATACAACTCGTCCGTAAATGCAATGCTAATGATATGTAATGAATATGCCTAAGGAATCCTAAGTGCATGTGAATGAAATGCAAATGCAGAGTTTTGATTTGGAGCGAAGGAATTTGCTAGGAACTAGTCAAGATATCATCTAGTGGTAAATGAGGAAACCTCATCCTCACCTTACACGTATCCCGGCTCATTGAGAAATTCGGGCTTCATCCTTGCTCAAAGAGCGTCTCCGGATTTCCCACTTATCTCCTTAGGCCTTGGCACATCGAGACATCGGGGTTATGTCCTTCTCAAAAGTCCTTCTGGACACCCATCTATCTCCTTTTTGCCTTCATGATTAACATCAAAGGATACTCACTAGATCGATCCTACTTGACTAATTCATAGACTTTCGTACATACTTATATACTTAGTTCCTTTCAGAGCTAAGCATATTCTAGTCTTCTTATGTTTACCCCTTGTGATGAGGAGAATCAGTAACCTCATACTATATGTAACCTTAGCACTTGGTTAGGAATACTTGTTCCCTTAGGAACTTCTCTCGATCCCTTACCTCCTCCATCACATGACCTCACGTCATATAACGTTACATTCTCAGGTAAACATTACTAAACTATGTCTCTTACTTGTACCTAAACTTCACCTCATCACTCCTTTCTCTTAAGTGATCTTTAATGCAACCTTACGTTGCTAAGGTGTTAGGTACTTACCTTTGGCGAACCACTAATCTTGGTTGCCCTAAGGTCCTTTCTCTTCATCTTCACACTAGCTTAACTCTCTAGTGTGTGAAGAACTCAATGTTATGTTTATCTCTTACATAAACACCATCTTACTCTTTTCTATAGACTCAACTCATCCTAGTGAAAGAGTCTATCTTAACTAATGCCTCATCTAACCTTGCTTAAGGAACTGAGAGCATTTCTCTAAAACTTTGCATAATTACTCCACTTTGTCTAAAGAGAGTAGTTCATGCATCTAACTTTCCTTTTCTATCACACTTCTGGTAGTAGCGTATACTACACTTGTGTGCTAACATACTTATTCTAAACTCAACTTCCATGCTTTACTTGCATCTAAGGAAGTATCTTCTCTTTATCTTGTACTTCTAACTCATCTTAACTTATACTTGAGTTGTTGTACATTTCTGTTCTACTTTCTTTCGCTATCTTTATCTTGTACTTCTAACTCATCTTAACTTATACTTGAGTTGTTGTTGTACATTTCATTTCTACTTCTACTTTCTTGCTTGGACATCTTCTTAGTCATAATTCCTCTTCTTGTGTATTTAACAATGTACTAAGTCTCACTTAACTTGAGACTAAGTACCTAAACGTCCCTCTCGTGGAACTCATACACAATCTTATCTCCACTCATGTAATCTAACTCTAGAGTGGCTCTTACTTGCAACTCTTTGTTGCCTAAGCTTCTAGGTACCTTCCTAAGGTAATCCACTATTCTTGGATTTCCTAAGGTTCATACCTTTCTCATCATTCTCTACTAGAGTGAATACTATTATTCATCTCTATTGCACTATCTCATCACATCTTAAGTGATATCGGGGTTCCAACATTAAGTTGCCTAAAGTGCAATATCATTACTTAAAGCAAACCTTTCCTTTAGGATGCTTAAAAGCCTATGCTTTCTCATACTTGATGGATGGATAGATATTTTCCACTTGAAAATATCCCATCTTGTGCCTTAACACACTTAGGAAACATGTCTTAATGATTCCCTTAACTATGGCACCTCAAAGCATCCAAAAACATCATTTTGGAGCTTCAGATCTCATGCCGCGGCAATGACATTATATTTGCATGCCGCGCGCCTTCTCTCGAGGGCTACTTGCTGGGCTAATTTTAACCTCACGCCACGGCATGCTTCCTCCACGCCGCGGCATTCCCGTTAAAACTCTCGGCCATTATCAATGATTTGACTATCTCCACGCCGCATGCGCCATCGCCAGAACCCCGGTTCTGCAATATTTAAGATCCACTTGTGCGGGTTTGCTTTTAGCTCTATTGATCATTTCTGCTGATTCCAAGCCATCTCAATCCAAATTCTAAGTAATTCTAAGTCCCTAATCAATTCTTTAACATTTAGGAACATCAATTACTCTCTTAAATCTCTTAATTTGGATTATGGCTAGAATTCTTCATTCTTTAACTTAAGGTTCACTTTGTGATTCAAGGGTCTTCTTTCTTAAGTTGATGTTATAGACAAGTCATAAATGACCCAAGGAACACTTCTATGCAAGCCAAACTCTTCTAACATCTCTAAAACTCAAATTAGCATATTATGTATCTATATGCATACATAGAGAATAGAGATGAATAAAAGCTCTATACCCCTACCTCTTGAAGATTGAAGCCTTGAATCTTGAAGCTTGATCTTCCTCTTCCCTTCTTCTTCCCTTCTCTCCTCTCCCCTTTCTCTTTTCTTCTTCTGGTTTTCGGTTTCTCTCAAGTCTTCTCTCGCCGAGGAGAAACAAATATAAAGGGGAAGGGACGTGCGAGGTAATTACGGAAAAGATTAATACTTTGAAACTTCTATCTCAATGGATACCCGAATCATGCTAATTCGAGTTTCCTGCTTCCAACAACCTTAGAATAAATCATAAGATTCATCTAAGTTGTTGTTTCTCTTTTCTCATTATTTTCTATATCTGCTAGGGATCAATCTGGCATTAAAAGCACAACCTGTATGCCTAAAAATACCAAACTGACTCTGATTCTCTTGAAACTTTTACCACATCTTATTTGACTTATTTGTGACCTAGAAATAAACTCTCTATGTTTATTTCTCTTAACTTAGCAACTTATGCTATTATCTGAGTCATTTTAAGCCATTTTATAACTTTTATGTTGCAACTAAGTGCCTAAATGAACTCAGATTGTCACAAAACTTGACTGACATGCTAAACAAGTTAAATGCTACCTTTCGTAACCATTTACCAGTTTAACATGTACTTAAGGGTATTACAAAGAACAAGATCCAAAGAGGTATATTAGATATAGGTCTTAGAACATCAATATGAAATGCTCTCAAGGTATCTCAATTATATTTAAATAGTTTTTCAAAGATCTCTTAAATTAACTTGTTTTTCAAAGTTCATATTTTAAAGAAATGTTGATTTCAATCTTGGATTATGTTAAACATTTGTAAATCTTGTTTAGTACAAGTTCCCTAATGTTAAAAATGGCCTAGAGACTTAATTAGGCTTGAAAAATGTGTTCAAAGGGCAAAGTAATCGATTACACATATGTTGTAATTGATTACAAGCTAAACAAAGAGATGGTAATCGATTACATTGAGCATGTAATCGATTACAAGCATGGCAGAAGCCTTGTAATCGATTACACCAAGTGCAATAATCGATTAAGTCTGGTAGAGGCCATGTAATCGATTACACAAGGCTGGTAATCGATTACATCCTGCCCAGAAAGCCAAGAACACGTTCATACAACCATGTAATTGATTTCTAAGAGTGTGTAATTGATTACCAGCATTCTGATAGTGCCCAACAACTCTTTTCTTGGCATTTAATGTTGGCATAAAAGCCACCTAACGACTCTATTGATCTAAAAACTTATAAATACATATCTTGAGGCATCATTTATGGCTAACTAACAATTGAGAAACATCTTTCAATCACTCTAATCCGTGAATCATCATTAAATCACTTGTGCTCTATTTTTGTATATATTTAAGATATTCTTGAAGAGCATCATAGGGCTTCAATTTGTGTAATTTACTCTTGTGAGAGTTTCATCTTATATACACTTTTATTTTTTGTGAAGAAGGTAAGGTATCCCTATAGAAAAAAGGGTGAGGTATCTCTCAAAGGTTGTAAAGGGTGAGGTATCCCTTGATTTGTAAAGAGGGTGAGGCATCCCTCAAAGGTTGTAAAGGGTGAGGTATCCTTGTTTTGAGGCTCAAGCACAAAGGGTGAGATATCCCAAGGTGTGGTGAGTGCTCTATTGTGTAAAGATTTTCAAGCACCTGTTCAAGCTTGAAGTTTAGTGGAAAATCTCGAGTGGTTTGCTTGAGGACTGGACGTAGATCACAAGGGGTGGCTGAACTAGGATAAATCCTTGTGTTTGATCTTCTCAACTCTATCTCTTTACTTTGCACTTTAATTATATATGCTTGAGTTGAGTTTGATATCTATCTTGGGTTGTTTATTTGTGAGTGATTCATTTGATCTCATTTATCTATTCACTTCAATTAAACAATAGCTTCAATGAAATTTTGATAAACAAGTGTTTTGCGAAAGATTTGCGAAAATATTTCATAAACTCAATTTACCCCTCTCTTGAGTTTGAGGCCACTTGGTAACATCACGGCCATAATGGTTAAAATTGGGTAATTCAAGTTAAAAAATATTTTATTAAGTTGGAACTTATATGATTTGGTGCCAAAGAATTTGATTAAGGAATTTCAAGATGGAAAAGAAAATGAACAAAGTCTTTGTTTTTAAACAAAGGGGATTTTCGGCCAAGGGGATGAAAAAAGAGTGGAATGATGGTTTGATATTTAAAGTGTTTTATTTAAAAAAGTTTTTTTTTTATAAAAGTGATGGAAAAAAAAGGCTTTTCTTAGTTTTGATTTAATAAAAAATAAGTTACTTTTGTGAAAAGTGTTTGAAAATCTTGCTTTGAGGAGTTTTAGTAAAGAAACCTTGGATTTAATATTCAAATTTCCTATTGAACTTCGAAAGTTTCGAAATAAAGTTTAGAATTTCAATAAATGCTTTTTGAGATTGAAAAATATTAATAAAATCTTACACGTTCCAAAAGTGTTGATTTTGAGCTACGCGATTGAGAAAATGTTTGGGAATGTTTACATAATTTGAAAACGTAGCAAAAGTGATTCGTAAGTTAAGAAATTCAGTGATTTGCTTTTGGGCCAACATACTGGACCCTATGATGTTGGAAAAATACTTTAGCCCTATGGTGGCTTGTTCCTTTGTGGAAGGTTATGTTATAGACATAAAACATTGCATTAAGTCATGAGATCTGTGTTTGTTGTGACCTAGAGATGAATTACACCTTAGTGTAGGTGTGAATAGTGTATGGTGACGGTCATATGGTGGACCTTAGGGACGTCAGGGTGCGATTTTCTGTTTGCAATGCGCCGATGATCTCAACTAGATGTTGTGTTATTTCACGATTTGGCATAGAATGTCTTGTATAAGTCATGTTGCACATTGAGAAAATATTTTAGCATTTGAATTAAGGCTAACGAGATACAGACATATCTTCTGGATCATTCTCTCCGAAGTTGTTTGGTTTATCTCCATGGAGTAAGGGTTTGTCCATTGTGGATGTGGCATGATCCATATCATATTGTTGTGCATGGTCAGTATACACATTGTTCATATGCATAGTCAGCATTTACATTGTTATGATGTGATATTATTATGATATAATATTATTGTAATCTTTTGGCATATTGATGCAACAATTGCTTGTCGAATTATCTGTTGTGTTATTTATTGAATTAAATTATTAACTTGTATTATGACTATGTTGTTTGATATCTGTATTTGAATGGTATTGATTGCCATTATTATTTCTGCATTGCCATGTGGTATTGATGTTGGGGATCTCACCTCTTCGTTGTATTGTTTTATTTAATTTGTGTTACATTTATACTCTGTAAAAATTTGTGGTGATGCGGGGGGGGCAAAATCTCCTTGATTTTGTTAAGGTGCAGTTGCATGGACGTACAGATGTATGGCATGTCTGTCAAGATATGTAGCGCCTTAAGTTTCTTTGGGGTTTGTTACCGTGCTTATAAGTAAGACCCATCGCGGGGTTTGCTACTTGTCTTTTATATATGTAAGTCTCAAGTATTGTATAATGTTGGCAAACTATATCATGTTTATATAGGTTGTGTATTGATCAGTTAATTATAACTTGTGTTCTTTCAAATTTTGGTAAGTTTATGTTGTCAGCAAAAAGAAATTTTAAAACTCGTATTTTATAATAGTAAATGTAACATCCCAAATTTAATAACCATGGTTACCACGGTCATTAGATTCAGACCTGCTACTTCACAGCTATGCGATTTTCATTATAACAAAATCATATATATATATGTAGAAAATATGAGCCTCGAATGAATATGTACATATTACACCACAATTGTATTTCTCATAAATACCATACATACATCGTTCAAAATAACTACTTAGCTACACTAAGTTAAGCATTCCAAGCTCCTGCTTCTCTTTTTGAAGAACTCGTATTTGGATTTACATGGCAATACAATCGGGGTGAGAAATCACATCTCAGTAGAAGTATTCCAAAACCAGTAGTTTATACAATCATACAAATTACCCAACCATTAAGTTAGCACTTTAATCACAGAAGCACAAAAACACTCCCTTCTCAGAAGTACGCAACCGCCCATACAATTGCATATCATGATTTTGAATGAATGACGATAACCGCCCATACAATTGTCATGCTATGCCAAATTATGTCTAGTGTGTATGCCTATGCAATAACTTAAGTATGAAATGAATAATGTATGATACCAAGTCCATGGTAATGCCATGAATGCATGAGTCCTTAACAAAGTAATGGAAGTCACATCCATAACCTTGGACAAGTACTGGAAGTCCATCCAGAAAACAACACTTCAGGTAGTGAAATCCATCAACTACACGGTCTTCAAAAATGGAGAGGAAGTCCATCCTCGGAACCATAAGGAAATCCATCCTTATCAACAAAACAAACATAAAGAGTATACCATTCACCTCAAGTATGTTTCACGATCATATTATGCAAAACAATTACTAATTACTTCAAATAATTAGCCCCACAATTGATTTATATACACATTAAGTTCATTTTACAATGCATTTTATCCAAATACTCTTAAAAGTAATTCAACACTCTCAAAAGAGTAAACATGAGTGATTCCAACACTTATGGAAACTCACTTTCTCAAATCACATTTCACAATATACATATGTATATTGTAATGCCCCTTTTTCTAAATGTACTGCAAAGAAAGAACGTCACACTATGATACTTCAAAAACAAACATAACTGAAATAAATTAAATTGCGGAAGTAGTAACTATTTTTAAGCTTGTAGATCCGGTTCATTTTAGAGTTATTTAATTTCCTTTGAAATTGTCACTACATTTTTTTTTTGAGTTGTTAAGTTATATCATTATTAGGTAGAGTCAAAAAGCTAATTTAAGGAATCTACTATATATAGACATAATAATTTAAACAGTCGTAGTAAAACAATTCAACGCAATTAAATCATACAAATATATATATATATATATATATATATATATATATATATATATATGAATAAGCTGTTTAGTTACATTTCAAAATGTACCAAAAAGTAAAATATGTGCCCACCCAAAGTTATACAAATATACCCCAGCATGTATAGCAAAACGTCAGGCTTCCCAAAAAGATAGATGGTTAGCCATCAGTAGCTACCAATAGTATTAGCTCCTAATACTGACGAGAAAGGACCGTAGCCGGGTCCTCCTCAGGGTCCTCTTCGTCCGAGGAAACTTCCATCGGAGTGACAAAGCAACGGGCAGGGGCCCGAGCAGTGGACAAAAAGGAGTCATCACGTGGGGTATAGTACATATCAGCCCACATGTCCCTAACGGGCATGTAAAACTCTAGCCAAACAAAAGCATGAAAATCTAAAACAAGGGCGTCATAACGACCCCATGGTAAGGATACCGTCAGCTCCCCATGGTACACGCATCGGTCCATTTGCATATTAATGTGCCAGCAGTCGGGTCCTCCATGAAAAATGATCCGAGTGTAGCCCAAAAATCCACGAGGGCGCGATGTCATCCTCGATCAGCTTCAGTCATAATCTGCCCAAAAACCAGGAAACTCAGGGGCTTCCTTGTTTTCCTCACGAACGTCTTCTCAAAAGTATACAAATAAACAGAAAATATAGAAATACAGAAGGAGGTGAGACACCCAGCTTTCAGTACCAAATTAGCAGCAAGAAAACAAAACGGCACTGGACGCCCACATATAATACAGTTTAAACATTTAATCACAGTAATAATAAAATTAACAGCAAGGGCAGAATAACCGCAGATAGCAATAAAGTCACCAACAATAGATAAATAATGGTAATACTACCAGCAATCAACAGTTCACATATTCAAGCAATTATTACAGAAATAAAAACAATTGTAAATGCTCATGATCAATGTACTATGAGACTGACAACTCACAATGCACAAGGTACCAAAATTTTTCTACTCTATGGAGCTAGACATAAACATTTCAGAGTGAATAATCAAGGAGTAATGCCAGTATATTGTTAGCCTTAAAATATAATGTGCTTTATCTCATAAAAATATTTACGCAATTGGCTTATACATGGCACCTCAATAGTTGATCACGATATAGGACAGCGTCCCAGTCAAGATCATCGGTGTGTCGCACTGGTCTATCCCACGGCCCCAGTGGAGCTATCATTGTCTATTGTGAGACACCCACACCCCGACGCCCCCAGGGTCAACGCCTATGACCCTATGCTTAGTCTACTCGCACCCGCACAAGGGTATTATTCAAACTTCTAGGCACACATAGCCTTTCTAACAATGTCCAACGGACAACAAGTATGCATGACGACTCAATTTCAATCATGCATGTTCATCAATGATGAATTCATCATAAGCAAACCACAATGGGGTATAAATACATATATACACATACATATTCATTCTTCAACATCATCGCATTCTCAAGTACATAGTCAACAAGTATTTAACCCACATAGGGATTCATAACAACATATAATCAATTCTCAATATCAATATGTACTCATACATAGCTTGTCAATTTTCACAAATTCATATCTTGGATTCACATTTTCAAAGTCTTAAACTTTGGTCAATTATGAAAATTATAGGGTGAACTACCCTCCAAAACCGTGGCCCTCTAAATGCTAGTATCCACTTTAATTCTTTCACTTGATGTTGTGACATTTTCCGCAAGCGCACGGGTCGTACAAGTAGTAAAATAAATATCGTTCCCATGAGGATCGTTTGATTACCAACTCTTACGGTGATTTCGATTATTTAAGCGAACAGATACAATGATGGAAGCTAAATTGAAATCAAAATAAAATAAAAGCAATTAAACTAAGAAGAGAAATAAAAGCAATCAAACTAAGAAGAGAAATAAAAGTAATTAAACTAAGAAGAATTGAGATTCAACCATGGATAAAGATCTAGGACTGGGAATCCACTACAATATTCTCTATGCTAAATCGTTCATGTTCTTGAAGGCGGACTGTCCTAAATTATTTAAAGCCCAATGTCTTGGCACTAAAAACATGCTAAAACCTCATCAATCCCATTCTCATGGTAATTAATCCAAGTTCTAACCCATTAAGATTCATGACATTCGTTTGACCCTCGAAGGACTTAACCCTATGTCTAGGCATTAATTCCTAAGTTCAATTCTTAGATTATCAAGCAATTAGACTTCTTTTTTCGATCCTTCATTTAAAGCCTAAAATCATGTAAATATGGCGCGCAACACACCACAAGCATTAAGAACACTAAGAATGAATCAAGAACAATAATAATCAATTCAACATAGATAAATAAAGAGTTTCATCCCAATTCTAGATAAAGGGGTTTAGCCACTCATGGCAATTAAAGCACAAACAAGAATAGAGATTAAAGAGACAACCATGATTTCAAAATAAAAGAAAAGATAGAGAAAAAAGAACATCAATGGTTGATCTTTAATGGCTCTTGATTTTGCCTCCCAAGCCCTTGCCTCAGATCCATGTACCTCTCAAACTCTTCTATAGCTAATCCACCATTTCTGTCCCAGAGTTTCCTCCTTTGGGCTTCCTCTCTTGGGGACCCCTCTCCCCTTAGGACTTTTCTCCCCTTTCCAGGAGCTCCCTTAGAGGGCTGTCACTCACCTCTTCGGTTTCTCCCTTCCAGGGGACCTCCCTTTGTGTTTCTTCAGCCTCTTTTCTGCTCTCTCCCGTTCTGCAGCTCCTTCCCCTTCTTTTATAATCAATTGGGGAAGGTTTTAGCGTCCATGACAAGTTTGATGGGAGACACGGCCGTGTCTATAGACACGGCCGTGTCTCATTACAAAACACGTGAAAATTGTCAGAAAATGCGTAAAAATAGTAGATCCGTGAGTGAACAGTGCTCACACGGCCGTGCTTAACTTAGGCACGACCGTGCTTAAATTCCAGAAGCTTTACAGGAGTTAGACATGGCCGTGTGAGTGTCCAGGATGCGAAATTCAACTTTTGGGGGAGGCAAGGCTGTGTTCACTTTAGGCATGGCCATGTCTCCTGGAATTTCAGAAAGATGCCTTCGTGAAAGTTGTAGATCTTTTTCTTAGCTTTCCAAGGACACCTAATTCGCCTCGTTTCGACCTCTGTAGCTCAAGTTATGCTCATTTTATCGCACAAAGGTCAAAAACTCTACGAATTTCAACCGTATAAATTCTAAGCTCAACTCCATTGCAATAAATCCATCCAAAGCTTCATAGAGCCACATCAAAACACCACTTCTGGACCTAAAAACATAGAGAATAACAACTTTGAGATAACAAGGATAAATAGAATAAATGTGGCATAAATTCTAACATAAATCAATCAAAGCATCACATTTTATCTAATTTAAGGCTATAAAATACGAGCATAACACTTGATTAGGAATTATGCAAGTCTTTAAATTCTCAATCTCCAAGGATGCACCAAGGCATCACTTGATCCCAATTTTTCACTATAAAACCATGGCCATTATAGGTCATCAAAGTCTCAATTTTTTTGTCACATTATGTATTAGTTACTTGATACTTAATCACTCAAATTCCATTTCTCACAAGACCACTCCAATTCCCTAATTTCAAGTGTCAAAACCATGGCATCATAGGTCTTCTAAGTTTCAACTTTTCTTTCCATTTCATGCATTAGTTTCATAGCATCAATTCAATTAAATTTTTAGTTCACCATGATCATTCTAATCCCTTATTATTCAAGCCAAAACCGTGGCATTAGTTAGGGTAATGAACCCTTAGAATTTTTACATTCATAAATTTTATTATCATCCTTCAACATTTAATTTCATAAGTGTTATGTATTAGTGTACAAAACAATTTTTTCCATTAAGAATCTCCACAAAACTGTGGCCTCCATGTTAGGGTAGGAACCTCCAAAATTTCCATTTAGCAACCCTAACATGATCAAGCTCATTTAACACTTCCAATCCATTCAAGATTACAAATCAAACATTAATCAAATCTAAGAATACATGAACAAACAAAACTCACAAAATACATGGACATATAAGGGTTCCCTCACCACCAATGTTGGGCGAAGTGAGTAGTCTCCCTCTTACCTAAGGAGAAATAAACGAAAATTGTCTCCTTCAAGCTCTTGAAGATTTCGGTTTCAAGGGCTCCAAGAACCCTAATTTTTCAACCATCAAAAATCAATGTTAGACATGAAAAAGAATGGATCCATGGTCATCAAAGAGACCATGGAGCACGAAAATGAAGAGAAAAGGGAAGAAAGGTTGAAGCTTGACCTCAAAGTTGGAGACTTTACCTTAGAAGACAATGGAGAAAGGTTGGGTTTTTGAAGAAATTTTCTAAAGGAAAGGTATAGAGGAGATAGAGAGGAGTAAGGAAATGATATTTGTGAAGAGAAAGGAGAAGAAAAATGGGAGGAGAAGGGGCTGCAAAAATCGTAGCAATGGAGGAGTGTAAAGAGAAGGAAGAGAAATGAAGAAGATGAAATTTTAGAGAGATAAGTGATTAGGTTAAAGTGATGACATTTGGTGGGTGTTAGGTTAAGTGTGCAAGTCACATTTCCCCCCTTTGGGCTTGGTCATTGCCACGGCAATGAGGAGAGGGAGAGAGGGAAATTTGTGGCTTCTCATGTAAACCAAGGGCAAGGTGGTCTTTTGGCTAAAGCTTCTTGAAGAAGCTTCTTAATTAGGGTACAAAATTTGAATTAAAGTGAGATTAATTAGACATAAAGTAGATTGCATTGGGATAATGTGATAGGGTTTTTATTACATGCTATTATCCAATGGATAATTGCTACAGTCGACAGAAGTCAGTATTAATTTATCTGACAAATGAATTTTACACAGCGTTTCGCTATTTATCTGTTAAATTTTTTCAAAAAATGTGAAACCTCGTAAATTATGTCCAGCCTCAGGTTTAGTAAGATCCCCCGTCGACGTTTCCACAGATCAAGGGTCTCGGGAAAAATATCTCATTTTCCCGAATCTACTAAATTTGCATGCAAAATGAGAAATAATATTAAAATATTCTGCATTCTCAGAAAAATCCAAAAAAATTCTAGAAAATCACAAATATTATAAAATGAATATTTATAATAAAATAAATAAATTTTGGGGTGTTACATATATCCATGCCTAATTACCTCACATACTTTGCATTACAAATCACTTTGATTTATCATGTTTTCACTTCATTAAATACTTCTATTACAGCCTCAACACTCCTTAAGAAGCATAAAAGAAGAAACCACACCCATTAGAGACTTCAATATCACAAAATAAAGTTCTTGGTGAATCTTGATCTAGGCGCTCAGGTGCTCAATCATGCAATGCTCAAGCGCTGACTGGGTAGAACTGGCCCATATTTTCCCTGCTTCAGCGCTCAGGCGCTAACTTCCTGGTGCTCAAGCGCTACACACGCGCTTAGGCGTTCAAATCCCAGCGCCCAAGCGTTGGGTGCATTGCATCATGCAATTCCCTTCTGGACAGTGGGTGCTCAGGTGCCCAAATCCTAGCACTCAAGCGCTGGTTACCTAGAATGAAATCTGCAGATTCGAGCACTGTTCCATTGAAACTCACCCATCCTCCAATCACTCTAACTTCACATTCAAGTGATTTACAACCTTCCACAAGGTTTAACTACACATAGCAACTCTTATTCCACTTTAATTTCACTTAATCACTCAAAACATGCATCCATCATCACCTTAAACCAAAAATCCCCATTTATGACCTAAAATAGGAACTAAGGTATTTCAAGCCTGAAAATCTAACTTCTTGCTTCCATCAAACCAAAAACATGCTATTATCTAGTTTTCTAACAAGATTCATGCATTTACTAACATAAATACAATTCTCACATTTCAAAACCCCATATCCCCCATCAAGTCCCTATAAACCCAATAGAGAAGATGAAGTTAACAAGTAAAACAAACTTTCACCCTACCTCTTGTAGACAAGATGAAGATGAAGCCAAGGATGGCCATGGAAGATCCTCCATTTTGGTCTTCTTCCTTTCCCCTTTCTCTTTTTCTTCCTTCTCCTTCTTTCTTTTCTCTTTTCCCTCTTCTCTTTTCAATTTTTCTCTTCTCTGTGGTGAACCAACAATAGCAAAGTCCAACTTTGCTATTTAAAGATAACCACTAATATGATACTAAAAATCTTAATATGCTAAGAACACTCAGATTTCACCAAATCCAACTCTCTACCCTCCAACAGACTTAAAATAACTCTTATGATTCATTAAAAATCTGTTTTTACCATTTCCACACTTTTCCATATTTGTTGGCAGTCAATCCGGCATTAAAATCCACAACCAGTATGCTTATAAATCTCAAACTTTAATTCTAGCACAAATCACACATTTGTGACCTAGAAATATACTCTCCACATTTATCTCCACTAACTAAGCAGTTTAAGCCACTTCCGGAGCTAAAAACAACTATTTTCCACACATAGCATTGCAGCAAAGTGCCTAAACATGATCAGAAAGTCATAAAACTCTACAGACATGTTAAACAAGTATTAGGCTACCTCCGTATCCATATACAAGCCTAACATATTTTTCTAGGGTGTTACAGTAAACCTATATAAATTGGTTTTTATTTGGTCAGTGGTAGTCTTAAAAGTAATGCCCTACGAAGGGTGTTACAATTGGTTGGTATTAGAGCACAGTTTGAGTCTGTTGGGGTTTGTGGTTAGGTATGTCCTGCTTGTGTTATGTAATTCTCTGTGTTTGGTTTTCGAAATGAGACAACAATGTTTGAATGGGTTACATTTGGCTTCCATTGTGTTTTGATTTGTTTGTCTTTGAAGAAAGGCGATGGCTCGTGGTGGAGGTACTCATGTGAACTTGGGACGAGACAATGAAAGTATAGTTGTAGCTGCTAAAGCAATGTAGAGTGTAACATCTCAAAAAATAATAATTTTAGGATAAATGATCATTTTACAATATTTGAGATTTTTAGGAATTTTTTTGGATTTTTTGGAGAATGCAGAATATTTTAATATTATTCCTCGTTTTATGTGTACATTGGGCAGAATTGGCAAAATGATTGTAACGCTCCCAAAGTTGGAAAATTTTATTACGAATAGTCATTTTCTAATATTTGTGATTTATGTGAATTCTTTTAGAATTTTTTGGAAATGACGAATATTTTAATATATTCTTCGTTTTGCGTACGCACTGAGCGGAGTCGGGGAAATGATATATTTTCCCCGAGAACCTCGAACTATGGAAACGTCAATGGGGAATCTTACTAAACCCGAGACCGGACACAGTTTACAAGGTTTCACGTCTTTCGAGCAATTTTAACAGATGAAATAATAAATCACTGCGAAGAATTAATCTGTCAGATTCGTTAATGCTGACTTCTGCCAACTATAACTATTGTCCAATAAATAATAACATGTAATAAAAATCTTATCACATTACCCAAAATTTACCTTGTGTCAAATCTATTAGCTCTATTTTCAAAATAAAGATTAAATTAATTCCAAAAACTCTTTTGGGAAGTTTCTAGGAAATTTCCTCCCATTTCACATTTCTCTCTCTCTTCCCTCTCCCCTCTTCTACATGACGAGGGCTCCTTTGGAGCCAATCATCACGTTTTCTTCTTCTTTTCTTTCTTCTTCTCCTTCTCCTTCTCTTCTTCTTCCTCCTTAACCGTACACCCTCACCATTACCCTTCTTCATTTTCTTGCTTCACCACTTCCATATCTAGCTTTCTTCCATCATTCCAAGACCATTTTCCTTGTGGCCATCCTTGGTTCTTCTTCTTCTTCTTCCATTTTTCACCATTGAAGCTAAAGCTTGGAGCTTTTGAGGTAAAGTCTTCAAGTTTCTTCTATCTTCTTCTCATTTTCGTTTTATTGGTCACCTATGTGGCCAAGGAGTCATTTTCCTATGATTGGAGTGAACACTTTGGGAATTTCTCACCCTAGGGTTTTCTTGAAGGGGGAAAAATGAAAATCAAGAGCAAAAAGGAGAAGCATCCTTGTGATTGTCTTCATTTAGGTAAGAGGGAGATGATCCTCTTCAACCAATCTTGGTAGTAAGGAAATGTCTTGTGTATTATGTTGATGAGGGAATCCATGTTGGATTTCCCTCTTTGTTATATTGTGTTATTTCTATGATTTTGTAGTTGTTTGATTTGTATAAGTATATGGATTTGCATTGTGTGCTTTGATGATTATGAACCTATATATTGTTATTTTGTATTTAGAGGTCATGAATCATATTTTGGATTGTTGGGAAAAATGAATGAGAAACTTTGGTGAAAGATGGGCCAAGGTTCTGCAGAAATGAATTCTGCAGAACCCTTGTTAATGCACTAGTGCTCAGGCGTTGTGCATAGAGTGCCTAGGCGCTCCATGCCCAGAAAGTTTACCCTGTGACGCAGCCTGGTGAGCACTCAGGCGCTTCGTGGTCAGCGTCCAGGTGCTCCACCAGTGCTCAGGCACTCTAGAGATGGCGCCTAGGCGCCCAGAACAGAATCAGCTAGGTAACTATGAGAGGGAGCTGTGTAATTGGAGAGGTGAATGCTAATGTTGGAAATTGAGATGGAGAGTTTTAAGGGTTATTTAACTGAATGTGAAGCCACGGTTTTAGATTGAAACTATAAGGAATTGGAATGAGCTTAGTGAACTAAAACTTAAGTAAAGGATATCAAGAAATCAATGCATAAAATGGGAGAAATTGATGTTAGTAGTGGACTTTGGGAAACCGCAATTTCGATCATGGATATTAGGAATTGGATTGATCTCATGTAGAATAAAAACTAAGTGATTGGTATCAAGAGACTAGAGCATAACGCGAGAAGGAATTTAGAACCTTGAGGGCTTGTGAGGCTACGGTTTTAAAGGTTACTTAACCTAAAGGTTTGCATAATTGATCTAGACTTAGATTCGTGGAATTGTTAAACCCTTAGTGGGAAATAGTGATTTTGATAAGCCATAATGTATATTAATATTGAGATTTAACTCTATGTGTTGTGAGTCCCTATGAAGGGTTATATATTTGTTGGTTTAATTCTCGATGAGAAATGATTTATTGATATTGAAAATGAATATATGCCATTGTGGTATTGTATATGATGAATGCATCATTGATGAGCATACATGTTATTGGCCCTAGGGGGCGTCGGGGTACGGGTCCCTCACATGGACAGTTTAGAGCTCCTCTGTGCCATGGGGTAAACCGATGCAAACACACCGACGATCCGGACTAGGACGCTGTCCTATGTCGCGATCAACGGTTGAGGTGCCATGTATAAGCCATGATGCGCAAATATTTTATGAGATGAAGCATACTATTTTAAGGCTAACGAGATACTAGCATTACTCCTTGATCATTCACTCTGAAAAGGTTAATGTTTAGCTCCATGGAGTAGGATTTGGTACCATAATGCATCGTGCGTCGTTCATCATCAGTCTCATAAGTTGTTGAGCATGCACATCTGTTAAAGTAACTGTTTTACTCATGTAAACAATTATCTGACCATTGTACTGATTTCTGGAAATCTTATTGTGATTGGGTTGACATTGTTAAGTCTTACTATTGCTTGTTGTTGTTCTGCTTCCTTATTTTTGCTTACAATTGAACTAATTGTGTTATAAACCATGCTGCTGCTGTTGATAAATGTATGAACTGTATTACTCTGTGGGCGCTTTGTGTCTTGCTGTTTTCTTACTGCCAATAGTGGTAATGAAAGACGGGTGTCTCACCTCTTTCCTATATCTGTGCATTTCTGTTTTACATTTATATTTGATAAAAGATCGTGAGGAAGATAAAGAGGGACCATACCTTGGTTGATTGACTTGAGCGTCTGACAAGATTTTGTTGACTACGTAAGAGTGCAGCCGCATGGTGGCATTGATGCCTATCGTGTCAACTGGGACGCCATGTGTCATGTACATATAGGGTTGCGATTTTGTTTGCTGGTAGTACCTATCCCTGGGTTACTACTTTTCCCCTTAGTGTTTTTTTTATTCCCGTTGTATTTTATTAGACTCTGTAACTATCATATTCTATGTCATCATTGATTTGTATAAATTGACTATAAAATATATATATATATAAGGAATATGATTTCATTTCAGTGGTTGTATTATGGGTTAAATATGTTTATATTTCATTCGAGGCTCGTATTTTCTACTTATGCAAAATTGTCAAATAAATAAATAAATAAATAATACATATAGATTCTTGAGAATTTAAATTACTGTTATCATGACTGTGACACACTTACATTTAGTAACTGTGGTGTAATGACGATTGCACCGCAGTTGTTATATCTAGGTGCGTTACATAGAGGATGACAGATATTATTGCACAATAGAATCAGACAACAGCAAGAAGCGATGATTGATGCGTAGAATTTGTTGGAGTTTCGCCACAATAATCCACCGCAGTTTAAAGGAGAATTAGATCTGGAGAGAGTGAGTCTTTGGATCAAGGAGCTAGAGAAGATCTTTAGAGGAATGGGATGTACCAACGAGAGGAAGGTAACTTATGCTACTTTTATACTCATTAGAGATGTTGAGGATTGGTGGGTAGGAATGCAATAGTTGTTGGAAGCTGAAGGCAGAGTCATCACATGGGAGTCTTTCAGAGTGAATTTCTGGAGAAGTATTTTCCAGCCAGTGTGAGGCACACGAAGGAGATGGAGTTCCTTGGACTGAAGTAAAGAGGAATGACTGTTAGCGAATATGCCGCTAGGTTTGAAAGCCTATCAAAATTCTCACGGTACTTTCAACTTCAGCCCAATGAGGAATGGCAGTGCTGAAAGTTTGAAGAAGGTTTGAGGCATGACTTGAAGTGAGCAGTACTACCCTTTTTAACTTCCCAAACTTAATAACCATAGTATGATCGTCATTACACCATAGTTACTAAATTCAGGCCTGTTACTAAATTCAATGATGCATTTTCGAATATAACCCTTATATGAATACAGAAAATATGAGCCACGAATGAATATATATTTAATACACAACTCCATAAATTTCATCCAAAGAGAGTTACATTCCACATATATATGTATATACATAACAAAACTTACCAAGTACATACAGTACATAAAACTTACTCAATCAAAACTTATATGCAACTACCATATAAAGACTCAATATGAGCTAAATGCAAACACCTGGAGAAAGATCTCCTACACCTTAACAACTTACTCAATCAAAGTCCGGTTCGGATCGTCAGTGTGATTGCATCAGTCTGTCCCACGGCACAGAGGAGCTACCAACTGTCCATTGTGAGATACTCGCGCCCTGACGCCCCCAAGGTCAACAAGTGACCTACATTTAGTCTATTCATACTCGCACTAAAGTGAAATTCATCTCCTAGGCTCACACAGCCTTAACAAATAGTCCACCGGACTTTCACAATGTATGACCAATGATCCAATGCATGAACAATAATCAATCACATGATTTTTCCATAAACAGGTCATCACTAAGCTCAATGGGATAATAATCCATCATATGATTCAAAATAGCCACCACTAGGCTCAACAAGATATTAATCCATCATATGGTTTAAAACAGCCACAACTAGTGTAATTGGCTAGCTGGTATTGATAATAGTTTTGATGATAACAAACATGATGAAGGTGATGATAAGACCAAGTCCAAGACCTGCAAGAATAGCTTTAGTACTTAGAGTCTTTTGTATGAAGCCTTCCGGATATCTCATTGGTTTTGGAAAGAAAAGTCTTAATCATGTTTTTCAAATATATCTATGTTTTCAAAATGGTTTTGAAAACGATTAATAGTTCGTTTGGAAATTTGGAAGCAAACTGATAGGTCTTGAAAATGTTTAAGAAATGTTTTTAAACAACTTTATTCGAATAAGTGTCTCGTTATTCGAATATACCAATCTCAAATGATTGGCTTTTATAAAAGTTTATTCGAATAACTTTGTAGTTATTCGAATAGCAGCTTCGTTCTTTCTCTGTGCGCTTCTGGTTCTAAAATTGTTTTATTCGAATAACATTCATGGTATTTGAATAAAGTGTTCTTCAGAACTATTCGAATAGACTTTGTGTTTTTCGAATAGACCTGTTTCTCAGAAAATATTTTAAAATAGAGTTATTCGAATAAATGTACATGTTATTCGAATAACCCATATCAGAACTGGTTTTCACGTGTATTTTGAAAACGGGTTGTTCGAATAGAGGAATGGTTATTTGAATAAACACGTGATTCTGAAATGGAAAGAAATGACCATATTTGCATTTATTTCATGATTTAATTATACCCAATTGCTCTTTTCTTCAAAGCTCTATAAATAGAGACCTTGGGTCATCTTTACAATAAGCCTCCTAATTTTCTGAATCATTATTTGCTTGTCTTAAAACGTGATTTACAAATTCTCTCTTATTTTTTGTGCTCTTTTCGCCAAAACTTTGAGATATCCTTAAAGAGCTTTTTTAGTGCTTCAATTTGTATTATCTTCTCTTTGAGAGAGTTTCTATCATTCAAACACTTTGTTAATTCTGTAAAGAGGGTGAGGTATCCCTCTAGTGAAAAAGAGTGAGGTATCCCTTATTGTAAAGAAGATGAGGTATCCTTCTAAGATTGTAAAGGGGGTGAGGTATCCCTCTTGTAAAAAGGGTAAGGTATCCCTGTTTTGAGGCTCAAGCACAAAGGGTGAGGTATCCCTGTTTTGAAGTTTAATGAAAAATCTCGGATAGTTTTTTGAGGACTGGACGTAGGCCACAAGTGGTTTGGTGGCTGAACTAGGATAAATATCGTGCTCGCTCTTCTCTTCTTTATCTCTTTATTTTTTGCAATTTATCTATCATTGTTTATCTATTAATTTGTTGCGTTTAAAGTTTTCTAGCATCTTCTTTATTTTTACATCCTTTTAACATATAGCTTCGACAAAATTTGTTTTTATAAGTACTTGCGAAAAGTTTTCAATACTCAATTCACCCCCTCTTGAGTACTGGAGCCACGTGGGTAACAAGTAGTATCAGAGCTAGACTCTTGTATAAAGAGCATTGCAGCTTCAAGAGAACATGGCTTCATCAAATGGTTTTTTAGAAGGAACTTCCATAAATTGACCACCCTTTTTCAATGGGGATGGTTATGCATATTGGAATGAAAGAATAAAAATTTTCATCGAAGCTATTGATCTAGATGTGTGGGATGCTGTCGAAAACAACACATTTATACCTATGCGAGTGGTCAATGGTGTAAAGACTGAAACACCAAGGAGTGAATGGTCTAAAGATGATAAAAGAAAAGTTCAACATAACTTGATAGCCAAAAACATCATTACCACTGCATTAGGATATGATGAATTTTTTAGAATTTCAAATTGCAAAACTACTAAAGAAATGTGGGATACTTTACAAGTTACCCATGAGGGTACTAGTAAAGTAAAGAGGTGGAGAATAAATTCTCTTACTCGCGAATATGAATTATTTAGAATGAACCAAGGAGAAAGCATTCAGGAAATGCAAAAGAGGTTCACCCACATTGTAAACCATCTTGATCATTAGGAAAGAATTATTTTAACGAAGATTTGATTAACAAAGTGTTAAGATGTTTGAACAGGATTTGGCAACCTAAGGTGACAACTATTTCAGAGTCAAGAAATTCGGCAACTATGACTCTTGCGACTCTTTTTGGAAAACTTCAAGAGCACGAATTAGAACTCAACAGGCTTGACCACAGTGAAGAAAATGATAAGAAAAAATGGATCGCACTTAAAGCCATTGCCTCCATGATTAATAATGAAGATGAAGACGATGGAGATGACATGGACAATATTGAGTTAAATGAAGAGAACCTCAGTCTCCTAGTGAAGAAATTTATAAGGTTTCTTAAAAAGAAAGTAACTTAAAGAAAACCGCCTTTTTCCCCCAAAGAAATTTGAAAAGAAACCCTCTAAGAAAAGAAATCCTCATAATCTGAAAAGAAGTTCGCACAAAGTTTGAGTTATAAAAAGTGGGTTTTAAAATTTCTTTCTTGTTGAAATATAAACTTACTGAAATTTATATGTAATACTGAAAAATATATATTGAAACAGATTCATATACAATATTGACACTAATTAATATTTCACAATTTAAAGAGAAATATAAAACTAACAGACTCTTTTTTTTTAACAGTAGCAAACCCCATGACGGGTCCTACTTAATAGCACGGTACAACACTAACGTTAAAACTTATCATACTTATTCTGTTGTGTATCCATCTTGTTGCATCAGACATCTGTTCTACATCTGTTCTTTGTCAACACTGCACACCTTCGATTCCTGAATGTCCACTCCTTATTGTTGTCACCCATCTCAGAGTATTCATTGCCCGTTATGTCTAAGACAACTCGATCCTTCTATTATTTGATTTTAACAGTACAGACACAGCAAAACAACATAACAAAGAGGTGAGATCACCTACACCAATACCAACATGGCAGCACAAAGATAACACAAGCAACATATCATACAGATAGATCATATCACAATTATGACCTGCCATCAACATTAATCAACTATCATCATCCAATCATTTATCAGTTCAATTATCTTAAGCAATAATTACGATAATGCCCTCAACATTGTCTAATTATCATCATCATCATCCAAGTATTCAAAACAATTGTCATAGCCAATATTCCTCAATTAATATATCACACATATATAAATGTCAGATTATGTATGTGCATAAAGACTCAGTTTTTCAAAAACAACTCCATGGAGGTTTTCACAATTTCAAGGAGAATGCTCTGTCAATTGTCAGCCTTAGCCCAAAGACAATCTTCCAGTTGTTGAAAAGAATCGTGTTCTTGTCGAGTATCGTCAATGCGTTGCAACGGACTGCATCGCCAAGTGGCATAGGGTACTCGCCAGCTATCCACTGGTTGACCGCCGCGCCTCGACGCCCCCAAGATCCATCATAGACCTCACTATCAATTCTCATTCCCTCTTCAACCACAAGGGTCATATACAATGCACGAATATATCAGTGCAAGTCCAACCCCAAAGGGCCAAATCTTTTCAATTTCATTAGTTCAATGTATCATATGCCTCAACGCATGTTTTTCCAATGCATGTATAATGCACCAAATCCAATCACAGGCATCTCTTTCCAATGCATATAAATTGTACCACATTATGCTGTATTTTCAACAGCAAAATCATGTTATCACATTTTCATAGTTATAAAACACTTTCGTCATGTTTTCACAAAATTGCGCAACATTTCTGTTACGTTTTCACAATTCCAAAACGTTTTTGTTACGTTTTTGAAATATCATAACACTTCTGTTACGTTTTCAAAATGCCGCAACTCTTCTGTTGCACTTTTAAATCACGTACTAATTTTTCAACATTTTTCTCAATCGCGTAAAGATATACGTTTCTCAAGTCTCATAATATTTTTCCACTGTTTCAAAATCGGGTAACTTAAAAATCATCCTTTTAAGTCGCGTAAATCATTTTATTTCATTTTCAAAATATTTAAAACACTTTTCAAATCACATAATGATTTTTCGCTATTTTCACAATCACGTAAAAATAATTCATCACTTTTCCATCACGTAGTGATTTTTCAATAGTAATTCAAATTACGTAAAATATTTAAACGTAATTCAAATCGCGTAGAAATATTTCAACGTATTTAAAATCACGTAGAAATATTTTACTGTATTTCCAAACACTTAGAAATATTTTATTGTATTTCAAACCACGTACTTTAAAATTACGTTTTTAAGATACGTAAATAATTTTTTCACCACAATTTCATTACAACAAATATTTCTCAACCTTCAAATATTCCTTTTTCAACTTTTCTTAAAATAATATAACTTTATACTTCATGTAAAGAGAGGTTGAACATGTTTGAACTCTAATTTATTTTGAAGAATGATTTTGGAAGTGATTTGAGAAAAATGGAGAATATAATGGCAATTTGAAAAGTTACTAACGTATAACTTATTTTTGAGTTTTGAAAGTACGTTAAAAAATGTTAAGTTTTGAAACGTTGATTTATATCAATGGAAAAGTGATTTTATGAATTATATTTTGGAAAAGGATTTCTTGAGTAAAGAAATGTGGAAAAAGATTTTCTTGAGTAAGAAAATATTCTCAAAATTCTCAATGATATGCACCTTATGTCCCACCATATAGGAAAAACCTTGAAAAAATACTGTAGACATTCATGGAAAAGCAAGAGGCCATTAACAACCAAAACACTCAAGCCATGATTGACATAAAAGACACTCTTACTAAACTTTCTTCTACACTCATCATCCATGAGAAAGAAAAATTTCCTTCTCAATCGAATCCTAAGGGTCAATACAGTCTAAATGAGGGTAGTTCAGAAAGCCAACAAATAGATCAAGTCAAGTCAATGATAACTCTTAGGAGTGGAAAGGTTATTGAAAAGCAAATTTCCAATCCTTGTGAGAGAGATGATGAACCATTTCCCTAGGAAAATGAAGAAGTTGGCCAAGAAGATACCAAACTCTCGCCTTCATCCCCATTTCCTTAAGCATTAAACAATTCAAGGAAATTGAACCATAACACTGAAATTTTTGAAATTTTAAAACAAGTGAAGGTCATTATTCCTCTGTAAGATACTATCAAACAAAACAGGTAAGCTCCATTATTCAGAACAATAATGCGTTGAAATATAAAGACCCTGGTTGTCTTACAGTTTCATGCATTATTGGAGAACATAAAATTGAAAAAGCTTTACATGATCTTAGTGCTAGTGTCAATTTGCTTCCATATTCAGTTTATCAGCAACTCAACTTAGGTGAGTTAAAATCAACTTCTGTAACTCTTCTACTTGCCGATAGATTAATTAAAATTCCAAGAGGAATAGTAGAAGATGTGTTGGTACAAGTTGATAAATTCATATATCTTGTGGATTTTATTGTCTTGGGTACTGAACCTATGGTTGATAGTTACAAGTCAATTCCTATTATTTTAGGCTGTCCATTTTTAGCAACATCTAATGCTTTGATAAATTGTAGAAATGGAGTGGTGAAGCTAACATTTGGAAATATGACACTGGAACTCAATGTTTTTAACATGTGTAAGCAACCACAAGAAGTCCTTGATGAAAATGAGGAAGTTGAAGGAATTGAAGCCATTGTAGATGATCATCTTCAAATAAGGAGTTCTTCTGACCCATTAGAAATTTGTTTAGTCAATTCATTTGATTCAGGCATACAATTAGATGATGATATTTCTGAAATATGCTCTTTGCTTGATTGTACACAGGAAATGGAGTACAATGGATGAAAACTAAGATTTGAAGAGCTAAAACTCATGAATGATAATACCCATGAAGAAGTACCCACACTGGAATTAAAGTCATTACCTGCTGGGTTGAAGTATACATTTTTGGGAGAAGAGCAAAGCTTTCCAGTGGATGTCAAACCAAGATTGATACGGTGGATCTTATTGCTTCAAGAATTGAACATCACAATAAAAGATAAGAAAGGAGCTGAAAATGTTATCGTAGATCATTTGTCCAGACATACAATAGGCTCTCCTTTTGATAACACGCCCATCAATGATTCTTTTCCCGATGAATTCTTATTTTCTGTCAATTCCATGCATTGGCTTGCTAACATAGTCAATTTTCTTGTAACATGAAAGATGCCACCTCAATTGACGCACCAAGACAGAAGGAAATTTTTGACAGAGACAAAAATTTTTTATTGGGATGACCCATACCTATTCAAATATTGTCTTGACCAAATCTTTCGGAGATGTGTGCCCAACAGTGAGGTAGGTAGTGTTATTAAATTTTGTTACTCAAAAGCATGTGGAGGTCACTTTTCTTCAAAGAAAATAGTTGCGAAATCTTACAGTGTGGATTTTATTGGCCCACTCTATTTAAGGATTGCTATACTTTTTGTAAAAGTTATGAAAATTATCAAAAAATGGGCTTTATTTCTAAAAAAACATGATGCCTCTGAGCCCTATCCTTGTCATTGAAATTTTTGATTATTGGGGAATTGATTTCATGGGTCCATTTCCATCCTCATTTGGATTTGTATATATTTTAGTTGCAGTTAATTATGTCTCAAAATGGATTGAGGCGATTCCATGCCGACACAATGATATAAAATTATTCTCAAATTTTTTAAAAAAAATATCTTGTGTCGATTTGGAATCCCTCGAGCTGTCATCAGTGATGGGGGAATAAATTTTTGCAATAAACCATTTGAATCTTTAATGAAGAAATATGGTATCACACACAAAATTGTCACCCTATATCACCCTCAGATAAATGGATAAGTTGAATTGGCAAATAGAGAGATTAAACAAATTTTGGAAAAAACAGTTAATCCAAATCGTAAAGATTGGTCTTTAAGACTAAACGATGCACTTTGAGCTTACCGCACTGCTTTTAAAACATCTTTGGGCATGTCACTCTATCGGTTAGTCTATGAAAAACCTTGTCACTTGCCTGTAGAATTGGAACATAAAGCATTTTGGGCTATTAAAGCTTTCAACCTAGGCCTTGATGATGCTTGCTGTAACATCCTAAAAATTTCGTATTTCTTAACCAGTAATTTTGATAGTTAACAGAATTTTACTATTTAGTAATTTCTGGATACTGTAAAATTATTTTGATTATTCTGTCAGCGTATTTGATCATTTTGAGTGATTTACTCCATGGCAGGAAAATAAAAATTTTTGGGCTAGGAAAACTTTACGTAATTTAATTTTTACCATTAGGTTTTAATTATTTTACGTAATTTGATTTGATATTTGTGCGTTTTCTAATTTTTGTGATTTTATGGGTGATTACGAAATTTTTATGATACTCCGACCGTTTTTGGACTGTTTGTGGGTCCCAGTGGTCTTACATGGGCTCGGGATGAGTCCCAAAACGTGAAAATTTTTCTACATATAGAAAAATTTGTACTGTTGAGACGGAGACAAGGGATCTTACTAAACCTGAATCCGGAGATAGTTTTAGAAAATTTCTTGTACTATGTTTTGTACTGTATTAATTATCGGGTGATAAAAATACAGTAAATATAATCTTTCGTGGGGTTTTCACAGATAAAAATAGAAATTATACTGTTAAGTCCACAATTAGTGGTTATGATAATTTTTGATGGACCAATAGGAAACAAGTCTAATATTGAAGACTTTGATATCAACCATCGATTTAATCAACGGTGTAGGATAAGTCTAATATAATGGCTATGACCATTTACAACCTTTGGATTTAGAATTGATCAAGGGTAAAGATTTGATCTTACAAAGTAGCTAGAACCATTTGTGACCATTGGATTTGGATTTAATTAATGGTGGAGATTGGTCCAACTTAATGGCTTAGACTTTCCAAACTAATAGAAATTGGTCAAGAATAATGGCTTGACTCTCTAAGGACCAATAGGAAATAAGCTATTGAATAAATATTTGGACTCCTTAGAATTATTGCTTCTACGGTGGAGGAAGAGAAAATTGCTCTAATAATCAATTCACTTTGTGATATTAGAATCTAATTCAAGTAAAACAAAGTGAGACCAAGTCAAATAAAATGGCTTCTTTATTTATGAAGCTCCATGGCAATGCAAGGAAAAAGGGGGCCAAAATCTTTTTTATGTATTTGCTATATCACTTCATCACTTTTTCTATCAAATAATGTAGTACTAATTATTTGCTCAAATAATTCATTCTTTTCTCTCCTCACTATACGGCCATGCACTCTTTTATGGCCAAAATTATACACTTAATTCTTCTTTCTTCAATTAAATCAAATATCAATGAAATAGTCAATTATGGTGACTCTCCATTTTGTTTTCTACGGCCATTCATTTGAAGGAGACAAGATTCATGCAATTAATTCATTTGGCTATTGTTTTTATGCCTACAAGAAGCTATACAAAGTTAGTCAATGTTTGGTGGCTATTCTTTCCAATTCCTACGGCTATGCTTGCTTGGTAAAAGAGAAACATGCTATCTTTAATTCAATTCTATCTCTTTTGTTCCAAATTGACTCACGACCAAGTAGTTTTTGGGGGGGGCAAAATATTAACTCCTTACTTGATAATTCATATAACTTTTCTATCAATAACATCTCTCACCTTTCTTTCAAAACAAGTGCACGGTCAAGAAGGCCTTAGGAAGCCAAAATTGTGACTTTAGTTTATTTGAACATCTTTTCTATTTTTCAAGAACCAAATAACCATATAAAATTTCTCTTCTTTCTCTCTAAGTGAAGCTACGGCTATGCACCCTAAAGGAGACCAAAGAATTCATTTCCATACTCCATATTATTACATCTTCATCTTTTCATTCAAGTATCAAGAAGCAAAACCAAAGAAAACTCCATTTCTCTCCCTAAACACACCATTCGGCCATATCACTCAAAACCACCATCCAATCTCTTTTAATTTCATCCAACCATAGATCTTGAATCTACATGATATTCTAAACAACTTTCATGTTGAAGATTTCCTCTAAATCATTCATCTTCATGGACTTTCTTCAAGATCCATGTTATGGAGTATTTATAGTGAAGTGTAAGGAAACTTCATTTCTTCTCTCTTTTTCATGATCTAAACCATGGTTGATCCATGGTTCCTCTTAATCAAGCTTAGTATACTAATTTTTATGTATTTGAGAAGCCCTTGGTGGTGAAGGACTTGGAAAGAGAAGCAAAACAAGGAGCTTTTCAGGATCTTCAAGAGGTAAGAGGGAGATTCACCTCACCAACTAAGTATGGTGGTGAGAGATGGTTTTATATTTGGTGGATGGTGAATCCATGTGAGGATTCCTATCCATGGTCTTGTAATTTATTTGTGGGTGTTTATGTGCTTTAATTATTTGTCTATACTTGGTAAGCTTTGCATGATTTTATGCCTTTGATAATATGCTTAAAATATATATGATAAGTATATAGCATGCTTGTAGTATTTATGATGAAATATGTATATGTATGCCATGGTGTGTTGATGGAAAGGAAATCAATTTTTGGCTCCAATGGCCAAGAGAGAAGGCTACGGTTTTGATGCCCTTAATTAGGGTTCATGTTGAAAATTTTCAAGAACAAGGGAATTGATTTTTGGGTCCCTAGAACTTAGTGAATTTCGGCCAAGACACCTCAAAATAGGTGTTCACAAATTAATATTTTCATGAATGATGAAAATGGATGATTTGAAGAATATGGAAAGTAAACAAAGGGTTTGTTTTTCAAGAAGAACAAGAACACAGTTTTGAAGGGATTTTTATTGATTTATTTTGTGTAAAAAGTTTCTAAGTGTTTATTAAACTTGATTTCGAAAAACGAAACGGGCAAACGTTGATTTTAAAGATTTGCAAAGAAAGTGAAAAAGGATTTGCAAAGAAAGTGAAAAAGGATTTACAAAGAAAGTAAAAATGAATTTGAACAAATGGGTTTGGTTTTATAACCATATGTCTTGCGATTTTGAAAACAAAGATTTTAATGGTTTTGTTTGTGTGAAAACAGAAATGATAAATAATTGAGTTAGAAGGAAAAATGTTTGATGGCTTCAATGGCCAAATACCCTACGGTTTTGAAAAACTGGTTATGCCTAAATTTTGATGGAACAAAGTGATATTTTATAAAACGAAGTGTTTTGCCACTCGAAAGATTTGACAGTTTTCAATGAACACGTTCACGGTTTTTGTAAACAATTTTTAATGGTTTTGTTTGTGTAAAACCATATCAATTTAGAAGGAAAAAAATATTTGATGGTTTCAATAGTCATATCCACGTTTTTGAAGGCTTGTAATGCCTTGATTTTTATGAACAAAGTGATTTTCAACGTGGAAACGTAACTCGATTTAATACAAGGAATTTGGAAGGGGAATCAGAGTGTTTTATCACTTGAGAGAATTTTGTAAACGAAAGACAAAGAGAGGTTGAACACGTTTGAACTTCAATTTATTTTGAAGAAAATTGATTTTAGAATTGATTTGAGAAAAATGGAGCATATAATAGTGATTTGATATTTTCTAACGTATAACTTATTTCACGTTTTGGAGTACGTTAGGAAATTCTTAAAGTTTGAAACATTGATTTAAATCAATGGAAAAATGATTTTGTGGGTTATATTTGAAAAAGAATTTCTTGAGTAAAGAACTGTGGAAAAGGATTTTCTTGAGTAAGAAAATATATTAAATGAAGTATAAATTTATATTATTTTGAGAAAAGTTGAAAAGGAATTTTTGAAGGTTAAGAAATATTTTCTATAATGAAATTGTGGTGAAAAATTATTTGCGTAGCTTAAAAATGATTTGAAATACGATAGAATATTTCTACACGATTGGTAATATGTCAAAATATTTCTACGTGTTTTGAATTATGTTTAAATATTTTACGTAATATGAACTACTATTGAAAAATTAATATGTGATTTAAAAGTGACAGAATATTTTTACGTGATTGTGAGAATGACGAAAAATCGTTATGTGATTTGGAAAGTGTTTTAAATATTTTGAGAATGATGAAAAATGATTTACGCGACTTAAAATAATGATTTTTAAGTTATGCGATTTTGAAACAGTGAAAAAATACTATGCGATTTGAGAAACGTATATTTTTATGCGATTGAGAAAAACATTGAAAAATTAGTACGTGGTTTAAAAGTGCAACAAAAGAGTTGCGGTATTTTAAAAATGTAACAGAAATGTTACTGTATTGTGAAAACGTAATAGAAGTGTTATGGTATTGTGAAAATATAGCTAAAACGTTTTGGAATTGTGAAAACATAACAGAAATGTTACGCAATTGTGAAAACATGACAAAAGTGTTTTATGACTATAAAAACATAATAACATGATGATTACTGTTGAACCAATGTCCATACACTGTATGAGAAAATGACAAGTTTTGCCTGTGATTGGCATTTGGTGCATTTTACATGCATTGGAAAGATATGCCTGTGATTGGCATTGGTGCATTATACATGCATTGGAAAAATATGCATTGAGGCATATGATTACATTGAACAAATGAAATTGAAAAGATTTGGCCCTTGTGGTTGGACTTGCACTGATATATTCGTGCATTGTATAAAGTATAGCTAATAAGCTATTTTGGCCCTTGTGGTTGAAGAGGGAATGAGAATTGATAGTGAGGTCTATGATGGATCTTGGGGGCGTCAAGGCGCGACGGTCGACCAGTGGATATCTGTCTGTGGGCTAAGGCTGGACCATATGCCACTTGGCGATGCAGTCCGTTGCAACGCATTGACGATACCCGACAAGAACACGATTCTTTTCAACGACTGGAAGATTGTCTTTGGGCTAAGGCTGACAATTAACAGAGCATTCTCCTCGAAATTGTGAAAACCTCCATGGAGTTGTTTTTGAAAAACTGAGTCTATGTGCGCATGCATGAATCTGAGCATTTATATCTGTATGATATATTAATTGAGGAATATTGGTTATGACAATTGTTTTGAATACTTGGATGATGATGATGATAGTTAGGACAATGTTGAGGCTATTATCGTAATTGTTGTTTATGATAATTGAACTGATGAATGATTGGATGATGATAGTTGATTAATGTTGATGGCATGATCATAATTCTAGTATGATCTATTTGTATGATATGTTGTTTGTGTTATCTCTGTGCTACCATGTTGGTACCGGTGTAGGTGATCTCACCTCTTTGTTATGTTGTCTTGCTGTGTCTGTATTGTTAAAATTAAATAGTAGAAGGAATGAATTGTCTTAGACATACCGGGAGGTAGATATTCTGAGTTCGGAGACAACATCAGAGAATGACTATTCTAGAGTCGATAGCGTGCAGTGTGTAACGCTCCTTTTTGAGAGGGAACGTCACATTGTCAAATAAAAGAAAATGCGGAAAAGTAAAGTTTTAACAAATCAAGACCCAGTTCATTAGTTTAAGTTTAACTTATTCGATGCTTAAGTATGTGAGCAAAAACAGCAGTATATATATATTTTTTTATAATCATTTTAACAATGCAGAATATGAATGATGGTAAAGAATAAATAGTAGACAAAATTCACATCCGAATAACATGTATGTATATATATATATATATATATATATGTATGTATATATATATATATATATGTATGTATATATATATATATATATGTATGTATATATATATATATATATATGTATGTATATATATATATATATGTATGTATATATATATATATATGTATGTATATATATATATATATGTATGTATATATATATATATATGTATGTATATATATATATATATGTATATATATATATATATGTATGTATATATATAATGTGGCTTGACATCAACTATACTCGATACAAGCCCGAAATATCCAAAAGCAAAACTATACCTTGCCCCAAAGGATTATATAAATATACCCTATAAATATCAAAATATACAAATTTCCACCAAAAATAATACATCGCCCCAAAATAAAACACTAGTAGCTATCAAGAGCTACCAAGAAAATCAGTCCCTCGATGAGGAGGGACCGTATCCCATCCTCGCAGATCCTCCCTTCGAGGAAACCTCCATGGGAACCACAGAACCACAGGCAGGAGCCCGAGCAGTAGAATCAAAAGAGTCCTCCCAAGGGGTGTAGTAACGATCACCCCACATCTCTCGGATGGGTAGGTAGAACTCCAACCGTAGGCTGACATAGAAGGTTAGGATAGGCGCCTCATGACGTCTCCAGGCTAGGGCAATCGACACATCTCCCAAGTAGATGCAACGATCAGAACTCAGGTTGATATGCCAGCACTCTAGCCCTCCGAGGAAGGTCAGATGCACGTCACCCAGAAATTCGCGCATGCGTGCCACCATTGTCTCAGTAGAAGCTAATCTTATTCGGGCCAGAAGTTGGGAAACTCGAGATCTTCCGTCTCCTTGCCGTCATCTTCGATCAATACAGTACACACACATACAACAAGTAATGGAGATACAAGAAAGAGGTAAGACATCCTACCATCATTACTAATTATAGCAGCCAGAAACAAAACGGCGCAACGCGCCCAATTAACAATCCAAAATAGCATATCCAAATAATAAGTAGTAAATCCAACAGTCGGTAAATAAGCAGTTCCAGGCAGATAATCATTACAGTAATAATCAAACCAGTCATAGTTAAGGAAAATAATGATTAACAATGACAGAGTATATCATGACACATATGCATGCTTTCCCAATTCCTACTACATGGAGCTAGACTCAAACAGTCAGAGAGAAAGATCAGGAGGCGTGTCTGTAACTCGACTACCGCAGCCAAAGTGCTATTCATCAACAATTTTCACATGCACATCAGGCATTGTACAGACAGTCCGCGCTCGATCACGATATAGGACAGTGTCAAGTCTGGATCGTCGGTGCGTTTGCATCAGCTTGCCCCACGGGCAGAGGAGCTACCAACTACCCATTGTGAAAGACCCGCACCCCGACACCCCCAAGGTCATAACAAGACCCACACTAGTCTACTCGCACCCGCACAAAGGTGTGTTCAATCTTCTAGGCAACTTGGCCTTACAACAGACCATAGGATATTCACAATGTATAAGACTCTATGCATGAACATGTATGATTCACAATTTCATACAAATCCGTAATATGCCACAATTGGCCAAGATAAGCATCAATATACAAACGGCCACTCACATGGACCCATAATATTATAATATAGAGATCAAATCAAATGGCACATTCTTAGGTCCATCATGAATCCTAACTTAGAATTGTTTCCCCTTTTCAAGGTTCATGTCCAATCCAATGCTTACAATTAGTTAAACCTTCCAAGGCAATTTAATCTCTCATAACTTGTAAATTATTTTAAGCTCTTAGGCCTCACACTCTCTTGTTCTTCACTCACTTGAAATTTCCTAAGTCTTATGACAATTTCATTCTTAGTCCTTTAAAGTTTACATAATCTTTAATTATGTTAGATTCTTCCGATTTATTTATTATCCAACTCATTACATAGGTTTCTAATTACCTAATTACTCATGCTTCCAAGTTACCAAAGTCACAACATTAAGCCCCAAAAGGCCTTAGAGGCCGTGGCCTCACAAGGGTTTCATTTCCAAATCTTTTCAAGTCCTCACATTACATGCCATTCTCTTAATTCATTTAATTGATCACTTGTTAAATTAGCTCACCAAGAACCTTAATTTCTTGGCCTAAAACCGTAGCCTCCCTAGGAATTTCCATTCCAAATTTCTCTTCCATTCAATTCCATTTTATCCATTGATCAATTTAAGTCTTATGCTAGTTACAACTTAATCACAAATTTACCTAAATTCTAGCCTAAAACCGTGGCCCTCCAAGAAAGGTTCTCAAATATTTTTCTTCCATTTTCAATCACAAAATCCAATCCAATATACCATTAAACACAATAAACCAATCCAATAGCATAAACAAAATAAAATCAACACACAAGCATACTAATTACAAAATCAAAGAATAACCCTCATTAGGGTTTTTCCACAAATGGCAAAATCAAAGTTCCTAGATGCTAAGAGAGGTTGAGGAGGAGTGTCTTCCTCTTACCCAAGTGAAGAGAACAAAAGAAACACCAAGAAATCTTCTTTGTAATTTCGGATTGCACCCTCCAAAAACCCTAGAAATTTCAACTTTGTTAAATCAATACCAATGCTTGAAAAATGAAGCATGGATGGTCACCAAGGAGACCATAACCACGAAAATGAAGAGAAAGGAAGAGAGGTCTTGAAACTTACCCAACAAGCTCAAGACTTGAAGCTTGGAGAAAGTGTTGAAGATGATGGATTTTCAAGAAACTCCAAGAAGAAAAAGTGTTTAGAATGATGAGAGGATTAAGGAAATGTGATTAATTTAATTTTTTGTGAAGATTAAGTGGAAGAAGAGGGGGCTGCCGTGAGGGTGTTCTAGAGAGAAGGAGAAGAAGAAGAAAGGATGAGAGAGAAAGTGTTTTAGGTTAAATGAATTAAAATGTGGTGAATTTGATTAAATGAAAAGCAACTAATTCCCCCCCCCCTTTGAGTGGGCTGCTGCCATGCATAGAGAGAGAAGAGATGGAGAGTGTTGGCTTCTCTTGGAAGCCAAGGGCCATTTGGTCATTGTTTGGTCATAGCTTCTCAAAGAAGCTTTGATTATTTAACATTAAATTTGAATTAAAGTGGATTGATTAGACATAAAGTGAATTTCATTTGGATAATGTGATAGGATTTTTATTACATGCTATTATCCAATGGATAATAGTTACAGTTGACAGAAATCAGTATTTAATTAATCTGACAGATAAATTTTTCGCAGTATTGGTTTGTTTTATCTGTTAAGATTTCTCAAAAATTGTGAAACCTCATAAACTGTGTCAAGTCTTGGGTTTAGTAAGATCCCCCGTCGACATGTCCATAGTCCAAGGTTCGCGGAGGAAACATCGCGTTTCTCCGGTTCTGCTCAGCGCGCACGTAAAATGAGGAATATACTAAAATATTCAACATTTCCGGAAAATTCCTAGAAAATTCTCAAAAATTGCAAATATTATAAAATAAATATTCATCATATAATTTTCCAATTTTTGAAGCATTACAGTTGTTTTCCCGACTCCACTCAATATTGGCGCAAAACGAGAAATATATTAAAATATTCATCATTTCAGAAAAATTTCAGAAAAATTCACATAAATCACAAATATTAGAAAATGACTATTTGTGGTGAAATAACTAATTTCCGGAGCGTGACACTGACCTCAACAATTCTCAGCTCAGTGTGCACGCAAAATGAGGAATATATTAAAATATTCATCATTTCCGAAAAATTCTAGAAAAATTCGTAAAAATCAAGAATAATATAAAATGATCATTTATACTTAAACAGATATTTTTCGGGATGTTTTAACACTCCCCTACTAAAAAGGAATTTCATCCTCGAAATTTACATACCTCAAAATAGTTCTCGATGTTGCTCCTTCATCTTGTCTTCCGGTTCCCAAGTTGCGTCACCAGTTGTTTCATTCCAAATCACTTTCACCAATGGGATCTCCTTGCCTCTAAGTTGCTTTATCCGTCGGTCCTCGATTCTCGCAGGAGGCGCCTCATAGGTCAAGTTCTCTTTTAACTGTACTGTGTCCGGTGCTATGACATGACTTGGGTCAGGTAAATATTTATGCAGTTGTGACACATGGAAGACATTGTGTATGTTGGAAAGAAAAGGAGGTAAGGCTATTTGGTAGGCTACTGGACCTATCCGGCGAAGGATTTGGTAAGGTCCAAGAAATTTTGGAGTAAGTTTTCTAGATTTCAAAGCCCAGCCGTCCCCAGTTGTGGGTGTGACTTTCAAGAATACATGCTCACCTTCCTCAAACTCAAGAGGCTTTCTCCTCTTATCTGCATAACTCTTTTGCCGGCTCTGAGCAGTTCTCATCTTCTCTTGGATCATCTTGACCTTCTCAGTTGTCTGCTGAATGATATCTGGTCCAATCGTAAGACGCTCACCGTTTTGGTACCAACACAATGGTGTTCAACACCGTCGTCCATACAGAGCTTCATAGGGTGCCATCCCTATACTCGAATGATAACTGTTGTTGTAGGTGAACTCTATCAGTGGTAGAACTTCATCCCAACATCCAGTCTGTTCCATAGAACAAGCTCTAAGCAAATCTTCTAAAGATTGGATCGTCCTTTTCGATTGACCATCGGTTTGTGGATGGTACGCTGAACTCAGACGTAACTTTGTTCCCAACGATGCTTGTAAACTCTACCAAAATTTTGAAGTAAACCTCAGATCCCTATCCGAAACAATACTCGTAGGCACACCATGCAGCCTAACGATCTTTCCAATATAAAGCTTGGTCAACTTCTCCAAACTGTACCTTATGTTGATCGGGAGAAAATGGGTTGACTTTGTGAGTCGATCCACTATTACCCAAATCGAATCTTGTCCTTTCTTTGTCCTTGGCAAACCCACAACAAAATCCATTGCAATGCTGTCCCATTTCCATTCAGGAATAGACAATGGTTGCAGCAATCCTGCTGGTCTTTGATGTTCCACTTTAGCTTTTTAACAAACTAAATAAGTCGACACACATCTAGTGACGTCGCTCTTCATTCCATGCCACCAGAACAATTTCTTCAGATCTTGGTACATCTTAGCTATGCCTGGGTGCATACTCAACTTGCTGGTGTGAGCATGTTCCACAATATATCGCCTAAGCTCTTGGTCACGGGGAATACAAACTCTACCTCGAATCTCAGAATTCTATCTGTTCCCTCTTCAAATTCCATCTCTTTGCCTTGCCTTATTAGTTCTCTCGCTTCTTGCAAGAATTCATCGGCTTTCTGCTTTTCCCGTATGTCATCCATTAGCTCACTTGAGATGGTGACCATATTCATACAAATTCTTCCAGGTTCCAACTTAACAAACGACCATACATCTCTAAACTGTTCTATGAGGTCTCTTTCCTTTATCATCAAGGCAGAAACACTGACAGTCTTCATACTCAAGGCATCTGCCACGACATTTGCTTTGCCAGGGTGATACAACAGTTGGAAATCATAATCCTTCAGGAATTCTAGCCATCTCCGCTGCCTCATGTTCAGCTCTTTCTGGTCATACAAATACTTCAAGCTCTTGTGGTCGCTGAAGATGTTGAATGTTGCTCCATAGAGAAAATGTCTCCATATCTTTAGAGCAAAGACCACAACTGCTAGTTCCAAATCATGCGTCGGGTAGTTCTTTTCGTGCACTCGTAACTGTTGTGAAGCATAAGCTACCACTCTTCTATGCTGCATAAGAACAGATCCTAATCCTTGATAAGAGGCATCACAGTACACCAAAATGGTTCATTTGGATCAGGTATCACTAACACCGGTAAGGTAGTTAGCCATTTCTTTAACTCTCGGAAACTTTGCTCGCAGCTATCAGTCCATTCAAAAGCTTGGTTCTTCTCTGTCAAATGAGTGAGCGGTCCAGCAATCTTGGAAAATCCTTGTATGAATCTCCTGTAATATCCAGCTAATCCCACAAAGCTACGAATTTCCATCACTGACTTCAGCCTTTCCCACTGTAGCACTGCCTCTACTTTCGACGGATCCACTGCAATCCCTTCCTTCGAGATCACATGGCCTAAAAACTTAACCTCATCTAGCCAAAACTCACACTTCGACAGCTTGGCGTACAGTTCTTTCTCCTTCAAAATCTGAAAAACTATGCTGAGGTGTTCAGCATGATCCTTCTGATTCTGGGAATATATCAGGATATCATCAATGAAGACGACAACAAACTTGTCCAAGTAAGGGCGAAAGATCCTGTTCATGTAGTCTATGAAGATAACAGGTGCATTCGTAACACCAAACGGCATCACAAGGTACTCGTAATGACCGTATCGGGTACGAAAAGCAGTCTTGGGTACATCCTCCGTTTTCACTCTTATCTGATGGTACCCAGGCCTCAAATTGATCTTCGAAAACACTGCTGCTCCCTTCAGTTGGTTCATCAAATCATCAATTCTTGGGAGTGGATACTTGTTCTTGATCGTCAGTTTGTTCAATTTCCTATAGTCCACACACAATCTTGAGGTACTGTCCTTTTTCCGAACTAACAATACTGGTGCTCCCTATGGTGACACACGCGATCTAACAAACTGCTTCTCCAAAAGCTCTTCTAGCTGTTTCTTGAGCTCTACCAATTCCATTGGCGACATTCGATAAGGTGCTATAGTCACGGGACCAGCTCCCAACACCAGATCAATAGCAAACTCGATCTCACGTGTCGGTGGTAAACTAGGTACTTCTTTTGGAAAGACTTCAGAGAACTCTTTCACTACCGGAATAGTGTCCAGATCAGCCTTGCTCTCGATTTTCATAGAAGATAGCAGCATATATCCCTGAGCTCCTTCTTTCAAGAAAGCTCGTGCTTGGTTGGCCGTCAAGTATCTAGAATTCTCATCCATAGGAAAGACAATGGTTTTTCTAGAACAATCTAACAGAACATGGTTGGAAGATAACCAGTCCATCCCTAGGATTATATCTAGTTGTGAAAGAGGTAAACAGATCAAATCAACAGAAAAGATTTGACCTTCAACAATTAAGGGACACTTCAAACAGACTTTGGTAGTAACTACCGGTTTATTAGTGGGGGTTGAACAGTCAATTCAAAAGGTAGTTTAGACACAGGTAAGCCAAGTCGTAGCACACAGTCATATGATATGAAAGAATGGGTTGCCCCAGAGTCATACAGTACTTTTAAAAGATTAAAAGATTACCTTCTATGGTGCCTTCTCTTTGAATCAAGTCTTCAGATTCGGAAGCTTCAGCTCCACTCATGGTGTAAACTCGACCTCCGGCTTGCAGTTTCTTGGCTCGAGTCGCATTGACTAAAGGTTCAGCCTTTGCTTGATTGCAGTCTCTAGACATGTGGCCCGGTTTGCCACATCTGAAGCAGATGATTTCTTTGATCGTGCAGTCTCTCGTGAGATGATCCTTCCCACACTTTAGGCATTTGGAGGGATATGTCACATTCGACGACCGCGGTTCCCGTGAACCTCCACCAGACTTGTTGCCGATTTCCCGCCGGCCTCCCGGGTCGGGAATAGGGTTTCTTTTGGAAGCGGTTTGAACCACTGCCTCCACCTCTTTGGGACCGTACAAGCCCAAAGTTCCTGTTTCTCGAGTCTCTAGCTTGTTCCAAGGCTTCAACTTCACAGCAAGTGTCTAACAGTTCTGAGAATACCTTCATCTTCAGGGTGATCACAGCTTTCTTCACCTCATACCTCAATCCCTCAATGAACTTCAAACATTTCCAAGCCTCATCGGTTTGGTGTTGGTAGTGCGTCGAAAATTTCTCCAAGTTCTCAAACTTGGCTGCATACTCACTGACGGTCATGTTCCCCTGTCTTAAGTTGAGGAACTCCATCTCTTTCGCATGTCTCGCGTTTGTAGGAAAATATTTGTCCAAGAACTTGTTCTTGAACACATCCTATGTGATGTCAGTTCCTTCGGCTTCCAGTGCTCTTCGAGCTCCGTTCCACCAGTCTTCGGCGTTGCCCACAAGCATGAAAGTAGCATAATTCACCTTCTTGTCTTCGGCACAGTTCATGCCACGAAAGACTTTCTCTAATTCCTTGATCCATAGACTAGCCTTGTCTGGATCAAATTCTCCCTTGAATTGTGGAGGGTTGTGACGACGAAACTCTGCTAAATTTTGTGCATCAACAGTTGCCTCAAGCTGTTGAGTAGCTCTTTCTTGTTTTTGAGCCGCACGCTCATTTTGCTGCGCGATGACTTCTGCCATCCACTGCATCGCCTCTAGAGCAGCTGCAATTTCTCCACTTCTCACCTTCTTACTCTTTCTCAAATCAGGTTAACTGAAAACCACAAGGTAAGTTAGAGGAATTCATTTCAAAACACAAATCACAGAGATTTCACACAGCACAAACAAGATAGACCCACACACAAGACCCAAAGTAACACAAACCGGGGCTCTGATACCAACCTAATGTAATGCCCCTTTTTGAGAGGGAACGTCACATTGTCAAATAAAAGAAAATGCGAAAAAGTAAAGTTTTAACAAATCAAGACCCGGTTCATTAGTTTAAGTTTAACTTGTTCGATGCTTAAGTAAGTGAGCAAAAACAGCAGTATATATATATTTTTTTGATAATCATTTTAACAATGCGAAATATGAATGATGGTAAAGAATAAAATAGTAGACAAAATTCACATATGAATAACATGCATATAGATATATATATATAATGTGCTGACATCAACTATACTCAGATACAAGCCTGAAATATCCAAAAGCAAAACTATACCCGCCCCAAAGGATTATACAAATATACCCCAGAAATATCAAAATATACAGCCCACCAAAAATAATACATCAAGCCCAAAAAATAAAACACTGGTAGCCATCAGTAGCTACCAGTAAAATCAGTCTCTCAGATGAGGAGGGACCGTATCCGGATCCTCAGCAGGATCCTTCTCTTCAGAGGAAACCTCCATGGGAACCACAGAACCATGGGCAGGAGCCCGAGCAGTAGAATCAAAAGAGTCCTCCTAATGGGTGTAGTAACGATCACCCCACATCTCTAGGATGGGTAGGTAGAACTCCAGCCGTAGGCTAACATGGCAGGTGAGGATAGGCGCCTCATGACGTCTCCAAGCTAAGGCAATTGACACATCTCCCAAGTAGACGCAACGATCAGAACTCAGGTTGATGTGCCAGCACTCTGGCCCTCCGAAGAAGGTCAGACGCACGTCGCCTAGAAATTCGCACATGCGTGCCTCCATCGTCTCAGTAGAAGCTAATCTTGTTCGGGCCAAAAGTCGGGAAACTCGGGATCTTCCGTCTCCTTGCCATCATCTTCGATCAATACAGTACACGCACATACAGCAAGTAATGGACATGCAAGAAAGAGGTAAGACATCCTACCATCATTACCAATTATAGCAGCCAGAAACAAAACGGCGCAACGCGCCCAATTAACAATCCAAAACAGCATATCCAAATAATAAGCAGTAAATCCAACAATGGCAAATAAGCGCTCCAGTGCAGATAATCATTACAGTAATAATCAAACCAGTCATAGTTACGGAAAATAATGATTAACAATGACAGAGTATATCATGATACACATGCATGCTTTCCCAATTCCTACTCCATTAAGCTAGACTCAAACAGTCGGACAGAAAGATCAGGAGACGTGTCTGTAACTCGGCTACCGCGGCCAAAGTGCTATTCATCAATAATTTTCACGTGCACATCAGGCATTGAACAGACAATCCGCGCATGATCACGATATAGGACAGTGTCAAGTCCAGATCGTTGGTGCGTTTGCATCGGTTTGCCCCACGGGCAGAGGAGCTACCAACTGCCCATTGTGAAGGACCCGCACCCCGACGCCCCAAGGTCATAACAAGACCCACACTAGTCTACTCGCACCCGCACAAAGGTGTGTTCAATCTCCTAGGGAACTTGGCCTTACAACAGTCCACAGGATATTCACAATGCATAAGACTCTATGCATGAACATGTATGATTCACAATTTCATACAATTCCACAATATGCCACAATTGGCCAAGATAAGCATCAATATACAAACGGCCACTCACATGGACCCATAATATTATAATATAGAGATCAAATCAAACAGTACATTCTTAGGTCCATCATGAATCCTAACTTAGAATTGTTTCCCCTTTTCAAGGTTCATGTCCAATCCAATGCTTACAATTAGTTAAACCTTCTAAGGCAATTTATTCTCTCATAACTTGTAAATTATTTTAAGCTCTTAGGCCTCACACTCTCTTGTTCTTCACTCACTTGAAATTTCCTAAGTCTTATGACAATTTCATTCTTAATCCTTTAAAGTTTACATAATCTTTAATTATGTTAGATTCTTCCAATTTATTTATTATCCAACTCATTACATAGGTTTCTAATTACCTAATTACTCATGCTTCCAAGTTACCAAAGTCACAACATTAAGCCCCAAAAGGCCTTAGAGGCCGTGGCCTCACAAGGGTTTCATTTCCAAATCTTTTCAAGTCCTCACATTACATGCCATTCTCTTAATTCATTTAATTGTTTCCTTGTTAAATTAGCTCACCAGAACCCTAATTTCTTGGCCTAAAACCGTAGCCTCCCTAGGAATTTCCATTCCAAATTTTTCTTCCATTCAATTCCATTTTATCCATTGATCAATTTAAGTCTTATGCTAGTTACAACTTAATCACAAATTTACCTAAATTCTAGCCTAAAACCGTGGCCCTCCAAGAAGGGTTCTCAAATATTTTTCTTCCATTTTCAATCACAAAATCCAATCCAATATACCATTAAACACAACAAACCAATCCAATAGCATAAACAAAATAAAATCAACACACAAGCATACTAATTACAAAATCAAAGAATAACCCTCATTAGGGTTTTTCCACAAATGGCAAAATCAAAGTTCCTAGATGCTAAGAGAGGTTGAGGAGGAGTGTCTTCCTCTTACCCAAGTGAAGAGAACAAAAGAAACACCAAGAAATCTTCTTTGTAATTTCGGATTGCACCCTCCAAAAACCCTAGAAATTTCAACTTTGTTAAATCAATACCAATGCTTGAAAAATGAAGCATGGATGGTCACCAAGGAGACCATGACCACGAAAATGAAGAGAAAGGAAGAGAGGTCTTGAAACTTACCCAAAAAGCTCAAGACTTGAAGCTTGGAGAAAGTGTTGAAGATGATGGATTTTCAAGAAACTCCAAGAAGAAAAAGTGTTTAGAATGATGAGAGGATTAAGGAAATGTGATTGGTTTAATTTTTTGTGAAGATTGAGTGGAAGAAGAGGGGGCTGCCGTGAGGGTGTTCTAGAGAGAAGGAGGAGAAAAGAAAATGGAGAAGAAGAAGAAAGGATGAGAGAGAAAGTGTTTTAGGTTAAATGAATTAAAATGTGGTGAATTTGATTAAATGAAAAGCAACTAATTCCCCCCCCCCTTTGAGTGGGCTGCTGCCATGCATAGAGAGAGAAGAGATGGAGAGTGTTGGCTTCTCTTGGAAGCCAAGGGCCATTTGGTCATTGTTTGATCAAAGCTTCTCAAAGAAGCTTTGATTATTTAACATTAAATTTGAATTAAAGTGGATTGATTAGACATAAAGTGGATTTTATTTAGATAATGTGATAGGATTTTTATTACATGCTATTATCCAATGGATAATAGTTACAGTTGACAGAAGTCAGTATTTAATTAATCTGACAGATAAATTTTTCGCAGTATTGGTTTATTTTATCTGTTAAGATTTCTCGAAAATTGTGAAACCTCGTAAACTGTGTCAAGTCTCGAGTTTAGTAAGATCCCCCGTCAACATGTCCATAGTCCAAGGTTTGCGAAGGAAACATCGCATTTCTCCGGTTCTGCTCAGCGCGCACGCAAAATGAGGAATATACTAAAATATTTGACATTTCCGGAAAATTCCTAGAAAATTCTCAAAAATTGAAAATATTATAAAATGACTATTCGTCATATAATTTTCCAATGTTTGAAGCATTACAGTCGTTTTCCTGACTCCGCTCAATATTCACGTAAAACGAAAAATATATTAAAATATTCATCATTTTCGAAAAATTTCAGAAAAATTCACATAAATCAAAAATATTAGAAAATGACTATTTGTGGTGAAATAACTAATTTCCGGAGCATTACACTGACCTCAGCGATTCTCAGCTCAGTGTGCACGCAAAAACGAGGAATATATTAAAATATTCATTGTTTCCGAAAAATTTCAGAAAAATTCTTAAAAATCAAGAATAATATAAAATGATTATTTATACTTAAACAAATATTTTTCGGGATGTTACACAGTGTTGACAAGGAACAGATGTCTGATGCATCAAGAGGGAGATAAAAAGAAATAAGTATGTTATGTTTTCTCATTAGTGTTGTACCGTGTTATTAAGTAGGACCCGTCATAGGGTTTGCTACTATTAAAAAAAAGAGTTTGTTAGTTTAATATTTATCTTTAAATTGTTAAATATTAATTGGTGTCAATATTGTATATTAATCAGTTTAAATATATTCTCAGTAATACTTATGGATTTCAGTAAGTTTATGTTTCAGCAAGAAAGAAATTTTAAAACCCATTTTTTATAACTTAAACTTTGTGCGAACTTCTTTTTGATTTTTGAGTCAGGAGTCAGACATGTGATACCTTAGGGAGGGTGTTACACTTGCAAAGTACGCAAATTGCAATTAAATGAACTTAAGGAATTGAGAAATAATGCATATGAAAACTCAAAGATTTATAAAGCTAGAACAAAAGCTTTTCATGACAAGTCAATTTTGAGAAATCTTTTGAAATTAGTTAAAAAGTTCTACTTTATAATTCTCGTCTATACCTATTCCCTAGCAAATTGAGATATAGGTGGAGTGGTCCTTTTGTTGTCAAACATGTGTATCGTCATGGGGCCATAGACAATGAGAATCCTAGGAATGATAATGTGTTGAAAGTCAATGGACAAAGACTCAAACCATTTAAGGAAAACCAAGTTGATGAGGTAGAATTCATCTCTCTTTCTAATCCTTGTTATTAATAAAATTTATTCTAATTTTGTTGCCTTCTTTTTCTAGTTCTTTGTGTTCCCAGTTAAGTGGCGGCTAACGGTACTCCGTGACTCTCGAGTTAGTTTATTTTTAGTTTTCCATAATAACTGAATCTGTTTCCTTTAAAATGGATGTCATTCTCTCAAATTTAAGAAAATATTTTCCTTCCCCCCCTCAAAATCATCTGACAAAAATCTACAAAGCTAGATGTGAAAGATTGAGACTGTTAATGCACAAGGGTATGTCGAAAGATGTACACTGGATAATTGAAGCAAAGGTCCATCTAGCAGGTGAGTCTTCAATTTCATTTAACTAATACAAGCCAGGTCTTAGTAGAAGTTCATATTCCAAAAGGAGAAGAACAAAAAAGTTACAAGTCTGTCACAAATGTGCACGATGGAATAACAAGCGATGTCATTCTTTGGGAATGGTTTTCACATTCTTATGGATCTATGCATCGTTAACTTCTAAATTTGTAGAATTTCTTCAAAGATGAACAAAAACATTACAGTCTTGGGAATTTGATTCTAAAAGACCCTGTTTGCCAATTTATAAGAAAATTAGATGGGAAGCTTATCCTCGACTCATAGAAGGCGTTTAAGCCATTACTGGACGTAAAACTAGAGGAAAATGTGAGCCACAATCACAACATGTATATATTATCTTGTTCTTCTTTTTTAAAAAATTTTTTGAACAAGGGCGATCTGAAAGGAGTACCATGACTTTAATTAGTTGTGGAGCCACAACCTTTGACTGACCCGTTATTGACTCAAGTGGACTTTTGTACATCGGTCCTTAAATAAGGTTCGTGTATCATGCTCTATAGAGAGCCACACTCCATAACCCAATTTTCACCATCTAGGCACTACGGAGTTGATGGACAGGCAGAAACGTCCCACTCTAGTTATTAGTAAGAAGTAGCTCGTGACTGCCAAAGCGTATGAGACATCTGAGCTTAATCCTCTCTTTTATTAGAAGGGGCTTTCAGTGCCCTGGGATAGGATGTTCTGGATCTTGGACATTGCGGGTTTTAGATTATAGCATCTTTGTTGATGTTACGAATCCAAGTGTAAGTTCTCCAGGTTCCAGACCCAAGATGGAAACCCACGATGGTTTCTTTCTTTTTCTTTCTTTTTTCTTTTTATTTTCTTTGAATAAACGAGCGTGAATGTCTACTGCACTGGTGACACACAGTATAAAGATATGCCACTACTGTACTTATGACACGCAGTATAAATATACGCCATGAAAACTGTACATAAAGGTATGTCATCATTTACTATTATATTTCTTTTATCTTTGTATGATTTTGTTATATTTTGGTTTTGGACAGACGATCCTTTAAGCAGGGTCCTTCAGGGGTTTCTAGACTTCTTTATCTTGATGGTTTTATTGAAGTTAAAAAAAACAAAAAAAAGAGAAAAAAATAAAAAAATAATTTTTTTATTTCAAACTTTTATGACAACAGCCAACCTACCCTCATAGGTGCTATTATTACCTTTTCCATTCTTTTTCCTATTTAAATACTCCATTTTCTCTACTTTCTTCTAACTTATAATCATTCAAAGGGAAAGTTAGTATAGAAATGGAAGGAGTTTCTGTTTGTCAACTTAAAAATATCTGTATATTTTGTTGGTCTAGGTATGGAAGGGTTTAGAGTTTGCAAACGCAGTAAACACTCTTAGTCAAACACTTGCTGCGAGGAATATTCATGTTGTATTTGGGGGAGGTTGCCATGGGTTAATGGGGGTTGTATCACTTGTTGCTTATATAGGAGGCAGTCAGGTTTTAGGTGTCATTCTTAAACCTTTTACTTAATAGAACATCACTGGAAAGACAATTGGGGAGGAAGTTAAGGTATCATCTATGCATGAATGAATGAAGACAATGCTTGACCACTTTGATGCATTCATTACCTTATCAGGTGATTTTGGTACTTTGGAAGAAGTTTTTCAAATTGTTTCTTGGGCCCAACTAAACATCCACCATAAACCCATAGGTTTGTTGAATGTTAATAATTTCGTTGATCTTTTCTTATTTTTTCTTGACAAAGCTATGGAACATAAATTTATCACACCTGCGGCAAGACTACTTTTTATCTCTACTTCCACTGTTGATGAGTTGATTGATAAATTAGAAGCTTTTGTTTATAAACCTGATCCAGCAATAGCTTAGATAGATTGGTCAGAAGGAAGTAGTGAGGGAAACAACATGAAACGCAAGCCATATCTGACACTTCATCTATAACTTTTCTTTAACTTTGGTTTTATTTATCGTATTTTGTTTCTGTTTAAATTTGTGTCAAATTTCTATTTTTAGTAATTGCCACAACAAGTAATATCTTTTATCCTTTACTCATCTATATTTTAACATTGAGGACAATATTGTGATTTGGTTTGGGGGAAGGATAGTTGACCCAAAATAAAAGAATTTTTTTTGGAAGTATGATATGATTGTCATGAACTTACTAAACCAATAAATGATGGCAGAGTAAGGAGTAATTTTACTCCTGAGATGCATCTAAATTGAGAAGTATGCTTAGTGATATGACTGTCAGAAACCTACAGTAAAACCAATTAGGGATGACAGAGTAGGAAGTAATTTTACTTTTGAAGTAAATTACTCCTGAGACGCATCTAGATTGGGGAAGAAAGTATTCTATGATGATTTGTGGAAGTAACAAAGTTTTATCGTTTAATTTCCTTTGAATGATTCAAGTGAATGAATTCTCACATCCTACAAAGCAATTGAAATTCAGGGATCATAGTATGGTTGAATAAATTATCTTCTGCCTTAAATTTCACATGCTTGGTTATAGATGTTGAATTGATAGATTGAGAATGATAGATACATGCCTTGTGAGATTTTGAGCTTATTGATGAATTGATTGAGTATCTGTACCATTCTTTTCTTTCTTGTGTGATTTTTTTTTCACTCATGGAATTGTTACTCTAGAACTTGTTTTGATTCTTTTTTAGGCTACATTTCCACATGCATATATAAACATGATTGAGACATTTTGAAATAGTTACTTTGACCAAATAGTCATCCTTGCATATTTTCCCTTGTGTAACCCCTTTGAGCTTATTTGACAATTCCTTGTTTTTAGCTCATTACGTGGCTTTAAAAAGAAACATGTTTTTATCCAACATTAGGAAATAAGAGAGCATTGTCCTTGTTCTTGAACAAGTGTGGAGGTATGTGTGCAAAACGATAAAAAAAAAGAGCTGACCACCGCTGCAATCAAAAGATTATCAGAATCTCCTAATACACCAAGTGACATATCCATACCTAGAATGAAGGTGGATGCTTGGAAATAGCAGGAAGAGAAGGAGAAGGTTCAGGCCTAACAATGAATTCAATCTACCAATTTGGCATTGATCTTCAATAAAACATTAGTCAAATATTGGTCATTATCCTTTATGATGAATGCTCTCAAACATCTTCTCCACTCTAACTGTATCATAATGCTCTTATATTCTCTTTGGTATTTATCTTGTCATATCCATATTATCCCCTCTCTTTTACCATGGCCCCATTACAACCTTGAATGAAGTCCTCTTGATTTTTGTGAGCATATGTTTTGAGTAGCAAAGAAGTAGAAAATAAGAAAGCTTATGGTAGTGCAATTGTTAACAGGTTGAATAGAGTGAAATATTTACCTTTTAAACACTTGAGGGATTGGAAGTGAATTCTGTGAGGATATATCATTCTTGATTCATGTTTTTCAACTGAAGCTTTCTTGCTTGTTGATTTGAGATACAAAAAAAAATGTCAACTCATGAATGTTTTGATCTCTTGAATCTTTGGTTGCTCTTCTCATTTATAAACTTTTGCATTCTTGAATATCATTGGAAATTGAGTCTTTTAGAATTTTTAGCTTTTGAGTCTGTGTTGTTTTTCTTTGTTTCCTAGCTTTGGTCTTATATGTTTTGCCTAGAGTGCAAGAAGCAAGTGTGGGGGAATTTGATAATAACATATTTTATACATTAGTAAACCTTAATTTTTAATCATTTACACTCTCTATGTACTTAATTGATTAAGCTTGGTCATGTTTTGTAAGTTTGGGTTCAAATTAGGCTTAATTGATATTTTTCAACATTGTTAAGATTTTACACTATTTCTGTATTTCAGTCATATCTTGAGTTCTAGATGTCTAGAAATTATGAATTTTACCTCATAGGAAAGCTGAGAGAAAGCTCTACAACTTTGATGAAGAGCTCGAAGTCTCAATCATACATCTAGTGGAGCTAATTAGGTCTGCAAGTCAGAAAATGGGTTCTATCACTAGAACTCGAGTAGTGTGCACTAATCAGGGCATAACTTGGGCTGTAAGAGTTGCATTGAGCTAAAACCTATGCCATTTGAAAGTTAAGACCCAAATCTACAACTTTCATGAAGAACACAAGATTTAGTTTGGATGTCTTGGAGGTCATATTGGACTTGGAAGTCAAAACAGAGGAGCTGTAGCTGGACCTGAGCAGTGTGTAGCAATTGGGCTAGAATTTGAGTTGTATGGAGCTTAAACTAGTGGCATTGGAAAGCTAAAATAAAACCCTTTAACTCTCATGAAAACTACTTTTCTAGAAAATGATGTTTTAACAGTTATAATCATGTGAAAATAGTTGAATTAGTTGGTACGAGTAGAGAGACAAGCATCATTAATCATCCACCCCCCATTAATCATCCACCCACTCAATAATCATCTACCCACTCATTAATCATCCACCCACTCATTAAATAACTCCATGGTCATTTTTCACTCATCCACTCATTATCTACCCACTCAATAAATAACTCCATTGTCATTTTCCACTCATCCACCCTTCATCTACCTACTCATTAAATAACTTCATTGTCATTTTGTACTCCTCAAGCTCTATAAAAAGGAGCATTGACTAAGCATTTGTGAATCTTGGTTTTAGATCAATATCATGCTATTATATTATTTACTTGTAATTTTCTTTTGTTCTAAATAGAAGTTTTGATCATCATCATCATCATCATCATCATCTTCTTCTTCTTCTTCTTCTTCTTCTTCTTCTTCTTCTTCTTCTTCTTCTTCTTCTTCTTCTTCTTCTTCTTTTCTTTCTTCTTTCTCATGAATAACTAATTTTCATCTTGCTTGGGTGAAGGGGTGAAGCTTTTGGTAATAAAAATAAGGTTAGATTAATTTCTTTCTTGTGCCTAAATGATATATTATCAAGTGATCATTATATGTGTTGTATTTTGTTTCCAATCAATTTAGAAACCCTCCTTGTAAAGTGGAGTTCTTGATTCATTGTTGACAAGTGGTATGGCACAATGAATGCTTGAATCCATTTACAAGTGTTGGTGTTGGTAAATAATTACAGGAACCATAATATAACTATGTATATAATTGTAAATGGACTTTAAACATTTGATTTTCTAGTTGGAACCTCCGTTGTGCGTGAATTTCAATTGAGTTATAAAAAAAAGAATTAATCTTGTCCTTAATTTATTACCAAAAGTGGATCTCCTAGCCTAAACAATTTCTTTTTTTAATTGTGAACAAGTTTTATTATCTTTATTGTTGTGACAAATCCTTTCCTTACCTCAAAGAATTTTTCTTCATCAATTCCCTGTGGATCGACCTCAGACTCCTAAGAAATTTATTACTTGAGATAACCTGCACTTGGATTTGTATCCTTTAATCCACATCAGATTGACCCGCCACGACAATGCTATGTGGATCGTTACATGAGTGTCATAAGCGATTCTCATAGTGATAATAGTGTATGTGGTCCTTTGACCTGAAATCACTACGATTCCTACATGAGGAGTTGTATGTTTTAATGCCATCAAATGTCATCTGTAACAAGATTATTATAAAGTTAGTTATTAGACATATCACGAATCATGTGGAGGGATATGAGTGACCTAGATGAGATTTGTCTCTCCTACATAATAGGAGTGATATCTTTGGCCCCCCTGATTGAGTGAGACTACAAAATACATGACCATGCTCAAATGAGTCAATATGAGATATTGAACTCATTTGTTATTACTATGTCTACTCGAGTATCAGGAAATGGAAGATTGAACTATACAAGGGTGACATGTTCCATGCATTGTGTTCAATCTAGGTATATGGACAAAAGGGACTAAACTACACAGTAACATTGATCACAGAAAGGTTATGTCAAATCATTAACATTCCCATTACTTGGGTAATAACAATGTGTTGCTAAATACCACTCACTGCTCTTAATGTTTAATATTACTGCCAACATCATACGAACCTGTAGGGTCGCACACATAGAACAAAGTAAATTGGAGAAATTAGAATCCAAGTTGGACTAGGATTCAATCGCGGGTCGGACTCATAACTGATGAGTCTAGGGTTGCACAGCTTACCTTGTTGCTACTCTCACTCGTATAAGGTAACAACTATTATAAAGAGCACTGTTAAGGGACTGTTAAAGTATGCATTATAAATCCTAACCACACTTGATAGAAATAGTGAGTGAGAGAGTGATAGGTTTCTCTTCTCTTCACAGCTAGCACTGTGCCAAAGCTGTGGGACTCCTCTTTGCGGATTTTGGATGTTCATGAGTCTGTTTGTGTGGATACCTCAAAGACACCATTGTTGTTATGGTGTTGGTGATTCATGGCGCTTGATTTTATCACACTTCAAGAGGTAAACTCTGTTAAAACTTAGATTATGGTCTATTTCGCATGGATCCTTGGTGGGAATTTTGTTTTTCCGTTGCGTGATGTATCCGCAATTCCCAACAGACCATGTAGGTCGAATGGTTGGTTATTTGTAAAATTCTTATGTGCTTGATTATTTGACCATGTACCAACACTTATATGCTTGAATTATTGATTGATTGGAAAATTCTTAGAAATAAATGATATTGTGCATTCATTAAGGATTTTTAAAATGTGATTTGATTTGTATGAGTAGCCCTTTTATATGGCCAAGGATTGTTATAGGAAATGATCCTCATCCTAGGTAGAATGGAAGCATGAGGATGAGCATTCCTTCCCTTCCGAAGTAGTTGAGGTTGAGAATGGACTCCCTCTTTACTCATATTCTTCCTAGTTGGCAGAGGTGATCCTAGATTGATGTCAATGTGAGGAAATGATCCTCATCCTAGGTTAGAGTGAAAGTGTGAGGAAGGTTGATTTCCTCCTTTTTGGAATAGTTGAGGTTGATAATGGACTCCCTCTTGACTCAAGTTCTTCCTAGTTGGAAAAGGTGATCCTACATTATTGATAATATGAGGAAGTTTGATACCCTCTCTATCTTAGTAGATGAGGATGAATATCTCTTCTCTACTGACAACTCTAGATTGTGGATGAACATTTTCTCACTAAAGGTGGCTTGGGTTACTCATTGCTCAGAGTAGTTCTGTGTGACTAGCGAATGGTCATGAATAGGTTGGAGTGCACTAACCTGAAAGTAGACTACTACGAAGTGGTTTAATTAAGCATTGTGATGAAATTGAATTTAAGTGTAATATTATGACACTTATTTTTTTAAAAAAAATATGTTTGTGTGAATATTTATGGATGTAGATTGTGATGTTTAACAATAAACATTTTTTAGAAATTATTAATAATTGGATTTTTGTTTCTGGAAGAGGAAGGATTTGATTTGGTTTTTGCCACCTTCCTGTTTAATAAAATGAGTTTTAAATGTGTTTTTTCCCAAAACAACTGGAACTATTGCGATAACATGGATTTTTAACTATACAACTGAGAATTCTTAGAATTCTCACCACTTTTCTATTTGAAATTTCTATAATATTTCCAAGGATGCGTGCTTCAGCAAGGAGATGGAAGACGAAGACGTCGAATAGTTTTATGTCATGTTGTAGTTTTTGATACTGTTTTATATTTTGTGATGTATTAATAGTACATTGTAATAGATCATGTAATTTACGACTATTGTAAATTACGTTGTATACTATCCTTTTCAGTATATGTACATTATCCTATTCTGCTTGAGGCTTATATTTTCTACATATTATAAAATTATAATTTAAATTTATTTTATTAGTTATACTTGACATACTTAATTCTAGTTACTAATGCATACTTCTAGATGCCTTATTAGTATTAGTATTAGGATGTTACATAGTGGAACTTAATGAGAAGTTTTACATTAGCTCAGGTCCATATAAGTTAGGGGATGCCCTAAAAAGTATGAGATCTCAATTTGGATAATGGCTAATGTGAGCAAGAAGAGAAAAGTAATGTGTAATGGAATGTGAAATGATTTTATAATATTGTGATGGTTAAGTTATGTTATTATGTTTGATTATATTTATAAATTAATTTTAAAGTATTTTTATATAATTATGTATGATGTTTTATGTGAAAAAATATTTTCTACAGTGAATGCAGCTAAACATAGCATAATTCAAAATAAATGATTTTATTTCGTATTGAGAATTATAAATTCTCACTCCTTATCTGTTATGTTTAGAGAAACATGATGGTACGCATCATGTTGTTGATTGATATTGATGCTCACCTTATTTTTCACCCTGCTACTGAAGAACTTCGTATTGTGATTAACGAAATTAACATTCATTACTTCATTATGCATGATACAAACTACTGACAAAGCATGCATGACGTGATTGTATATAGATGTATATATAGTTGACATGGCTATTTTTTGGGGTGTGCTTTGTCTACTGATGTACTGATCGCATTAATATTTATACATTGGACATGTCTTCATTTTTTTTTCTTAGTTTTGACCTTTTTGGGGTTTTGTGAATATTCTAGATAAATGTACTGCTACACCTTATGTAAAATATTAAATATAAATGTAACTAGTGTGTTATTAAAATTTTTTGTTTATATTTTATTAGACTTATATCCCATTGATACGTTTATCATATAGTTTATATATATATATATATATATATATATATATATATATATATATATATATATATATATATATATATATATATATATATATATATAAGAACTTCAACTTAATTAATTTAAGTATCAAATTAATTTCATTACATATTTAACTTTTGTACGTATTTAATTAAATCTTAAATAAATAATGAAGTACATAATATTCTATTAGTGTTAAGTAAATATAAATAGATAATAAGGTACATATCAATTATTTAGTATATTATTAAAATATAATTAAATTACTAGTAAAATATTATATTATGGTATCAGAGCCATAGTCTAAGGTGTGTCTGTGTAGGTAAAATTAATGTGGTCTAGACTTAATTTGAGATGCATCTCCTAGGAAAATTTTTAGATGGTATGCATAGTATTATGTGCATATCGGTCTTAGTGTGATGTGATTTATTCCTAGCCACAAGTATAGTATTACTGAGACTGATCTCCTTAATAATTATCTATCTTTGTGTGCAAGGGTAGAATGACACCATCTAGATGTACCCGAAATAGGAATACTTTTGCAAAAGAAGTGAATACTTCTAATGCTCCAAATGAAAGGGTGTGGAATACTCTAGGAGAAATGGCTAATGCTATACGAGATCAACCCGCAATTTCAAATAATATTTCGCAGCACTTACTGAATAATATTAATGGAAACAATATTGTCGGGAATAGAAATGAGGAACCAAGGGAAGAAAATAATCATGGTGGGAATCAACAATTTCAAGGTCTTGCTAAATTTCGAAAGAATAAGCCACCATCTTTTTGGGGAGAGTATGATCCAACTTTAGCTGAGGAATGACTTAGGAAGTTGAAGAAGATATTTGAGGTAATGGGTTGTACTGGTGCCCAGAAGGTTACTTATGCCATCTGTAGAAATAAGTTTGCCCCAATAGTTTAATATGTTAAGTTTTGATGATGACTAATATAAGACAAAAAAGAATGATGTTTATGCTACATAGATGTGCTTAATAGATTATATTGTATCATGCATGATTATGTAATTTATCTAGTTATATTTCACTTAATAATTATGCAATGAGATATGTGTAGCATTCTTTTACAATATATCCAATAATGCTTTGTATGAGTTATAATGAATTAATATTGGATTTGACTCTATTTAAATGAAAATGTGCAAAGCGTTCTTTGTTGCATCCTATATAGAACATATCTATTAGTAATTGATAAATGTTTTATTTGGATGTGTCTATGAAAGTCTTATATACATGCTAGACTAACTAGAGTTATACATTTATGAATCATGCATATGAAGATATTGAATTATTAATTTGGACTAACTATGTTTGTTTTAAGTAAGTAATACTTTGTCGGATAGTCCAAGTACCAAGAGTGAGCATTGCAACAAGAAAGTAAAAGATCACAATTATGTTCAACTCGAGAAAAATGAGAATGATAAGTTGTCTCAAGCATTTTCAATATTTGAAGAGAAGGAATTTTTGAAAGCTTAGAATATTTCAAGAAGCCTAATGACTAGAATTAGTATATTTTTTTTCTCTTATGTAAAGGTAGAGGTTTTACAAGAAAAGAGGTCAAATATATTTTTAAATCTTTTCAAATGGTTCTTACATGTTAAAATGCCCAACAAACATGTTTGCAAAAGCTAGTCATAGCGGTAGTTAAAAACTATGAAAAATAGTCAAGTTTGAGTTTTGAAAAGCTGACCTTTAGTTATTCTTTTAGCCATAACTTTCAAAATACTTTGAGTTTTGTTCTAAAGCTTATTTCATATGAAAATATACTCAAAAATCTTTCCAATAAGTGGTCATTTGCTTAAAACGGATGAGAAATGAAGAAGTTATGATCATCTAAAGCTGATTTTCGAAACAGAAGTACAATAACTGATTAAGGCACGTAAATAACTAATTATTACGAGCCCAGAAACGTTCCTAACGGTTAAAAATGACTAGTTTTCATAAAAAAAATCATTTTTAAACACTATCAATGACTATTTTATCACTTGGTCTCTACATATAAGTGATCTTTGAATCTTTTACAACTTAAGAACACTTGAATTGGTCCTTGAATAATCAAAATCATAATTTGAGCTCTTTAATGCAAAATCCTTCTATTCCTTTGTTCTTCAAATTGTATATCTACTATTATGCAAGTTTATAATCTTTCTCTTCATCTTAAAATCATTGTAAGAGGGTGAGGTATCCCTCAAGAGAGAAAAGGATGAGGTATCCCTTGTAGTGAGACTCAAACACAAAGGGTGAGGTAACCCAAAGGTGTTGTAAGTGCTCTTGAATGTAAAGGTTTTTCAAGCATCTGTAAAGCTTGAAGAGTTGGAGGCTCTAGCACAAGGGTGTAGTATCCCAAGGTGTGTGGAGTGCTCTTACTTGTACAAAAGTTTTTCTAGCACCAGTGAAGTCTAGGAGATAGTGAATAAAATCTCAAGTTAAGCTTGAGGACTGGATGTAGGCCACAAGTGGTTGGTGACTAAATCAAGATAAATTCTTGAGTTTGATTCTCTCTTCCCTACACTATTTAATTTCAATATTTGGTGCAACATATTGAATATCTTGTCATCTTGATGTTTTGATTTTAAGAACTTGATATCTAGCTTAGTTGCTTGATTTATCATATAGCCCAAGTGATATTTAAGAAATCTCTAATAGTTGTACCTTTGATAGACTTATTCAGCTGCATGTGTTGATTGAACATATCAAAATGCATAATTTCTCAAAGTTGTTTTAAAAACTTGTTGTTGGACCTTTTGTGTACCGCAAGTGCACGGGTCGCTCAAGTAATAAAAATGATGTGTAGAGATCGTTCCCACGAGGAATATGGTTACTTTCTAATGCTAAATATTAACTTACATCTTAATTAACTCTATTCAAGCAAACATAAATTAGAAAATAGGTTGATTAAATAAACTACAAAACATAAAGAAAAGATAAAGATATGATTGAGAAAATAGGAAATCCTTTTTTACCCCCTACTTTAATTTATAACATGCAATCCTTTTAAGTAATACAAACGATTAGATTAGGTTAGTCTGAGAAACTAACTTAGTTAAAAGTCTATATTTAGGTCGATTAATCCTATGTCACTTACCTAGCTCACTATGTGTCCATGAGACCTAAAGCGAACAACAAGCATTAAGATTGATTCTCAAATATGACTATGCATGGCTAAGAGGTATATGTCTATTCCATTAGTGAATCAATCTATCATGCCAATGGAATGAAATCGAACATGTATCTACTATACGTATGATCTAAAACCCAAAGTCCTATGTCTAGGCTCATTAGATTTCATTCAATCACCTAAAAGTTGATCAAACAAATAAGAGCATTAAATACCATATGATAGAACAAAATCCAATTCATTTATATAAGCTCAAAAGAGTACAAATCATTCAATATACATAGGGGGTCAAAGAATACCCTAACACAGCTTAGCTACTTATTGAACACAAAAATGCAATACAAAAATCTATGTTCAAGATAAAGGGAAGAGAGAAAGGAGAAGAAACAGAAGATGAAGCCCAATAGGGTAAGCCTTGAAGCTTGAATCTCCCTCTAAGATGAAGATAACCTCCAATCTTGACTCCTTCAACTCTCTTTCAGCCAGAAAATAAGGTCCTAGCCACTGGGTTCTCAGAGAAAACAAAGCTAAAAGAGTAAAAATGAAAGTCTTAACAAGCTCCCACTAAAATCTGTGTACGAAGTATTTATAGGCCTACAGATTCTGCGCTTCATGCCACGGCGTTACACAACACGCGCTGCGGTGCACAAAAATTAGGTCACCCACGCCGCAATGTTTACTTTCTTGCACCGCGGCGTTAAGGCCTCGGGTTATCAGGGTACACAGGTAGAGAGCAACACGCCGCAGCGTAAACATGCTAGCACCGCAGTGTGAGTTATTGAAGCTTTTCTTGTGATTTCTCTTCCAATGGAGGGCCTTGACTCGCATCAATTTAGTTTTTTTAGGCCCATCTTGCAATTGAGAGATCAACCAGTCAAATATAAATGTAATCAAACTCAATCCATTCAAAGATTAGGAAGAATTTTAACAAGATTAGAAGGAAGACCTCAACATGGATTTTACATGAAAAGGGCTAAAGCCTTCCAATAATGCATAATAACAAGGACAAAGCAATCAGTAATGCATAAAGATAGGATACATATAACTGCATTCTATGGATAAAAATGGATATAAATCAAAAGAATCCACAAGATTGTAATACAACTTTCTCTCCACTAATGTAAATAACATATAATTGAGGATCAAAAGGGACTTTTGATTTAAGGCCTTGCACGCCGCAATGTTTACTTCCTTGCACCGCGGCGTTAAGGCCTCGGGTTATCAAGGTACACAGGTAGAGAGCAACACGCCGCAACGTAAACATGCTAGCACCACAGTGCGAGTTATTGAAGCTTTTCTTGTGATTTCTCTTCCAATGGAGGGCCTTGACTCGCATCAATTTGGTTTTTTTAGGCCCATCTTGCAATTGAGAGATCAACCAGTCAAATATAAATGTAATCAAACTCAATCCATTCAAAGACTAGGAAGAATTTTAACAAGATTAGAAGGAAGACCTCAACATGGATTTTACATGAAAATAGGGCTAAAGCCTTCCAATAATGCATAATAAGAAGGACAAAGCAATTAATAATGCATAAAGATAGGATACATATAACTGCATTCTATAGATAAAAATGGATATAAATCAAAAGAATCCACAAGATTGTAATACAACTTTCTCTCCACTAATGTAAATAACATATAATTGAGGATCAAAAAGGACTTTAATAGCTTGTAATGTCAGGCCAATGGTAGTGGGTGAAAGAAAAGAAAGGAAAAGGATACATACAAACATTGAGAAACACAAATAGGTTATTTCAAGACTTGAGACCAAGTGAAAATAACAGGGTATTCAATAGTGAAAGACTGAAACTCGCCAGAACCATACAATGCTTTTCATATTTAACTTTTCTTCTTTCTTTTATTTGCTTTGCTTGTCTCTTGTCTCTCTCTCTCTCTCTCTCTCTCTTAATACAAAGCAATCTTTTTCTTTTATTGCATCTGCCTCCTTCAGGCTCATTTTTGTATTAAAAATATTAATGTCCCTAATCACTGAACTCACTTCAAGAAATAATATATTTTGTACTCAACAAACATTGATGGAAGGAAGAAAATGCAATGTTTTCACATGCATTAGAATGGTTAACATGGTAACGATTATAATGGTAATGAAAAACAAATAAGGCCAATAATTAAAAAGCTTCAAAGGGGACCTATAGATATCATCATGTAAGGGTAAACTTGAAAGGCTCAATTGGTCCAAACATTGCCCTAATCATTTCCTCAGTCATACATAATCTAGGATTTCACTTCAAGAGAGTTGCAAAACAATTTCAAAGATAAATGACATCTCCATATGTACTAACCATAAACATTCTCTAGAAAAGCACTCAAATCTAATCCGAAGCTAAACAAGCATATGAACAGAAAACACATCATACATAAAAAGAATCTAGATTGATCGACATACTTCCAAGATCGCATAAGGATTCACAGAAAAATTTGAGGTTAATTTGCATCCCTAATTAGTATTGGGCGATCACTACACTAGCTAATGGCATCATGTTATGCATTTGAATAATTTCACAATATCAAACATGCAAAATAAGCCATTATATGCACCAAATCATATAATAATAAAAAATTAACTAAAAATATCAATAATTATACTTGACAATATTACAACCAAAATAATCCAATCAATAACAATCAAAATATTTCAACCAGACACCCCTAAACTTGAGGGAAACAGTGTCCTTACTGTATAACATACAAAAGAAAAATAAATAACAAGAAAATAATGAAGACTGCCCTGAAAGCATCAGTCTACTCATCAACATCTGGAAAGGGCTCCGTATCACCACTGCTATCATCATAATCTGGAAGTGGCTTAGTATCACTACCACTATCATCATGATGAGCCGCTGGATCCTAGTGTTGATGTGAAGGGTCAACACCATCAAAGGGAGGGTAGGGTGGTAAAGGGAAGTCATGAGTCGCGATATGAAGGCGCTTCGCCAGCCATCAAATAGTCTCGACGATGTAAGTTTGCATGGCGGCCACCTGGCGAACCTCAGCTCGCACATCTTCCACCTCCTGGGGAAGCTGGGTTGCACAGGTAGCTCTCTGTGCCTGTCTCTGAGCTCTGTGGGGTACTGCCACGGCTAGGGGAGCTGCACCAACCCTCTTGATGCGGATTAAAGGATGCAAACCTAAGTGCAGGTTATCTCAAGTAATAAATTTCTCAGAAGTCCGAGGTTGATCCACAGGGAATTGATGAAGAAAAATTTTTTGAGGTAAGAAAATGTTTTGTCACAATAATAAAGATAATAAAACTTGTTCACAATTAAATTAAAGAACTTACTTGGGCTAAGAAATCCATTTTTGGTAATAAATTAAGGACAAGATTAATTCTTTTTATAACTCAATTGAAATCCATGCACAACGGAAGTCCCAATCGGAAAAGAAAACATTCAAAGTCCATTTAGAATTATATACTTAGTTATATTATGGTTCTTTTAATTATTTACCAACACCAACATTTGTAAATGGGTTCAAGCATTCATTGTGCCAAACCACTTGTTTACAATTAATTAAGAACTCCACTTTACAAGAAGAGTTTCTAAATTGATTGGAAAAAAAAATATAACACATATAATGATCACTTGATAATATATCATTTAAGTACAAGAAAGAAATTAATCTAACCTTATTTTTATTACCAAAAGCTTCACCACTTCACCCAAGCAAGATGAAAATTAGTTACCCATGAGCAAGAAGAAAGAAAGAGAGAAGAAGAAGAAGATGATCATAACTTCTATTTACAACAAAAGAAAATTACAACAAGTAAATAACATAACAGCAAGATGTTAATCTAAAACCAAAATTACCTTAATAGGCAGCCAAGACCACCTTTTATAGAGCATCACAAGCAAAAAATGACAATGAGTGGGTGGATAATTAAGGGGTGGGTAGATGATTAAGGAGTAGGTGGATGATTGCAAAAAAAATGTTTGTCTTCACTTGCATAAAATAATTTGGTGTCAAACTCGTGCTTGCGGATAGATTCTCAGAAAGTGGCTTCATGAAAGTTGTAGGCCTTTGTCTTGGCTATCTAATGCCCACTTGAACCATCCAATTTGGCCTCCTACAACCTAAGATATGACCCAATCATTGCAACTGCTTATGCCCAATTTCATCCCATTTGTTTTGACTTGCAAGCCCAATATGACCTCCAAGACATCCGAACTGGCTCTTGTGTTCTTCATGAAAGTTGTAGATTTGGGTCTTAACTTTCAAATGGCACCAGTTTAAGCTCAATGCAACTTATGTAGCCCAAGTTATGTCCTGATTAGTGCACATTACTCGGGTTCTAGTGACAGAACTCATTTTTTGACTTCTAGGCCCAATTAGCTCCTCTAGATATCTGATTGAGACTTTGAGCTCTTCATCAAAGTTGTAGAGCTTTCTCTCAGCTTTCCTACAAGGTAAAAGTTATAATATCTAGACATCTAGAACTCAAGATATGGCCGAAATACAGAAATAATGTAAAATCTCAATAATGTTGAAAAATATCAATTAAGCCTAATTTGAACCCAAACTTACAAATCATGACCAAGTTCAATTAATTAAGTACATAGAGAGTGTAAATAATTAAAAATGAGGATTTGTTAATGTATAAAATATGTGATTATTAAATTCCCTTACACTTAGCTTTTAGCACTCCTGGGCAAAACACATAAGACCAAAGCTTGGAAACTGACACAGACTCAAACACTAAAAACTCTAAAAGACTTGATGAATCAAGAAGAGCAACCAGAAATTCTGTAACACCCCCCATAGGGCATTACATTTCCGACTTCCAACTCATAATTTGCAAAGAAGTTCATAAAAGGTTTGAGTTATAAAAAGATGGGTTTCAAAATTTCTTATTACAGAAACATAAACTTACTGAAAATCCATAAGTATTACTGAAAATATATTTAACCTAATTAATATACAATATTGACACCAATTAATATTTAACAATTTAAAGAGAAATATAAAAACTAATAAACTCTCTTTTTAACAGTAGCAAACCCCATCACGGGTCCTACTTAATAGTATGGTACAACACTAACGGTAAAACTTAACATACTTATTCCTTCTTGTATCCATCTTGATGCATCAGACATCTGTTCCTTGTTCACACTGCACACTATCGAATCTTGAATGACTACTCCTCAATGTTATCACCAATCTCAGAGTATTTATCACCCGTCATGTCTAAGACAACTCGTTCCATCTATTATATAATTTTTACAAAATAAGCCCAACCAAACAATATAACAAAGAGGTGAGATCACCTACGCCAATACCAACATGGTAGCATAGAGATAACACAAACATCATACCATACAAGGATATCATACCATAATTCTAATAATGCACTCAACATTAATCAACTATCATCATCCAATTATTTATCAGTTCAAATATCATTCAATATTCACGATGATGTCCTCAACAATATCCAAGGATTCATCAATTCAAATCACACAATACTAACAATAATGCCATCAACATTATTTATCATCATCATCATCATCCAATATTCCTCAATTATCATATCATGCAGATATAGATACTCAGATTTATGCATATGTTATGTATGTAGACTCAATGTCCTACTCCATAGAGGTTTTCACAATTTTGAGAAGAATGCTCTATTAATTGTCAGCCTTAGCCCAAAGATAATCTTCTAGATTAGCCCACAGACAATGCCCAGCCTTAGCCCACGGACAAATGTCCAGCTTTTGAAAAGAATCGTGTTATTGTCGGGTATCGTCAATGCGTTGCAATGGACCGCATCGCCAAGTGGCATATGGTCTAGCCTTAGCCCACAGATAGATATCCACTGGTCGACTGCAGCGCTTTGATGCCCCCAAGATCCATCACAGACCTCACTATCAATTCACATTCTCTCTACAACCACAAGGGTCCCAATAGCATCAGTTATCAAATTTTTGTTCAATGCACGAATATCTCAATGCAATTTTGTTCAATTTCCTCATATGCCACAATGCTTATTTTTCAATGCATATTCAATGCACCAATGCCAATCACAGGCAAAATTCACAATTTCATATTCAGAGTCCACACATTGGCTCATTCTCAGTTTAATTTGATAATCACATAATCAAGGTCCACACATTGGCCCAATAGTAATCATACTGTATTTTCAACAGCGAAATCATATTATCGCGTTTTTATAGTCACAAAACACTTTCGTCGTGTTTTTACAATTGCGCAACATTTCTGTTACGTTTTCATAATTTTGCAACGTTTCTGTTGCGTTTTCAAATCACGTATTAATTTTTCAATGTTTTCTCAATCACGTAAAAATATTCTACCATTTTTAAATTGCATAGTGATTTTTCAACAATATCTCAAACGTGTAAAAATATTTAAACGCTTTCCAAATTGAGTAGAAATATTTCAACATTTTTTAAATCGCGTAGAAATATTTGAACGTTTTTTAAATCGCGTAGCTTAAAAATTAATTTTTTAAGTTACGCAAATCATTTTTCACCATAATTCCATCACGAAAAATATTTCTCAACCTTCAAAAATTCCATTTCAACCTTTCTCAAAATAATATGACTTCTCACATTATTTTTCACATTTTCTTACTCAAGAAAATCCTTTTCGCAATTTATTCCACAAATTCATCATTTCATGGAATTAAATCAGTGTTTCTCATTTAAAATATCCTAACGCACTCCAAAACCCAAAGGATGAGTTTTACGTTAGTAAATTTTAAATCACCATTATATTCTCCATTTTTCTCATATCAATTCCAAAATCCATTCCCTTCAAAATAAATTGAGGTTCAAACACTTTCAACCTCTATTTTCCATTTACATACGAAAATTTCATTTCTCAAGTGATAAAACATTCTGATTCCCTTTCCAAATTCCTTGTACTAAACTAAATTGTATTTCCACTTTGAAAATCACTTTGTTTCTTAAAATCAAGGCATTCACAAGTCTTCAAAACCGTGGTACTTGACCATTGAAACTGTAACACCCCGATGTAGGGCGTCACATTACGACAAATTAAAATAAAAACCTTCCCAAGTTATAAATCGTTTGATAATAAGTACAATACAAGTTGTAAAATTTTAGTTATGTATTCTAAGAAGATCAATAATCATCCTATACAAATCCAATCATCTTCCATTCTTGATTCAACCTTCGTCCTATGTCCATTTCTTCTTGCGGAAATCATTACTAAATAAAATAAAAACAGAACATGAAATAAAATACATTATTACATACATACCATAATATCCATATGGTTTTGTTTAAGAAAAATATTTAAAAATCAACTCATAAACCGTTTGTCACAAAAAAAAATAGATAACAGACTTTCCCAAGTCCAACAGACTAAGAAAACCCAAAAAAAATGCAGTACAGACATAACCAACACAAAACAATCAAGCCAACCAGTAAGGATAATCCAATGGCTCGCCTCCTTCGTGCTGGTCCTCGGGTTGCTGCTTCCCTCACGAAAAATTAAGAGGTTGATTCTCTTCACCGTCTTTACCGTACATAGTAATAACACATAAATACATACAAAGTGATGAGACAATTTGTCATCATTACCATCAGGCAGTATAGAAAATGATAAATACAAATAGATATGCCATCAAAACATGTTATTACAACATATATAACATTTCATAGAATATATCAAAATAATATAATATGCAGACTCATAATGCACATATACACGACACAAACCTACTCCATGGAGCTAGACACAACCAATCAGAGGGAATGATCCCGGAAGAACCTGTCTGTCAACTCAGCTGCCGCAGGCCACGTGCTACACAGTCAAATTCATCGTGACTCGCATAGTACACAGTCAAACTCATCGTGTACTACAGGCATTCTACAAGACAGTCCCCAACAAGATCGTGATTAAGAATAGTGCTTTGTCAAGATCACTAGTGTGTCATGCCCGGTACCACGGCCCAGAGGAGCTACCAACTGTCCACATGTGGAATTTCCGCACACCAATGCCTCCAAGTTCAATAAATGAACAACACTACGCCTATCGCACCCAAACAGGGGTGTAATTCATCCTCTTAGGTATAACTCGTCAATGACACCAAAAATAACATATTCCTCAATATATGGTGCAAGACTAAAAAATTCACATATATCATAATATCATCAAATCACATGGTCAAGTGCCATAACTTGGCAGTACCATCCTTCAATATAACCGGGTCCAACCCGACAAAGATACATCATGTTATTTTCAATCGTGTAAATATTTTACCGCATTTTCACAATCTCATGATTATTTTCCAATGTTTTCAAATTGCGTAGGTATTTTCCCACTTTTTTTATCACGTAAATATTTTTCAACGTTTCCAAATCTCATAGTTATTTTCCTACATTTTTAAAATCATTTTCTCATTCGCGTAATATTTTTAAATCATTTTCTCAAGCACGTAATATTTTTAAATCATTTTCTTAATCGCGTAATTTAAACATCATTATTTTAAATATGCGTAAAGTATTTCTACTATTTTTCACCGTATAAAATATTTCTTGACATTCTAAATTAATTTTTGAAAACTTTCTGAAATTAAAAATCCTTTTTAATAAAATACTTAGAGCGCTAAATAAATTTTAAAACGTATTCTCAATTATCATAATAAAAATTACTAAATTGAGTTCTCATTAAATAAATCTTTTAAAACTACCTTTAAGAAAATATATATATATTTTAATCTAAACACCAATTTTTTTTTTTGACTTGTTGGCCCAAAATTAATTTATTTTCCATAACCAAATATATAATCATTTCTTATCTCATTTTCCTTTGTAAAAATATTTAATCCAATTATTTGTTACTTAATCCTCTAAAATCTATACTTGAAAAATAATTTTAGATTAAAAGTATATTGAATGACATGTGACTGAAATTTACTATGTCTTCAACAAATCAAGCATTTGAAAATACATACATCAAAATCAATCATACAATAAAGTAAAACCATAAACATTCAAGTAAATGAATCCTCATGGATTCTTCACCACACATAATCCATTTTCATACTACCAAAATAGTTGATGAGATTAAATCTCCCTCTTACCTCTTAAAAACTATCCTTCTTGAAAGCTTCCTTAGAGAGTTTGGTGTGGCTCCTAGAAAATACCTATCAAGCTTAAACAATTTAGAAATACAAAACTAAGCTTGAGAAAGAATAACCATGGACCAAACATGGCTTAGAAACTTAAAAACAAATTTAGAAATAGGAAACAAGAATTTTACCTAATAGGGTAGAAATTTCAACCTTGATTTCCAAGCTCAAGATGGTTAATTTTGAAGAAACTCACAACATGAAAGATGCTTGGAATGATGTTTAGCTTTAGGAAATGAGGTTGGATAAAATTATTGAAGAGTGGAAGTGTGATTTGGGAGTGGTGGCCGAATGGCTCAAGAAATGGAGAAAAGATGAAGTTCTTCTTTGTGTTCTTGTGTTCTTGAAGAAAGAGAATGGAGAGAATAGATAGGAGTGATGGAAAATTAAGTGGAGAGGTCTCCTACACTATATATAGCCATGCGGTGCATTGGAGGAGTGGGTGGAATGATTTATGATAATTGCTTGGTGGAGCAATCAAGGAGACAAGATGGTGCATGCTAGCTCACTAAAGTGTATGATTAAGTGTGATGGAATCAAAATGATAGCCTAAAAATCATGTGCATTGTCTTGGAGTTACATGGAGTGAATGGATGGAAATTCATTGAATATTTGAGTGGGAGACAAGGTAGTTGAAGGATGACTAAACTCCAAGTGATCATAAATGATAGAATGCATTATTATGCATTATTTGAAGAATCATTTACCTTCTTGATGGACATGGCCATGTGGCCTTGGTGGAATTCACCAACAAAAGAATCACATTCCATGTTATAATGAAATGCATGAGTTGTACGTGGGTCAAAGTGTTTTACCTCTTTGGTTTCTACATTAAACATACTAGGTCCACTAACATGATTATAGAATCTAGGTAAATAGAAAACTTAATTACTAGGGCTAGGTAATTAGGTATATGATTTCACCTAAGGTAAGTAGATTTATAACCTTAACCTAAGGTAAATAGATTTATGACTTTAACCTAGGGTGAATAAATTTTTATAACTTTAACCAATGGTAAATAAATTTACAACTTTAACCTAATGTAAAAAGGTTTATAACTTTAACCTAAGGTGGATAGATTTATGATTTTGCCTAAGGTAAATAGATTTATGATTTTACCTACGTCTATTTCTCTACGTAGATTTTAACCGGTAGTTAATTTCAAATTGACAAAAATTACTATGGTAAAAACTAATTTTTACTGTCTAAAATTTACTGCGGTAAAAATTAAATTTTTACTGTGATTCAATAATAACGCGTATCTAGATAAATTGTCAAACAACGAAGATTTTCGAATACTGTTTCTGGTTTCGGGTTTAGTAAGATCCCCCGGCCCCACTGAACAGTTCAAAAATTCATCCGGCCTGGGAAAATTATTATTTTCCTGACTCGGAGTAATTCATACACAAAGATCAAAAACATTCACATAACAGTTAAAATAAATTTACAACACACAGAAATTACAAAATAGTACAGTTTAGTCGTTACTGTAATTTATCAAAAATTGGGGTGTTACAACTCTCCCCCACTAACAGAAATTTCGTCCCCAAAATTTACCATACCTTAGAAAAGATGTGGGTATTGCTTCTTTATTTTATCTTCAACTTCCCAAGTCGCATCACCTTTTGCTGCATTCCAGATAACCTTCACCAATATAATCTCTTTTCCCCGAAGTTGCTTCACTCTTCTATCCTCAATCTTAACAGGAAGTGTCTCGTAAGTCAAATTTTCTTTTTGCTGTACTTCATCGGGCTGTATGACATGAGTTGGATCGGGAATATATTTTCTCAACTGAGACACTTGGAATACACTATGAAGGTTGGAAAGAAAGGGTGGTAAAGCTATTTGGTAGGCTACTGGACCTATCCGATGAATAATTTGGTAAGGTCCAATGAATTTAGGAGTGAGTTTTCTGGATTTGATAACTCTTCCAACACCAGTCGTGGGTGTCACTCGCAAGAATACGTGTTCACCTTCCTCAAATTCAAGAGGTCTTCTTCTCTTATCTGCATAGCTTTTTGACGGCTCTGAGTCATCCTCATCTTTTCCTGAATCATCTTCACTTTTTTCGTTGTTTGTTGCACAAGATCAGGTCCAATGGTCATGTTTTCTCCATCTTGATACCAACACAAAGGTGTTCGGCATCATCGCCCATATAGTGCCTAGTAGGGTGCCATCCCTATGCTTAAGCGAAAACTGTTGTTGTAGGTGAATTCTATCAGAGACAAGAATTCATCCCAACTCCCCTTTTGTTCTAACACACATGCTCTCAGAAGATCCTCCAATGACTGGATAGTCCTTTCCATCTGACCATCTGTCTGCGGATGGTAAGCAGAACTCAGACGTAATTTTGTCCCCATAGCTTCTTGCAAGCTTTGCCAAAACCTCGAGGTAAACCTTGGGTCTCTATCAGAAACTATACAAGAGGGTACACCGTGAAGTCTAACAATTTCACTAATGTACACTTGGGTTAATCGTTCCATTGAATACTTGATATTGATTGGCAAGAAGTGTGCAGACTTCGTAAGCATATCAACTATAACCCATATAGCATCATGACCCTTCTTTGTTCTTGGAAAACCGGTAACAAAATCTATTGATATACTATCCCATTTCCATTCTGGAATAGCCAAAGGTTGTAATATACCAGCAGGTCTTTGATGTTCAACCTTTGCCTTTTAACAGACTAGACAAGACGTAACTCGCTCCGCAACATCTCTCTTCATCCTTGGCCACCAAAACATCTGCTTTAAATCTTGATACATCTTAGTCATTCCTGGATGCATACTTAATCTACTAGTATGTGCTTCATCAAGAATCGCTTTCTTCAGGTCGGGATCATTAGGTATACAAATCCTACCCTTGAACCTTAAAACTCCATCAGATCCTTCTTCAATAGTTGCTAGATGACCTTGCTTTAAGAATTCCTTCTCGTTCTGTAAAAACAGATCATTATCTTGTTTCTTTCGGATTTCCTCCAACAAGTCATTCAAAACAGTAACCTTACTCAGACGAATTCTTCCTGGTGTCAATTCCACAGATAGTCTCATATCCCTAAACTGTGTTATCAACTCTTCTTCCTTTATCATCATAGCTGAGACACTGATCACCTTCCTACTTAAGGCATCTGCCACAACATTTGCTTTTCCTGGATGGTATTGAAGTTGAAAATCATAATCTTTTAGGAACTCTAACCATCGTCTCTGCCTCATGTTCAATTCCTTTTGATTGAACAGGCATTTTAAACTCTTGTGGTCACTGAATACATCAAATGTAGCCCCATAAAGAAAATGCCTCCATATCTTTAATGAAAAAACCACTGCGGCTAACTCCAAATCATGCGTTGGGTAGTTCCTTTCATGTACCTTTAGTTGTCTTGAAGCATAAGCTACCATATTTCTATTCTGCATCAACACACATCCTAATCCCTGGTAAGATGCATCGCAATACACTTCAAAAGACTTGTTTGGGTTTGGTAAAGTCAACACTAGTGCAGTCGTCAATCTTTTCTTCAACTCTTGGAAACTCTCTTCACATTTGTCTGTCCAAACAAAAGCTTGATTCTTCCTCATGAGTTGTGTAAGAGGTCCTGCTATCTTAGAAAAATCTGCAATAAACCTCCGATAATAACCAACTAATCCAACAAAGCTCCGAATCTCAGTCACCGTCTTGGGCCTTTCCCATTGCAGAATTGTTTCCACTTTTGATGGATCCACCGCAATTCCATTCTTAGAAATCACGTGACCCAAAAATTGCACTTCCTCTAACCAAAATTCACACTTTGACAACTTTGCAAACAACTTCTTTTCTTTTAGGATCTGAAGAACTATGCTGAGATGTTCAGCGTGCTCTTCAGGACTTTGAGAGTAGATCAAAATGTCATCGATAAAGACAATGACAAATCTGTCTAGGTATAGACGAAAGATCCTATTCATGTAATCCATGAATATTGCAGGAGCATTCGTCACACCGAACAACATCACTTGATCTTCATAATGCCCATAACAAGTTCGGAAAGCTGTTTTAGGTATATCCTCTACCTTGACACGAATTTGATGGTAACCTGACCGCAAATCTATTTTGGAGAAAATCGTTGCTCCCTTCAATTGATCCATTAAATCATCAATCCTTGGAAGTGGGTACTTGTTCTTTATTGTAACTTTGTTCAATTAGAAATAATCCACACAAAGACGAGAAGTCCCATTTTTCTTTTTCACTAACAACACTGGAGCTCCCCATGGCGACACACTCAGTCATATAAACTGTTTTTCCAATAGTTCCTCCAATTGCTTCTTCAACTCTATTAATTCTGGAGGCGACATCCGATATGGCGCAATCGAAATAGGACCTGCTCCTGGTACAAGATCGATAGAAAACTCTATCTCTCTGTTCGGTGGTAAACCGGGTACATCATTGGGAAAAACTTCAGGAAACTCGTTGACGACAGAAATAATATTCACATCCTTTTCGCTCTTGACTTCTAAAGAAGACAGCAACATGTATCCTTGAGCTCCATCCCTCAATAATGATTCGACTTTAGCGGCAGTTAAAAATCCAGAATTCTCATTCCTAGGAAAAATTAAGGTCTTATTGGAACAGTCTAATAGGATATGGTTAGAAGATAACCAATCCATTCCTAAGATTATATCTATGTCAACAAGGGATAAACAAATTAAATCAATAGAAAAGACTCGATCATGAATGCTAACAGGATAATTCAAACATACTTTAGAAGTAACAACAGGCTTGGCAGTTGGTGTAGAAACAATCAATTGAAAACTCAGAGAAGACACAGACAAACCCAACCGATCCACATAGTCATATGCAATAAATAAGTGAGTTGCACCCGAATCATATAGTACAGTTAAAAGATTACCTGCTATGACACCTTCTCCCTTGATAAGATCTTCAGACTGGGAGGCCTCAGCTCCACTCATTGTATATACTCGCCCTCCAGCTTGTGGTTGAGCAGCACGAACGTTACTCAGTGATGGCTCCTTCTTTGACTGGTCGCATTCCCTATAAGAATGCCTAGGCTTTCCACATCGGAAGCAAATAAGTCCCTTGATTGAACAATCTCTGGACATATGACCACTCTTGTTACACTTGAAACATTTTGGGGTAAACGCCACCGCTTGCCCCGCTTTGTTGCCACTAGAACTTCCCTCAAAAGAAGGATATTTGGGTTAGTTCCCTAGCGGTCTCGCATACGGCTTCCACTGAAATCGGTTGTTGTTGTTGTTTCCTCCTTTTTGGAATCTTGTCGGTCCAAAGTTCGGTTCCTCGTATCCCTTGACGTCTCTAGCTCATCGAGTCGTCGACAAGTATCCATCAATGCTGGGAATTGATTTATTCGCATCGGCAGCACACCTCGTTTCAATTCCACTCGTAATCCTTCCTCGAACTTGCGACATTTCCAAATCTCATCAGGTTGGATTTGGAAGTACCTCGAGAACTTAGATAAGCTCTCAAATTTTGCAGCATATTCACTCACTGACATGCTACCTTGACGTAAGCCAAGAAATTCCATTTCTTTGGCATGTCGCGCACTTTCTGGAAAATATTTTTCCAGAAATACTTCGCAGAATACTTCCCACGTGATTGCTCTTCCCTCGGCTTGCAGTAGCCTCCTAGTTCCTTTCCACCAATTCTTGCCATCACCCATCAGCATGAATGTGGCGTAAGTCACCTTTCGATCATCGGGACATCCTATCCCTTCAAATATCTTCTCCAGCTCTTGAATCCATAGACTAGCCTTCTATGGATCAAACTCGCCCCGAAACTGTGGCGAGTTATTACGTCGAAACTCAGACAAGTTATGAGCATCAATATTTATTTCTTGGCGATTGGCTGCTTGTCGGTTCTGTTGTGCTATCACCTCTGCTATTCTTTGGATAGCCTCGACAGCTGCAGTCATCGCGCCGGTGTCACGTCCCGTATTCACGTGTGTTCCTCTTCCACGAGACATGTCATTCTTCAACAAGTCAAATCAGACAAAATAAAAGTTAGATGTGTCCGTTCGGAACAAATCACAGAGAATTACACAACACAAGCAAAACAGACCTAACCACAAACCCCAAAAGACTCTAACTTGGGCTCTGATACCAACTAATGTAACACCCCGATGTAGGGCGTCACATTTACGACAAATTAAAATAAAAACCTTCCCAAGTTATAAATCGTTTGATAATAAGTACAATACGAGTTGTAAAATTTTAGTTATGTATTCTAAGAAGATCAATAATCATCCTATACAAATCCAATCATCTTCCATTATTGATTCAACCTTCGTCCTATGTCCATTTCTTCTTGCGGAAAACATTGAAAACATTACTAAATAAAATAAAAATAGAACATGAAATAAAATACATTATTACATACATACCATAATATCTATATGGTTTTGTTTAAGAAAAATAATTAAAAATCAACTCATAAACCGTTTGACACAAAAAAAAAGAGATAACAGACTTGCCCAAGTCCAACAGACTAAGAAAACCCAAAAAAAAAAAATACAGTACAGACATAACCAACACAAAACAATCAAACCAACCAGTAAGGATAATCCAATGGCTCGTCTCCTTCGTGCTGGTCCTCGGGTTGCTGCTTCCCTCACGGAAAATTAAGAGGTTGATTCACTTCACCGTCTTTACCGTACATAGTAATAACACATAAATACATACAAAGAGGTGAGACAATCTGTCATCATTACCATCAGGCAGTATAGAAAATGATAAATACAAACAGATATGTCATCAAAACATGTTATTACAACATATATAACATTTCATATAATATATCAGAATAATATAATATGCAGACTCATAATGCACATGTACACAACACAAACCTACTCGATGGAGTTAAACACAACCAATCAGAGGGAATGATCCCGGAAGAACCTGTCTGTCAACTCGACTGCCGCGGGCCACGTGCTACACAGTCAAATTCATCGTGACTCGTATAGTACACAGTCAAACTCATCGTGTACTACAGGCATTCTACAAGACAGTCTCCAACAAGATCATGATTAAGAATAGTGCTTTGTCAAGATCACTAGTGTGTCATGCCCGGTACCACGGCCCAGAGGAGCTACCAACTGTCCACATGTGGAATTTCCGCACACCAATGCCTCCAAGTTCAATAAATGAACAACACTACGCCTATCGCACCCAAACAGGGGTGTAATTCATCCTTTTAGGTATAACTCGTCAATGACACCAAAAACAACATATTCCTCAATACATGGTGCAAGACTAAAAAATTCACATATATCATAATATCATCAAATCACATGGTCAAGTGCCATAACTTGGCAGTACCATCCTTTAATATAACCGGGTCCAACCCGATAGCATACCGCTATTATTTTCAATCGTGTAAATATTTTATCACATTTTCACAATCTCATGATTATTTTCCAACGTTTTCAAATTGCGTAGGTATTTTTTCACATTTTTTTATCTCGTAAATATTTTTCAATGTTTCCAAATCTCATAGTTATTTTCCTACATTTTTAAAATCATTTTCTCATTCGCGTAATATTTTTAAATTATTTTCTCAAGCACGTAACATTTTTAAATTATTTTCTCAATCGCGTAATTTAAACATCATTATTTTAAATATGCGTAAAGTATTTCTACTATTTTTCACCGTATAAAATATTTCTTGACGTTCTAAATTAATTTTTGAAAACTTTTCGAAATTAAAAATCCTTTTTAATAAAATACTTAGAGCGCTAAATAAATTTTAAAACGTATTCTCAATTATCATAATAAAAATTACTAAATTGAGTTCTCATTAAATAAATCTTTTAAAACTACCTTTAAGAAAATATATATATATTTTCATCTAAATACCAATTTTTTTTTGACTTGTTGGCCCAAAATTAATTTATTTTCCATAACCAAATATATAATCATTTCCTATCTCATTTTCCTTTGTAAAAATATTTTATCCAATTATTTGTTACTTAATCCTCTAAAATCTATACTTGAAAAATAATTTTACATTAAAAGTATATTGAATGGCATGTGACTGAAATTTACTATGTCTTCAACAAATCAAGCATTTGAAAATACGTACATCAAAATCAATCATACAATAAAGTAAAACCATAAACATTCAAGTAAATGAATCCTCTTGGATTCTTCACCACACACAATCCATTTTCATACTACCAAAATAGTTGATGAGATTAAATCTCCCTCTTACTTCTTGAAGACTATCCTTCTTGAAAGCTTCCTTAGAGAGTTTTGTGTGGCTTTTAGAAAATACCTATCAAGCTTAAACAATTTACAAAATAAAGAATAACCCTGGACCAAACATGGCTTAGATATTTAAAAACAAATTTAGAAATAAGAAACAAGAATTTTACCTAATAGGGTAGAAATTTCAACCTTGATTTCCAAGCTCAAGGTGGTTGATTTTGAAGAAACTCACAACATGAAAGATGCTTGGAATGATGTTTAGCTTTAGGAAATAAATTGGATAAAATTATTGAAGAGTGGAAGTGTGATTTGGGAGTGGTAGCCGAATGGCTCAAGAAATGGAGAAAAGATGAAGTTCTTCTTTGTGTTCTTATGTTCTTGAAGAAAGAGAATGGAGAGAATAGATAGGAGTGATGGAAAATTAAATGGAGAGGTCTTCTACACTATATATAGCCATGTGGTGCATTGGAGGAGTGGGTGGAATGATTTGTGATAATTGCTTGGTGGAGCACTCAAGGAGACAAGGTGGTGCATGCTAGCTCACTAAAGTGTATGATTAAGTGTGATGGAATCAAAATGATAGCCTAAAAATCATGTGCATTGTCTTGGAGTTACATGGAGTGAATGGATGGAAATTCATTGAATATTTGAGTGGGAGACAAGGTAGTTGAAGGATGACTAAACTCCAAGTGATCATAAATGATAGAATGCATTATTATGCATTATTTGAAGAATCATTTACCTTCTTGATGGACATGGCCATGTGGCCTTGGTGGAATTCACCAACAAAGAATCCCATTCCATGTTATAATGAAGTGCATGAGTTGTATGTGGGTCAAAGTGTTTTACCTCTTTGGTTTCTACATTAAACATACTAGGTCCACTAACATGATTATAGAATCTAGGTAAATAGAAAACTTAATTACTAGGGCTAGGTAATTAGGTTTATGATTTCACCTAAGGTAAGTAGATTTATAACCTTAACCTAAGGTAAATAGATTTATGACTTTAACCTAGGGTGAATAAATTTTTATAACTTTAACCGACGATAAATAAATTTACAACTTTAACCTAATGTAAATAGGTTTATAACTTTAACCTAAGGTGGATAGATTTATGATTTTGCCTAAGGTAAATAGATTTATGATTTTACCTACGTCTATTTCTCTACGTAGATTTTAACCGGTAGTTAATTTCAAATTGACAAAAATTACTATAGTAAAAACTAATTTTTATTGTCTAAAATTTACTGCGGTAAAAATTAAATTTGAATACTATTTCTGGTTTCGGGTTTAGTAAGATCCCCCGACCCTACTGAACAATCCAAAAATTCATCCGGCCTGGGAAAATTATTATTTCCTGACTCGAAGTAATTCATACACAAAGATCAAAAACATTCACATAACATTTAAAATAAATTTACAACACACAGAAATTACAAATAGTACAGTTTAGTCGTTACTGTAATTTATAAAAAATTGGGGTGTTACAGAAACCATCAAATATTTTTCCTTCTAAATTGATATAGTTTTACACAAACAAAACCATTAAAAATTCTTTAACAAAAACGTGAGACTCATAGTCTTAAAAACTAATTCATTTGTTCATTTTCATTTTTCACTTTCTTTGCAAATCCTTAAAATTAACAACTTATTGCTCTTTTTATTTAAAACTCATGATTTGTAAAATACTTAGAATCTTTATATTCAAAAATGTCCTTGAGTTCCATTAAATTCCATTCTTGTTTTTACACAAAATAAATCAATAAAAATTCTTCTCAAAACCGTGAACACTACTTCTTGAAAAACAAACCCTTTGTTTATTTTCCTTACTTTTCTAATCATCCAATTTTATTATTCATGAAAATATTAATTTATGAATACCTATTTTGAGGTGTCTTGGCCGAAATTCCTCTTGGTCTTTGGAACCAAAAATCAATTTCCTTTCCATCATCAAATCATGACATACATATACATATTCAAATATATATCACAAGCATGCCATAATCAAAAGCAATAAATCATGCAAATCATACCAAGCATAGGCAAATAATCAAAGCACATAAACACACACAAATTATTACATGACCATGGATATGAATCCTCACATGGATTCACCATCTATCAAATATAAGGTCATCTCTCACCACCATACTTGGTTGGTGAGATGAATCTCCCAATTACCTCTTGAAGATCCTCAAAAGCTCCTTGTTTTGCTTCTTTTTCCAAGTCCTTCACCACCAAGGGCTTCTCAAATACAAAACAAAACATATATTTATTAGTAAATCAAGCTTGAACAAGATAAACCATGGATCGAACATGGCTTAGAACCTTGAAAATCAAAAGAAAAGTGAAGATTAATAAACTTTACCAATAAAACTTCAATCTTTAGCTTGAAGAACAAGGTTGAAGATGGATGATTTAGAGAAAGTCTCCAACATGAAAGTTGCTTAGAATATCATGTAGATTCAAGATCTATGGTTGGATAAAATTAAAAGAGATTGGATGGTGATTTTGGGTAGATGGCCAAATGGTTCCTCTTGAAGAACATGGTTAAAGTTTTTGATTTTTTTGTGAAAGAAAGGCTTCTTAGACTTGGTTAAGATAAAGAATGAAGTGAAAACACTTAGTTTTCCTTCCTACCAATTTCGTAGAGCTCCATGGAAAAATCCCTAAAAATCATAAACAAATATTAAAATCAATAACAAGTGTGGAAATAGGTAAACCATGGTTCAAGCATGGCTTAGAAAATCAAAATTAAAAGATTAGGTGAAGAAATATGAACTTTACCCTTTTTGATAGAAACTTGAAGCTTGGATTTGAAGCTCAAGATGAATGATTTTGTGAAAACTCATAACTAGAGATGTTCTTAGAATGAGGTAAGGATTCAAGAAACTACGTTAGTTAAAATTTTTGAGTGATGGAGGGTAGAATTAGAGGTCATGGCCATGAGCTAGCTTGAAGGAGAAGGAGAGAAATTTTTTGAAGAGCTTGCTTGAAAGAAATGATCAAGAATGATCAATAAGTGACCAAGACAACTAATAATGGTCTTGAAACCTATCTAAGCCCTTAAGCATGCACCAAAATCGTCCCCCCTCCATGCATTCTCCTAAGAGTGCAAAATGAATCAATAATGATTCATAATGACCAAGACCACTAATAATGGTCTTCAAACTTTCCTTTAACTCCTAAAACAAGCACAAAACCTTCCCCCCCCCCCTCCATCCATGCATTCCATAAGGTTGTCATCTTTTCTAGCCACCATTTAGAACAATTTAAGCCATTAATTAGATCAATGGTTAGGATTAAGGTAGACTTTTGATTAGAAGACTTAACCTAAGCCATTAGATCTTTCCTCCTTGAAATCCTAGCCATTAGATGCATCTCCAAAATGAAGGGTCAAGTTACTCTTTCAAACTTTAAATCCAAGGGTCATAATTAGTCATAGCCATTTTAGAAGACCAAATCTCCACCATTGATTAAATCTAAATCCAATGGTTATAAATGATCCATCTCCACCATTGATTAAATCCAAATCCAGTGGTCATAAATGGCCCTAGCCACTTTATAAGATCAAATCTCCACCATTAATTTAAATCTAAATCCAATGTTTATAAATGTTCATAGCCATTTTATTAGACCGATTCTACACCATTGATTAAATCGACGGTTGATATTCAAAGCTTCAAAAATTAAACTTACTTCCTATTGGTCCGTCAAAATTTGTCATAACCAAGAATGTTGACTCAATAGTACAATATTTATTTTTATCTGCTATAAGCCCATGAAAAAATATATTTACTGTATTTTTATCGCCCGATAATTAAATACAGTACAAAACATAGTAAAAGAAAATTTTAAAAATTGTTTCTGGATTCAGGTTTAGTAAGATCCCCCGTCTCCGTCTAAATAGTACAAATTTTTCTATGCGTAGAAAAATTTTCACTTTGCAGGACCCACCTGGGCTCACGTAAGGACCACCTGGGCCCACAAACAGCCCAAAAACAATTAGAGAAATATAAAAAATTCATAATCATCCACAAAAATCATAAATATTAGAAAACGTATGAAAATCAAGTCAGATTGTTAAAAATAATTAATAATCAAGAAAAATAAATACATAAAGGTTTCCCCCGGCCTGAAAATTATTATTTTCTTGACACGGAGTAAATCACTCAAAACGATCAAATACGCTGACGTAATACTCAAAATAATTTTTCAGTATACAGAAATTACTAAATAGTAGAATTCTGTTAACTGTCAAAATTACTGTCTATTAGATAGAAAATTTAGGGTGTTACAAATTCAAGGGATGAAAGCATTAATGACGTAACATTTCTTCATATCTCAAACCAACAAGTAAGGAAATTTCAGTTGAAAAGAATGAATCAAGAATGATAGATCCTCACAGAATTCATTCTCAATCCCTCAAGTGTTTAAAAGGTAAGTATTTCACTCTATTCAACCCATGAAAAATTGCACTACCATAAGCTTGCTTATCTTCTACTTCTCTGCTACTCAAAATACATGCACACAAAAATCAAGAGGACTTTATTCAAAGTTGTAATGGGGCCATGGTAAATGAGAGGGAATAATATAGATATGACAAGATAAATACCAAAGAGAATAGAAGAGCATTATGATATAGTTAGGGTGGAGAAGATGTTTGAGAACATTCATTATAAAGGACAAAGACCAATATTTGACTAATGTTTTGTTGAAGATCAATGCCAAATTGGTAGGTTGAATTCATTGTTAGGCTTGAACCTTCTCCTTCTCTTCTTGTTGTTTCCAAACATCCACCTTCATTATAAGTATGGATATGTCACTTGGTGTATTAAGAGATTCTGACAATCATTTGATTGTAGTGGTGGTCAGATCTTTTTTTTCAACATTTTGCACACACACCCCCACACTTGTTCAAGAACAAGGCCAATGCTCTCTTATTCCTTAAGGTTGGGTAAAAACATGTTTTTTTTTAAGGCATATAATGAGCTAAAAATAAGGAATGGTCAAATAAGCTCAAAGGGGTTACACAAAAGAAAATATGCAAGGATGGCTATTTGGTCAAAGTAGCTATTTCAAAATGCCTCAATCATGTTTATGTATGTAGGTAGAAATATACCCTAAAAAAAAGAATTAAAGCAAGTTCTAGAGTAACAATTCCATGAGTGAAAAAAAAATCACACAAGAAAGAAGAGAATGGTACAGATATTCAATTCGTTCATCAATAGACTCAAAATCTCACAAGGCATATATCTATCATTCTCAATCTATCAATTCAACATTCATAACCAAGCATGTGAAAGACAAAAGACAATTTATTCAACCATGCTATGATCCCTTAATTTCAATTGCTTTAAAGGATGTGAGAATTTATTCACTTGAATCATTCAAAGGAAATCAAATGATAAAACTTTGTTACTTCCACAAATCATCACAAAATAGTTACTTCCCCAATCTAGATGCATCTCAGGAGTAATTTACTTTAAAAGTAAAATTACTCCTTACTCTGTCATCCCTAATTGGTTTTGTTGTAGGTTTCTGACAGTCATATCACTAAACATACTTCCCAATTTAGATGCATCTCAGGAGTAAAATTACTCCTTACTTTGCCATCATTCATTAGTTTAGTAAGTTCATGACAATCATACCATACTTCCCAAATTTTTTTTGGGTCAATCCTTCCCCCCAACTAGATCACAACATTGTCTTTAATGTTAAAATATAGATGAGTAAAGGATAGAAGATATTACCTGTTGCGGCAATTACTGAAAAGAGAAATTTGACATAAATTTAAACAGAAACAAAGTATGATAAATAAAACTAAAGGTAAAGAAAAGTTATAAATGAAGTGTCAGATCTGGCTTGCGTTTCATGTTGCTTCCCTCACTGCTTCCTTTTGACTAATCTATCTGAGTTGTTTTTTAAATTTTTTTTAACTTCAAGAAAACTATCAAGGTAAAGAAGTCTAGAAACCCCTGAAGGACCCTGCTCAAAGGATCATTTGTCCAAACCAAAAAATAACAAAATCATACAAAGATAAAGAAATATAGTAGCAAATGATGACATACCTTTATGTACAATTTTCATGGCATATCATTATACTGCGCGCCATGAGTGCAGTAGTGGTATATCTTTGAGTTGCATGTCACTAGTGCAACATATGAACTCCACAAGGATTGCCAAACTGACAACAAAAACCTTTGAGTCCTTTCTGTCCCGCTTGCGGAATAGTAGCCCTCTATCTTCTTGCAAACCTAATTAAAGGTCTGTATTCTAAGAAGATGGTACCTGACGGCAACCAGTCAGAACTCGCCATAGAGGCCTACTAATTAAAGTAAGTATACGACTCAGTAATAGTTTCTGTTCACTATAAAGATGGGACCCTTCTTTCTGTCCATCAGCGCTAGAGAGCCTTAGTTCTAAGAATTGGGAATGTAGCACATGACTCTCTACAGAGCATGACACATGAACCTTATTTACATATCAGCGTGTGAAGATATTCTCGTGAGTCTATGACAAGACGTGCATCTCCCCGGGGCTTCTAATCGAATTAAAGACCAAGTACAACCAAAGTTTACTTTTTTTTCGTTTTTTTTTTTAAGAAAACATGAAGAAGAAGAAGATAATATGTACATGTTGTTATGGATATGGCTCACACCTGCCTCTGATTTCACGTCCAATAACGACTTAAATGCCTTCTATGAGTCGAGGATAAGCTTCCCATCTAATTTTCTTATAAATTGGCAAACAGGGTCTTTTAGAGTCAGATTCCCAAGACTGTAATGTTTTTGTTCATCGTTGAAGAGATTCCACAAATTAAGAAGTTCACGATGTATAGATCCATAAGAATACGTCTCAAGAGTCAATAAGATATCATCTAATGACTCCTTACTCAATTCATCCTTAATGAAGAAAATTTTATCTTCTCTGTTTACAGAAACCATCCCCAAAGAACGACATCGCTTGTTACAATTCCATCGTGCACATTTGGGTCTTTGTCCATTGACTTTAAACACATTACTATTCCTAGGATTCTCAGTGTCTATGGCCTCGTGAGGATACACATGTTTGACAACAAAAGGACCACTCCACCTAGATCTCAATTTGCTAGGGAATAGGTGCAGATGAGAATTATAAAGAAGAACTTTTTGACCAATTTCAAAAGATTTTCTCAAAATTGACTTATCATGAAAAGCTTTTGCTCTAGCTTTATAAATCTTTGAGTTTTTACATACATCATTTCTCAATTCCTCAAGTTTATTTAATTGCAATTTGCATATCTTGTAAGCATCATCAAGGTTTAGGTTGAAAGCGTTAATGACCCAAAATGCTTTATGTTCCAATTCTACAGGCAAGTGACAAGGTTTTCTATAGACTAACCGATAGGGTGACATGCCCAAAGATGTTTTGAAAGCAGTACGGTAAGCCCAAAGTGTATCGTTTAGTCTTAAAGACCAATCTTTACGATTTGGGTTAACCATTTTTTTCCAAAATTTGTTTAATTTCTCTATTTACTAATTCAACTTGTCCATTTGTCTGAGGGTGATAAGAGGTGGCAATTTTGTGTGTAATACCATATTTCTTCATTAAAAATTCAAATGGTTTATTGCAAAAATGTATTCCACCATCACTAATGATAGCTCGAGGGATTCCAAATTGACACAAGACATTTTCTTTTAACAATTTGAGAATAGTTTTATGATCATTGTGTCAACATAGAATCGCCTCAATCTATTTTGAGACATAATAACTGTAACCAAAATATACACAAATCCAAATGAGGATGAAAATTGAGCCATGAAATTAATTCCCTAACAATAAAAAATTTCAATGACAAGGATAGGGTTCAGAGGCATCATGTTTTTTCTGAAATAGAGCCCAATTTTTGACAATTTTCATAACTTTTGCAAAAAGTATAGCAATCCTTAAATAAAGTGGGCCAATAAAATCTGCACTGCAAGATTTTCGCAACTATTTTCTTTAAAGAAAAGTGACCTCCACATGCTTCTGAGTGGCAAAATTTAATGACACTACCTACCTCACTATTGGGCACACATCTCTGAAAGATTTGGTCAGGACAATATTTGAATAAGTATGGGTCATCCCAATAAAAAATTTTCACCTCTGTTAAAAATTTTCTTCTATCTTGGTGTGTCCATTGAGGCGACATCTTTCCTATTACAAGAAAGTTGACTATGTTAGCAAACCAAGGCATAGAATTGACAAAAAATAAAAATTCATTAGGAAAAAGGATCATTGATGGGTGTGTTATTAAAATATGAGCCTGTTATAAGTCTGGACAAATGATTTGCGACAACATTTTCGGCTCCTTTCTTATCTTTTATTGTGATGTTGAATTCTTGAAGCAACAAGATCCACCGTATCAATCTTGGTTTGGCTTCCTGCTTAGACATCAAATATTTAACAGTAGCATGATCGGTGAAAATCACAATAGAAGAACCAATTAAATAAGATCGAAAATTGTCCAGTGCAAATATTACAACAAGTAGTTCTTTTTCAGTAGTGGTGTAATTCATTTGTGCACTATTTAAAGTTCTACTTGCGCAACAAATCACATGAGACTTACCTTCCTTTCTTTGACCTAAAATAGCGCCCACAACAAAATCACTAGCATTACACATCAACTCAAAAGGAAAAGACCAGTTAGGAGAATGCATGATAGGAGCAGATGTCAGAAGACCAATTAAATTTTCAAAAGATTTTTGACATTCTTGAGTCCAATCAAATGATGGATCTTTCAATAGAAGATTACATAATAGTCTAGATATGACACTAAAGTCCTTTATGAATCTTCTGTAAAATCTGCATGTCCTAAAAAGGAACAAACTTCTCTGACTGTTTTTGGAGAAGGTAAATGGGCAATTAATTCAACTTTAGTCTTATCAACTTCAATTCCTTTAGAAGATATCACATGACCTAACACTATTCCTGAGGTAACCATGTAATGGCATTTTTCCCAGTTTAGCAGCTTTTTCTTCACATCTTTTAAGAACTTATTCCAAATTATTAAGATAATTTTTAAATGAATTTCCAAAAACTGTTAGGTTATCCATTAAAACCTCTAAATAATGCTTAATCATGTCACTAAAAATACTTAGCATGCATCTTTGGAATGTTGCCAGAGCATTACAAATGCCAAAATGCATTCTTCTATATGCAAAAGTACCAAAGAGACATATAAAATTAGTCTTTTCTTGATCCTCCAATGCAATTAGTATTTGATTATAACCTGAATAACCATCAAGAAAATAGTAGTATGGATGTCTTGCTACCCTTTCCAGAATTTGATCAAGAAATGGCAAGAGGAAATGATCATTCCTAGTAGAAGCATTTAATTTTCTATAATTAATACACATACGTCAACTGGATGAGACTCGCGTCGGTATTAATTCACCTTTTTCATTTTCAACCACTGTTATTCCAGATTTCTTAGGCATAACTTATGTAGTGCTTACCCACTAGCTATTAGAGATAGGATAGATAATTCCAACATCAAGTAATTTAAGGACTTCAACTCTAACTACCTCTTTCATGTGTGGATTTAATCTTCTTTGAGGTTGTTAAGATGTTTTAGCAATATCATCTAAATGTATTCTATGTGTACATATTAATGGATTAATTCCTTTCATGTCCTTTAATGTCCATCTAATTGCACTTTTATACCTTTTAAGTACTTTTGTTAACACACCTTCTTGTTCTTTAGTAAGGGATGAGGAAATTACCACTGGAAAGCTTTGCTCTTCTCCTAAAAATATCTTAAAATATTCAAAATATCTTAAAATATCTAAAATATATTAAAATATTCAAAATATCTAAAAATATCCATAATATAACAAAATATTCAAAATATCTATAATATAATATAATATAATATTCAAAATTTCTCAAAATATCTAAAATATCACAAAATTCATAAAAACCACATATAATTGAAAAGTAAGAAATTTTAGGGGTGTTACAACTCTCCCCTTCTAAAAAGAATTTCGTCCTCGAAATTTATCATACCATTGATCAAACATAGATATTTTTGCTTCATTTTGCCTTCTAGTTCCTACGTTGCATCTCCAGTCACCTCATTCCAGATCACTTGCAATTTCCTTTCCTTCATATCGCTACATTTTCCTGCCTTTGCTCTTAACAGAATGTGTCTTATAAATCAAGTTCTATTTCAACAGTACATATATATGATACTATAACATGGATTAGATCAGGAATATTCTTTCTTGCAATTGCGGTACATGGAAAACATTCTGAAGATTAGGAAGAAAAAGGTAGCAAAACTATCTGATGTGTTACTGGACATATCTAACAAAGAATTTGATATGGCCTGATTTTAGGAATGAGTTTTCTAGAACACTAAAATTTTATTGGAACAACCATATAGGAAATGGTTGGAAGATAACCAATCCATTTTTAAGATCACATCTATTTTGTGACAAAGATAAACAAATCAAATCAACAGAAAGGAGTTGGTCTTTAACAGACACAGGATAGTTTAAGCAACTTGAGTATCAACAACAGGTTTTTGTAACAGAAGTAGAAATAACCAGGTTAAAAGATAACGAAGACACAGGTAACTCTAATTAACCCACACAATCATATGCCATAAAGGAATGGGTTATCCCCTGAATTATACAGCATAATCAAAGGATCACCTTCTGGGCACAATCTCCTTTGTTTTGGTCCTTAGTTTGGAATGCTTCTGTTCCACTCAGATTATCGACTCTCCCTTCTATGTGAGATTTTGAAGCATATTTATTACCAACGGAAGGCTTCGTCTTTGGTGAAGTACAATCCCTGAAAACGTGTCTGGGTTTTTCACACTTGAAACAAACTTTTCCCTTAAGCGTACAGTTCTCTGTTGCGTGACCTTTTGCACACTTCTTACATATTTGTAAAGGTGCTACCATCTGACTGGGTTTACTGCTACTAGCACTTCCTGCACACGGCTGTTGTTGTTGTTGACTTCCCGATGATTGTGAATATGTTTTCTGTTTAAACCGATTAACCTTTCTATTATTCCTTCCTTGGAACCTAGGCAGTCCAAAGTTACCCCAAAACTGACTTTCCTCTAACAGATTCTGAACCTCAACTTCCAATTCTTGCTATTGGACAGTCCTCTACTCCTGTTGTAATGATACATCAGTTGTTCTCTGCATTGCTTCCGCAATTGCAGTTCTATTATTGGCATTACGTCTCGCTTCCATATGCCTATGTCTACCACGAACCATTGCCTTTCTTCAAAGACAGATAAATCAAAACACAATGGAAACCAAAAGTAACCATTTCAAACAATATAGTCTCCTTTCGGAAACCAAACACAGAGAAAACACATAACACAAACAAGACAGACCTAACCACAAAACCCCAAAAGACTCTAAGTGTGCTCTGATACCAACTAATGTAACACCCTCCGAAGGGCATTACATTTTTTACTACAAACTTACCAAACTATAATTAAATTATAAATATTTAATGTTATAAAATATGGGTTATAAAATTTCCTTCATTGATAACATAAATTTACCAAATAAAAGGTTCTTTTCCTTTTCGCCAAAAATATAGATAATACAAAACATATTGAATTGATTAAAACACATTACTTATGACACATAATATCCAACAATATTAAATAACTATATCATACTTGTTCTTGACAAAACATAATTTCAAACTTAAAGACTAAAAAAGAAAACAGTAGTAACCCTATGACGGGTCTCACTCAATAGCATGGTAACAGACTTGATACAACTCTAAATGTCCGTATCCAGATGGATACGCCAAACTACGAAACCTTCACAACACTGCTTCCTAGCAAAAACCAAGAAGATCTCCACTTCACCTCCACCATGATCTTAATAGAACATAAACATAAAACAAAACAAAACAATAAAGAGGTGAGATCCCCTACATCACATACGAACATGGCAGTAGAGAAACAGTACGAATGACAATAATGCCATTCAAACATAGAGTAACAAGTATATTCATGTTACCAAGTAATAGATAATTTAATACAAATAATTTAACAGATACTTCTATAGATATATCTAGCAGATAATATAAATATCACAGAAATCGTAGATATAGTCATACTATCAATTAATAAATAACTTCCATAAACACATATCACAATAATACAGATATCAACATTACTACGACTATAAATATCAATGATATGTATACTGACCATGCATATGCACTATACACCAGTTCCTACTCTATGGAGCTAAACACAATTTCAGAGATGAATGGCCCAGAAGATCTGCTAGCCTCAATGATAGTCTACGTTAGACACGAAAGGAATACTGTTTGTCAGGCTCGTGATGCGTTGCAACGGTTTTTCATGGCCAGAGGTGTATAATGTGGTAACAAGATCACTGGATGAATCACCGCGCCTCACGGTTCCCCAAGATCCCTCATAGATCCCACTACTCAATTCTCATTGACTCTTAGGCAGCAAAAGCCATGACAATGACCTATTGCATAATATTCAATGCATGATAACTCAATGTATAACATAAATCATTATTGGACTATTCTAAATGATATTAAAACAACTGCCCACACAATTGTCTAATATCATTAGATCAATGATATTATATAACTGCCCATACAATTACATAATACCATTAATACATCCGGGTCCAGTACGTCAGCCCTACAACAACTGTTGTTCATTCTTGATCACGTAGTACTTTTATTGCATTTTCACAATCGCGTAACACCTTTGTTACGCTTTCAAATCGCGTAACCATTTTCTATCGTTTTCTTAATTGTATAAAAATATTTAAACGTTTTCTAAATCACGTAGCTCAAAAATTCACGTTTTTGAAATGCGTAAGGTTTTTATACTATTTTTCACTGTATAAAATATTTCTTGACGTTCTAAATTCAATTTTGAAACTTTCCAAATTTAAAATATAATTTGAACTTCGCATTCCTATTTTTCTCATAAAAACACCTCTAAATAATATTTTCTGACATTTTTCCAAAAATCTAAATTATTTTTATTTAATAAAATTTTTTCCATTTATTTTACTAAAAATCCACTTAAATAAAATACCTTAAAATTGTAAACCATCTTTCAGCTTATTTCCATTTCTTTTACTAATAACTCTTCTAGATAATATTTTCCAACATTCTTCACAAAAACTTTTATTATACAAAATCTTTTTTCATTACTCTTACTAAAATCCACTTAAATAAAAATACTTTAAGTTCCATTTTACTTCCCTAATTTATTTTTCCTCATCTTGGCCGAAATCCATTTAATATCTAATTATAAAATCCTTATCCATTTCCTTTTCCATTTTCTTTGTAAATCCTTAATCAAATCTCCTCTAAATAATATTTTCCAATGTTTGTTCACAAAACTTTGTTATCTTTATTAAATCACTCCTTTCGAAAATCATTCTCTGTTTATCATCACTTAAACACTTCTAAACACAATACTTAATATTTCAAATCCTCTTTTAAACTCATTTCCTTTCTCTTGATCAAAAAATCAATTCTTTTTCCAGTAATAAAACTTTGTTCACTTCTTTTATCAACTTGTAAAATCTTAATCCATATACTTATTATAAAATCAACTAAATCCATGATCAATAAAATATTTTCACTTGGAATATCCATTTTGGGGCATGGAGGCCGTGAACCTCAAGGGTCTTTGGGACCAAAACTTGTTTCTTTTCAAGCACACATCATAGCATACATAACACTTAAATCATCATATTTCTACTATCACATATTCATGCATAATATCAAAGCTATAAAATCACATACCATAAAACAAGCATAAATTATAAAAGCTTATAAGCAAAGCAAACACAAACAATTAATTTACACCACAAGGTGAATAAATCCTCATATGGATTTCCCACCAACAAATCACATATTTCATCCCTCACCACCATGAATGGTTGATGAGGTTAATCTCCCTCTTACCTTAGATGATGATCTAAAGCTCCTTGTTGCCCTGTTTGAGTGAACTTCTACCACCACCAAGTTGCTCCTTAAAACAAAACAACATACAAATATTAACATCTAAGGCATAACTAAGATGACCATAGATTCAAATCATGGTTTAGAGCTTTGAAATAGATAGAAACATGAAGATCAAAGAACTTCACCTAAAGAGCTTCAAACTTGAGCTTGAAGAACAAGGCAAAAAATGGATGATTTTGAAGAAAGTCACAACATGAAAGTGTCTTAGATTTGTATCTAGATTCAAGATCTATGGTTGAATGGAATTATAGAAGATTGGAAGTGATTTCTAGGCTCTTGGCCGTGAGGAATATGGAAAGGAAAGGATGAGAGTTTTGTGTTTAGCTTTTGATTTTTCTTGATGGAATTGATAGAAAGATGAACTAAGTAACAAACTTGGCCTCTAAAAGAAAGCTTGGTCGTGGGCTTTCAAGAAAGAAAAGTGAGAGAGGTTTTCATGAAAGTGAGAGAATTTGGTGTATAGTTTTTGGTCTCTTGGATGAAGTAAATAAAAGATAAGCAAGTGTAGGGACTTAGTTCTCTAAATGGTCATGGTCATGGAACACGAGGAGAGAAAATGTGAGAGCTTTTTTGTTTGCTTTGGAGTGAATGAGTGAAAAGATAAATAAAAACACAAACTTTAACCCCAAAATAGAGTGCTTGGCCGTGGAGTGCCTTAGAGGAGGAAGTAGCCAATTTGGCTTCCAAGCCACCAAGCTTAATCACCAAGCATAATCACTAAGCATTCCTTCTATTGGTGCTTACTTAGTCAAGCCACTTTGTAAGACTTTCAAACAAGTAAACTTGATTCTAATTAGTTGGTCATAAAGCTAAGTAATGATGCTTCATGATTACCCTTAAATATTTAGGTTATAAATATCTATCCATGGTTTTTCAGCATGCTTTATCCCATGGTTAATAGCTACTGCTCGTAAAGTCAGTATCTATAATGGATAATAGAATGTACCTAAATTTTCTCCTGTTCTACAAGCTTTTTTCCTATCAGTTCTTTATGGTGAGTCATTATGGAGGTTTATAGAACAAGTGAGATAGCATAGTGAGTCACTATGAGAACCTTCTGGAATGTGTGACTCACCATGGTGAGTCACAAGGTAAGTCACCGTTCTACGATATTCTAGAACATGACGAGTCATCATTTTACAAGTTTCCAGAACACGATGAGTCACAGGATATGGTGTCCAACTCCTATTGGTCCATTACGATGAGTCACAGCCGCAATTGTTGACTAGTTCCTCATTAGTCCACACGTAAAGCAAGTACTCAAGTACTCGATAACTAGGCGCGTGACTAGGCTCATGACTTGTCACTTTCTAGAATCATCCAACGAGATATTTTCAAGAAAGATATTTATCGGTAGCTATTGTCCAATGGACAAAAGCTACAACGTATTACCTAGTAGTTATTACCCAATGGATAATAACTTTACTCAATGGATAATAAAACACACTAAAATTTTATCTGTCAAATAAAATCTCAGAAAAACAAAACTTTGAAAACTATTCTCAGTTTCAGGTTTTGTAAGCTCTCCCGGGCTCACAAGAACAGTCCAAAATTTTTTGGCCCGATTTTTTTTTAATTTTTCCAGACCTGCCCCGGACCCATACATAGTACAAAATAATAATAAAATAAAAATAAATTAAATAATTCATAAAATCACAATATCAATCCAAAATATCTAAGATATATTAAAATATTCAAAATATCCCAAAATTTCTAAAATATATTAAAATATTCAAAATATCTTAAAATATCTAAAATATATTAAAATGTTCAAAATATCTAAAAATATCCATAATATAATAAAATATTCAAAATATCTCAAATATATATAATATAATAAAATATTTCAAAATATTTTTAAAAAATATAATAAAATATTCAAAATATCTAAAATATAATATAATATTTAAAATATCTAAAATATCACAAAATTCATAAAAATCACATATAATTGAAAAACAAGAAATTTTGGAGTGTTATAATAATCACATATTTTATACATTAATAAACCCTCATTTTTTATTATTTACACTCTCCATGTACTTAATTGATTGAGCTTAGTCATGTTTTGTAAGTTTGAGTTCAAATTAGGCTTAATTGATATTTTCTAGCATTATTGAGATTTTACACTATTTCTGTATTTCAGTCATATCTTGAGTTCTAGATGTCTAAAAATTATGAATTTGACCTTGTAGGAAAGCTGAGAGAAATCTCTACAACTTTGATGAAGAGTTCAAAATCTCAATCAGACATCTAGTGGAGCTAATTGGGTCTGAAAGTCAGAAAACGGGTTCTGTCACTAGAACCCGAGCAATGTGCACTAATCAGGCCATATCTCGGGATGTAGGAATGATAATAAGCTGAAATTTTGATAGTTGATAGGTAAGAACCAAACCTACAACTTTCATGGGATCATTTTTCAAGATTCTGAGGTCTAGTGCGTCATATTGGGCTTTCTAGTCAAAACCAAGGAGCTAAAATTGGGTCTGAACAGTTGCAATGATTGGATCATATCTTAGGCTGTAGGAGGCCAAATTGGATGGTTCAAGCTGGCATTTGATAGCCAATACAAAGGCCTACAACTTTCATGAAGGCCACTTTCCAAGATTCTATCGGCAAGCACGAGTTTGGCACCAAATTATTTTTTACAAGTGAAGACAAGCATTTTTTACAATCATTCACCTACTCCTTAATCATCCATTTACTCATCCACCCGCTCCTTAATTATCCTCCCACTTATTATCCCACTCATTATCATATTTTGCTTGTGATGCTCTATAAAAGGTAGCCTTGGCTACCTATTAAGGTAATCTTGGTTTTAGATTAAGATCATGCTATTATGTTATTTACTTGTTGTAATTTTCTTTTGCTGTAAATAGAAGTGATGCTCTGTAAAAGGTATCATAGAAGGCGTTTAAGCCGTTATTGGATGTAAAACCACAGGAAGATGTGAGCCACAATCATAATAATATGTATATATTATCTTCTTCTTCAAAAAAAGAAAGAAAAGAAAAGAAAAACAAAAAAAAACAAGGTTAAAAGAGACACAAATGAGAAAAGGAGGGCGAAACTTCGGTTGTACTTGGTCTTTAATTAGATTAGGAGCCCTGGGTAGATGTCTGTCTTTTCATAGACTCAGGAGGAGACCTTCACTCACCAGCATATAAATAAGGTTCATGTGCCATGCTCTGTAGAGAGCCACGTACTACATTCCTAGTTCTTGGAATGAAGGCTTTATAGCGCTGATTGATAGAAAGAAACATCCTGTCTTTACAGTGAACGAAAACTGTTACTGAGCTATATACTTACTTTAATTAGTAGGCCTCTATGGCGAGTTCTGACTGGCTATGGTCAGGTACCATCTTCTTAGAATACAGGCCTTTAAATAACTCCATTATCATTTTCCACTCATCATCTACCCACTCATTAAATAACTTCATTATCATTTTGTACTCCTCAAGCTCTATAAAAGGGAGCATTGGCTGAGCATTTGAGAATCTTGGTTTTAGATCAAGATCATGCTATTATGTTATTTACTTGTTGTACTTTTCTTTTGTTGTAAATAGAAGTTATGATCATATTCTTCTTCTTCTTCTTCTTCTTCTTCTTCTTCTTCTTCTTCTTCTTCTTCTTCTTCTTCTTCTTCTTCTTCTTCTTCTTCTTCTTCTTCTTCTTCTTCTTCTTCTTCTTCTTCTTCTTCTTCTCTCTTCTCTTTCTTTCTTCTTGCTCATGAATAACTAATTTTCATCTTGCTTAGGTGAATGGTTGAAGTTTTTGGTAATAAAAATAAGGTTAGATTAATTTCTTTCTCTTAAATGATATATTATCAAGTGATCATTATATATGTTGTATTTTGTTTCCAATCAATTTAGAAACCCTCCTTGTAAAGTGGAGTTCTTGATTCATTGTAGACAAGTGGTTTGGCACAATGAATGCTTGAACCCATTTACAAGTGATAGTGTTGGTAAATAATTAAAGGAACCATAATATAAGTATGTATATAATTCTAAATGGATTTTGAATGTTTGATTTTCCGGTTGGAACCTCCGTTGTGCGTGGATTTCAATTGAGTTATAAAAAAAAGAATTAATCTTGTCCTTAATTTATTACCAAAAGTGGATCTCCTAGCGCAAGCAAGTTCTTTTTTTAATTGTGAACATGATTTATTATCTTTATTGTTGTGACAAATCCTTTCCTTACCTCAAAGAATTTTTCTTCATCAATTCCCTGTGGATCGACCTCGGACTCCTAAGAAATTTATTACTTGAGACAACCTGCACTTGGGTTTGCATCCTTTAATCCGCATTAGACTGACTTGCCATGACAACGCTACGTGGATCGTTACAAGCATGTCATAAGCGATTCTTATAGTGATAATGGTGTATGTGGTCCTTTGACCTGAAATCATTATGATTCCTACATGAGGAGTTGTATGTTTTAATGACATCAAATGTCATTTGTAACAAGATAATTATAAAGTTTGTTATTGGACATACCGCAAATCATGTGAAGGGATGTGAATGACCTAGATGGGATATGTCCCTCCTAAAAAACATGAATGATATCTTCGGGCCCCCTGATTGAGTGGACTACAAAATGCATGACCATGCTCAAATGAGTCAATATGAGATATTGATCTCATTTGTTATTACTATGTCTACTCAAGTATCAGGAAATAGAAGATTGAACTATACAAGGGTGACACGTTCCATGTCTTGTGTTCAATCTAGATATATGGACAAAAGGGACTAAACTACATGGTAACATTGATCACGGAAAGGTTATGTCAAATCACTGACATTCTTATTACTTGGGTAACAGCGATGTGCTGCTAGATACCACTCACTGCTCTTAATATTTGTTGGGAATTGTGGATAAGAATCACGCAGCGAAATAATAAAATTCCCTCACAAAATCCATGCGAAAAAGCCATAATCCGAGTTTTAAAATGTTTACCTCTTGAAGCATGATAAACTTAGGCGACGTGAATAACCAACACTATAATAGTGATGATGTCTCTCGGTATCCACATGAACAGACTTGCAAAACGTCCAATGTCTGCAGTCTTAGAGTCTGATCTCTCTACAACGATGCTAGCTACAAAGAGAAGAGAAGGAAACCTGTCACTCTTTATCTCACTTTTTGTAGGTGCGGCTGGGGTTTTGTAATCTCATCTTAGCAGCCCCCTTAGCAATACTATTTATAATAGTGACTGCTTTAAGTGAGTGTGAGCAATAGCAAGGTAAGTTGTACAATCCTAGACTCATCTGTTATGAGTTAGGCCCACAATTGAATCTGAGTCCAACTTGGATCCTTATTGTTCCAATTTAGTCTGCTTTAAGTGTGCGACCCTGCAGGTTCTCATGACCTTGGTAGTAATATTAAAATCTCATTTTAATATTACAAACAGTGAGTGATATTTAGCAACACATCGCTGCTACCCAAGTAATGAGAATGTCAGTGATTTGACATATCCTATTCGTGACTAATGTTACCGTGTAGTTTAGTCCCTTTGTCCAGATATCTAGATTGAACACAAGGCATGGAACGTGTCACCCTTGTTTAGTTCAATCTTCAGTTTCCTGATTCTCGAGTAGACATAGTAATAACAAATGAGATCAATATCTCATATTGACTCATTTGAGCATGGCCATGTATTTCATAGTCTCACTCAATCAGGAACCCCGAAGATATCACTCTTGTTATGTAGGAGGGACAAATCCCATCTAGGTCACTCATATCCCTCCATATGAATCGCAATATGTCTAATAACTAACTTTATAATCATCTTGTTACAGATGACGTTTAATGGCATTAAAGCACACAACTCCTTATGTAGGAATCGTAGTGATTTCAGGTCAAAGGACCACACACACCATTATCACTATGAGAATCGCTTATGACACTCACGTAATAATCCACGTAGCGTTCTTATGGTGGGTCTATCCAATACATCATTACTCTAATATGTATCCATGTGAAGACTTGATATCTCATATCCATGACCCGTGAGATGTGGTCGTCAGTCTACGCATATACTAGTCTCAATGCATTATTATTGTCCTAATTAATAATAATACTTGACTAGGGACATTTAAGAATACTGTTTTATCTAATAGGATCTCATGATCAAGTCATCCACTTGATGTCCTATGCTATCAAACTTACTATTCTAAAGACTTTATTATGTCTATAAAAAAGAACACAATAAATGAAATGCCTCATATATTAAAAAATAGCATAATATAATGTATATAAATATAGACAAAATCTATTGGCCTCTAGGGCATACACCAACAATATTAAAATGAGATTTTAATATTACTGCTAACATCATAAGAACCTATAGGGTCGCACACATAGAGCAGACTAAATTGGAGCAATTAGAATCCAAGTTGGACTGGGATTCAATTGTGGGCTGAACTCATAACAGATGAGTCTAGGGTTGCACAACTTACCTTGCTACTGCTCTAACTCGCATAAGGCAGCAACTATTATAAATAGCATTGTTAAGGCATGCATTATAAATCCTAGCCGCACTTGATAGAAACAGTGAGTGAGAGAGTGACAGATTTCTCTTCTCTTCGCAGCTAGCACTGTGCCAGAGACGTGGGACTCCTCTCTATGGATGTTGGATGTTCGTGAGTCTGTTTGTGTGGATACCTTAGAGACATCATTGATGTTACAGTGTTGGTGATTCACGACGCTTGATTTTATCACGCTTCAAGAGGTAAACTCTTTTAAAACTCAGATTACGGTCTATTTCGCATGGATCCTTGGTGGGAATTTTTGTTTTTTCGTTACGTGATGTATCCGCAATTCCCAACAGACCATGTAGGCTGAATGGTTAATTATTTGCAAAATTCTTATGTGCTTGATTATTTGACCATGTACCAACACTTATATGCTTGAATTATTGATTGATTGGAAAATTCTTATAAATAAATGATATTGTGCATTCATTGAGAATTCTTGAAATGTGATTTGATTTGTGTGAGTAGCCCTTTTATATGGTCAAGGATTGTTATAGAAAAAGGATCCTCATCCTAGGTAGAATGGAAGCGTGAAGATAAACATTCCCTTCTTTCCGGAGTAGTTGAGGTTAAGAATGGACTCCCTCTTTACTCAAGTTCCTCCTAGTTGGCAGAGGTGATCCTAGATTGATGTCAATGTGAGGAAAGGATCCTTATCCTAGGTTAGAATGAAAGTGTGAGGAAGGTTGATTCCCTCCTTTTCGGAATAGTTGAGGTTGATAATGGACTCCCTCTTGACTCAAGTTCTTCCTAGTTGGCAAAGGTGATCCTACATTATTGATAGCGTGAGGAAGATTCATACCCTCCCTATCTTAATAGACGAGGATGAATATCTCTTCTCTACCGATAACTCTAGATTGAGGATGAACATTTTCTCACTAAAGGTAGCCTGGGTTACTCATTGCTCGGAGTAGTTCTATGTGACTGGCGAATGGTCATGAATAGGTTGGAGTGCACTAACCTGAAAGTAGACTGCTACGAAGTGGTTTAATTAAGCATTGTGATGAAATTGAATTTAAATGTAATATTATGACACTTATTTAAAAAAAATGTGTTTATGTGAATATTTGTGGATGTAGATTGTGATGTTTAACAATAAACGTTTTTCAGAAATTATTAATAATTGGATTTCTGTTTCGGTAAGAGGAAGGATTTGATTTGGTTTTTGCCCCCTTCCTGATTAATAAAATGAGTTTTAAATGTGTTTTTCGCCAAAACAACTAGAACTATTACGATGACACGGATTTTTAACTATACAACTGAGAAATCTTAGAATTCTCACCCCTTTTCTATTTGAATTTTTCATAATATTTCCAAGGATACGTGCTTCAGCAAGGAGATGGAAGACGAAGACGTAGAATAGTTTTGATGTCATGTTGTAGTTTTTTATACTGTTTTATATTTTGTGATGTATTAATAGTACATTGTAATAGATTATGTAATTTATAAGTATTATAAATTACGTTGCATACTATCCTTTTCAGTATATGTACATTATCCTATTCCACTTCAGGCTTATATTTTCTACATATTATAAAATTACAATTTAAATTTATATTATTAGTTATACGTGACATACTTAATTCTAGTTACTAATGCATAATTCCAGATGCCTTATTAGTACTAGTATTAGGATGTTACACAGTAGAACTTAATGAGAAGTCTTATATTAGTTCAAGTCCATATAAGTTAAGGGACACCCTAAAAAGTATGAGATCTCGATTTGGATAATGGCTAATGTGAGCAAGAAGAGAAAAGTAACGTGTAATGAAATGTGAAATGATTTTATAATACTGTGATGGTTAAGTTATATTATTATGTTTGATTATATTTATAAATTAATTTTAAAGTATTATTATATAATTATGTATGATGTTTTGTGTGGAAAAGTATTTTCTACAGTGAATGCAGCTAAACATAGCATAATTCAAAATTATTCTGGACCAGGATTTTGGGTCAACATCAGGAGCAACCCGGCCCGTCGGAATAATACTCAGATATTACTATGTGCTATCTTGATAAGCATATCTGCCTATTTATTAGGCATGAATCCTTCATAGAATCCTTAATGGATATGCACACTAATTACCCTACACAAACAGGGAAACTAGGTAAAAGGGATCATAATCCCTAACGGGTACTAATCCTAAATAAATGCATTGCACAAACCCTAAAACGCTTTTATAAATGCACTGTCAGGTCTCAAAGGTATGCATCTCCTCTAATATACAAACTACCTCTCTTGAGCATGGTCTAACTTGAGCGTCGGAGTGTCTGTTGCAGGTACCCACCCCCTCGCACCACCGCAGGAGTAGCTACGCTACGGAGGAGTCCACCATATACGTGCCTATCTCAAGTACTCTACGAATTCACTTCAGAACAAAAATAAATGATTTTATTAACTATGTGATATTCCTATTAAGAATTATAAATTTTCACTCCTTATCTGTTATATTCAAAGAAACAAGATGGTACGCATCACGTTGTTGATTGATATTGATGCTCACCTTATTTTTCACCCTACTATTGAAGAACTTCGTATTGTGATTAACGGCATAACATTCATTACTTCATCATGCATAATACAAACTACTGACAAAGCATGCATGACGTGATTGTATATAGATGTATATATATATATTTGACATTGCTATTTTTTGGGGTGCGCTTTGTTTACTGATGTATTGACCGCATTGATATTTATACATTGGAGATGTCTTTTTTTTTTTGTAGTTTTAACCTTTTGGGGGTTTTGTGAATATTCTAGACAAATGTACTGGTACACCTTATGTAAAATATTAAATATACATGTAACTAGTGTGTTATTAAAATTTTCTATTTGTTTTTTATTAGACTTATATCCCATTGATGCATTTATCTTATTTAACTGTTGTACGTATTTAATTAAATACTAAATAAACTATGAATTACATAATATTCTATCAACGTTAAGTAAATATAAATAGATAATAAGGTATGTTGCAATTATTTAGTATATTATTAAAATACAATTAAATTACTAGTAGAATATTATATTATGGTATCAGAGCCATAGTCTAAGGTGTGTCTGTGTAGGTAAAATTAATGTGGTCTAGACTTAATTTGAGATGCATCTCCAAGGAAAAATTTTAGATGGTATGCATAATATTATGTGCATATCAATCTTAGTGTGATGTGATTTATTCCTAGCCATAAGTATAGTATTACTGAGACTGATCTCCTCAATAATTAACTATCTTTGTGTGCAGGGGTAGAATGGCACCATCTAGATGTACCCAAAATAGGAATACTTTTGCAAAAGAAGTGAATACTTCTAAAGCTCCTAATGAAAGGGTGTGGGATACTCTAGGAGAAATGGCTAATGCTATATGCGATCAAGCCACAATTTCAAATAATATTTTGCAACACATACTGAATAATCTTAATGGAAACAATACTGCTAGGAATAGAAATGAGGAACCAAGGGAAGAAAATAATCATGGTGGGAATCAACAATTTCAAGGTCTTGCTGAATTTCGAAAGAATAAGCCACCATCTTTTTGGGGAGAGTATGATCTAACTTTAGCTGAGGAATGACTTAGGAAGTTGGAGAAGATATTTGAGGTAATGGGTTGTACTGATGCCCAGAACGTTACTTTTGCCATTTGTAGAAATAAGTTTGCCCTAATGGTTTAATATGTTAAGTTTTGATGATGACTAATATAAGACAAAAAAGAATGATGTTTATGCTACATAGATGTGCTTAATAGATTATATTGTATCATGCATGATTATGTAATTTATCTAGTTATATTGCACTTAATAATCATGCAATGAGATATGTGTAGCATTCTTTATATAATATATCCAATAATGCTTTTTATGAGTTATAATGAATTAATATTGGATTTGACTCTATTTAAATGAAAATGTGCAAAGTGTTCTTTGTTGCATCTTACATAGAGCATATCTATTAGTAATTGATAAATGTTTTATTTGAATGTGTTTATGAAAGTCTTATATACATGCTAGACTAACTAGTGTTATACATTTATGAATCATGCATATGAAGATATTGAATTATGAATTTGGACTAACTATGTTTGTTTTAAGTAAGTAATACTTTGTAAGATAGTCCAAGTACCAAGATTGAGCATTGCAATAAGAAAGTAAAAGATCACAATTATGCTCAACTCAAGACGAATGAGAATGATAAGTTGTCTCAAGCATTTTCAATATTTGAAGAGAAGAAATTTTCGAAAGCTTAGAATACTTCAAGAAGCCTAAGGACTAGAATTAGTATATTTTTCTTTCAGGTTTTCTCTTATGCAAAGATAGAGGTTTTACAAGAAAAGAGGTCAAATATATTTTTAAATCTTTACAAATGGTTCTTACATGTTAAAATGCCCAACAAACATGTTTGCAAAAGCTAGTCATGGCGGTAGTTAAAAACTATGAAAAATAGTTAAGTTTGAGTTTTGAAAAGCTGACCTTTCGTTACTCTTTTGATCATAACTTTCAAAATACTTTGAGTGTTGTTCTAAAATTTGTTTTGTATGAAAATATACTCAAAGTTCTTTCCAATAAGTGATCATTTGCTTAAAACGGATGAGAAATAAAGAAGTTATGATCATTTAAAGTCAATTTTTGAAACCGGAGAGTAATAACTGATTTAGACACATAAATAACCGATTATTACGAGCCCAGAAATGTTTCTAACGGCTATAAATGGCTAGTTTTCATAAAAAAATTATTTTTAAACACTACCAATGGCTATTTTATCACTTGGGCTCTATATATAAGTGATGTTTGAAGCTTTTACAACTTAATAACACTTGATTTGGTCCTTGAATTATCAAAATCATATTTTGAGCTCTTTAATGCAAAATTCTTCTGTTCCTTTGTTCTTCAAATTGTATATCTACAATTGTGAGACTTTATAATCTTTCTCTTCCTCTTAAAATCTTTGTAATAGGGTAAGGTATTCCTTAAGAGAGAAAATGATAAGGTATCCCTTGTAGTGGCACTCAAACACAAAGGGTAAAGATTTTTCAAGCATCTGTGAAGCTTGAAGAGTTGGAGGCTCTAGTGTAACGCCCCTTTTTGGGAGGGAACGTCACATTGTCAAATAGAAGAAAATGCGAAAAATAAAATTTTTAAACAATTAAGACCCGGTTTATTTAATTCAAAGTTAACTTGCTCGATTGCTTTTATACATGAGTGAAACTGCAAGAGTATATATTTTATATATTTTTTAATTAATAAATACAACTATATGATGAAGCTCGAACAACAAGAAAAATAAGATAGAAAATAAATTCCACATTTGAATAACATGCACAATATATATATATATATATATATATATATATATATATATTTCAAACCTTCTTGTACTTTAAATACAAGCCTGGAAATATCCAAAAAGCAAAACTATACCTGCCCCAAAGGATAATACAAATATACCCCAGAGATATCAAAATATACAACCCATCAAAATAATACATCAGGCCCTCAAAATAAAACGCTAGTAGCCATCAGTAGCTACCAGGAAAGTCAGTCCCTCAGAGGAGGAGGAACCGTTTCCGGGTCCTCAGCAGGATCCTACTCTTCAAAGGAAACCTCCATGGTAACCACAGAACCATGGGCGGGAGCCCGAGCAGTAGAGTCAAAAGAATCCTCCTGTGGGGTGTAATAACGGTCACCCCATATCTCCCTAATGGGCAGATAAAACTCCAGATGTAGGCTGAGGTGGCAGGTAAGAATCGGCACCTCGTGACGTCACCAGGCCAAAGCAATCGACACGTCTCCCAAGTAGACGCAGCGATCTGAACTCAGGTTGATGTGCCAGCACTCTAGCCCTCCGAGGAAGGTCAGATGCATGTCGCCCAGAAATCCGTGCATGCATACCTCCAACATCTCAGTTGAAGCTAATCTTGGTCAAGCCAGAAGCCGGGAAACTCAGGATCTTCCGTCTCCTTGCCGTTGTCTTCGATTAATACAGTATACGCACATACAGCAAGTAATAGAGATACAAGAAAGAGGTAAGATATCCTACCATCATTACCAATTATAGTAGCTAGAAACAAAATGGCGCAACGCGCCTAATGGCAATTCCAAACAGCATATCCAAATATTAAATGGTAAATCCGACAGCAAACAGATAAACAATTCCAGGCAGATATTCATTACTATAATGATGCCAACAGCTCAAGTTCACATAAGGTAGTAATTATTAATAGTAAAGTATATCATGATGCACATGCATGCTTTCCCCATTCCTACTCCATGGAGCAAGACTCAAACAGTCAGAGAGAAAGATCAGGAGACGTGTCCGCAACTCGATTGCCGCAGCCAAAGTGCTATACATCAATTATTTTCCACATGCACATCAGGCATTGTACGGACAGTCCACGCTCGATCACGATATAGGATAGTGTCAAGTTCGGATCGTCGGTGCGTTTGCATCAGTTTGGCCCATGGGCAGAGGAGCTACCAACTGCCCATTGTGAAGGACCCGCACCCCGACGCCACCAAGGTCATTTTCCACACTAGTCTACTCGCACCCGCACAAAGGTGTGTTCAATCTCCTAGGCAACTTGGCCTTGCAACAGTCCACAGGACATTCACAATGCATAAGACTCTATGCATGAACATGTTTGATTCACAATTTCATACAATTCCATAATATGCCACAATAGGCCAAAATAAGCATCAATATACAAATGGTCACTCACATGGACCCATAACATTATAATATAAAAATCAAATCATTTGGTACATTCTTAGGTCCATTATGAATCCTACCTCAGAATTTGTTTCCCTTTTCAAGGTTCATGTCCAATCCAATTTGTACAATTAACTAAATCTCCCAAGGTAATTTAATTTCTTACAACTTGTAAATTATTTAAGTCCTTAGACTTCACACTCTTTTGTTCTTTACTCACTTGCCATTACCTCAAGTCTTATGACTATGTCACTCTTAGTCTTTTAAGATTTATGAAACCATTGATTATATTAAATTCTTCCAACCTATTAATTCCCTATCTCATTACATAGGCTTTTAATTGCATAATTACTTATGCTTCCAAGTTACCAAGGTTACATATTTACACCAAAAAGGCCTTAGAGGCCGTGGCCTCACAAGTGTTTCCATTCCAAATTCATTCAAGTCATCACATGACATGCCATTCTCTTAATTCATTTAATTGTCCACTTATTAAATTAGTTCACCAAGAACCCTAATTTCCTTGACTCAAAACCGTAGCCTCCCTAGAAATTCCCATTCCAAGTTTTTCCTTCCATTGATTTCATTTTGTCACTCAGTTAATTTAAGTCTTGTACTCACCATAATTTGTTCACAAATTACCCATTTTCCAACCCAAAAATCGTGGCCCTCCAAGAGAGGTTCTCAAATATTTTTCTTCCATTTTCAATCACATATTCCAATCCAATATACCATTATATACAACAAATCAATCCAATAGCATAAACAACATAAAATCAATACACAAACATTCTAATTACAAAATCAAAGAGTAACCCTCTTTAGGTTTTTTCCACAACCAACACAATCAAGGTTCCTAGATGCTAAGAGAGGTTGAGGAGGAGTGTCTTCCTCTTACCCAAATGAAGAAATCAAGAGAAATCCCAAGAAAGCTCCTTGAAATTTCGGATTGCTCCTCCAAGAAACCCTAGAAATTTCAACTTTGTTAAATCAACACCAACGCTTGAAAAAAAAAAGCATGGATGGCCACCAAGGAGACCATGACCACGAAAATGAAGAGGAGAGAAGAGAAGAGAAGTTTTGAAACTTACCCAGAAAGCTCAAAGCTTGAAGCTTGGAGAAAGTGATGAAGATGGTGGATTTTCAAGAAACTCCAAGAAGGAAAGATGTTTAGAATGATGAGAGGATTAAGAAAATGTGTTTGGTTAAAATTTTTGTGAAGATTGAGTGGGGAGAGGAAGGGGCTGCCATAGCTTAGGGTAGAGAGAAGGAAGAGAAAACCAAAATGAAGAAGAAGGAAGAGGGATGAGAGAGAAAGTGTTTTGGTTAATTATGGAAATTATGTGATAAAAGAATAAATGAAACAAACTGATTTCCCTTGTTTTGGGCTGCATTCAGCCGTGCATAGAGAGAGAGAGAGGGAGAGTGTGTTGGCTTCACACGGAAGCTAAGGGCATTCGGGTCATTGTTTGGTCAAAGCTTCTCAAAGAAGCTTTGATTATTTTACATTAAATTTGAATTAAAGTGAATTAATTAGACATAAAGTGGATTTCATTTAGATAATGTGATAAGATTTTTATTATATGCTATTATCCAATAGATAATAGCTACAGTTGACAGAAGTCAGTATTTAATTAATCTGACAAATAAATTTTTTCGCAGTATTATTTTATTTTATCTGTTTGAGTTTCTTGAAAAATGTGTAACCTCGTAAACTGTGTCCATCCTCGGGTTTAGTAAGATCCCCCGTCGACATGTCCATAGTCCAAGGTTCTCGGAGGAAACATCGCGTTTCTCCAGTTCTGCTCAGTGCGCATGCAAAATGAGGAATGCACTAAAATATTTGACGTTTCCAAAAAATTCCCAAAAAATTCTCAAAAATTGCAAATATTATAAAACGACTATTCGTCATATAATTTTCCAATTTTTGAAGCATTACAGTCATTTTTCCGACTCTGCTCAATATTCACGCAAAACGAGAAATATATTAAAATATTCATCGTTTCCGTAAAATTCCAGAAAAATTCTCATAAATCACAAATATTAGAAAATGACTATTTGTGGTAAAAAAATGATTTCCGGAGCGTTACACCGACCTTAGCAATTCTTAGCTCAATGTGCATGCAAAACGAGGAATATATTAAAATATTCATTGTTTCTAAAAAATTCCAGAAAAATTCCTAAAAATCGAGAATATTATAAAATGATGATTTATAATTAAACAGATATTTTTCGGGGTGTTACAACACTCCCTTACTAAAAGGAATTTTGTCCTCGAAATTTGCATACCTCAAAATAGTTCTGGATGCTGCTCCTTCATCTTGTCTTTCAGTTCCCAAGTTGCATCACCAGTCGCCTCATTTCATATCACCTTTACCAATGGAATCTCCTTGCCTCTAAGTTGCTTTATCCGTTGGTCCTCGATTCTCGCAGGAGGTGCCTCATAGATTAAGTTCTCTTTTAATTGTATTGTGTCAGGTGCTATGACGTGACTTGGATCAGTCAAATATTTACGAAGTTGTGACACATGGAAGACATTGTGTATGTTGGAAAGAAAAGGGGATAAGGCTACTTGGTAGGCTACTGGACCTATCCGACGAAGGATTTGGTAAGGTCCAAGGAATTTTGGAGTGAGTTTTCTAGATTTCAAAGCCCGGCCGACCCCAGTCGTGGGTGTGACTTTCAAGAACACATGCTCACTTTCTTCAAACTCAAGAGGCTTCCTTGTCTTATCCGCATAGCTCTTCTACCGGCTCTGAGCAGTCTTCATCTTTTCTTGGATCATTTTGACCTTCTCGATCGTTTGTTGAATAATATCTGGTCCAATCGTGAGACGCTCTTCGTCTTGGTACCAACATAATGGTGTTCGATACCGTCATCCATACAGAGCTTCATAGGGTGTCATCCCTATACTCAAATGATAACTGTTGTTGTAGGTGAACTCTATCAATGGTAGAACTTCATCCCAACTTCCAGTCTGTTCCATAGTACAAGCTTTAAGCAAATCTTCTAAAGATTAGATCGTCCTTTCAGATTGACCATCGGTTTGTGGGTGGTATGCCGAACTCAAACGTAATTTCATTCCCAACGATGCTTGTAGACTCTGCCAAAATTTTGAAGTGAACCTCGGATCCCTATCCAAAACAATACTCGTAGGCACACCATGTAGTCTGACAATCTCTCCAATATACAGTCGGGTCAGTTTCTCCAGACTGTACTTTATGTTGATCAGGAGGAAATGAGCTGATTTTGTAAGTCGATCAACTATTACCCAAATCGAGTCATGTCCTATTCTTGTCCTTGGCAATCCCACAACAAAGTCCATCGCGATGCTGTCCCATTTCCATTCAGGAATAGACAACGGTTGTAGCAATCCTGTAGGTCTTTGATGCTCCACTTTGGCTTTTTGATAGACTAGACAAGTCGATACACATCTAGTAACGTCACTCTTCAGTCCATACCACCAGAATAACTTCTTCAAGTCTTGGTACATCTTCGTTATGCCTGGATGCATATTCAGCATGCTGGTGTGAGCATGTTCCACAATATACTGCTTAAGCTCTTGGTCACGAGGAATGCAGACTCTATCTCGAAATCTCAGAATTCCATCTGTTCCTTCCTCGAATTCCGTTTCCTTGCCTTGCTTCATCTGCTCTCTCACTTCTTGCAAGAATTTGTCGACTTTTTGTTTTTCTCGTATGTCCTCCATTAGTTCACTCGAGATGGTAACCATATTCATACTAATCCTTCCGGGTTCCAACTTAACAAATGACCAAGTATCTCTAAACTATTCGATGAGCTCCTTCTCCTTGATCATCAGGGCAGAAGCACTGATAGTCTTTCTGCTTAAGGCGTCAGCCACGACGTTCGCCTTGCCAGGGTGGTACAATAGTTGAAAGTCGTAGTCCTTCAAGAATTCTAACCATCTTTGCTGTCTCATGTTCAGCTCCTTCTGATCGTATAAGTACTTCAGGATCTTGTGGTCACTGAAGATGTTGAACGTTGCTCCATAGAGGAAATGCCTCCATATCTTCAGGGCAAAAACCACAGCTGCTAGCTCCAAATCATGTGTCGGGTAATTCTTCTCAGGCACCCGCAACTGTCGCGAAGCATAGGCTACCACTCTTCTGTGTTGCATAAGAACATACCCCAATCCTTGGTACGAAGCATCACAATACACCTCGAATGGTTCATTCAGATCAGGTAGTACTAATACTGGTGAGGTAGTCAGCCGTTTCTTCAATTCTTGGAAACTCTGCTCGCAGCTATCAGTCCATTCAAAAGTCTGATTCTTCTTCGTTAGCTGAGTGAGCGGTCCAGCAATTTTGGAAAAACTTTCTATGAACCTTCGGTAATATCCGGCTAAACCCACGAAGCTACGAACCTCTGTCACTGACTTCGGTTGTTCCCACTTGAGCACTGCCTCTACATTTGACGGATCCACTGCAATCCCTTCCTTCGATATCACATGGCCCAAAAACTTCACCTCATCAAGCCAAAACTCACACTTCGACAGTTTGGCATACAGTTCTTTCTCCTTCAAAATCTGAAGAACTATGCTGAGGTGTTCAACATGATCCTCCTGATTCTGGGAATATATCAGGATGTCATCAATGAAGACGACAACAAACTTGTCCAAGTACGGATGAAAGATTCTGTTCATGTAGTCCATGAAGATAGCTGGTGCATTCGTCACGCCAAACGGCATCACAAGGTATTCGTAATGACCGTATCGGGTACGAAAAGCAGTCTTGGGTATATCCTCCATTTTCACTCTTATCTGATGGTACCCAGACCTCAAATCGATCTTCGAAAATACCGCTGCTCCCTTCAGTTGGTCCATCAAGTCGTCGATTCTTGGGAGTGGATACTTGTTCTTGATTGTCAACTTGTTCAACTGCCTATAGTCCACACACAATCGTGAGGTACCATCCTTCTTTCGAACTAGCAACACTGGTGCTCCCCACGGTGACACACTTGGTCTGACAAACTTTTTCTCCAAAAGCTCCTCTAGCTGTTTCTTCAATTCTACTAATTCCGTTGGCAACATCCGGTAAGGTGCTATAGACATGGGACCAGCTCCCGGTACAAGGTCAATAGCAAACTCTATCTCACGTGTCTGCGGTAAACCAGGTACATCTTCGGGGAAGATTTCAGGAAACTCCTTCACCACCGGAATAGTACTCAGATCAGCCTCGCTCTCGACTTTCAAAGAAGATAGTAGCATGTATCCCTGAGCTCGTGCTTTCAAGAAAGCTCGTGCTTGGTTGGCAGTCAAGTATCTAGAATTCTCATCCACAGGAAAGACTATGGTTTTTCTAGAGCAATCTAACAGAACATGGTTGGAAGATAACCAGTCCATCTCTAGTATTATATCTAGTTGTGAAAGAGGTAAACAGATCAAATCGACAGAAAAGATTCGACCTTGAACAATTAAGGGACACTTCAAACAGACTTTGGTAGTAACTACCGGTTTATCAGTGGGGGTTGAGACAATCAATTCAAAAGGTAGTTCAGACATAGGTAAGCTAAGTCGTAGCACACAGTCATATGATATGAAAGAATGGGTTGCCCCAGAGTCATACAATACTTTTAAAAGATTACCTTCTATGGCGCCTTCTCCTTGAATCAAGTCTTCGGATTCGGAGGCTTCAACTCCGCTCATAGTGTAAACTCGACCTCTGGCTTGCGGTTTGTTGACTCGAGCTGCATTGACTGAAGGTTCAGCCTTTGCTTGATTGCAGTCTCTGGACACATGGCCCGGTTTGCCACATCGGAAACAGATGATTCCCTTAATCGTGCAGTCTCTCGTGAGATGATCTTTCCCACACTTTAGGCATTTGGACGGGTATGTCACATTCTGACCAGTTTGGTTCCCAGAAGAACCTCCACCAGAATTTCCACCAGTTTGTTGCTGGCCTCCCGTTGGTTGGGGATAAGGCTTCTTTTGAAAGCGGTTTGAACCACTGCCTCCACATCTTTGGAATCTGGCAGGCCCAAAGTTCTTGCTCCTCGAGTCTCTAGCCTGTTCCAAGGCTTCAACTTCACAGCACGTATCCAACAATTCCGAAAACACCTTCATCTTCAGGGTGATGACGGCCTTCTTCACCTCATATCTCAGTCCTTCAGTGAATTTTCAATATTTCCAAGCTTCATCAGTCTGATGCTGGTAGTGGGTTGAGAACTTCTCCATGTTTTCAAATCTGGCTGCATATTCACTGACGGTCATGTTCCCTTGTTTCAGGTTGAGGAACTCCATCTCTTTCGCATGTCTCGCTTTTGCAAGAAAATATTTGTCTAAGAACTTGTTCTTGAACACGTCCCACGTGATGTCAGTTCCTTCAGCTTCCAGTGCTCTCTGAGCGTCGTTCCACCAATCTTCGGCGTTGCCCACAAGCATAAAGGTAGCATAGTTCACCTTCTTGTCTTCGGCATACTTCATGCCACGGAAGACTTTCTCTAGCTCCTTGATCCACAAACTAGCCTTGTCCGAATCAAATTCCCCTTTGAACTGTGGAGGGTTGTGGCGACGAAACTCTGCCAAGTTCTGTGCATCGCCAGTCGCCTCAAGCTATTGAGCAGCTCTCTCTTGTTGCTGAGCAGCACGCTCATTCTATTGCGCGATGACTTCCACCATCCTCTGCATCGCTTCTATAGGAGTTGCCATTTCTCCACCTCTTGCCATCTTGCCTTTCTCTTTAATCAGATTACTGAAAACATAAGGAAAGTCAGAGGGATTCATTCAAAACACCAATCACAGAGATTCACACAGCATAAACAAGACAGACTCACACACAAGACCCAAAGTGACATAAACCGGGGCTCTGATACCAACTTAATGTAACACCCCTTTTTGGGAGGGAACGTCACATTGTCAAATAGAAGAAAATGCGAAAAATAAAATTTTTAAACAATTAAGACCTGGTTTATTCAATTCAAAGTTAACCTGCTCGATTGCTTATATACATGAGTGAAACTGGCAGTATATATTTTATATATTTTTTTTATTAATAAATATAGTTATGTGATGAAGCTCGAACAACAGTAAAAATAAGACAGAAAATAAATTCCACATTTGAATAACATGCACAATATATATATATATTTCAAACCTTACTGTACTTTAAATACAAGCCTGGAAATATCCAAAAAGCAAAACTATACCTACCCCAAAGGATTATACAAATATACCCCAGAGATATCAAAATATACAGCCCATCAAAATAATACATCAGGCCCCGAAAATAAAACATTGGTAGCCATCAGTAGCTACCAGGAAAGTCAGTCCCTCAGAGGAGGAGGAACCATTTCCAGGTCCTCAGCAGGATCCTCCTCTTCAGAGGAAACCTCCATGGGAACCACGAAACCACGGGCGGGAGCCCGAGCAGTAGAGTCAAAAGAATCCTTTTGTGGGGTGTAATAACGGTCACCCCATATCTCCTTAATGGACAGATAAAACTCCAGATGTAGGCTGAGGTGGCAGGTAAGAATCGGCGTCTCGTGACGTCTCCAGGCCAAAGCAATCAACACGTCTCCCATGTAGATGCAGCGATAAGAACTCAGGTTGATGTGCCAGCACTCTGGCCCTCCGAGGAAGGTCAGACGCACGTCGCCCAGAAATTCGCGCATGCGAGCCTCCATTATCTCAGTAGAAGCTAATCTTGGTCAGGCCAGAAGTCGGGAAACTCGGGATCTTCCGTCTCCTTGCCGTCGTCTTCGATCAATACAGTATACGCACATATAGCAAGTAATAGAGATACAAGAAAGAGGTAAGACATCCTACCATCATTACCAATTATAGCAGCTAGAAACAAAACGGCGCAACGCGCCCAATGGCAATTCCAAACAACATATCCAAATATTAAACGGTAAATCCGATAATAAACAGATAAACAATTCTAGGCAGATATTCATTACTATAATGATGCCAACAGCTCAAGTTCACATAAGGCAGTAATTATTAATAGTAAAGTATATCATGATGCACATGCATGCTTTCCCCATTCCTACTTCATGGAGCTTGACTCAAACAGTCGGAGAGAAAGATCAGGAGACGTGTCCGCAACTCGGCTGCCGCAGCCAAAGTGCTATACATCAATTGTTTTCCACGTGCACATCAGGCATTGTACGGACAGTCCACGCTCGATCATGATATAGGACAGTGTCAAGTCCGGATCGTCGGTGAATTTGCATCGGTTTGTCCCATGGGCAGAGGAGCTACCAACTGCCTATTGTGAAGTACCCGCACCTCGACGCCCCCAAGGTCATAACAAGACCCACACTAGTCTACTCGCACCCGCACAAAGGTGTGTTCAATCTCCTAGGCAACTTGGTCTTGCAATAGTCCACAAGACATTCACAATGCATAAGACTCTATGCATGAACATGTTTGATTCACAATTTCATACAATTCCATAATATACCACAATAGGCCAAAATAAGCATCAATATACAAATGGTCACTCACATGGACCCATAACATTATAATATAAAAATTAAATCATTTGGTACATTCTTAGGTCCATTATGAATCCTAACTCAGAATTTCAAGGTTTATGTCTAATCCAATTTGTACAATTAACTAAATCTCCCAAGGCAATTTAATTTCTTACAACTTGTAAATTATTTAAGTCCTTAGACCTCACACTCTCTTATTCTTTACTCACTTGCCATTACCTCAAGTCTTATAACTAACTCACTCTTAGTCTTTTAAGATTTATGAAACCATTGATTATATTAAATTCTTCCAATCTATTAATTTCCTATCTCATTACATAGGCTTTTAATTGCATAATTACTTATGCTTCCAAGTTACCAAGGTTACATATTTACACCAAAAAGGCCTTAGAGGCCGTGGCCTCACAAGTGTTTCCATTCCAAATTCATTTAAGTCATCACATTACATGCCATTCTCTTAATTCATTTAATTGTCCTCTTATTAAATTAGTTCACCAAGAACCCTAATTTCCTTGACTCAAAACCGTAGCCTCCCTAGAAATTCTCATTCCAAGTTTTTCCTTCCATTGATTTCATTTTGTCACTCAGTTAATTTAAGTCTTGTACTCACCATAATTTGTTCACAAATTACCCATTTTCCAACCCAAAAACCGTGGCCCTCCAAGAGAGGTTCTCAAATATTTTTCTTCCATTTTCAATCACATATTCCAATCCAATATACCATTATATACAACAAATCAATCCAACAGCATAAACAACATAAAATCAATACACAAACATTCTAATTACAAAATCAAAGAATAACCCTCTTTAGGATTTTTCCACAACCAACACAATCAAGGTTCCTAGATGCTAAGAGAGGTTGAGGAGGAGTGTCTTCCTCTTACCCAAATGAAGAAATCAAGAGAAATCCCAAGAAAGCTCCTTGAAATTTCGGATTGCTCCTCCAAGAAACCCTAGAAATTTCAACTTTGTTAAATCAACACCAATGCTTGAAAAAAAAAAGCATGGATGGCCACCAAGGAGACCATGACCACGAAAATGAAGAGAGGAGAAGAGAAGTTTTGAAACTTACCCAAAAAGCTCAAAGCTTGAAGCTTGGAGAAAGTGATGAAGATGGTGGATTTTCAAGAAACTCCAAGAAGGAAAGATGTTTAGAATGATGAGAGGATTAATAAAATATGCTTGGTTAAAATTTTTGTGAAGATTGAGTGGGGAGAGGGAGGGGCTGCCGTAGCTTAGGGTAGAGGGAAGGAAGAGAAAACCAAAATGAAGAAGAAGGAAGAAGGATGAGAGAGAAAGTGTTTTGGTTAATTATGGAAATTATGTGATAAAAGAATAAATGAAACAAACTAATTTCCCTTGTTTTGGGCTGCATTCAGCCGTGCATAGAGAGAGAGAGAGAGGGAGTGTGTGTTGGCTTCACATGGAAGCTAAGGGGCATTTGAGTCATTGTTTGGTCAAAGCTTCTCAAAGAAGCTTTGATTATTTTACATTAAATTTGAATTAAAGTAAATTGATTAGACATAAAGTGGATTTCATTTGGATAATGTGATAGGATTTTTATTACATGCTATTATCCAATGGATAATAGCTACAGTTGACAGAAGTCACTATTTAATTAATCTGATAGATAAATTTTTTTGTAGTATTATTTTATTTTATCTGTTTGAGTTTCTCAAAAAACGTGGAATCTCATAAACTGTGTCCAGCCTCGGGTTTAGTAAGATCCCCCGTCGACATGTCCATAATCCAAGGTTCTCAGAGGAAACATCTCGTTTCTCTGGTTCTGCTTAGTGCACACGCAAAACGAGGAATACACTAAAATATTCGACGTTTTCGGAAAATTCCCTGAAAATTCTCAAAAATTACAAATATTATAAAACGACTATTTGTCATATAATTTTCCAATTTTTGAAGCATTACAGTTGTTTTCCCAACTCTGCTAAATATTCACGCAAAACGAGAAATATATTAAAATATTCATCATTTCCGAAAAATTCTAGAAAAATTCTCATAAATCACAAATATTAGAAAATGGCTATTTGTGGTAAAACGAATGATTTCCAGAGCGTTACACCGACCTCAGCAATTCTCAGCTAAATGTGCACGCAAAACGAAGAATATATTAAAATATTCATCGTTTCCCAAAAATTCCAGAAAAATTCATAAAAATCGAGAATATTTTAAAATGATGATTTATAATGAAACAGATATTTTTTGAGGTGTTACATCTAGCACAAGGGTGCAGTATCTCAAGGTGTGAGGAGTGCTCTTACTTATTGTACAAAGGTTTTCCTAGCACCCATGAAGTCTAGGGGATAGTGAAAAAAATCTCAAGTTAAGCTTGAGGACTGGATGTAGGGCACAAGTGGTTGGTGGCTAAACCAAGATAAATTCTTGAGTTTGATTCTCTCTTCCTTACACTCTTTAATTTCAATATTTGGTGCAACATATTGAATATCTTGTCATCTTGATGTTTTGATTTTAAGAACTTGATATCTAGCTTATTTGCTTAATTTATCCTATAGCCCAAGTGGTATTTGAGAAATCTCTAATAGTTGTACATTTGATAGACTTATTCCACTATATGTGTTGATTGAAAATATTAAAATGCATAATTTCTCAAAGTTGTTTTGAAAACTTGTTGTTGGACCTTTTGTGTACCGCAAGTGCACGGGTTGCTCAAGTAATAAAAATGATGAGTAGAGATTGTTCCTACGAGGAATATGGTTACTTTCTAATGCTAAATATTAACCTATATCTTAATTAACTATATTCAAGCAAACGTAAATTAGAAAATAGGTTGATTAAATAAACTACAAAACATAAAGAAAAGATAAAGATATGGTTGAGAAAATTGGAAATCCTTTTTCACCCCTTACTTCAATTGATAACATGCAATCCTTTTAAGTAATACAAATAATTAGATTAGGCTAGCCTGAGAAACTAACTTAGTTAAAAGCCTATATTTAGGTCGATTAACCCTATCTCACTTACCTAGCTCACTATGCGTCCATAAGACCCAAAGCGAACAACAAACATTTAGATTAATTCTCAAATATGACTATGCATGGCTAAAAGGTGTATGTCTATCCCATTAGCGAATCAATCTATCCTGTCATTGGAATGAAATTGAACATGCATCTACCATACATATGATTTAAAACTCAAAGTCCTATGTCTAGGCTCATTAGATTTGATTAAATCACCTAAAAGCTGATCAAACAAATAAGAGCATTAAACACCATATGATAGAATAAAACCCAATTCATTTGTATAAGCTAAAAAGAGTACAAATCATTCAATATACATAGGAGTCCAAAGAATACCCTAACACAGCTTAGCTACTTATTGAACATGAAAATGCAATACAAAAATCCATGTTCAAGATAAAGGGAAGAGAGATAGGAGAAGGAACAGAAGATGAAGCCCAATGGGGTGAGCCTTGAAGCTTGAATCTCCCTCCAAGATGAAGATGACCTCTAATCTTGGCTCTTTCAACTCTCTTTCAGCCAAAAAATGAGGTCTTTGCCACTGGGTTCTCAAAGAAAACAAAAGCTAAAAGAGTAAAAATGAAAGTCTTAAAAATCTCCCACTGAAATCTGCGTACGAAGTATTTATAGGCCTATAGATTTTGTGCTTCTCGCCACGGTGTTACACAACACGTGCCGTGGCGTGCAAAAATTAGTTACCAGTGCCGCAACGTTCACTTTCTTGCACCGCGACGTTAAGGCCTTGGGTTATCAGGGTACACATGCAGAGAGCAACACACCGTGGCGTGATAACTCTATGAAATGTAGTTATTTGTGCCCTAACCATTGTGCTTCATAGACTGCTTAGTCCTTATTTTTAGCCATATTTGGAAGGTTTTAGGCTTATATATGTCAATTTGTAATGTTGATATCTTCTTATATGACCTTGAGCATTTGTGTGTATTCTTTGAGTGATTAAGTGGATTTACAACTTATATTTGACTTGGTGATTCTCTACTGCACGATGGGCTCAAAACTGATGAAATAAAGCAACTTAAGGCTCAAAAGCTCAAGAGAAAACCAAGGAAGCATTCCAGTAGAGCACGCCGCGACACAAGGAAGTGCACGCCATGGTGTGATGTACCTCACCTGATGTCACTTGCTATCCCATGTTGCGACGCTGGGTAATGCATGCCACGACGTGGTGCACCTTACCTACTATCAGTACTTATATCTGAGGCATGCGCCCTGGCGCTGGGTAATGCACACCGCGGCGTGACATATCGAACTGAGCCAATAAATAGATTTTTATCAGATTTTCTTAGGATGGCCATTTAAGGTTTAGAGAAGCTACGTTGGGTCTTTGTTTCTGAGGCTGAAGGAGGCCAAAGGAGCCAAGGTTGGAGGCTATCTTCCTCATGGAGGGAGATTCAAGCATCAATGACAACATCTATAAGTTTTTCCTCCTTTCTCCTTTTTTTTCTTATCTTCTCTTATTTTGAACATGTATTTTGTGATTCTATTTTCGTGTTCAATGATGTAGCAGCTGTTTTAGGGAATACTTTGAATTCTTTTTATGAATATCAATGATTTTGTTCTCCTTTGAGTTTGTATAGATGTATGATTTTGTTCAATCATATTGCTCTTAATGCTCTTGGGTGTTAGGTCAACATTTAAGTGATTTGATGAAATTTAATGAGCCTAGACATAGGACTTTGGGTTTTAGATCATATGTATGGTTGATGCATGTTTGATTTTATTCTAATGGTAGGATGGGTTGATTCGCTAATGGGTTAGAAATATACCTCTTAGCCATGCATAGCGTGTGTTTGAGAATAGATCTAAATGAGTGGATTTTGTGTTAGCTCTCATAGAAACATAGTGAGTTGGGCATTTGAAACCATAGTTGATTGACCCCTAGACATAGGCTTTCAACTAAAGTAGATTCTTAAACTAACCTAATCATTGCATTCATATGTATGAAGAGGATTGCATGTTGTTGGTTGAAGTAAGGGGTGAAGAAGGATTTCCCTAAACTCTAACCATTATCTTTATTGCTTTCCTAGTCTTTAGTTTGTCCCTTTTCCCTATATTTATGTTCTTGAATAGAATTACTTAAACTATCGGTTAATACTTCATTGGAAATAAACTTATCCTCATAGGAATGATACTTTACTCTTCACTTTATTTTTTGAACGACCAGTGCACTTGCTGTACACAAAAAGTCTAACAAGTTTTTGGCGCCGTTGCCGGGGATAAGGCATTATTTCTGTATTGCTAATATTGACAATGAGTTTATATAGTTCTAATTCAAGTTTTATTTTATTTCAACTCAATAAGTCCATTTGGACAAGTTATGGTGCTTTAGTTTGTATGTTTGTTGTTATTTTGCATAAATATGTAGTAAGTTTGATTTTTATGATTTTAATATGTTTTTGTCGTACATTATGTAAATTTAACTTTTAGACAATTTTTGCTTGTGCTGGAGACCACTAGGAAGCAGTGTAACACCCCAAAAATTGTTTGTTTCATGATAAATAGTTATTTTATAATATTTATGATTTTTGTGAATTTTTGTCCGGAAACTTTGATTATTTTAATATATTCTTCATTTTACGTGTGCGTTAAGTAGAGCCGGGAAAATAAAATATTTTCCCCGAGGTTGGAAAACCTTGAACTATGGAAACGTCGATGGGGGATCTTACTAAACCCATGGCCGGACACAATTTACGAGATTTGTGTTTTTCGATATTTTTATTTGATAAATAAAAATTGCAGTACATTTTATTATCCGTTAGACAATAAATATTGATTTCTGTTAACTGTTGTATTTGTCCATTGGATAATAGCTTATATTATCATGCTTATCATCTTTTCAAAAGTGTCATCTTTATGTCACATCATGTTGACTTTTGCAAAAAGTTAACAAAGCTTCTCAAGGAAGCTTTACCCAAGTTTCTAGAAGCAACTTTCCCTCCTCTTTTCTCCCATGTGGCCATAGTAATGAGGGGGAAATGTGACTAAATTTTTTCATATTTCCACTTATGCCATCCATCCTTTCCATTTCAAAACCCTAAAACACTTTTCTAACACTTTCTCTCTCTACCTTTCTCTTCTTTCACTTTCTCTCAACTTTTCTCTCCTCTCTTCCATGGCAGCCACACTATTTTTTGCTCCATGGTTTGCTTGATTTCAAGCAACCATCTTGCTTGAAACAACATTTCCTTTGGAGATCATCCTTTCTTGTTAAAGCCATACTAAAAAAGAGCTCACTTTCTTCTCCATTTTCTCACCAACCCCACGACCAGGACCACCATTTTTGGTCTCCAAGCTTTTTCACTCAACCAACCTCATTTCCTACATCTTCTCATCATCTAAAACATTTTCTCTTTTGTGACCATCTCTTGAATCCACCATTTTCATCTTCTTCCACAAAGCTTTAAAGCTTGAAACTTTGAGGTAAAAGTTCATAACTTTTTCTTTTCCTTCTCATTTTTCGTGGTCCATGGTCACCTTGGTGATCAAGGATACCTTTTTCAAGCTTTGATTGTGATTTTTTTTGTGAGCTTGAATGTTCTAGGGCTTTGAGGTGGTGGAGGACGAATTTTTAGAGGAAAAAAGAGCTTGCTTTCTTGTGTTATCTTCTATAGGTAAGAGGGAGATAATCCTCTTCAACCTATCTTGGTAGTGAGGGAACGTTTTTGGTGTTGTTGATGAGGAATCCACATGGGATTGCTCTCTTTATTGTGTTATTCTTCATGATTTGATAGTTATTTTGACTTGTATGAATTTATTGATTGTCATTGTGTCTTGATGGCTATGGATTACATATTGGATTGCTTGGATTAATATATGGAAAAAATTTGGGTTCTTACCCCTTTGGGAGGCTCACGGCCTCTAGGGCTTTTATGGGTCCAAGCATGTGATTTTGTGTAACCTTGGAACTTAAGTAATTAAGTGTTAAGTAATTAACAATGTGATGGAAAAATTGGTTGGACTTTGTCCTTGGGAGGTCACAACCTCAAGGGCCATATTGGCTAAAATTCATGCATCAAAATAAGGCTTAGGTGATTAGGTGATTTTAAAATTTATTATGGATTCATAAGATGGAAGGAATAAAGGAAAGAAATTTATTTGATGACCTAGAGTGATTTTTGAACTTAAGGGAAGAACAAGATTGTGTGTGAGACTTGAGAACCTTAGAATAATTTCCTAAGTGAGTATGATTAATTAAAGTAAAGAACTTGGCTAATTATGAGAAATAAAGATTGAATGAGAATTACAATAGAATTCCTCTAGAGAGGCTTAATGATAAAGGTCTTGAAATAGAGACATAGCTTTGTGTTGAATTTTAAAATATATGTGTTACTCTTGAAAATTTAATGATGAGTTATGGTGAGTCCATATGTGGGACCAAGAATTGATTAATATGGATTGAGCCCTTTTGTGGCATGGAATTATGAATAAATCATGTTATTGATGATTATATATATTTGAATGCATTGAGTCATCATGCTTTGTCGAAGTGAGGCTTTATGCCTGGGAGTTGAATCACACCTTAGTGCGGGTGCGAATAGACAAGTGTAGGTCACTTGTTGACCTTGGGGGCGTCGTGGTGCGGGTGTCTCACAATGGACAGTTAGTAACTCCTTTGGGCCGTGGCATGGACTGATGCAAATGCACCGACGATCCGGACTAAGACACTGTCGTATATCACGATCTTGTGAAAAATGCCATGTATAAAGCCTTGTTGTGTAAATTATTGATTTTATGAAAGCACTTGATTTTAGGCTGACGAGATATTGACATGTCTCCTTAATCATTCTCTCTAATGTTTGTGTCTAGCTCCATGGAGTAGGATTTTTAATACCTTGTGCATGTGCATTATCTGTCACATACTTTACCTGGCTTGAATTTATATAATTGTAGAATTATTTCCTTTACTAATGTTATGATTATTTGAACCATTTAACTGCTTATTATTTGAGATTCTGTTGCTGTTTCTTTTATCACTTGCTATTATTACTGTTAATATTATTGCCATGCTATGTGGGCGTCTTGCGTCAATTTGTTTCTATACTGCCATACCTGCTATTGAATGTTGGATGTCTTACCTCTTTTCTGTATTTCTGTTATTCTGTTTACTTATGTGCTTCTTTGAAGACGTTAGCGAAGAAGGGAAAATGCACGAATTCCCTAGCTTTTGGCCTAATCTTGATTAGTTGTTCTGTTTGGAGATGGCGTCTCGTCCCCGTGGTTTTTTGGGTTATGTTAGATTGACGTTTCATGGAGGTTCAGACTACTAGCACATCAACATGAGTACGGATCATTGTATCTACCACAGAGACATGACTGTGTCTCCGGCATGGGGTCGTCTTGACCCGCCTGTCTTTACCTTCTCTACTGTAAGATGAGCTCAAAACTGATGAAATGAAGCAACTCAAGGCTCAAAAGCTCAAGAGAAAACCAAGGAAGCATTCTAGTAGAGCACGCCGATGTGCAAGGAACTGCACGTTACAGCATGATGTACCTCACCTGATGTCACTTGCTGTCCCTGAATCATGGATGCCACGACACTAGGTAATGAATGCCGTAGCGTGGTGCGCCTCACCTGATGTCAGTACTTACATCAGAGGCATGTGCGCCGCGGCGCTGGGTAATGCACGCCGTGGCGTGACGCGTCGAACTGAACCTATAAATAGATTTTTATCAGATTTTCTTAGGATGGTCATTTAGGGTTTAGAGAAGCTGCATTGGGTCTTCGTTTCTAAGGCTGAAGGAGGCCAAATGAGCCAAGGTTGGAGGCTATCTTCCTCATGAAGGGAGATTCAAGCATTAATGGCAACATCCATAAGTTTTTCCTCCTTTCTCCTTTTTCTTTCTTCTCTTCTCTGATTTTGAACATGTATTTTGTGATTCTATTTTCGTGTTCAATGATGTAGCAGCTGTTTTAGGGAATACTTTGAATCTTTTTTATGAATATCAATGATTTTGTTCTCCTTTGAGTTTGTATGGATGTATGATGTAACGCCCCTTTTTCATATCTTGTGAAGAAGGAACGTCACACCATAATATAGAGAAATGAAATAAACTCATAGAAAATAATAGTTACATTTATTAGTTAAGACCTAGTTCATTTATCACACGTGATTAAATACTTTGCACTCTTGAATGATTAAATGATCAAGTGTTGAAATATGTGTACATGTATATCTTTTTTTTTATAATAGTAAAGAAATGGTGATAATTATAAATACAATAGAAGCGACACAAAATTTAAAGGTCATACATTCACAATTCATATATAATATTATATGCATTAGCCTGTTTAATTACATCATGATTTACAAAAAAAGCAAAAGATATACCTACCCAAATGATACCAATATACATCTAGTAAATACGGTAAAACATCAGGCTTCCCCAAAAAGATAAACCGTTAGCCATCAGTAGCCACTGACAGTATCAGCCCCTATGACTGACGAGAAGGGACCGTAGTCGGGTCCTCCTCAGGGTCCTCTTCATCTGATGAGATTGCCATCGGAGCGACCAAATTTCGGGCAGAAGCCCGAGCAGTGGAGAGGAACGAGTCTTCCTGTGGGGTATAATATAGATCATCCCACAAATCTCTAACCAGCAGATAGAATTCCAGGTGGACGAAAGTAGTAAAATCAAAAACAGGTGTGTCGTAACGGCCCCATGCCAAATATACAGTTAGCTCCCCGTGGTAGACACATCGGTCAGTGCTCAAATTGATGTGCCAACAATCGGGTCCTCTATGAAAGGTCATCCGGGCGTACCCCAAAAATCGACGTGGACGCGACGACATCCTCAGCAAGCTCTAGTCTAAGTATGGCCAGAAACTCGGAAACTCAAGTGTTTCCTTCTCTTCCTCACAAACATCTTCTCAGAAGTATACAAATAGACAAGAACATCAAAAATACAGAAAGAGGTGAGACACCCAGCTTTCAGTACCAAAATGATAGCAAGAAAATAGAATGGCTCTAGACACCCATATATCAACACAGTTTATACATCCAATCACAATAATAATTAAAATTAACAGTAAAAAGGAGAATAATAATCAACAATAGTAAGAATCATTCAGTAACAGGCAGACAGTATCAATATTTCCCACAATCAACAATTCAAACAATCGAATAAATATTACGGTAATAATAACAGATATTTCCCCACAGTTATAGATGCTCATGCTCAATGATTTATGAGACTGACAGGTCACAATGCAAATGGTACTAAAATTCCTACTCCATGGAGCTAAACATAAACATTTTCGGAGTGAATGATCAAGGAGTTATGCCAGTATCTCGTTAGCCTTTAAAAAATAGTGTGCTCATCTCATAAAAATATTTGCGCAAAACGGCTTATACATGGTACCTCAATAGTTGATCGCGATATAGGATAGCGTCTTAGTCTGGATCATCGGTGTGTTTGCATCGGTCTATCCCACGACCCTAGTGGAGCTACCACTATTTATTGTGAGACACCCGTACCCCGACGCCCCCAGGGCCAACCACTATAACCCTACGCTTAGTCTACTCACACCCGCACATAGGTGTTATTCAAACTCCTAGGCATACATCGTCTTTCCAACAATGTTCAACGGATAACACATATGCATGACGACGCAATGTACATCATGTATGTTTATCAATGATGCATTCATCATAAAGTATACCATAATGACATATATATATTCATTTCTCAACATTAACATGTCATGATTTCATCAAATGCTTAGTTCCACATTGGAACTCACAACAATATAGAATCAGTTCTCAACATCAACATTTGAACACACATGGTTCATCAATTATTACAAGTCCATATTATGGATTCACATTTCCAAAGTCTTAAGCTTTGATCAATTATGAAAAATTTAGATTAAACAACCCTTAAAACCGAGGCTCTCTCAAGAGTTATTATTCAATTTAATTCTTTTATCACATTATGGATTATGTATATCCCTAAATTCTTAATTTCCAAAAATGCATCAAGGCATCCTTTAACCACAAAATTTTCTCTCTAAAACCGTGGCCCTCTAGGTCTTCAAAGTTGTAATTTCTTTCCATTTTATGCATCAATTACTTAGTATCTAATCACTTAAATTCTATCTCATACGAAATCACTTCAATCCCCTAAAATCCAAGCCAAAACCATGACCTCACTTTAGTGTAGAAAACCCTCAAATTTTTCTATTCATTAATTCTAACATTTCAAGTATTCCAACAACACCAATACAATCAAAATCATTATTCAATCATCAACATCAATTTAGAACATATATACATGCAAAATCATCAAACAAAGTAGGCATAGAAATATGGATTTCTCCATCAACCAAACACACAAAGTCTCCTCACTACCAATAATGGTAGAAGTGAGTAAATCTCCCTCTTACCTAAAGGAAGAACACGAAAATGACTTCCTAGGTGCTCCTTGAAGGTTCGGTTTTTAGAGCTCCAAGAACCCTAGAATTTCAATCATAAGGAATCAACATTAAGCTTAGTTAAAGATGGATCTTTGGCCTCCAATGAAACCATAGATCACGAAAATGAAGAGAAAAGAAGAAGAAAATGGAAACTTTACCTCAAAGTTAGAAGCTTTGTCTTGGAAGACAATAGAGGTGAAGATGGATTTTGGAGAAATTTTCTAAATAGGAAATGTAGAGGAGGTTGAGGTGAGTATGAAAATGGTGTTAATGAAGAGAAAAGATGAAAAATGGTGGTCACAATAAGGGCTTCAAAACCATGTGGAGAGGGGAGAAGAAGAGAGAAGGTGGATAAAAAAATGAAGAAGAAGAACTAGAGAGAGAAAGTATTGTAGGAAAATGATATTTTTAGTGTATATTGATTAAGGGAGGGAAGTAAAAATTGCTTCCCCCTAGGCTATGTGTGCCGTGGCAATGGAGAGAGAGAAGGGGGAAAAATTAGCTTCCCCAACAAGCTAAGGGTAGCTTGGTCTTTTGGTGGTCAAAGCTTCTCAAAGAAGTTTTGATTAAAATATAATAGATTTGAATTAAAGTGGATTTGATTAGCCATAAAGTGGATTACATTAGGATAATGTGATAGGGTTTTTAATACATGCTATTATCCAATGGACAATTATTGCTGTTGACAGAAGTCCGTATTAATTGTCCAGCGGATAAAACTATACAGCGATTTATTATTCTATTAGATAAAATTTCTCGAAAAATATAAAATCTCGTAAATCGTGTCCAGTCTCGGGTTTAGTAAGATCCCCAGTCGATGTTTCCACAGATCAAGGTTCTTGAGAAAAATATCTCATTTTTCCAGCTCCGCTCAGTTTGCACATAAAATGAGAAATAATATTAAAATATTCTGCGTTCTCTAAAAAATCCAGAAAAATTCTCAAAAATCATAAATATTAGAAAATAAATATTTATCACAAAATAAATAAAATTTGGGGTGTTATATATGATTTTGTTCAATCATATTGCTCTTAATGCTCTTGGGTGTTTGGCCAACATTTAAGTGATTTGATGAAATCTAATAAGCCTAGACATAGGACTTTGGGTTTTAGATCATATGTATGGTTGATGCATGCTCGATTTCATTCTAATGGTGGGATGAGTTGATTCGCTAATGGGATAGAAATATACCTTTTAGCCATGCATAACGTGTATTTGAGAATAGATCTTAATGAGTGGATTTTGTGTTAACTCTCATGGAAACCTAGTGACTTAGGCATTTGAAACCATGGTTGATTGACCTCTAGACATAGGTTTTCAACTAAAGTAGATTGTCAAGCTAACCTAATCATTGCATTCATATGTATGAAGAGGATTGCATGTTGTTGGTTGAAGTAAGGGGTGAGGAAGGATTTCCCTAAACTCTAACCATTATCTTTATTGCTTTCCTAGTCTTTAGTTTATATCCCTTTTCGCTATATTTATGTTCTTGAATAAAATTACTTAAACTATCGGTTAATACTTAGCATTGGAAATGAACTTATCCTCATGGAAACGATACTTTACTCTTCACTTTATTACTTGAACGACCCATGTACTTGCGGTACATAAAAGGTCTAACACGATGTAAACATGCCAGTGGTATGGTGCGAGCTACTGAAGCTTTTCTTGTGATTTCTCTTACAATGCAGGGCCTTGGCTCACATCAATTTAGTTCTTTTGGGGCCATCTTGTAATTGAGAGATCAACCAGTCAAATATAAAGTAATCAAACTCAATCCATTCAAAGATTAGGAAGAATTTTAACAAGATTAGAAGGAAGACCTCAACATGGATTTTACATGAAAATGGGGCTAAAGTCTTCCAACAATGCATAGTAATAAGGACAAAACAATCAATAATGCATAGAGATAAGGTACAAATAACTACATTCTATGGATATAAATGGATATAAATCAAAAGAATCCATAAGATTGTAATGCAATTCTCTCTCCACTAATGTAAATCACACATAATTGAAGATAAAAAAGGACTTTAATAGCTTGTAATGTCAGGCCAATGGTAGTGTGTGACGTCCCGAGGCCAATGAGGGTAGGGAGTGGTCACCAGTGCTAAAAGAGAAAACATCAATAAGCGGCTCCTGGCAGGCTACTAGGCAAAGGGTCACATGAATGAACTGAATACGCACCAGAATGAGAGGGATTCAGAGACTATGCAGTTATGGGACTGCATAGTTGAGGATGACTTAAAAGAATTGATTTGGCATATCCATATCAACAAGTTACAACTTCTTTTTGGGAGCCTAGAACAAAAGAACTCCATGGTTAAGTGTACTTAACCTGGAGCAATTGTGGGATGGGTGACCTCCTGCGAAGTTTCTTAGGATGCATGTGAGTGAGGACAAAGCACGCTGAACAGACTTGTATTGGTTTGTGAAGACACTTATCAATCATGCAAGCAGTCCCAAGGCGTTACAAATGGTATCAGAGCTGGGACCTCTTCCTGTACGGTGTGGTTCAGGAATGAACCAAGCGGAAGTTAGTGGGCATATGACGTCCCGGGACCGACGAGGGCGGGGAGTGGTCGCAGGTGCTAAAAGAGAAAGCATCAATAAGCGACTCTTGGAAGGCTTCTAGGCAAAAGGCCACATGAATGAACTGAATACGCACCAAAATGAGAGGGATTCAGAGACTATGCAGGTATGGGACTGCATAGTTGAGGATGGCTTAAAGGCATTAATTTGGCGTAGCCATATTAACAAGTTGCAACTTCTTTTCGGGAGCCTAGAACATAAGAACTCCATGGTTAAGCATGCTTGACCTGGAGCAATTATGGGATGGATGACCTCCTGGGAAGTTTCTTAGGATGCGTGTGAGTGAGGACAAAGTAGGCTAAAAAGACTCGTGTTGGTTTGTGGAGACACTCATCAATCCTGCAGGCAGTCCCAGGACATTATACATTGCATAAGTATTCCATCTCTTATGGATAAACCATATAGCATAAGGGTTCCAATTTACTAAAGTTCAACCTTATTGCATAAGGGAGCCAATTTACTAGGGTTCAACCTTTATTGCATAAGGGAGCCAGTTTACTAGGGTTCAATCTTATTGCATAAGGGAACCAATTTACTAAGGTTCAACCCTAAGAGAACTAATACTAGGTTTAACCCTAAGGGAACAAACTCTTGCAATACCTATTTCAACTCAACTTATTGAGAGAATAAAGTATTTACTGAAGAACTTGCATATTTAATTCAACTTTAACTATTAAAGGAGTTAATAGTGTTTCTAGAGCTTAAACCATCCTAAAACACTTCAAAATCTTGCCTAAAAAGGCTGATTTTCAATATTTCACCAAATGTGCATCATAACTTCTAAAATTTTAAAATTTCATGGACAAATAGATTTCTCTCATATCATTCAAATGTCATAAACTTCACTTCATTTGGCTAAGTGTAGCCAAAGTTATGCGACATTTTGCAGAGGCTAAAGCAGGGCATTCACTGATTTACCTGATTCTGTCCTGACTTTAAACTGAAATTGGGAATGAACTAAGAATGATAAAATTATGAAATTTTACAGACAAGAAGCCTTACAAGTTAGCTTCAAAATTCCACTGGTCTCATGTCAATACGACCTCAGAGAAAGAAATTTTGCAATCTGATTTACTGGTTGCCAGAATGCCTTTTCTACAGAATCTGCCTCGGATTCAAACAGAAACTGGTGCTAATTGAGTTAGTCTAAAAATCTGAGATTTTGACTACATGAAGCCTTATGTCTTAACTTTCAAATGCAATAAGAATTAGGTCAATCTGATGTCTGTAGCTCAAGTTATGCAACAAACTTTACCAGCTGTCAGGATGTGTTCATTGTATAATTCAAGTTTAACCCTTGCGTGATAAAATGTGCATAACTTGAGCTACGGGGGTCGAAAAAAGTGATTCTGGTGGCATTGCAAAGCTAAGGAAAAGAGTTACAACTTTCATGAAGACCACAAAAGTTGGTTCTCATTCCAGAGAAAATCACGCCCCCCTGTGGGGGAATTCCATGGGGTCGTGGAAACTAGTGCTAAAATAGGGAAGCTACCCGAGAGAACCATGGCCCCCCATGGGAAATTCCACGGGGCCGTGGAAATCTTGCAGAAACCATAAAATTCTGTGGTTCTGGTTCCAACACCCAAATCTCACTAATCTTGACCAATTTTCTTGTGATTTCTAACACCAATCTAAGCCCTTAAACTTGTTATAACACTTATACAACCTATTCATTCACTTGGGCATAGATTTACGTTCAAAAATCCTTAACTCCAATCCATTACTCAAGTTCCTCATGAACCAAAAATGGTTTGGCTTAAGCCATAAATGGCCATCTAGCACTTACTAAGCCCAAAACATCCTAACCCAGTCCTTGGAATCAATAAGCAAGTTAAGAAATTGGATTTGACTCTCTAAATCCCTTTTTTTACTCATAAAACCCTATGTTCAATCAAAATGAACAAAAGGAAAAGATGAATAGAAATCCCCTACCTCTTGTAGATAAATTGATCTTCAAGCTTGATCTTTGCTCTTTGATCATCCTTTAGTTTCCTTCTCTTCTTTATCCTCTTCCTCTTCTTTCTCTCCTTTCTTTCTTTCATTTTTGTTTTCTGCTTCTCTTAGCCGTGGAATAGGAGAGAAAAATGAGGAGAAAAAAGGCAAACTTGTCATTTTGACATTTTGCTGTAACTTCTTGATCTGCTAAAAACACTTAGAAATTCATCAAGAACACCACCCAAACTCAACCCCTTTCATCCTTTCAAGATTTCTAATCATTCAAACACCAAAAACATCAATAAACAACTCAACAACATCATGTTTTCAAGATCCAAGCACTCAAACATCATTAAATAAAGTCAATAAAAAATGGGTTTCAAACCTATTTCTCAACAAACTAACCAATAGAAAACCGTTGATTCTAAGGGTTCCAATCCCTCAACCAAGCATCAAACTAGCTAGGATCTAACTTATTCTAACTAAAAAAGCAAGAAATTGGCATCTAGACTCACTTTACTCACCCAAACCCATTTTTCTCCATCATGCCAAACTAAGAACAAGATGAAAATTAAGGGAAAAAGATGAAAGTCAAGCACCCTCACCTCTTTGTGGAGTGCTTAATCACACCTTGGCCTTTCCTATTTCCTTCCTCTTCCTCTCCTCTTCTTCCCCTTCCTTTCTCTTTTCTTTATCTCTTTTCTTTACTTCCTTTTTTGCTTCTGTGGTATGAAGAGGAAAAAGAAGTCAAAAGGCTTCTTAAAGGATAATTACTAACTTACACTGATACTTTATATCTCTTAGGAACACTTTGATCTTACTAAATCAAGTTTTCCTAACTTCCTTAGGCATTAGAATAAATCATAAGCTTCATCTAATTACCAAAAACATCATTTTCTTACTTTTCCTTATCTGCACTAAGTCCATTCGGTATTAAAACACTTACTCTGTATGCTTAAAAATACCAAACGAATTCAGTTTACTCTTAAACTTTTATTGCATCTTACTTAACTCATTTGTGTCTTAGAAATTAATTATCCATATTTGTTTCCCTCAACTTAGCCTTTAAAACCATTTTTTGAGTTATTTTAGACCACTATCCACCTTATATATTGCGGCAAAGTGCCTAAATTAACTCAGTTTGTCACAAAACTTCACAGGCATGTCAAGCTAGTATTAGGATACCTCTATAACCCTATACAAGCCTAACACGTCATCGAGGGTGTTACACACCCGCCTGCCGGGAGGAGCACACCCTTTCATTCTCCGTGGACAAAATGCTAAGCTCGTGGTCCCTACTACCTTTCTCAGGCATCAAGTAGCCCTGAAGTCTATCGAGCTCTTCTCTAGGCTGTGTAACACCCTCCATAGGGTGTCACATTTTTAAATAAAACATAAAACCAAATAAACTCATTTTATAAAAACTTTAAATTCTAAAGGATAATTTTAAAATTTCATTTCGCGGAAATATAAACTTACCAAAAATTATAAGAAAACAGAAATTAAATTGAAGTAATTTATACACATATATATATTCCACAAAATATTCAACAACAATTTAAAACATAACATTTACAGACTCAGAGAAACAGCAACAAACCCAAAGATGGGTACTACTAATAGCACGGCAACAACACTAACGAGAAAACCCAACCTATATGTTCCATTTCTCCACCAAACTGCATCCTGTTGAAACTTGGAAGATTACACCTTGACGTCGTCACCAACTTCCGAATATTGCCTCCAACAAGTTTGAGAAACTTCCTTCGTCTACTATACGAATTTAACAAATACAACACAACAAACAATACAGTAAAGAGGTGAGATCCCCTTTCACCAAGATCCGATAAGGTAGCAAAGAATGATACGAATGACAAAGTCATTCCATACACACAGATATCACAAATACAATCATGTTGTCAATTTACGAATAAATCAAATAAGCATATATCATAATATAATGAACAACTATAACATTTCTAAGATAGATATAACAATTCATACAATATAAAATGCCATAACAATGTAGATAATGATATAATATAAAAATTAAAAACAATAACAACATATAACATCACGGATAAAAAAAAAATATAATAAATAACAATACGAGATAAAAATATATCACGAGATAAAAATATACTAAATAACAACACAAATAAAAATATCACAGATAAAAATATAATCAATAACAACACAGATACATGTGCAATATGACACAATCCTACTCCATAGAGCTAAAAACAAACAGATATCAAAGAGAGAATGACTCGCAAAATCTATTAGTACCACGGTTGCCCAACCAAACTATTGCGCTGTCACACTTTGCGTCTATAGCCCCATGTCATATGGAATCCATCATCCAAAGCATGGTGTAGTTCACGGTCTCACATTGTGGCACTACAGGCAATGTACTATTAGATTTTACGAAATCTCGATTAAAAATAGTGCGTGTCGAGTTCATTAGTGTGCTATCGGTTACCACGGCCCAGCGGAGCGACCGACTGTCCATATATGGGATCCCGTACACTAACGTCTCCAAGTTCATAAAGACAATGAACCACACTACGTTTATCGCATCGACAACACGATGTGATTCACCTCGTCAACCAATCCACCAAAAATTGGCATATCCTCAAGTTACCAGGATATTCTCAAGATAAAAAGATACAGTAAGTCCCACTGGACAAATACTGTTCCAAAGCCTGTACGGGTTCACCTCATAGCCCGACAGCAGAAAAATACAGAAAATCCAGAAAGAATATAGAAAATACCGTTTCGGTCAATCGCGTAGAAATTTTATCGCGTTTTCACAATCTCGTCGTTTTTATAAACGTTTTTAAATCGCGTAAATTTATTTTTCTGTTTTTAAAATCGCGTAGAGTTTTTAATACGTTTTCTCAATCGCGTAAGATTTTTAAATCATTTTCTTGTCCGAATTCCTTAAAAATTACTGTTTAAAACAAACAGAAATAATATTTAATACGTTTAAACTACGTAAAATATTTTCCATACCGCATACTGTCTTTTGGATATCTCTTCTATCTTATTTGTCCGTTTTTAATAAAAATTGACAGTATTATGTTTTAGAAAACTTATAATAATGGTTTCCTAACTTTTCTGTAAAAATTTCTGTTTACTTAATTTTTAACCGTATAATTTAACTTTATGAAAATCACTAACATGCTTCAAAATATAATATGAGCTATATGTTAGAAATTTTACAAAAGTTACTGTATTTTCTTCTAACAGTAAAAATCATTAATTTAAATTTCTTAAACTTAATTCTAATCAATTTATTTCTTCAAAGCTTATTGTAATAAAATCCTTTTGGCATTTATTACTTAATCTTAGTTGAAAACAATTCTATAAATCAAAAACATTTAAAATTGGCATATTGGCCGAAAATCATTCTATGCTTTATAATTCATTCCTAATTATTTCCATACATTTAATCTCTTATAAAACTCTTAATCTAATTAAATTATCTAGTTAATAGTTAGAAAATAAATTTGGATCAAAAGTATGTGGCATGTTGGCCAAATTTAACAAAGTCTTTGCATTTGATCTTTAAATTATTTTTCATCTTCTAAATCAATGTCCAATTCATTGTATTGCCTAAATTCATTAAATCATTGTTTTAGAAAATGGTTTTAGAAATCAAAACATTCAACTTAGGCATGTTGGCCGAAATACCTAATTTCATTCTTGGATCCATAAATTCATTTTTCTTACTCTAAACAAATTGGTAACTTGTCAATTTTCCTAGGTTAATTAAATCACACTTTTAGAAAATTTAAGAGAACATTTTGGTTCTCCTCTTTTTACCTTGAGGCCGTGAGCTTGGGTTTGTGCTCTTTGGAACACTCATGCAAATCCTTGTATGTTATTTACATGTTTCAATAATTATCATGCATATATATATACATACCATATACTAAAACAACCATAAAACACATACAAATTATTAAAGCTATTAGACATGTTACACACATAGCACATACAAAATATTAAAGCTATTAGACATGCTTTCACATATAATCAATCACAATTAGGAAAGGCTATAAACAATCAAGTGAATGAATCCTTATGGATTCTTCACCACACATACAAACATTCCTCACCACCAACACATGGTTGATGAGGGTAATCTCCCTCTTACCTCTTGAAGAACCTCCAAAGCTCCTTGTATGTCTCCTTCAAGCAAATTTTCTCCACCAAGAGCTTCTTGAAAATCAAAGAAAACATACAATATTAATACCTAAGGCTCTAAACTAGAATAATCATGGATTAAAATCATGATTAAAACTTTGAAATGGATAGAAACATGAAGATTAAAGAACCCTACCTTCAAGGCTTCAAACTTAAGCTTTGAAGAACAAGATAGAAAATGGAAGATTTAGGCTTAGGTTTCAATTACAAAAGGCCTTGAAATGAAGTAAAGAAGCAAGAAATAAGGTGGTTTAGAATTATAAAAGAGTGATTGATAGAAATAGAGTGGAAGGCCGTGAGGTTGGAGAAGAAAGGGAGAAGAAATATTTGAGAGCTTTTCTTGTTTGATAGCTTTGAAGAAAAGTGAAGACTTTGATTAAATGAAAACAAAGTCTCCTTTTTACTATACTTGGCCGTGAATCACTTTGAGAGAAGGTGAGAATTATATTTGGTTTTGCTTCCTCCAAATGCATGGTCGTAAATGCATAGGAATAAGGATGAAATGAAATGTAATAATTGTCTCCCTAAGTCATGCATTGCCGTAAATGCATAGAAAGTGAGAGTGAATTGGAGTATTGGAATTGTCTTCCTAAAACATGCCATTGCCGTAGAAACACATGCAAAAAGCCACTAAAATTGACTTTGTCTTACTTGGGTAATTAATTGAAAGATAGGAAGAATTGAATGATAATAATTGCTTCACAAAAGTTGCTTTGCCGTAGACTTCAACCAAGAAAAGCCATCAATATTGACTATTCTTCATTTGTTTAATTTGGCTTTCTAAATGAATTTCCTAAAGCTTTCTACGTGAATTCACTTTGGTAAATTTGGCTATTAGAGCAAATTGCTCTCTTCCTCCACCGTAGAACACCAAATTTCAAGAAGCCTAAATTTATTTGATAGCTTGTTTTCTATTGGTTCTTAAAAATTCAAGCCATTAATCTTGACCAATTTCTATTGGTTAAATATTTACTAACTTGATTCCTATGGGTTAATATTTTTGTTGACCAATTTCTATTGGTGCACACTATATATTTTCTAGTATACTTTAACCAATGAACAATAATTATTATTTATAAAAACAGTGTCTATTGTCTAATGGATAATAAAATATACATAGATTTTTATCTTACACTAACAGAGTAGCAATTATTATTGATCATTTTTTTTCTTTTGATTGCCCTTGATGAGTCATAAAGCGAGTCATCAAAGAGAAATTTCTAGAATATGTGACTCACTACGATGAGTCAGTATGATGAGTCATCGTGGAACTTTCTAAAACGGGTGAGTCAGCATGGCGAGTCAGCGTAGACATTTTCTAGAGCAGGTGAGTCAGCATAGATATTTTCCAAAACAGGTGAGTCAACATACTGAGTCACTGACTGTGTCATAACTACATCACTGGCTGTGTCATCAATGGTGAGTCACAGCGTTGAGTCATCAGCTGAGTCATCATAGAAGCTTCTAGAACAGGTGACTCACTACGGTGAGTCACAGGGCGAGTCACCGCTTCTAGAACCTTCCGGAATCTGCTGAGTCATGGAGCTGAGGTGTCATGCCACGTGTCGAATTTCTATTTGCCCGTTGCGATGAGTCACAGCCACCAATTTTGACCAGCTCCTCATTAGTCCACATGTAAAGCACTTGATGACTAAACGTGGGTCCCGCAAACATTTCCTGATTCGCTGTCACTTATTTGTACTGACTAATAAAATAATATTATAATAATATAAAATTATTTTATTTGACAGTTAAATCCTAAAAATTAAAAGATTAACTATAGTATCATTCAGAATTGGGTTTAGTAAGATTCCCCAGCTCTGAATAATTAAAAACAAGATTTCCCCGGCCCGAAAAATAATATTTTCCTGTCCTGGAGCAAATCACACAAAAAGTCCAAATAAAATCACAGACAGTAATATTAAGCACTGTAACATATAGAAAAATTAAAAACAGTACAATTGGGACATAACGGTCATTTTTCTATTTTTCCCCACGACGAAGCAAATCATCCAAAACGTTCAAATAAAATTACAGACAGTATTAATTATCTGTATATCTCCCAAAAAAATTAAAATAGTAGCTCGAGAAAATTTTTATTTTACTGTATCGAAGCAAATTACGTAAAACGATCAAATAAAATTTTAACCTGTAAAACATTTGTATTTCATACAGAAAAATAAGAAACAGTAAATAAGGACACAACAGTCATTTACATAAAAGCTTGAAAAACAACAAACAGAACATTCGGGACATTTTCTAAAAATTAGGGTGTTACAGGCTGGAACTCGGATATTTGATTATAGGCATCATCCCTAACCTATGGGTACACTAGCCCTGGACCACGCCGAATCTAGATGGGATCATCTTTAACTGGCATCCGGACTTCTGGAGCAGATGCTTGAGGTCTAACTCTTCTTCTTTTGGCTATCAAGTTCTTGGAAACACCTACAGAGGCTACTGAGCAGCTATCATAATCAATTAACTTAAAGATTCCGACACGGAAGGGGGAAAATAGAAAAAATAGTTCATGCTCACATACCGGCCTCCGTTCCCTCCAAGGTCTAAGGTTCAAAAGGACACCTCGGCCACACATGGTATAGCAGAGGAGGTGCTCCAAAAGGCAGCTCTATTGGAAAGACTCAGGAACTATGGCGTCCAAACTCTTTTGGTTGAAAAAAGGAGAAAAGTAGTGCATTCCAAAAAAGAGTGCACGACTACTCTACAACTTAAAGATGGCAGAAACAAATGAAAGAAAAAAAAAAGTACCTTGAAGGAAATAAGAATATACTGACAACTGGATGTCTGAACTGTCAAAAACCTACTACAAACTGTAGTCCTCCGCCCAGAAAAATCACTAGAAATCATCTCAGATCACCAGATTTTAGATAAAAATAGTAAAAATGGAAAAATGGAGCTTTAGTTCCTATTTATAGAGGCCAGACAAATAGGGGGCATTTTAGTCCTAACAGGTAAGATTTCGAAAGACACCCACAATGGCACACAAAGCACTAATCATGATTCACCAACCAAAGTGTGCCACATGGCCTTCACAACTATTGCGATAGTTGAAGGGATAGTTGCGTAGTAGACTAAGAGACATGTAACCTAAGCAAAAAGAGTCTAAAAATTTTCCTTGGACCATAGATTTTTTCCACGGACCCTAGCTACATCTGGAGTGTCCATGTATAGTACAGTAGAGGAAGGTCAATCCGGACCATGGTTATCCCAGAAAGATCAAATAGTGATTAATGGCCAAGTTAAAATTCTTAACCCCACACGGTACATGGGCCCCGAGGGCAGGAATTCAATCTTGTCACTTCACTGTACCAACCAAGTATTGTTACCCAAGTGGCTTCTTTACTCAAGAGGGAGGTGAATTGAGTAGTTAAAAAATTCTTTGAAAATTTTTCACAGACACATTAAGAACAATTTCCATTGAAGCTATTTATCAATTAAAATGAACGAACTAAGAAGATAGAAAGATTCTCACAAAATTAACAAGCTAATAAGAAATTATTTAATCAAGTATATGAAATTAAAATGCAAATATAAGGAGTAAGAGTTCAGAAAAGTAAACACTGGGATATCTTAGTTCAGTCACTAACCACTTGTGACTTACGTCTAGTCCTAGCAACCACCCAAGATTTTTCACTATCAATGCAAGCTTTCAATAGGTGCTTGCTACCATTACAAACTTGAGTGCTCCTCACACCTTGGGATACCTCACCCTTGTGCTTGCGCCTTGACAGCAGGGATACCTCACCCTTACAAATTTTCTGAGAGATACCTAACCCTCATTACAATCAATCAAGGATAAACAAAGAAGAAACTCTCTCAAAGAGTGTGTATTACAACTTGAAGCACTATGAAGCTTTCTTAAGAATATCTCAAGAATTTCAAAAAACAGAGCAAAAGAGGGAAAAAATATGAAACTTTAATTAAGAGCAATAAAATTGTGTTTCTTAATGTTTGTTATGTGTAAAAGATGACCCAAGAGGGTCCATATATAGTGTTCTGAAAGAAAAGAGTCATTAGGGCAATTAATATTAGCAATAAATGCTTAGAAAATAACATTTGCACACTTAAAACATGGTTGTAATAGATTATAGGAATAATGTAATAGATGACATTATTCTTAAAACTTATTCTAGGCTTTCTAGGCTGATTGTAATCGATTACAACCTCAATGTAATTCATTACATAGTCTCTGGAAGAAATGTAATTGATTACAAGCCTCATGTAATCGATTATGATGCCTTTGGAAGCAGTGTAATCAATTACAAACCTTATGCAATTGATTACATAGCTTCTGGCTTTAGAAAAAATGATTCCCGCATGAATGTAATCGATTACCAAGTCTTTGTAATTGATTACAAGCTTCCAAAAAAGCTATAAATTGATTACTAAACCTAAGGATAAGATTACAATCATCCTTGAATCAATTTTTGAGCCCAATTCAGCTTAGAAAACAATGTAATTTAGAATCTTGAATTACTTAAAGATTTAAACATGATTTGAATTATCCAAGCTCAAAAACTATATTCATTTTGAGAAACATGTTTAAAGAAATATTTTAAAAACCATTTGAGATACCAAGAGAGCTCCTTACAAAATAACTCTAAGTCCTCTATGTAACGTCCTTACTACTAATACTAAAGTGTATCCGGAATTACACTATAGTAATTAATAGTAAGCACATCACTTAAAAATTATAACCAAAAATTATAAATATACTTTTCCTTGATATATCAAAATATGAGCCTCGAAGGGTGAAGAATATAATATACTAATAGGATGTTTATATAAAGAGTACTTCATAGTACAAAAATACAAAAACTACCTTCAAGGCATTATTCATACATCCTTCATACAAGACTTCAAATCTAAAAATAATCTTCAACTTCTGCTGCGATCGTAGTGCTGCAAAATCCAATCTCGGAATTATCATGGAATAAAATACAGAAATGGTGTGAGAATACTAATTCTCAGTAGTTTTATTATAAAAATGTGTCATCACAATAATTCTAACTATTTTGGAGAAAATATATTTAATTGAAATTCAATTTGAATATATATATATATATATATATATATATATATATATATATATATATAGTAGTTAGTTAGTTAGTTAGAGGGTAACAAAAGTATCAAATCTAGTCCCTTCTCTTTCAAATGTAATTTCATTTAATAGTAGTTTTCAAAAATATTTCTTATGAAATAATACAAATTTAAATCACAAATAATTTTAGGAAATGCCTCCAATATATATATATATTAGAAGGGTGGCAAAAGTATCAAATCTGGCCCCTTCTCTTCCTGAAACTGAATTCCATTTAATAGTAGTTTTCAAAAATATTCCTTATCAAATAATACAAATTTCAATCACAAATAATTTCAGCAAATGCCTCCAAATACAAATACTATGATATCAAATTGATTCAATAATTCATATACTCGCAATATCAAATTCTTTCAATAATTCATATACTCATTCAAATCATAATATGTCATAAAAATTAAATTCCATCATTTATATACATATTCAAGTTATAATATAATACACAAATTCAATTCTATCTCAATGCTCATTCAAATACTCACTTATCCCTTAGAACCCATATCTCAAGCATCACAAGGATGGGAGGTACCTCATATAGCTCGGGTTCTATATACTAATGGTAGGGAGTGATTCAGGGCCTCACACTACCATTAGTATCCTACGAGGGAATTAATATGTGAGGATTATACTAATACTGATACTGTGAGGAATTTATCCATGACCACAGGATCTCCCTTCCTCACAAGAGGTTGTCTCCATGGTTCTAATGGAATTTCGAATACCCTATCCTCATACAGGATCGTCTCTGAAATCTGCTATACTGAGTGAAACACAATTCACATATAAACAAAGGATACTAAGTGGGAAAGCATGGACTAATTATCTTCCTGTTCAAGGATAATTGTCCAAATTCTCATTCTTAATTCAAATTCCATTCTCATCAGTACTGATCATTCAAACATACATTCAGAATACTATTTCTCAATTCACAAATTCAATGCTAGCTCAACCTTAATGACTTAAGGGAGCATATTCTCATTCCCCATTGTACAAGCATATTCTCAAATTTACAATGTACAATTCAATTCCATTCTCAAAAGTACAATTCATATAATTACACGTTCTAGCTCAACTTGAGTATTTAAGAAGCAATATCATTTCAAATTTAAGCTCAACCTGAGTTATCAAGAGGCAATGTAATCTCAATTACACATCAAGTATCCAACAATATATTTTTCATCAAATTCAATAAATGACTAATGTTAAATGCATACAATCAATTTCTTGAAGTATAATTGGGCCTCTATGGCCAATTTGTGACCTATATGGTCATTTCAAATGCTTCATTACTAGGATTTCTTCTTAAACTTATAAATCTTCAATTACCCAATATTAAGCACCATTATTTCTAGTGTCTCATAGCCAAGAGTCATATTGAGACCACTTTAAATTATTCAACAAGCAAACATAAAAATTATGTGTAATTCATTCCTTACATCTTCAATCAGAACTTAGTATCCATGCATGACACAATTGCCTCCAAACTATGGCCAAAGCAGGGCAAACTTCTACCATATATTTCAACCACATTTTAAACCAAAACATTATGTGCATAAACATCACAATTTTGATCAAATCTGGGCAGCATTATGCGTTAAATATTAATCACCATTCAAGCTACAAATTTTAGCTAAATACAACCAAAATTCAACCATAAATAGGGCAGTATTCTGCCTTCATTTTCCATCATAATTCAAACACAGTTCCAATCAATAAAACACCATAAATTCTGCCCTAAAACAAGGCTTATAACCATGACCATCACCAAGCCAAATTTTGGTCGTAAAATCCATTAAAACAATTGCAAAATTAATATAATATCTAATAAGATATGAAACACAATTTTAAAAGCAAAGAAACCCCTTCTAAACATTGTTTAACCATGGGTATCATAACCATAAAATACAATTAATGTCACAAATTTCTCATTCAACAATTCATCAAGAGAAATAACTAACTGATAGTAAGGAACTAAAGCATCAAAATAACATCTTCCTCTATAATTTTTCTGTTTTGGTCATTACATACACAGCCACAAAGGCACAAAATCTGATTCAAAACCATAAGGAAAGAAGAACAAGATGAAGATAAAAGGCCCCTACCTCACTCCCTAGCTTCTTGAAGCTTGAATCCTTGGATTTTCTTCACTTTTCCTTCACTTTCTTTTCTTTTCTCTTGGCTGTTTTTCACCTTTGTTTCTACCTTATTTTTGCCTTATTTATGGGCTATTTAGCCGTGAGTAATAATGGAAAAAGGAGCAAGGAAAACAAGATTAAATGATGATGAAGATGGAAGGATAAATAAGTTAAAAAATGGAAGAATGGTGGAGTGTAAGAAAGTGAGCAACCGTGCTCTGTTTTGGGTTGTATCTTCAGCGTGAAAATGAAGGAAAAGATGAAGAGAAAATTCTAAATAAACTAGACAAAGTGGGTCGATGGAGAGTAGGGAAAAGATGACTAAACAATTCTTGCAGGAACTTTTGTATCTGTTAAATACACTTTAATATTTCAAATCTATGTTTTCAAGTGTCCATAAGTCTTATAGAAAATTTTAGGGCTCAACTTAGTCCTCGGATCCATTTTTCCATAACTTTCCATATACTGCTATTCGTCAAACAGGCTGAACTACTTTTTCAAATTAAATCAAACTTGTAAAATAGGTAAATATGTCTACCTTAAATTATTTTCAATACTAAAATATTCTCCATATTTTACTTATCACCTTTTTGAAATTTCATAATTTTCTGAGTTGCTTAACTATTTTGGTTATTTTTTAGCAGTATCATTAAAAATACCAGATTAACTCAGTTGGCTCTCCAAAATTTTCTACAACTCTTATCAATTATTTATAGCTAGGAAATAAATTTTTCATATTTATTTCCATCATATCAACTGATTTAGCAGATACCTTAATTATTCTCTTGTATTCAATGTTATAGAATTACACTTAAATTAGTCTAGAAAATTATCTGAATTAATAGATAATTCTTACCAATATTACTGAGCTTCTATAACTCTGATTAAAACTATTAGGTTAGGGAGGATGTTACACTATAATGTTGGGAATTTGCGGATCAAAGTCTCGCAGCGGAATAACAGAATTCCCTCACAGGATCCATGCGAAAAATCCATAATCCGAGGTTTTAAAATTTTACCTCTTGAAGCGTGACGTGACAAGCGAGGTGAATCACCAACACCGTAATAGCGACGATGTTTCTGCGGTATCCACACGAATGACTTGCAAAAGGAGTCACGCCTTTTTCGTAGTGCTAAATCGCGAAGAGAGGAGAGAAACTCACTATCTCACTCACTTTCATAGGTGCGGCTAGGGTTGTGATGTAACCTCGTAGCAGCCCCCCCTAGCGATACTATTTATAATAGTGGCTGCCTTAAGTGAGTGTGAGCAAAGTGGTGCAACCCTAAACCCATCTGTCATGAGTTAGGCCCACAATTGAATCAGTCCAACTTGGATTCGATTACTCAATTTAATATGTTCTAAGTGTGCGACCTGTTTCTCATGACGTTGGTAGTAATATTAAAATCTCATTTTTACAAACATTAGATAGATGATATCTAGCAACACATCACCGCTACCCAAGTAATGAGAATGTCGGTGATTTGACATAACCTATCTCGTGACCAATGTTTCCGTGTAGTTTAGTCCCTTTGTCCGATATCCAAATTGAACACAAGGCATGGAACGTGTCACCCTTGTTTAGTTCAATCTTCAGTTTCACCTTCCCGAGTAGACATAGTAATGACAAATGAGATCAATATCTCATATTGACTCATTTGAGCATGACCATGCATTTCATAGTCTCACTCAATCAGGGGCCCTGAAGATATCACTCTGTTATGTAGGAGGGACAAATCCGGTCTAGGTCACTCACATTCCTTCACATGTATCGCGGTATGTCTAATAACCAACTTTATAATCATCTTGTTACTGATGACGTTTGATGGCATTAAAACACACAACTCCTCATGTAGGAATCGTAGTGATTTCAGGTCAAAGGACCACATACACCATTATCACTATGAGAATTGCTTATGACACTCACGTAACGATCCACGTAGCGTTCTCATGGCGGAGTTGTATGTCCAATACATCATTACTCTAATATGTATCTATGTGTAGACTTGATATCTCATATCCATGACCCGTGAGATGTGGTCATCGGTCACGCACATACTAGTCTCAAAGCATTATTGTTGTCCTAATTAACAATAATACTTGACTAGGGACATTTAAGAATAGTGTTTTATCCAATAGGATCTCACGATCAAGTCATCCACTTGATGTCCTATGGTATCAAATTTACTATTCTAAGGACTTTATCATGTTTACCAAAAAAAGAACATAATAAATGAAATGCCTCATATAAAATAGCATAATATAATGTATGTAAATACAAACAAAACGTATTGGCCACTAGGGCATACACCAACATATAAACTATGTCAACTTGCATCCATTGGATTTGGTTATCGTCTTGGCTTTGTTATCATCAAAATCTTCATGATCTCCATGACATAAGCATTCATATTCTCCCCCTTTTTGAAGATAACAAATCAACACATAGAGGAAAAGCATAATATATAATATCACTCTCCCCCTGAGTTTGTGTATGAGGTTCACAAAAGAAAATATGAATATAATACTTATGAAAATAATACTCCCCCTTACTCATGCAATCTCTCCCCTTTTTGACATTATCAAAAAGTGATAAAAAAAATGACATAAACATGCAGTAGTTATGGTAGAGTTGTAGTAGCATAACAGTATAACCAGGATTACCAAATCGAAGGACAAACCAACAAGACAACAGATATAGTCCAAAACAATAACTAGGCAACAATCAAATAAGATATTAAAAAAAAATCAACAGCATAGAATATCAATAATCCATAGTGTCAGAGTAAAGATATAAACACCAAAATCAGCAGAGGCCTATACAAAATAGTATAAAAAATCTAATGGGTGAGATAATCATGGTAAAAATGAGCATCATGACTAAGTCGCCCATCATCACTGTGTCGCATCGCTTTCCTCCTCTGTAGCAAAAGTATCATCAGGATCAACTCCAGCAAGAGCAGCGGGATCATCAACAACATCACCAGTTGGGGATGGAGGTAGTGGAGCATAGGAAGTGGAAACATGCCTAGTTTGATGACTTGGATCACTCTCTATCAAGGCGCAAATAATAGCGACCTCCTTATCAGAGTGAATGACTCGCTCTTGAAGGCAGTGAACAGAGGTGCGCAGCTCACAGAACTGATCATCAACATGGGTACGGAGGTTGCGTAGCTCCTGAAGTAGAAGTTTCATAGATGGTGGAACTGGAGCAGCTGGAGGTGCGTCATCCTCAATATTTTTATCATCGCCTCAGGTTATGTGACCATCCACCCCATGATGTAAGTAATACAAGCTATCATCAATTTTCTTCAGTTGTAGCATCATCAGAGTGTGCACACTGATGCATTCTTGCCTATCAGAACTCTCAGCCTTTGCCTCCCCAAACAATGGAATGTGGAAGCGTTCAAGGATCACAGTGACAAGCATGGCATAGGGCAGAGGATGAGGATCCTTCCTTGTGCGTAACATATGCTGAATGACATAATAGGCCTAGTTAATAGAGCAGTCTATGTTCATCGCCCAGAGAGTCAGCACATCATCCTTAAGAACTTGGGAGTAATTACCCCCTCCAGTAATCAAGGCCCTAGCTACAATGTAGTGTAGCACTTTGTTTTTCATAGTAAGGCCAATAGCCATAACCCACAGACCGAGGTTGAAACCTGTTCTTAGAAAGGAGTTCAGTGTAGATTTATAATCATACTCATTGCCCCACTGATCTGACCCAATGAAATTTGTACCATTAGAACTAAATCCAGTTAATTGATACCAAAGACTATGAGTAATGGCAATTTGTTTCTTCTTCACTTCAGATATTAAATAGGAATTCTCATATTTTAGATTGGCATAAAACACTCAAACTAGATCAGGGTAGATTACCTTCTTAATGCTAAAAAAATTAATCAAATTGAGTCTCTTAATCAAATGAAAACTTTCCTAAGGCTCACTAGAGTAAAACTCAGCAGTGACATACATGGGCAATATAATTTTTTGTAGATGAAAATGTTTACAAAAAACTTTGGCTTGTTTAGAGGTCCTGAAGTGTGTAGCAAGGTCCAAACTAGGAATGGTGAGAGGAGGAGCCTAGGAAGATGAAGCACCAGTAACCCTTGTTCATGGCCTTTTGTTTTACAAGATAATTCAGCCATTTGGTTGAAATAAGGGGAAATGAATGATAGAAAAATGAGGGAAAAGGGTTTTGGAAGTGTTTGGGAATGGGAGAATGTAGAGAAAAGTGATAAATTGGAGGATTTTTGGAGTTGGGGTGTTGGGTGAGGTGAAAGAAGAACACACATTTGGGTGAGGGATTTAGGTGGTGTTTTTGGTGAGTTTTGATGGAGGGGTTTTGTGGAGAGGAGAATTTAAAGTGAATAAGAGGTGGAATGGAGTGATTTGGTGAAGAAATTAGGGAGAAATAAAGGGTTTTAGGATTGGTGAGACGCTGCTAGGAGAGAGAGAACACGAAGAACAGGGCAAAAATGGCTTTTGAGCATGTCCAGGGCTCCTTTTAAACTTCCTTGTAATCGATTACAAGGGGGTTGTTATCAATTACATTTCTAGGTTCCTATGTAATCGATTACAATGAGGAATGTAATTGATTACATTTCTGGGTAACTTTGCAATCGATTACAATATATATAATCAATTATAGCCATTTTGACTTTTCATTTTGTGCTGACAGAACCTTCGTAATCAATTACATAGGGTATGTAATCGATTACAAGCCTTCTAACTTTGCACATTGTGTTTGGCAGAGCCTGTGTAATCGATTACAAGCCTTCTGAACTTGTATTTTCCACTTCAAACAAGAGAAGGCTAATCTCAAACTCTTCAAAATACTTCTAAGTCTTTCTCAAACTGATTCCAAACATCTTGTAAACTAGAATTTTGTCCAAATCTTAGTTCAACACTTGTTCTTCCCAATGCTAAACCTGTACCAAGGACCAAACCATTGACTTTCTCCAAACTTCAAGAACTTTGGCTAAAGTAATAAGCAGAGGATATTTTGAGCAGTTGGAGGACTTAGTCATAATGGGGTACCTGCAAAACAAACTTAGGGGATGTAACGCCCCTTTTTCTTGTGTCTCACGAAGAAGGAACGTCACACCATAACAACTTAAAACATAAAATAGAATAAATTGTGGAAAATAATAATTATTTTAAACCTCATAGACCCGATTCATTTTATAGATGTATAGGTTCCTTTCTAAATGGCATTATATATATTTTTTATTTAAAATTGTATTGTTAACAAGTAGTGTCAAAAGAATAAATTTAGAGGTTCCTTTTGTAGCGAGATAGTAATTAAAATGGTCGCAGTAATACCGACATGAAATAAACCACCCATCCATACACAACATTTTTGTATATATATTTATATGCAACAACCTGTTTAATTACATCATAATTTACACAAAAAGTAAAAGACGTACCCACCCGAGATGATACAAATATACATCCATCAAATACAGCAAAACATTAGGCTTCCCAAAAAGATAAATAGTTAGCCATCAGTAGCCACCAACAGTATCAGCCCCTAAGACTGACGAGAAGGGACCATAGCTGGGTCCTCCTCATTTGATGAAATTGCCATCAGAGCGACCGAATTTCGGGCAGAAGCCCGAGCAGTGGAGAGGAAAGAGTCCTCTTGTGGGGTATAGTAAAGGTCATCCCACAGATTTCTAACAAGCAGGTAAAATTCCAAGTGAACAAAGGTTGTGAAGTCAAAAATAGGCGGGTCGTAGCGGCCCCATGCCAAAGACACAGTCAACTCCCCGTGATAGATGCAACGGTTCGTGCTCTAGTTAATGTGCCAGCAATCGGGTCCCCTGTGAAAGGTCATCCAAATATACCCCAAAAATTGGCACAGAGGCGAAGACATCTTCAACCAGCACTAGTCGTAATATGGCTAGAAACCTGGAAACTCAGGTGTTTCCTTTTTTTCCTCACGAACTTCTTCTCAGAAGTATATAAATAAACAGAAATATCGAAATACAGAAAGAGGTGAGACACCCATCTTTCATTACCAAAATGGTAACAAGAAAACGGAACGGTGCTAGACGCCCACATAGCATTACAACATATATATTCATCCACAGTAATAATAAAATTGACAGTAAAGCAGAACGACAGTGAATAATAATAATAAGAATTACCATAACAGGCAGATAGCAGTAATTATCCCCAGCAGTCAATAGTCTAAAGATCAGATAATTATTGCAGTAATAAGAACAAATATTTTCACAGTTATAAATGCTCATGCTTGATGGATTATGAGACTGACAATTCACAATGTGTATGGTACCAAGTTCCTACTCCATGGAGCTAGACAATAACATTTCAGAGAGAATGATCAAGGAGTTATGCCAGTATCTCGTTAGCCTTAAAATAATGTGCTTCATCCCATAAAAATATTTACGCAATACGGCTTATACATGGCACCTCAACAGTTGATCATGATATAAGACAGCGTCTCAGTCAGGATCATCATTGTGTTTGTATCGGTCTATCCCACGGCCCCAGTGGAGCTACTACTATCTATTGTGAGACACCCACACTCCGACGCCCCCAGGGTCAACCACTATGACCCTACGCTTAGTCTACTCACACCTGCACATAGGTGTTATTCAATCTCCTAGGCATACATCGCCTTTCCAATAATGTCTAACGGACAACACATATGCATGATGACACAATGTACATCATGTATGTTTATCAATGATACATTTATCATAAGGCATACCATAATGGCATATGATCATTTCTCAATATCAACATTTCATAATTTTATCAAGTACTTAGTCCCACATAGGAACTCACAATAACATAGAACCAGTTCTCAACATCAACATTTATTTATACATGGTTCATCAATTATAACAATCACATGTTATGGAATCCAACATTTCCAACTTCTTAGATCTTGGTCAATTATAAGAAGTTTAGGTTAAATAACCCTTAGGAACCGTGGCTTTCTTAAGAGCTATCACTCAATTTAATTCTTCCATCTCATTATGGATTATGCATATCTCTAAGTCCTTAATTTCTAAAAATGCACCAAGGCATCATTTGAACCCAAAATTTTCTCTAAAAATCGTGGCCTCCCTAGGTCTTCAAAGTTCCAATTTCTTTCTATTTTATGCATTAATCACTTGATACATAATTACTCAAATTCTATCTCACACAAAATCACTCCAATCCCTCAAAAATCCAAGCCAAAACCGTGACCTCACATTAGTGTAGGAAACCCTCAAATTTTTTATTTATTAAACCTAACATTATTAAATATTCCAACACCCCCAATGCATTCAAAATCATCATTCAATCTTCAACCTCAATCAAGAACACATAAACATGCAAAATCACCAAACAAAGTAAGCATTCAAAAATGGATTTCTCCATCAACAACCACACAAAGATCTCCTCACCACCAATAATAGTTGAAGTGAGTAATCTCCCTCTTACCTAAAGGAAGAACAATAAAATGGCCTCCTAGTTGCTCCTTGGAGGTTCGGTTTTTGGTTCTAAAAACCCTAAAAATTTCAACCATAAAGAATTAATACCAAGCTTGGTAAAAGATGGATCTTGGTCTCCAATGAAACCATAGAACATGAAAATGGAGAAAAAGAAAAGAAAAAAATGGAAACTTTACCTTAAAGTTTGAAGCTTGGTCTTGGAAAACAATAGAGGAAATGATGGATTTTGAAGGAACTCTCCAAATAGAAAGTGTAAAGGAGGATGAAAGGAGTGTAGAAATGGTGTTAATGAAGTTGGAAAATGAGAAGAAGTGGTCACTAATGGGGGCTGCAAACCGTGGGTGAAGGAGAAGAAGAAGAGAGAAGGATGAGAGAAATGGAAGAGAAGCTTGAAGAGAGAGAAAGTGTTAGATGAAAATATGATAATTTGAGTGAAAATAGGTTAAGTGTGGGAGCAAAATTTTTGCTCCCCAAGGGCAAGCAATGTTGCAGCAATGGGAGGGACAGGGAGGGGTGGAGAGGCTTCTCCAACAAGCTAAAGGCATACTAGTCTTTTGGTGGTCAAAGCTTCTCAAAGAAGCTTTGATTAAAATATAATAGATTTGAATTAAAGTGGATTTGATTAGACATAAAGTGGATTATATTAGGATAATGTGATAGGATTTTTAATACATGCTATTATCCAATGGACAATTATTACTGTTGACAGAAGTTAGTATTAATTGTCTAGCAGATAAAATTACACAGCAATTTATTATTCTGTTAGATAAAATTTTTCAAAAAATATGAAACCTCATAAACCGTGTCCAGTCTCGGGTTTAGTAAGATCTCCCGTCAACGTTTTCATAGATCAAGGTTCTCAAGAAAAATATCTCATGTTCCCGACTCTGCTCAGTTTACACGTAAAATGAGAAATAATATTAAAATATTTTGTGTTCTCATAAAAATTTCCAAAAATCACAAATATTATAAAATAAATATTTATAATTAAATATATAAATTTTGGAGTGTTACAACTCTCCCCATCAAATAAGAATTTCATCCTCGAAATTTTCATTCCTTAGAATAATTGTAGGTATTGCTCCTTCATCTTGTCTTCATGTTCCTATGTCGCATCTCTGGTTATCTCGTTCCAGATCACTTTCACTAATGGAATGTCTTTCCGTCTAAGTTGCTTCTTTTTCCTATCCTCAATCCTTACAGGAGTTGTTTCATAAGTCAAATTTTCTGTTAATTGTACTGAATCAGGTGCTATGACATGATCAGGGCTTGGAATGTATTTTCGGAGTTATGACATATGAAAAACATTGTGGAGATTTGAAAGAAAAGGTGGTAAAGCTATCTGATAAGCAACTGGACCTATCTAACGAAGAATTTGATAAGGTCCAAGGAATTTAGGAGTGAGCTTTCTAGATTTGAGAACCCGACCGACCCTAGTCATAGGCATGACTTTCAAGAACACATGCTCCCCTTCCTCAAATTCAAAAGGTTTCCTCCTTTTGTCTGCATAGCTCTTTTGTCGACTTTAAGCCGTTCTCATCGTCTCTTGAATCATCTTGACCTTCTTAATTGTCTGCTGAATAAGATCAGGTCCAACTGTGAGTCACTCTCCATCCTGATACTAACATAAAGGTGTTCTGCACCTTCGCCCATATAAAGCCTCATAGGGAGCCATCCCTATGCTCGAATGATAACTGTTGTTGTAGGTAAACTCTACCAACGGTAAAATTTCATCCCAACATCCAGTCTATTCTATGGTACAAGCTCTCAGCAAATCTTCCAATGATTGAATTGTCCCTTCTGATTGACCGTCGGTCTGAGGATGATATGCAGAACTCAAACGTAGCTTTGTCCCCATTGCTTCTTGAATACTTTGCCAAAATTTTGATGTAAATCTGGGGTCTCTGTCAGAAATGATACTTGTAGGCACACCATGTAGTCTGACAATTTCACCGATGTACAACTGAGTCAACTTCTCCAATGGATATCTTATGTTGATTTGCAAGAAATGTGCTGACTTCGTAAGTCGATCCACAATTACCCATATTGAATCACATCATCTTCTAGTCTTTGGCAGTCCAACAACAAAGTCCATGGCAATACTATCCCATTTCCATTTGGGAATAGTCAAGGGTTGTAACAATCCCGACGGTCTTTGATGTTCAATCTTTGTTTTCTGACAAACCAGACAGGAAGATACACATCTAGCAGTATCTTTTTTCATTCTATGCCACCAAAATAACTTCTTCAAATCTTAGTACATTTTGGTCATTCCAAGATGCATATTCAAGTGACTCTTATGAGCATGTTCGAGTATATACTTCTTGAGTTCTCCATCCTTAGGCACACAGACTCTACCTTGGAATCTTAAAATTCTATCGCTTCCTTCTTCTAATGTTGATATACTGCCTTGCTTCATCAGCTCTCTTTCCTCTTGCAAGAACTTGTTAACTTTTTGCTTTTCTCGGATATCTTCCATTAAATCATTCGAAATAGTGACCATGTTCATGCAAATTTTTCCTGGCATTAGTTCCACAAAAGACCATACGTCTCTGAAGTGTTCTATCAAATCCTGTTCTCTGATCATCATGGTAGAAACGCTAATTGTTTTCTAACTTAAGGCATCGGCCACAACATTGGCCTTTCCAAGGTGATACTGAAGTTGGAAATCAGAATCTTTTAGGAATTCTAACCATCTTCGTTGTCTCATGTTCAACTCTTTTTGATCATACAAATACTTCAAGCTCTTGTGATCACTAAAGACATTGAATGTTGCTCCATAGAGAAAATGTCTCCATATCTTCAAAGCAAATACAACAGCAGCTAACTCCAAGTCATGCGTTGGGTAGTTCTTCTCATGTATTTGCAATTGTCTAGAAGCATAAGCCACCACTTTTCTGCCTTGCTTAAGCACACAACCCAATCCTTGATATGAAGCGTCACAGTACACTTCGAATAGTTCACTTGGATCAGGTAGAACTAACACTGGTGAAGTAGTTAGTCTCCTTTTCAGCTCTTGAAAACTTCTTTCGCAAGTATCCATCCACTCAAAAGCTTGATTCTTCCTTGTGAGTTGAGTGAGAGGTCCAGCAATCTTAGAGAATCCTTTGATGAATCTCCGGTAATATCCGGCTAATCCAACAAAGCTTTAAATTTCTGTCACCGTCTTCGGCCTTTCCCATTGTATAACAGCTTCTACTTTTGATGGGTCTATAATAATTCCTTCCTTCAAAATCACATGGCCCAAGAATTTAACTTCGTTCAACTAAACTCACACTTCGATAACTTGGCGTATAACTCTTTCTCCTTCAAAATCTAAAGAACTATACTGAGATGTTTAGCATGATCCTCCTGATTTTTTGAATAGATCAAGATATCGTCGATGAAGACAACGACGAATCTGTCCAAATAAGGGCGGAAGATTCTATTCATACAATCCATGAAAATAGCAGGTGCATTTGTCACACCAAAAGGCATCACCAGGTACTCGTAGTGTCTATAACAAGTACAAAAAGGCGTTTTAGGAATATCTTCAACTTTTACTCTGATCTGATGGTAACTCGATCGCAAATTGATCTTAGAAAACAACGCCGCTCCTTTCAGTTGATCCATTAGGTCATCTATCCTCGGCAATGGATACTTGTTCTTGATTGTGACTTTATTCAGCTGACGGTAGTCCACACTGTTGGTTGTTAACCGTAACTCCGCAAGCGCATGGGTCGACAAGTAATATATATTTAAGAGTAGAGTATCGTGTCCCAACGGATTGACAATTAGAATAATGCTAAAACTTAATAAAATTCCATAATATTTTATCCAAGCAATCGAGATGTGAGGGTGAATTGTAATTAAAATAACAATTTAAAAAAAACAAAGGAAGAACACACCAAATACTAATTCCACAAGAGAAGATGAGAATGGCTAAAGCCTAAGGGTCCCTATTCACTTGCTACTTCAATGATTAATTGCAATTAACAGGCCCTTATCAATGAAATGATATTTGTCGGCTAATAACCATCAATAGATAAGAGCCTATATCTAGGACAATTATCCATGTGAAACCTAACTATTCCACTATGTGTCTATGTGAAGCAACATAAGAATCACTCATTGAGACCAATTATCGAACACTTGCCATGCATGACCAAAGGGTATGTGTCCATCCCCTTAGTTAAACATACATCAACCATACCATATCCATATTCACAACACCCTATTTCTAGTTCAATTGGAATATTAAAAATCATGCAATTGATGGCAAATCAATAACAAGCACTAAGCATAAATATGCATGAACAAAACCAATTTCATTAAAATGATACTCAACTAATTACAAGTTAATCAAATCCATAGCAAGATCCTAGAGAGCCCCTAGATTAGAGTTTAGTTACACATTATGAAGAAGAAGAAAATGAATGAATTCAAATGAACCATCAAATCCAAAACAAGAGAGAAAGAGAAGGAATGAACAAAAATGGAGAGATTCCAAGCTTGCTCCTCCTCCTTGATCATGATTCTCCCTTTAGTCACCTTTAATCCAAGTGGGTTCCTCCTCCTCTCACTTGCTCTCTGGAATTCGTGGCTAGCTCAGAACTGAAGAAGCTTTCCTTCTTCTCAAAAAATTAGAATATAAGGGTAAAACTCGTATGCTAGGATTTTTCCCACGCCTAGGCGTGGTTATGAATCACGTGCCTTTCCTCTGCTTACCTCGCCTAGGCTTGACTTTCCACCCCTAGGCGTGGATGTCTCTATCTGAGATCCCTGAGAAACTGCAAGGGCCACGCCTAGGCGTGGATTTGTCACGGCTAGGCGTGGGTTGGCAGCACCTTCCCTTGATGTTTTCTTCACACTTTGAGCCTATCTTCATTTTCCTCATCTCTTCCAAGGCCTTTCTCATCTTGAATACCTATATCAAAACAATGATAAAGTCCATCAAACCACAATTCATCCAACTTCGATAAACAAGATCTTCAAAGATTCAATTATAAATCATTTGAATCAATAAGCGTAATTCACCAAAGTCATGCAAATATTGAACTTATGACCTTGAAAACTTATGGATAGCATGCTCAAATACAATCAAATTCAAGTGAATTAACTTCATTTTCTGAAGTTATCACACCCCCAAATCTAAAGTTTTGCTAGTCCTCGAGCAAACTAATCCAAGCAAGAAAAGGAATTACAATCCAATCCAAAGGTCAAGAAACATGAGGCAAATTGAACTAGGGCAAACCCAGCTTCCAATTATCATTCATACCCTCAGAAATCACATTTCAATCCTCACAACAAGGTTCATACATGCAAGAAATTCCCAACTATCATGATCACCCTTGAATGCCATTTTTGTGCATGAAAGATTTCCCATGCTCATATATTTAAGACCCTTTCCTAATCATGAAGAGCAAGATGGATGAATTTATAAAATGCATATGCACTCTCAAAAGAATGCCCTTCATCCCTTTCTCCACTAATGTAGGCAAGACAGAATCAAAGATCATGAGGGTCTTTTAAGCTTGTAATATAAGGCTAAGGGTTATGGCTAAGAAAGAAGGGAATGAATTTGAATTCAAATATCAAACACATAATCAACCACTTCCATTGAATCAAGCCAAGCATGTAGATGCACAAACACAATCCAACTTGAAGAATCAACCTTCTTTATTCCATTTTCTCATCATTTTCTCATCATATAATCAAAAGGGCTTCAATTTACACAACAACCCACTTATTTACTTTCTTTTTTTCTTCTTTTTCTTTTTCTCTTTTTTTTTTATGGATACTATTTTTGAATGAAAGCTAGTAAACATAAATTCCTAGATTCTTAGCATCATGCAAAACACTATGGCTCAAAACAATAGAACTGCTCAATCATGTGCTCAATAAGGGACCTGTATTGAGGGAAAGAGATCTTTCTTTCACAAGCATGGTTTAAGAGGGTAGAGATTAGGGTTAAAGAAATGAAAATTAGGCCACACACACACACACTAGGCTTCAAAAGGGGGTACTAGGGGACTCATTGACTCAAGGTTGGCTTGAAAAGCTCAATCAGTCCAAACAAGTGCCCTAGTCATTTCCTTGAAACAACATTGCCTAGGATTTCACCTCAAAAGGGAATCAGACAAGCCTCTAAGATGCAAAATTGACCATACACATGCCAATCATAAATTTCTCCAATCATGCATTTCATTCATATTCCAGAATCCACCACACATGCAACAGGGAAATTCTCTCATACACAGTTATGGCAGTAAGTGTAAGCACAATATTCTGAATTTTTACAAGTGAATTCCCAAGCAGTGAGGTGTATATTTAATCCACACAATCATAAGATATTCTAATCAGAAATTAGGCATGCACAGATTCAACTTGCCTCAACGCACATTCATCCCTCAAGTCATAATCATGCAAATTTAGATCCGACATTTGGGAACAAAGAATTTTAGCAAAAGCAAAGGAAAGAGAAGGGAATCAATATATATATATATATATATATATATATATATATATATATATATATATATATATATATATATGTCCAAAACATTGATTAAACATGCAATCACAAAAAGATCACAATTCCCCCCAAACCTAAGATAAGCAGTGTCTCACTGTATCCAAAAGAAATCAAGTTTTTCAATAAAGTATGTACAATGGACTAAAAGCAAAAACAAAAAAATAAAGCAGAAAGAGCAAGAAAGCAAAGGCCCTGGCACCTCAAAACAAGTCCTCCTCATCAAATAGGTCATCACCCTCAGCGCCCATCTCCGTATCATCAGCAGGTGGAGGAGGTGGAGGAGAAGGTGAAGTTGTAACTGGTGGAGCTACAAAAGGAGGAAATGCTGGAAAATCATCCATTGGGCATCCCTGACCCAAAGCCATCCAATGAATGCCTTGGTAAATCGCAGCCAACATCTCCTGCTGTGTAGTTAGCATCTCCTGCTGCCGATCCAGGCGCTGATCAATAGAGGCAGCCCAAGCAGCATCAAAGACTGGAGCAGGCTGTGGGACAGGTGTAGGGGCAGGATGTGGAGTTGGTACAAGAGCAGGCTCGAGCTCTGCAGCAGGGGGCTGAGCAGGGGCTTACCTGTGCTTCTCCTGGGCGGTCATGATCGTCTGAACTACCCTATCCATCATAGGAGTCTTCAACTTAACGCGCACCTCAGTATCCTTCCATCTGACGTGAGCTCTCTCATAAAGCTGACATATGAGGAAGGGGAAGATAAGTGAGTTGAGCCGGGCAGTGATGCACAGTCTGATCTGATCGTAAAGTATCTGAGCAGTGACCACCTGCTGCAGACTGTGGATCGCATACAACATGTATGCCCACTCAGGATAGATCTTTGACCGGTGCTCAGTGGGGAGCAAGCAGGAGCACATAAAGTGATTCTAAGGGCGCAGCTCACGGCACAGACTCTCCTATTTGATGAATCTGATGGAGCGGTCTGAGTTCCGTTGAACCTGAATAGGGAATGTCGGATCACAGATGCTGGTCATGACTGTGCTGAATGGTGTTCCTCCCTCCTCTTCAGGTAACTGTAAAGTCCTGTAAGCACACTGAAGAGGAGGAGGGCCAAGGTCCATAATTTGGCGAATGCGATCCACAAAGTAATCAACTACCTTCCTTCTGACCCTGGTGGTGGAAGTGGAGCGCTTCTCAGCATGCGCATTGGCGTAGAATTCCTTTACTACAGCCACCACAAATTCCTCAGCGGGATGCTCAGCAAAGGTCTTCTAGTGGAGTGCTTCAGTGGCATCGGAAATGGCAGGATAACGTGCCACATTGATACCATGGAAGCCCCTCTCTGGTATGATGTTAATCTTGCGCAAATGCTGCCAGAAGTAATCAAAGGCATCCTGCGAGGTAAAGTAGGCTGGGTCAAAGACTAGAATTTCCTCACCTTCCTCAGCCTGGCTTGGTCCAGCCTCAACAGTTTTTCTTTGACGCTTTGACATGATCCGTGGATACCTGAAAAGAAATAAATCCTAGTTATGACCATTAAACAAGAATCAAGCAATCAATGAAAGCACCCATATACAGTCAGAACAAGAAAACAATGCAGATTAATTCAGAGCATGGAACAACGACAACAATCACAACCTCAAACCATGCATTGCCAATGTACAGCTTAGCAAAATCAAGTCATAACTCAATCAATTAAAAAGTAACTAGAGCACATCCCAACCAGTCCAAAAATCAAGCAATTTCGCAGGCTAAACTCAATCAACATGATGACACTAAAATAGGGTAGACCAACCATCATAACATGTAATGGCACAATGACACAGCTAATAGGCAGCAATGAACAGGATCAATGATCCTAATATCCAAGCAGTGCAATATTCAAATAGTCAGATCATTAAATTAACTGAGCATTAAATAGCCAAATCAAGCAGACCAATCTCATTACGGCATCAACATATTAATTATGCACAACCCAATTAAATTTTAGCTGATGCAATTGACTGACACTATGAACAGAGTAATGCAAGCATGCAAACCACAAAATTGAGAACCAAAAGAAAATTAGGCACACAGATCCAACTATCAACCAAACCATCATGAAACAAGTCATCCCTAACCATACAAGTTACAATTCAGTTGGAGTCTCAACCAAAACCAGTGCACAACCTAACACTAGCCCAAATGAATGAGCCAAACATGGCAACAGTACCAGTGACAATCCATAGGAAATGAGCAACAACCAGAAATGGGCAAGGAATCAGCAACACATTGAATAAGCCAAGGAAATCAGTACTGGTATAAATTAGCCACAAATGTAAACAAAATAGGCTAATCACACATATTAATCAATTCACCAACAAATAAAGCACAGCACACTTCATGTAAATATATCAAAACCAGGCCCAACAACATGAAAGTACAGAAAAATGGGAAAGAAAGCTTACCGTGGATGCAACAAAATTAAGCCAAGCACCAAAACCAAGCACCAAAGCACCAAAGCAACCAAACAATAGGCCCAAGGAGATGGAGATGGGGTAGCTACGGTGGTGTTTGGGTGGGGGAAATAGAGATGGAGCAGAAGGTACGGTGGATGGGGAAGGAGAAAGGAAATACAGAGGAAAGGGAATGGTGGGGAAAATGGTAGCAGGAAGAGGGGTGGAAAGGAGGTGGTGGGGTTACGGTGGAGGGGGGAAAGAAGATTTGTGGTTGGGAAGAAATGGAGGAAAGAAGATGGAGTTCTATGAACGAAGGAGGGGAAAAAATCAGAAAGGGGGCTAGGGATTTGAGATGGGAGAATAGAAAGAGAGAGAAAGGCTGCTGCGTTTTGTGCAGCAGCAGACTCATCATGCCTAGGTGTGACCTTACCACACCTAGGTGTGGTTATTAATTTGAAATTTTTTTCAATTATTATTATTATATTTTTTTACAGTAATACTAAGCCTAGGCGTGGAAAACACACGCCTAGGCGTGATGCTTGCAGGTCAGCAATACTGAAAACGCAGAGAGTACCACGCCTAGGCGTGAAGAATCCACACCTAGGCGTGGAACTCTCTAGAAAATTCCCCCTGATGCAGCTGAGACCACCATGCTTAGGCGTGTAAAATCCATGCCTAGGCGTGGGCCTCTGGACCTCAAATCATAATAGAATAGCCAGAATACCCAACTTTCATGCATCAAACACACCCTCCTTATTCTCAAACAGCTAAGAAACAGAATAGGCAAGTTAACCACTATCAATACATCAAATAAAAAAAAAAAAAACAAACATTATAAATCCAACAAAAACAAAAACAAAATAAGAAGAAACAAAAAGAATCATGCATAAACGTGTCCTAAGCTAAGAGATAGGGTTAAGAAATTGGGTTCCCTCCCAACAAGCGCTTTATTTATAGTCCTAGCTGGACTTTGCAAACACTCAGGATGGAGGAGCGAGGGTAAGTGAGGTTTTGTGCCTCTCCACCTCACCACCTAAGTAGGGTTTGAGCCACTGACCATTGACCTTGAAGGTTGACTTTGAAACTGGGTCTTCCAAGGTTACGGCACCACGAGGAAAAACTTCCACAACTAGAAATGGACCTGACCATCTAGATTTGAGCTTGCCAGGAAATAGTTTAAGCCTTGAGTTAAACAGGAGAACCTTCTGCCCTGGTACAAAGTTTCTTCAGATAATACGATTGTCATGCCACTTCTTCACCTTGTCCTTGTATAACTTGGCATTTTCATATGCTTGGAGATGAAATTCCTCAAGTGTATTGAGTTGCAACAATCGTTTCTCTCCACAGGCTTCAGAATCCCAATTCAATCTCTTGATGACCCAGTAAGCATGATGCTCAAGCTCAACAAGAAGGTGACATGCTTTCCCAAAAACTAGTTGATAGGGGGACATGCCAAGAGGGGTTTTGTAAGCAGTGCGATATGCCCAAAGAGCGTCATCCAGCTTCTTTGACCAATCCTTCCTAGAAAGACTCACAGTTTTCTCCAGAATCTGCTTCAACTCTTTATTAGAAACCTCTGCTTGGCCACTTGATTGTGGATGGTAGGCTGTGGCTACCCTATGTGTTACCCCATATTTGGCAAGCAATGCAGCAAAGTACTTGTTGCAGAAATAAGATCCTCCATTACTAATAATAGCACGAAGGGTGCCAAACCTTGAGAAAATATTCTTTTTCAGAAAAACCAGGACCACCTTGGAGTCACTAGTGGGTAAAGCACAGGCTTCCACCCACTTCGACACATAATCCACCGCTACAAGAATATAACGGTTGCCAAAAGATGATACAAAGGGCCCCATAAAGTCTATGCCCTACACATCAAAGAGTTCCACTTCCAAAATGGAGTTCAAGGGCATCTCATTCCTCTTTGAGATATTTCCAGTCCGTTGACAACGGTCACAGTTAGCTGCAAAGGAGTAAGAATCTCGAAACAGTGAAGGCCAATAGAAGCCTGATTGCAACACCTTAGCCATTGTCCTTTCACCCCTATAGTGACCTCCATGTGGTGAAGCATGACATTGCTCAAGTATCGCACTAGTCTTCTCTATAAGAATGCATATTCTAAGCACTTGATCAGCACACTGCTTAAAGAGAAATGGCTCATCCCAAATAAAATATCTGACATCATGAAGGAGCTTCTTTTTTCTGATGATAAGACAATTCAGATGGCACCAATCCAATCACTATGTAGTTAGCAAAATCAACATACCATGGATCTGAACTAGCAAACACAACAAATAACTGTTCATCTGGAAATGACTCACCAATCAAGGCTGGGTCTTGTTGATACTTCTCATTCTCTAACCTGGAAAGATGATCAGACACCTAATTTTTAGCACCCTTTTGGTCTCTGATTTCAAGATCAAACTCTTGTAATAATAATACCCAGCGAATCAATCTTGGCTTGGCATCCTTTTTGCTTATTAGATACTTGATGGCAGAGTGATCTATGAAGACAATGACTTTGGTGCCAACCAAATATGCTCTGAACTTGTCAAAAGCAAACACTACAGCAAGGAGTTCCTTCTCAGTGGTGGTGTAGTTCAACTGAGCATCATTAAGTGTGTGGCTTACATAATAGATGGAATGAAAGATTTTGTTCTTCCTTTGGCCCAACACTGCTCCAATTGCGTAGTCACTAGCGTCATACATGAGCTCAAATGGTAAGGTCCAATCTGGAGTAATGATAATGGGCGCAGAGATAAGCCTCTTCTTCAATTCCACAAAGGCTTCCATACAAGCTACATCAAACTTGAAAACCACATCTTTTTCCAGCAAGTTACACAACGATTTAGCAAGCTTAGAGAAGTCTTTGATGAACTGCCGATAGAATCCAGCATGATCAAGGAAGCTCCGAACTCCCATCACTAAAATTGGTGGAGGAAGTTTCTCAATCACTTCAATTTTAGCTCGGTCCACTTCCATTCCTTTAGATGACATTCTATGACCAAGTACTATTCCCTCTTGGACCATAAAATGGCACTTCTCCCAATTAAGCACCAAATTGGTTTCCTCGCACCTTTGCAACACTAGGGCCAAGTTCTGAAGACAACCATAAAAGGAATCACCAAAAACAGAGAAATCGTCCATGAATATCTCTAAGTAGTTCTCCACCATATCAGTGAAAATGGCCATCATACACCTCTGAAAAGTAGCAGGGGCATTGCACAATCCGAAGGGCATTCTTCTGAAAGCATAAGTACTATATGGGCAGGTGAATGTTGTTTTCTCTTGATCATCTGGGGTAATCGCAATCTAATTGTAGCCCGAGTACCCATCCAAGAAACAGTAAAACTCATGACCTACCAACCTATCCAGCATCTGATCAATAAATGGTAATAGGAAATGATCCTTTCTGGTTATAGTGTTAAGCTTCCTGTATTCCATGCATATGCACCATCCAGTGACCATCCTGGTGGGAATCAAATCATTATTCTCATTTGCTACAACTGTCATTCCACCTTTCTTGGGCACACACTGAACTGGGCTCACCTATTTGCTATCAAAAATAGGGTATATGATACCCGCATCCAGCTACTTGATAATCTCTTTTTTGACAACCTCCTTCATGATGGGATTTAGGCGCCTCTGATGTTCAATGGTTGGCTTATGGTCAGCTTCTAACAATATTTTGTGCATGCAGATGGTGGGGCTAAAACCCCTGATATCTGCAATGGACCACCCTAAGGCCTGTTTGTATTCTCTGAGCACTCTGAGCAACTTGGATTCTTGTTCTTCTGACAAGGATGAGGAGATGATAACTGGCAATGTGGACTCCTCCCCTAGGTATGAATACCTCAAATGATCAGGCAATGACTTTAGTTCCAGCTTAGGTGGAACTATGACAGAGGGTTGGAGACTGAGCTTATCAGAGGGTATGTTCAATGGTTCAAAACTTGGTCTCCTGTAAAACTTAGCAGACGCGTCAAGCAGTTTAATACATTCCATCACATCATCCCTATCTACATGCTCATGTATGAATGTTAATGTTAAAGCAAGGGGATCATCAGTGAAATTAGTATGGAATGCAGTATTAACTACTTGATCAATCATACCTAGGTAAGAACATTCTTCATGGTCATTGGGAAATTTCATGGATTTGTAAATGTTAAAAGTTACCTTATCCTCATTGACCTACATTGTAAGCTTACCTTTTTGGACATCGATCATAGTCTTACCCGTGGCCAAGAAGGGTCTCCCAAGAATCAAAGGCACATTGCGGTCCTCTTCCATGTCTAGAATGATGAAATCCGCTGGAAAGAAGAACTTGTCCACCTTGACCAATACATCTTCTATGACCCCTTTAGGGTATGTGAGAGAACGGTCAGCCAGTTGCAAGATAACTGAAGTCGGCTTCACCTCCCCCAAACCTAGCCTTTGAAAGATCAATAACGGCATCAAGTTTATGCTTGCCCCTAGATCACACAAGGCTTTTTCAAAGAATTAGCTCTCGATTGTGCATGGAATGGTGAAGCTCCCGGGGTCTTTCAACTTGGGAGGTAGCTTATTCTGCAAGATTGCACTACACTCCTCTGTGAGAGCTACGGTCTCATAATCCCCCAATTTCCTCTTCTTGGACAAGATGTCCTTCATGAACTTCACATAACTCGACATTTGTTCTAACACCTCAGCAAATGAAATATTGATGTGAAGCTTCTTGAAAATTTCCAAGAATTTTTAGAACTGAGCATCAAGCTTCTGCTTTGCTAGCAGGTTAAGAAAAGGTGGAGGTGGTGTTATGGGCTTGTCCTCCTTCTTCTTGTCTTCAACCCTTTCCCTAGCCATTTTCTCATTTTTCTCAACCTCATTGCTCACAACCTTTTCATCTTGAGCCACCTCTATTTCTTCTTCAAGCTGTTTGGTCATTGGATTACCTTCTATCTCCTTCCCACTCCTCAATGAGATAACCTTGCAATGCTCATTAGATGCACCCTTGGGATTATTGATGGTGTCACTTGGGAAATTTCCTTGGGGTCCGTTATTTAGAGCTTGGGCAAGTTGACCCACTTGAGTCTCAAGATTCCTCAATGAAGCTACTTGACTTTGCATTAAAGCATCTTGGGATGCTAACCTTGATTCAGTCTTGGTCATGTAATCTTGTTGACTAGTCATAAACTGAGCAAACATCTTCTCCAAATTAGAAGTTGAAGTCGATGTTGAAGTTTAGGCTTGAAGGGGGCTTTGTTGTTGAAAACCTGGAGGAGCACGAGGTGCTTGATTATGCTGATGAGACGAGGAAAAGCCTTGAACATTTCCACCCCATGAGAGATTAGGATGGTTCCGCCAACTGGGGTTATAAGTATTACTAAACACAGTGTTGTGACCCGGTTGACGGAATTGACTAGCATATTGTACACTTTCCAAGCTAGCCATACAATTAGTAGTGGAGTGATGATCCCCACAATGATCACAAATCTCAGCTGTGATATTAGCCCCACTTGCAACTGAGTTTACTCCCATGGTGTCAAATTTTTTAGAAAGAGCAGCCACTTGAGCTGAAAGTGAAGTGAAAGCATCCACTTCATATATGCCGGCAGTCGTTCTCCTAGGAGTAAGCCTTTCTGTTGGCCACTGATAGTTGTTATTAGCCATTTCTTCCAACAAGTCATAGGCTGCATCCACTGTCTTGCTCATAATAGCCCCTCCAGCTGCTGCATCAATTATGGATCGAATGGATGTTGTCAAGTTATTGTAGAAGGTATGCACTAACATCCATTTTGCAATACCATGGTGGGGGCACTTCCTTAACAACTTTTTGAATCCCTCCCATGCTTTATACAAGGTTTCTCCTTCGAATTACCTAAAGGACAAGATGTCATTCCTGTACTTCATTGCCTTAATAGGGGGAAAGAATCGATTCAAGAATTTTTGAGCCAGCTCTTCCCAGGTAGTGATAGAATGTTATGGTAAAGAATGAAGCCATGCCTTGGCCCTATCCCTCAAGGAAAAAGAGAAGAGCCTTAAGCGAGCTGCATCATCAGTCATCTCATGATGCTTGAAAGTATCACATATCTCCAGGAAGTTGGCTAGATGAGCATTAGGATCTTCATGGGATAAATCTCCAAATTGCACATTATTCTGAACCATCTGAATAATAGCAGGCTTGATCTCAAAAGTTTGTGCTTGGACAGCTGGTCGTCTAATGCTAGATTGGATTTCTCTAGCATTTAGGGTGGCATATTCCCTCAAAGGTCTTTCAAGATTTGCCTCCTCTGCCATCTCAGACTTGGTAACTAACATTGGTGCTTGTGCTTGTACTTGTCGTTCTCTTAGCAATCTATGAAATGTCTTCTCGATCTCAGGATCGTAAGGAAATCGAGACATACCTTGAGTTCTTCGCATGCAAAAGCCAAGAACCTGAAAATCAAAAATTACAAAACAAAACAAATGAAACTTGAAATAAGAATTGTGAATAGATGTAAGAAATAACACAATCTAAACTCAATCCCCGGCAACGGTGCCAAAAACTTGTTGGTTGTTAACCGTAACTCCGCAAGCGCACGGGTCGACAAGTAATATATATTTGAGAGTAGAGTATCGTGTCCCAAGGGATTGACAATTAGAATAATGCTAAAACTTAATCAAATTCCATAATATTTTATCCAAGTAATCGAGATGTGAGAGTGAATTGTAATTAAAATAACAATTTAAAAGAAATAAAGGAAGAAAACACCAAACACCAATTCCACAAGAGAAGATGAGAATGATTAAAGCCTAGGAGTCCCTATTCACTTGCTACTTCAATGATTAATTGCAATTAACAAGCACTTATCAATGAAATGATATTTGTCGGCAAATAACCATCAATAGATAAGAGCCTATGTCTAGGACAATTACCCATGTGAAACCTAGCTATTCCACTATATGTCCATGTGAAGCAACATAAGAATCACTCATTGAGACTAATTATCAAACACTTGCCATGCATGACCAAAGGGTATGTGTCCATCCTCTTAGTTAAACATATATTAATCATACCATATCCATATTCACAACACCTTATTTCTAGTTCAATTGGAATATTAAAAATCATGCAATTGATGGCCAATCAATAACAAGCACTAAGCATAGATATGGATGAACAAAACTAATTTCATTGAAATGATACTCAACTAATTACAAGTTAATCAAATCCATAGCAAGATCCTAGAGAGCCCTTAGATTAGAGTTTAGTTACACATTATGAAGGAGAAGAAAACTAATGAATTCAAATGAACCATCAAGTACAAAACAAGAGAGAAAGAGAAGGAATGAACAAAAATGGAGAGATTCCAAGCTTGCTCCTCCTCCTTGATCTTGATTCTCCCTTTAGTCACCTTCAATCCAAATGGGTTCCTCCTCCTCTCACTTGCTCTCTGGAATTCGTGGCTAGGTCAGAACTGAAGAAGCTTTCTTTCTTCTCAAAAAATCAGAATATAAGGGTAAAACTCGTTTGCCAGGATTTTTCTCATGCCTAGGCGTGGTTATGAATCATGTGCCTTTCCTCTGCTTGCCACGCCTAGGCTTGACTTTCCACACCTAGAGGTGGATGTCTCTGTCTGAGATCCCTGAGAAACTGCAAGGGCCACGCCTAGGCGTGGATTTGTCATGCCTAGGCGTGGGTTGGTAGCACCTTCCCTTGATGTTTTCTTCACACTTTGAGCCTCTCTTCACTTTCTTCATCTCTTCCAAGGCCTTTCTCATCTTGAATACCTATATCAAAATAATGATAAAGTCCATCAAAACATAATCCATCCAACTTCGATAAACAAGATCTTCAAAGATTCAATTATAAATCATTTGAATCAACAAGCTTAATTCACCAAAGTCATGCAAATATTGAACTTATGACCTTGAAAACTTAGGGATAGCATGCTCAAATACAATCAAATTGAAGTGAATTAACTTTATTTTCTGAAGTTATCACACACATAATCGTGAAGTACCATCCTTCCTCTTAACTAGCAGTATCGGCGCTCCCCAAGGTGATACGCTAGTCTAACAAATTGTTTCTCCAAAAGTTCTTCCAATTGCTTCTTGAGCTCAACTAGCTCTACTGGTGACATTCTATAAGGCTCTATGGAAATAGGACCAGCTCCAGGTACAAGGTCAATGGTAAACTCGATCTCTTGCTCTGGTGGTAAACTAGGTATATCTTCAGGAAAGGCTTCAGGAAATTCTCTAACCACTAGAATTGTGTTCACATCTACCTCATTCTCAATTTTCAAAGAAGACAACAACATGTATCCCTGAGCTCCTTCTTTCAAAAAAGCTTTCACTTGGTTAGCCATTAAAAATCTAGAATTCTCATCCAAAGGAAAAACTATGGTTCTTTTAGAACAATCTAATAGGACATGGTTAGTAGATAACCAATCCATTCCTAAGATCACATCTAATTGAGATACTGGCAAACAGATCATATCAACAAAAAAGATTCGACCTTCAATAATCAAGGGACAATCTAAACAGATTTTGGTAGTAACAACAGGTTTAACAGTAGGGGTTGAAACAATCAAATCAAAAGGCAAAGAAGACACAGGTAAACTAAATCTTTTTACACAGTCATAGGAAATGAAAGAATGAGTTGCACCAGAGTCATACAGTACAGTTAATAGATTACCTTCTATGACACATTCCCCTTGTATAAGATCTTCGAATTTAGAGGCTTCAACACCGCTCAGGGTGTAAACTCTATCTCCAGCCTGCAGTTTAGCAGTTCTAGCAGCATTAATGGAAGGCTCTGCCTTAGGTTGGTTGCAGTCATGAGAAACGTGTCCAGGTTTCCCGTATCTGAAGCAGATAATTCCTTTAATAGTACAGTCCCTTGTGTAGTGATCCTTCTTGCACTTTATGCATCTCGGCGTAGATGTCATTATTTGACTAGCTCTCCCTGGACTTCCTCCAGGACTTCCCCCTTAAGGCCTTTATTGTTGATTTCCAGGTGGTCTGGAATAAGGCTTCTTCTGGTAGTGGTTAGCATTACTGCTTCCTCCTCTTTGAGACCGAAAAGGTCCAAAGTTGTGGTTTCTTGTGTCCCGCGCCTGGTTTAAGTCTTCCACCCGACGATAAGTATCAAGGAGCTCAGAGAACTGGTTAATCTTCAAATTGATAACCACCTTCTTCATATCGTGTCTTAGGCCTTCCTCGAACTTTCAACATTTCCATGCTTCATTCGGTTAGTGTTGAAAGTAGGTTGAAAATTTGGATAAGCTCTCAAATTTAGTAGCATACTCACTTGTAATTATATTTCCTTGCCCTAAACCAAGAAACTCTATCTAGTTAGCATGCCTGGCACTTTCCAAGAAATATTTATTTAAGAATCTCTCCTTGAATACCGTCCAAGCAATCTCTCGACCTTCTGCCTCTAGTAGTCTTTGTTCTCCGGTCCACCAATCCTCTGCGTCTCCTATAAGCATAAACATCGCATACGTCACCTTCTTATCATTAGCACAGTTCATGCCAGTGAATATCTTTTCCAGTTCCTTGATCCACAGAGTAGCCTTCTCAGGATCAAATTCTCCTTTAAATTGTGGAGGGTTAGTGCGATGAAACTCAACCAAGTTTTGGGCATCTGCCGTAGCTTCAAGCTGTTGTGCAGTCCTCTCTTACTGTTGGGCCGTCTGCTACTTTTGTTGCAATATAGCTTCAGCCATCTTCTGAATTACCTCAATTACAGCAGTCATATCTCCTCTGCGAGCTATGCCTCCTTTCAGATTAAGCTATACAAAACACAAAGAAAGTTAGATGTATCCTTTCGGAATACCAAACACAGAGGATCACACAGCACAAACAAGACAGTCCAAAACCACAAGACCCAAAAGAAAACTTAAATCGGGGCTCTGATACCAAGACATTGTAATGCCCATTTTTCTTGTGTCTCACGAAGAAGGAATGTCACAACATAATAACTTGAAACATAAAATGGAATAAATTGCGAAAAATAATAATTATTTTAAACCTCATAGACTCGCTTCATTTTATAGATGTATAGGTTCCTTTCTAAATGGCATTACATATTTTTTTTGTTGTTTAAAATTGTATTGTTAACAAGTAGTGTCAAAAGAATAAATTTAGAGGTTCCTTTCGTAGCGAGATAGTAATTAAAATGGTCGCAGTAATACTGACATAAAAATAAACCACATATCTATATATATATATGCAACAGCCTGTTTAATTATATCATGATTTACACAAAAAGCAAAAGACGTACCCACCCGAGATAATACAATTATACACCCATCAAATACAACAAAATGTCAGGCTTCCTAAAATGATAAATGGTTAGCCATTAGTAGCCACCAACAGTATCAGCCCCTAAGACTGACGAGAAGGGACCGTAGCCGAGTCCTCCTTAGGGTCCTCCTCATCTGATGAAATTGCCATCGGAGTGACAGAATTTCAGGCAGAAGCCTAAGCAGTGGAGAGGAAAGAGTCCTCTTGTGGGGTATAGTAAAGGTCATCCCACAGATCTCTAACAGGCAGGTAAAATTCCAAGTGAACAAAGGTTGTGAAGTCAAAAACAGGCGAGTCATAGCGGCCCCACACCAAAGACACAGTCAGGTCCGCGTGATAGATGCAACAGCCCGTGCTCAAGTTAATGTGCCAGCAATCGGGTCCCCCATGAAAGGTCATCCTAGCATACCCCAAAAATCGGTGCAGACGTGAAGACATCTTTAACCAGCACTAGTCGTAATATCGCTAGAAACTCGGAAACTCAGGTGTTTCCTTTTCTTCCTCACGAACGTCTTTCAGAAGTATATAAATAAACAGAAATATCGAAATACAGAAAGAGGTGAGACATCCATCTTTCATTACCAAAATGGCAGCAAGAAAACAGAATGGCGCAAGACGCCTGTATAGTATTACAGCATATATATTCATCCACAGTAATAATAAAATTGACAGTAAAAGCAGAACGACATTGAATAATAATAATAAGAATTACCATAATAGGCAGATATCAGTAATTATCCCCAGTAGTCAATAGTCTAAAGATCAGATAATTATTGCAGTAATAAGAACAGATATTTTCACAGTTATAAATGCTCATGCTCGATGGATTATGAGACTGACAATTCACAATGCGTATGGTACCAAGTTCCTACTCCATGGAGCTAGACACTAACATTTTAAAGAGAATGATCAAGGAGTCATGCCAGTATCTCGTTAGCCTTAAAATAGTGTGCTTCATCCCATAAACATATTTGCACAATACGGCTTATACATGGCATCTCAACAGTTGATCGCGATATAGGACAGCGTCTCAGTCTAGATCATCGGTGTGTTTGCATCAGTCTATCCCATAGCCCCAGTGGAGCTACCACTATCTATTGTGAGACACCCATATCCCGACGCCCCCAAGGTCAACCACTATGACCCTATGCTTAGTCTACTCGCACTTGAACATAGGTGTTATTCGATCTCCTAGGCATACATCACCTTTCCAATAAAGTCCAACGGATAACACATATATATGATGACGCAACGTACATTATGTATGTTTATTAATGATATATTTATCATAAGGCATACTATAATGGCATATGATCATTTCTCAATATCAACATTTCATAATTTTATCAAGTACTTAGTCCCACATAGGAACTCACAATAACATAGAACCAATTCTCAATATCAACATTTATTTATACATGGTTCATCAATTATCACAATCATATGTTATGGAATCCAACATTTCCAACATCTTAGATCTTGGTCAATTATAAGAAGTTTAGGTTAAATAACCCTTAGAAACCGTGGCTCTCTTAAGAGCTATCACTCAATTTAATTCTTCTATCTCATTATGGATTATGTATATCTCTAAGTCCTTAATTTCAAAAAATGCACCCAGGCATCATTTGAACCCAAAATTTTCTCTAAAAATCGTGGCATCCCTAGGTCTTCAAAGTTTCAATTTCTTTCTATTTTATGCATTAATCACTTGATACCTAATCACTCAAATTCTATCTCACACAAAATCACTTCAATCCCTAAAAAATCCAAGCCAAAACCGTGACCTCACATTAGTGTAGGAAACCCTCAAATTTTCTATTTATTAAACCTAACATTATTAAATATTCCAACACCCCCAGTGCATTCAAAATCATCATTCAATCTTCAACCTCAATCAAGAACACATAAACATGCAAAATCACCAAACAAAGTAAGCATTCAAAAATGGATTTCTCCATCAACAACCACACAAAGATCTCCTCACCACCAATAACGGTTGAAGTGAGTAATCTCCCTTTTACCTAAAGGAAGAACACGAAAATGGCCTCCTAGTTGCTCCTTGGAGGTTCGGTTTTTGGTTCCAAAATCCCTAAAAATTTCAACCACAAAGAATCAACACCAAGCTTGGTAAAAGATAGATCTTTGGTCTCCAATGAAACCATAGAACATGAACATGGAGAAAAAGAAAAGAAAAATGCAAACTTTACCTTAAGGTTTGAAGCTTGGTCTTAGAAGACAATGGAGGAAATGATGGATTTTGAAGGAACTCTCCAAATAGAAAGTGTAGAGGAGGGTGGAAGGAGTGTAGAAATGGTGTTAATGAAGTTGGAAAATGAGAAGATGTGATCACTAATGGGGGCTGCAAACCGTGGGTGAAGGAGAAGAAGAAGAGAGAAGGAGGAGAGAAATGGAAGAGAAGCTTGAAGAGAGAGAAAGTGTTAGATGAAAATGTGATAATTTGAGTGAAAATAGATTAAGTGTAGGAGCAAAATTTTTGCTCCCCAAGGGCAAGCAATGTCATGGCAATGGGAGAGAGAAGGAGGGGTGGAGAGGCTTCTCCAACAAGCCAATGGCATACTAGTCTTTTGGTGGTCAAAGCTTCTCAAAGAAGCTTTGATTAAAATATAATAAATTTGAATTAAAGTGGATTTGATTAGACATAAAGTGAATTACATTAGGATAATGTGATAGGATTTTTAATACATGCTATTATCCAATGGATAATTGTTATCGTTGACAGAAGTTAGTATTAATTATCCAACGGATAAAATTGCACAGTAATTTATTATTCTGTCAAATAAAATTTCTCGAAAAATATAAAATCTCGTAAATCATGTCCAGTCTCGGATTTAGTAAGATCCCCCGTCGACGATTGCACAGATCCCGGCTCCGCTCAGTTTGCGTGCAAAATGAGGAGTAATATTAAAATATTCCGTGTTCTCAGAAAAATTTTCAAAAATCACAAATATTATAAAATGATTATTTATAATGAAATAAATAAATTTTGGGGTGTTACAGGGGAGCCTCTGATGCTCAAGTCAGTATTAGATTCAAAATTAGTTAAAGACTAATTATGCATAAAAGCAACCACTTATGTAGAAGAATATAAATTATGCAATTGCACAAATGGATTATGCAGCAAGATTAAATGCAAGTTTGATCCAAAATTCGAAGTGCTCTTCTTAAATGAAAGTAAGTATCTTTAGGCAATGGTTTAGTGAAGATATCAACAAGTTAATTAGTTGTTTCAACAAATTCTAACATGTAATTACCTTTTTGAACATGATGTCTTATGAAATGATGCCTTATCTTAATATGCTTAGACCTAGAGTGCATAATGCGGTTTTTGGTCAAATTGATTGCACTAGTATTGTCACATCTTATAGGGATGTGATCAAGCTGAAGTCCAAAGTCTAGAAGTTGTTGCTTCATCCATAGGATTTGGGCATAACAACTTCTGGCTGCAACATATTCAGCCTTAGCGGTAGATAATGCCACACTATTTTTTTTCTTGCTATGCCAAGAAGCCAAAGAGCTTCCAAGCAAGTGGCATGTCTTACTAGTGCTTTTCCTATCCAATTTGCATCCAACAAAATCGGAGTCAGAATAACCAATAAGACTATAAGTGGCACCTTTAGGATACCACAAACCCATTTGTTAAGTGCCACCAAGATATTTCATAATTTGTTTAACTACACTTAAGTGTGATTCTTTAGGATTTTCTTGGTATCTAGCTCACATGCATACACTAAACATAATATCTGGTCTGCTAGCAGTGAGATAGAGAAGGGATCCAATCATACCTTTGTACTTAGTGATTTCTACGAGATTACCTACTTCATCCTTGTCCAAGTAATATGAGGTGCTCATTGGTGTGTATATTTGCTTAGAGTTATCTATTCCAAATCTCTTGAGAAGCTCCGTGCAATACTAGGATTGACTAATGAAGGTTTCATTCCTTATTTGCTTAATTTGAAGCCTAAGGAAGAAATTGAGTTCTCCCATTGTGAACACCCAATTTCGACCAAGCTCCAAAAATAAAATTAAAAAAATAAAAATTTGAAAAAACTAAATAAAAAAAAGAAAAATAAAAAGATAATAATTGTCGACATTCTTAACTAAATCATCTAATCATGTTTTAGCCCATTTATTTTCTCACTTTGTCTATTTTATTTTGAACAAAAAATAAAAAAAAATGATGATGAAAAAAAAAGGTCACAACAGGATCATTTTCAGTTAGTTCCCAACCAACCATCTCCAATAAGAAAAAGTTTTAGAGTTATGTGTGCATTAAATGCAACACAACATATGGGAGAAAAAAGGATAAAAGAAAGATTGAAAACACCTCTTATAGTAACAAAAAATTGAGAGCTCTAGAGCTAGCAGTGATGATATCTTCCTGCTCCCCTCCATCCTCATGTAATCCACTTGCACACACTACTCCCTCTCACACACCTCAAGTATCATACTTTTGGTATAAATTCAATACAGAATAGAGAAAAAGGGTTCAAAATGTAACACCCACCTTAGGGTATCACATTTCAGACCAAGTCCCTTATATTCTTACCCAAGTCATAAAATATTTAAATATTATTTAAGATTATGGGTTTCAAAATTTCTTTTTCACGGATAACATAAATTTACCAAATTAAAGTAACACAAGATACAAAAATAAAACAACATATATCCCTTATACATATTATAGAATCTTAATATTTTCATTACATAAACCATATAAAAAGTCGACCTGGCCCAAGTTCACAAACTCTAAAGACAAAAGTCCTTCTCAAAAAACAGATTCCCTAGCCAGGAATGTCTCGCTACTTATGCAACTTTAAAATACGAAGTAATATCACCACAATATCTAGATACTTAGAGTCCCAATGAACACACCAAGAAGCAGCGCCTTCAAGAAACTATAGTCTAAAGAAACCTAGTTGATCCCTCCTTGCCGCCAACGTATTCTTCACCGACATAGGCATAAAATAGAAACAAATAGAATAATACAGCAAAGAGGTGAGATCTCCTACATCGCATACCGATATAGCAGCAAGAGAATGACAAACATTCCAACACAGTTCAACATACAATATAACAATAACATATTTAATAAGTAAATAATCTGATAAACTTGTGTCACAATATCAAGCATAATGATATATTACATCACAATAATATTATATCACAATAATGTAAATGCTGATTATACATATGCACGATGTGTATGTTGACCATCCTTTTCCACAATGTAACCAGTTCCTACTATTCCATGGAACTATACTCAAATTCAAAATAAACGCTCCAATAGATTTGTCCCCCCTAAAAAGATAGTCTATGGACCATGAAAAGCAATAGTGTTGTCGGGGCTGTCAGTGCGTTGCAAACAGTTTTTATCGCGACCAGGGGATATATATATATATATATATATATATATATATATATATAGGTGCTCAATCAGCACTCGTGATACCATCGTATCACGAGGCGAATCACCGCGCTTTGACCTCCCCCAAGGATCTGTTAAGATCCCACTATCCTGTAAGTTCCTGTCCACTTTTTAGGCATAAAACGCCACAACAATCATCAACTGTACAATGCTTTTCCATGCATGATGTATGATCCAACACATACAAATCATATTTCATCGTATTTCACATATACCCACCATATTCTTGGCGGTATCATTTTCCAACCTAACGGGGCCCACCACAATAGCCCGATAACCAACTGCTATAATTTCCAACCGCGTAAACATTTATCACGTTTTTGAAATCATGTAACATTTTTCAAACATTTTCAAATTACGTAAATATTTACGCAACATTTTCACAATTGCGTAGTTTAAAAATCATTATTTTAAATACGCGTAAGATTTTTCTACTGTTTTTCACTGTATAAAATATTTCTTGACGTTCTAAATTAAATTCTGAAACTTTCCAAACTAAAAATATTATTTGGACATCATTTTTCCATTTTTCTTATAAAAACTACTCTAAGTAATAATTTCTGACGTTTTTCTCAAATTTTGCATTATTCGATTTAATAAAATCTTCTACTGTTACCTTTACTAAAATCCTTTTTAATAAAATACTTTGAGTTCTAAATCACTTTCAAGACTTATTCTCCATTACCATGAATAAAAATCACGTTTATCTAACAAAAACTTTATTCCATAAAATAGTTGAATTCTCAAATCGCCTTTAAAACTCTTTTTTCATTTCAAAATTCACTAAATTAAGTTCTTGTTAATAAATCCTTCAAAACTACCCTTAAGAAAATATTTTTGATCTAAAACACCAATTCTTGGCATGTTGGCCGAAAATCAATTCATTTTCCATAACCAAATATTTATGCATTTCCTATCTCATTTTCCTTTGTAAAAATCTTTAATCCAATCACTTGTTACTTAACCATCTAAAATTCACACTTAATAAAATATTTCAAATGATTTGTTCCAACATCCTTATGGAAACCATGTACCTCTATTCTTAGAAAACAACATAGTTTTCCTTTCCACGTGATTCTTATCATATGCCACATGTTTTTCACATATTCATGCTTTCATGCTTGCTATTAAAGTAATAAAATCATATTAAACATTCAATAACAATCTAATCAAAATCATACCATCCCACAAATAAATCATACTTAATTATCAAAGTAATAGAATCACATATAATCAAAAAGCAACCATGGCAATTTCATGCATACAATCAACAACATATAGTTATACACAATCAAACACACAAACACCAATAACCACACAATTCGAATGAATAAATCCTCACATGGATTTTCCACTCACAAACACAAACAAATCCATTCCCTCACCACCACATATGGCCGATGAGGTTAATCTCTCTCTTACCTTGATTGATGCCTCCTAGCTTCTTGTAGAACTCTCTTTGTATCAATTTTTCACCACCAAGTAGATTTTAGAATCAAAACAAACACATAAAAGTTAGTATCTAAGGCTTGATTAAGATAACCACAGATCAAACACGGTCTTAGAATTTCCAAGAGTCAAGTAAGAAATCAAGTTTCAAGATCTTTACCTTGAAACCCTAGAACTTAAATCCAAGAATCAAGCTTGAAAATGATAGAATTAGGTCTTGATTACAACATGAAAGTTGCTTAGATTGAAGTTTAGGATCAAGTGATGTGATTAAATAGAATTATGAGTGATTGGAAGGCTATTTTAGATAGTGAAATCATGAGCAACACAAGGAGAGAAAGGTAAGAGCTTTTGTGTTCTTTGCTTGGTAGGAAGGTGAAGATAAATGAATATTGAGAAGTTCACTACATAAAAGTGTCTTGGATTAATGAGAAGATTCAAGATATATGGTTGGTGTAAATTATTGAAGGTTAGAGAATGGTATAAGGTAGAGAGACCATAAGCTTTGAGAGAGGAAATGGAAAGAATTTCTTTGTATTAAACTTTGCAAGAGAAGGTGAAAACTTTGAAATGTGATAGAAAATTCAACTTTGGCCATCTTGAAGACTTAATAGCCATAGTACATGTTCAGAGAAAATAAGAGAGAATTGTTTTATTTGATAGCTTTGTGATAGCCTTTGCTTTTCTTTGATAAGAATGAAAGAAAAGTTGATAGGAAAAGTTAATAGGAAAGATTAAGTGTATAAATTCATTGCATGACCATAGGTTACATGTGCAAACCCACCAAAATTGACTAAGTGAATTTAGTGTAGTTTCTTGAATATTTGCTAGAAGAATGACCAAGTGCATTTAGTACAGATTTCTTGCCCTCCAAATTGATGCATTGTCGTAAGTTTCCTTGAAGCATGCCACCATTGTTGACTTGTCTTACATTATTCAATTGATAAAAGATGATAAGAATTGAATTGTGACAATTTGCCTCCCAAAAGCTTGCTTGGCCGTGTAATAGCATAGGAAAGAAGCTTAAGGCTTGTTAGACAAAATAGAAACATTTGCACATGGCTTCACATGGTCTCACATGGCTTTGGTCATCAAATAGTCATTCTTTAATCAATAGAAAATTCAAGAACATGGTAGAATTAGCATAGATCTTCAACATACAAAAGTCTTAGAATGATATATAGGCTTAGGAAATAAGATTAGATAAAATTTTAGAAGCTAAAATGATGGTCTTAGGTGTGTTGGCCGAATGCTTCATGAAATGGAGAGAATGATTTAGGAGACAAAGTGTGATGGAAATGAAATAGATTTCCTACTCCTAAAGCTCCTAGTCGTGGAGTGCATGTATGTAGGGGAATTAATGCTTGATAAATCAAGATAGAAATCAAGCACATTGTTAAAGTCATCAAGTGGTCATGCTTTGGTCACCTTGATGATTCATAAGCTCTTGAAATGCCTAGAAACTCCTACTTGGCCGTAGGACACCATTGACATAGGTAACCAAATTTTGTTTCATTTAATTACCACTTAAACTTAAATTAACTTGCTAATTCATCTAGTTTAAAGGCTAATTAAACAAGCCACTTTTGTTGACTTAATGCCATTAGCTAAAAATCATGTCAAGCCACTAATTTTGGCTTCTAATAACTAGTAGCACATGGCCATCACATGACTAAAGCTACAAGAATTTATTACTCACAGAATAAAAATTACAGCTCACAAACCAGTAATTATTATACAGTGAATAATAAAATAATAGTAAAAGAAAATTTAGTAATTGTATCCGATTTCAGGTTTGGTAAGATCCCCTGACCCCACATTAACAGTACAAATTTTTTGGCCTAACTTTTTTTTTACTTTTTTCAGGCCCACCCGGGCCTACAGATGGCCCAAAATAATATTAAAATAATCACAATCTCGAAAAATAGAAAAATTCTAAAAAATTATAAATATTATGAAATTTATATTTATGTAGAAAAAATGAAATTCAGGGTGTTACAACTCTCCCCTACTAAAAAAAAAATCGTCCTCGAAATTTACCATACCTTAGAACAATTGAGGATATTGTTCTTTCATCTTGGCTTCCAGCTTCCATGCAGCATCTCTTGTCGTTTTCATTCCAGATCACTTCCTACTTCTCTCAAACTTCTTTTATCTGACTATTCAAAACAATAATCATAATCAAACAATCTCCTTACCCATCGTAGCAAATATACTAAGCACATTTCTACTTAATGCATTCGCCATGACATTCGCCTTTCTCGAAATGATACCGATGTTAAAGATTATTGCCCTTCAAAAATTCTAACTATCATCTATGCCTATTGTCAAACTCCTTTTAATCGAATAGGTAATCCAAGCTCTTGTAATTACCATAGACATTGTAGGTTGATCCATAAAGAAAACGTCTCCAGATTTTTCAACGTAAAACCGAATATCGCAAAAATGCCTAAACATGCGTCAACTAATTCTTCTCATATATTTTTAACTTCTTCGAAGTACATGACACAACCTCTCTATTTTGTATCAACACATAACCTATACCTACATAACCTTAACCCAAAAGTTGAACTTCCTCTAACCAAATTTCGCACTTCAACAGCTTCGCGTATAACTTCTTCTCCGTCTTTAGAAATTGAAAAATCGCACTGAGATGTTCAACATGTTCCTTCGGACTTCGAGAATAGATCAGAATATCGTCAATAAAGACAACGAAAAATCTATCTAAATAGGAAAGAAAAATCCTATTTATAATTTGAGAACATCACTGAAACATTTGTTACTACGAATAGTATTACATACCCGTAGTGCCCATAACGCGTCTGAAACCTGTCTTGAAATATCTTACACTTTCACGCGAATCTGATGATCATCAAAACACAAATTGATCTCAGAGAAAATAGCGACTCCCTTCATTTGGTCTTCTAGTTTCCATGTATCTTCCGTCACATCGTCCCAAATTACCTTCACCAAGGTAAGTTATTTCACTCGTCTATCCCTAATCTTAACAGCAAATGTCCCATAGATCAAGTTCTTTTTCTAATTATACTGTATTTGATACCATGACATTGGTTGAATAAAAAATATATCTTCTCAATTAAGATACACTATGAAGGTTAGAAAGAAAAGTGACAAGGCTATTCGGTAGACTACCAGATTTATCCAACAAAGAATTTAATATGGTTTACTAGATTTTGAAATGAACATGGTCCAATAAATTTAGAAATGAACTTTCTAGATTTAAATCCAAAAATCTCAGTCTAAGGAATCACTAACGTTTTATTGGAAACAATATAACAATATAAAAGGATATGGTTGGAAGATAACCAATCCATTCATGAACTCAAATAAATATGATTTTAGATAAGCAATTCAAATCAACAGAAGAGATTTGGTCTTTAATAAACATAGGATAGAGTTAGAAAACTTGAGTATAAATAATAAGTTTAACAAGAGAAATAGAAATACCCAGATCAAAAGATAGCAAAGACACAGATAACCCAAATGGTTCACACAGTCATTGACCACAAAAGAATGGGTTACCTTGCAAATTATACAATACAATTTTAGGATTACCTTCTATGGCACAACTTCCTTTTTTTTAAGTCTTTATATTTGAACGTTCCCATTCCACTTTTTGTATTGACTTCTTCTTCTACGTGAGATCTTGAAACACGTGCATTACTAACGGAAGGTTCCGTCTCCAGTTGTTTACAGTCTCTAGAAAAATGTCCGGGCTTCCCGCATCTGAAACAAATAATTCCTTTGATTGTACATTCCTTGGTCAAATGAGCCTTTCCACACTTCCAACATTTTGATGCTGATGCTATAGTCTGACTAATTCCATTGCCACTAGTACTTCCTCCATTTGTTTGTTGTTGCTTCTCCAGTGGTTGTATATATGACTTTTGTTGAGATCGATTGATCTTACGTTTCTTCCTCTTTTGAATCATTGAGGATCCAAAATCACTGCTTCTTGCATCCTAAGACTGATTCGATTCTAACAAGTTTTGAAGTTCGATTATCAGTTCCTGTTGAGGAGCGATCTTCTGAATCTGTTGTACCATTACGTCAATCATCCTCTGCATTATACTTCTAGCTACGATCATACGATCATCATCACGTCTCGCGTCCACATTCTTACATCGACTACGGTCCATTGTCTTTCTTCAAAGACAAGCAAATCAAAACACAGTGAAACCAAACGTAACCACTTCAAACAACATCGTCTCTTTTCGGAAACCAAACAATATATCTCTGTGTTCAGTGTCAGAGAAACACACAGCACAAACAGGACAAACCTACCCACAAACCCAAAAGACTCTAACTTGGGCTCTAAGAAACACACAACACAAACAAAACAAACTTACCCACAACCCAAAAGACTCTCTAACTTGGGCTCTGATACCAACTAATGTAACACCCACCTTAAGGCATCACATTTCAGACTAAGTCCCTTATATTCTTACCCAAGTCATAAAATATTTAAATATTATTTAAGATTATAGGTTTCAAAATTTCTTTTTCGCGGATAACATAAATTTACCAAATTAAAGTAACACAAGATACAAAAATAGAACAACATATATCCCTTATACATATCATAGAATCTTAATATTTTCATTACATAAACCATATAAAAACTCGACCTGGCCCAGGTTCACAAACTCTAAAGACAAAAGTCCTTCTGAAAAGATCGATTCCCTAGCCAGGAATGTCTCGCTACTTATGCAACTTTAAAATACGAAGTAATACCACCACAATATCTAGATACTCAGAGTCCCAATGAACACACCAAGCAGCAGCGCCTTCAAGAAACTGTAGTCTAAAGAAACCTAGTTGATCCCTCCTTGCTGCCATTGTAGTCTTCACCGGCATAGGCATAAAATAGAAACAGATAGAACAATACAGCAACGAGATGAGATCCCCTACATCACATACCGATATAGCAGCAAGAGAATGACAAACATTCCAACACAGTTCAACATACAATATAACAATAACATATTTAATAAGTCAATAATCCGATAAACTTGTATCACAATATCAGGCATAATGATAACACCACAATAATATTACATCACAATAATATTATATCACAATAATGTAAATGTTGATTATGCATATGCACGATGTCCAGGCCAAGGGTATATATATATATATATATATATATATATGATCCCAAGCACTCGTGATACCATCGTAGATCCCCACTATCCTGTAAGTTCTCATCCACTCTTTAGGCATAAAACGCCATAACAATCATCAACTATATAATGCTTTTCCATGCATGATGTATGATCTAACACATACAAATCATATTTCATCGTATTTCACATATACCCACCACATTCTTGGCGGTATCATTTTCCAACATAACGGGGCCCACCACAATAGCCTGATAACCAATTGCTGTAATTTCCTACCGGGTAAACATTTTATCACGTTTTTGAAATCATGTAACATTTTTCAAACATTTTCAAATTACGTAAATATTTTCCAACGTTTTCACAATTGCGTAGTTTAAAAATCATTATTTTAAATGTGCGTAAGATTTTTCTACTGTTTTTCACTGTATAAAATATTTCTTGACGTTCTAAATTAAATTCTGAAGCTTTCCAAACTAAAAATATTATTTGGACATCATTTTTCCATTTTTCTTATAAAAACTACTCTAAGTAATAATTGAAGGTTGGTGTAAATTGGTGTAAATTATAGTTGGACATAACGCGTAAGATTCGAGATATATAGTTGGTGTAAATTATTGAAGGTTGGAGAATGGTATAAGGTAGAGAGACCGTAAGCTTTGAGAGAGGAAATGGAAAGAATTTCTTTGTATTAAACTTTGCAAGAGAAGGTGAAAACTTTGAAATGTGATAGAAAATTCAACTTTGGCCATCTTGAAGACTTAATGGCCGTAGTACATGCTGAGAGAAAATGAGAGAGAATTGTTTTATTTGATAGCTTTGTGATAGCCTTTGCTTTTCTTTGATAAGAATTAAAGAAAAGTTAATAGGAAAAGTTGATAGGAAAGATTAAGTGTATAAATTCATTGCATGACCATAGGTTACATGTGCAAACCCACCAAAATTAACTAGTGTAGTGTCTTGAATATTTGCTAGAAGAATGACCAAGTGCATTTAGTATAGATTTCTTGCCCTCCAAGTTGATGCATTGTCGTAAGTTTCCTTGAAGTATGCCACCATTGTTGACTTGTCTTACATTATTCAATTGATAAAAGATGATAAGAATTGAATTGTGATAATTTGCCTCCCAAAAGCTTGCTTAGCCGTGTAATAGCATAGGAAAGAAGCTTAAGGCTTGTTAGACAAAATAGAAACATTTGCACATGGCTTCACATGGTCTCACATGGCTTTGGTCATCAAATAGTCATTCTTTAATCAATAGAAAATTCAAGAACATGGTAGAATTAGCATAGGTCTTCAACATACAAAAGTCTTAGAATGATATATAGGCTTAGGAAATAAGATTAGATAAAATTTTAGAAGCTAAAATGATGGTCTTAGGTGTGTTGGCCGAATGCTTCATGAAATGGAGAGAATGATTTAGGAGACAAAGTGTGATAGAAATGAAATAGATTTCCTACTCCTAAAGCTCCTAGTCATGGAGTGCATGTATGTGGGGGAATTAATGCTTGATAAATCAAGATAGAAATCAAGCACATTGTTAAAGTCATCAAGTGGTCATGCTTTGGTCACCTTGATGATTCATAAGCTCTTGAAACTTCTAGAAACTCCTACTTGGCCGTAGGACACCATTGACATAGCTAACCAAATTTTGTTTCATTTATTTACCACTTAAACTTAAATTAACTTAGCTAATTCATCTAGTTTAAAGACTAATTAAACAAGCCATTTTTGTTGACTTAATGCCATTGGCTAAAAATCATGTCAAGCCACTAATTTTGACTTCTAAAAACTAGTAGCACATGGCCATCACATGGCTAAAGCTACAAGAATTTATTACTCACAGAATAAAAATTACTGCTCACAAACCAGTAATTATTGTACAGTGAATAATAAAATAATAGTAAAAAAAATTTAGTAACTGTATCCAGTTTAGATTTAGTAAGATCCCCTGACCCCGCATTAATAGTACAAAATTTTTTGGCCTAAATTTTTTTTTACTTTTTTCGGGCCTACCCAGGCCCACAGACGGCCTAAAATAATATTAAAATAATCACAATCTCAGAAAAATCTAGAAAAATTCTCAAAAATCATAAAAATTATAAAATTTATATTTATGCAAAAAAAACAAATTTCGGGGTGTTACAACTCTCCCCTACTAAAAAAAATTTCGTCTTCGAAATTTACCATACCTCAGAACAATTGAGGATATTGTTCTCTCATCTTGGCTTCCAGCTTCCATGTAGCATCTCTTGCCGTTTTCATTCCAGATCACTTCCTGCTTCTCTCGAACTTCTTTTATCAGGCTATTCAAAACAATAATCATAATCAAACAATCTCCTTACCCATCATAGCAAATATACTAAGCATATTTCTACTTAATGCATTCGCCACGACATTTGCCTTTCCCGAAATGATACTGATGTTAAAGATTATTGCCTTTCGAAAATTCTAACTATCATCTATGCCTATTATCAAACTCCTTTTAATCGAACAGGTAATCCAAGCTCTTGTAATTGCTGTAGACATCGTAGGTTGATCCATAAAGAAAACGTCTCCAGATTTTTCAACATAAAACCGAATATCGCAAAAATGCCTAAACATACATCGAACAATTCTTCTCATATATTTTTAACTACTTCGAAGTACATGACACAACCTCTCTATTTTGTATCAGCACTTAACCTATACCTATATAACCTTAACCCAAAAGTTGAACTTCCTCTAACCAAATTTCGCACTTGAACAGCTTCGCGTATAACTTCTTCTCCGTCTTTAGAAATTGAAAAATCGCACCGAGATGTTCAGCATGTTCCTTCGGACTTCGAGAATAGATCAGAATGTCGTCAATAAAGACAATGAAAAATCTATCTAAATAGGAAAGAAAGATCCTTTTTATAATTTGAGAACATCACTGAAACATTTGTTACTCTGAATAGTATTACATACCCGTAGTGTCCATAACGCGTCTGAAACCTGTCTTGAAATATCTTACACTTTCACGCGAATCTGATGATCATCAAAACACAAATTGATCTCAGAGAAAATAGCGACTCCTTTCATTTGGTCTTCTTGTTTCCATGTATCTTTCATCACATCATCCCAAATTACCTTCACCAAGGTAAGTTATTTCACTCGTCTATCCCTAATCTTAACAACAAATGTCTCATAGATCAAGTTCTCTTTCTAATTATACTGTATTTGATGCCATGACAATGGTTGAATCAAAAATATATCTTCTCAATTAAGATACATGGAATACACTATGAAGGTTAGAAAAAAAAGTGACAAGGCTATTCGGTAGATTACCAGATTTATCCAACAAAGAATTTAATATAGTTTACTAGATTTCGAAATGAACATGGTCCAATAAATTTAGAAATGAACTTTTTGGATTCAAATCCAAAAATCTCAATCTAAGGAATCACTAAAGTTTTATTGGAAACAATATAACAATATAAAATGATATGGTTGGAAGATAACCAATCCATTCATGATCTCAAATTGATCTGATTTTAGATAAGCAATTAAAATCAACAAAAGAGATTTGGTCTTTAATAAACATAGGATAGAGTTAGAAAACTTGAGTATAAATAATAAGTTTAACAAGAGAAATAGAAATACTCAGATCCAAAGATAGCAAAGACATAGATAACCCAAATGGTTCACACAGTCATTGACCACAAAAGAATGGGTTACCTTGCGAATTATACAGTATAATTTTAGGATTACCTTCTAAGGCATAACTTTCTTTTTTTTTTTTAAGTCTTTATATTTGAACGTTCCCATTCCACTTTTTGTATTGACTTCTTCTTCTACGTGAGATCTTGAAACATATGCATTACTAACGGAAGGTTTCATCTCCAATTGTATATAGTCCCTAGAAAAGTGTCCGGGCTTCCCGCATCTGAAACAAATAATTTCTTTGATTGTACATTCCTTGGTCAAATGAGCCTCTCCACACTTCCAACATTTTGATGCTGATGCTACAGTCTAACTAATTCCGTTGCCACTAGTACTTCCTCCATTTGTTTGTTGTTACTTCTCCGGTGGTTGTATATATGACTTTTGTTGAGATCGATTGATCTTACGTTTCCTCCTCTTTTGAATCATTGAGGATCCAAAATCACTGCTTCTTGCATCCTGAGACTGATTCGATTCTAACAAGTTTTGAAGTTCGATTATCAGTTCCTGTTGCTAAGCGATCTTCTGAATCTGTTGTATCGTTACGTCAATCATCCTCTGCATTATACTTCAAGCTACGATCATACGATCATCGTCACGTCTCGCATCCACATTCTTACGTCTACTACGGTCCATTGTCTTTCTTCAAAGACAAGCAAATCAAAACACAGTGAAACCAAACGTAACCACTTCAAACAACATCGTCTCTTTTCGGAAACCAAACAATATATCTCTGTGTTCAGTGTCAGAGAAACACACAGCACAAACAGGACAAACCTACCCACAAACCCAAAAGACTCTAACTTGGGCTCTAAGAAACACACAACACAAACAAAACAAACTTACCCACAACCCAAAAGACTCTAACTTGGGCTCTGATACCAACTAATGTAACACCCACCTTAGGGTATCACATTTCAGACCAAGTCCCTTATATTCTTACCCAAGTCATAAAATATTTAAATATTATTTAAGATTATAGGTTTCAAAATTTCTTTTTCGCGGATAACATAAATTTACCAAATTAAAGTAACACAAGATACAAAAATAGAACAACATATATCCCTTATACATATCATAGAATCTTAATATTTTCATTACATAAACCATATAAAAACTCGACCTGGCCCAGGTTCACAAACTCTAAAGACAAAAGTCCTTCTGAAAAGATCGATTCCCTAGCCAGGAATGTCTCGCTACTTATGCAACTTTAAAATACGAAGTAATACCACCACAATATCTAGATACTCAGAGTCCCAATGAACACACCAAGCAGCAGCGCCTTCAAGAAACTGTAGTCTAAAGAAACCTAGTTGATCCCTCCTTGCTGCCATTGTAGTCTTCACCGGCATAGGCATAAAATAGAAACAAATAGAACAATACAGCAAAGAGATGAGATCCCCTACATCACATACCGATATAGCAGCAAGAGAATGACAAACATTCCAACACAGTTCAACATACAATATAACAATAACATATTTAATAAGTCAATAATCCGATAAACTTGTATCACAATATCAGGCATAATGATAACACCACAATAATATTACATCACAATAATATTATATCACAATAATGTAAATGCTGATTATGCATATGCACGATGTATATGTTGACCATCCTTTTCCACAATGTAACCAGTTCTTACTATTCCATGGAACTATGCTCAAATTCAGAATGGACGCTCTAATAGATCTGTCCCCCCTAAAAAGACAGTCTATGGACCATGAAAAGTAATAGTGTCGTCGGGGCTATCAGTGCGTTGCAAACAGTTTTTATCGCGGCCAAGGGTATATATATATATATGGTGCTCAATCAGCACTCGTGATACCATCGTATCACGAGGCGAATCATCGCGCCATGACCTCCCCCCAGGATCTGTTAAGATCCCACTATCCTGTAAGTTCTCATCCACTCTTTAGGCATAAAACGCCACAACAATCATCAACTATACAATGCTTTTCCATGCATGGTGTATGATCTAACACATACAAATCATATTTCATCGTATTTCACATATACCCACCACATTCTTGGAGGTATCATTTTCCAACATAACGGGGCCCACCACAATAGCCCGATAACCAATTGCTGTAATTTTCAACCGCGTAAACATTTTATCACATTTTTGAAATCATGTAACATTTTTCAAACATTTTCAAATTACGTAAATATTTTCCAACGTTTTCATAATTTCGTAGTTTAAAAATCATTATTTTAAATACGCATAAGATTTTTCTACTGTTTTTCACTGTATAAAATATTTCTTGACGTTCTAAATTAAATTCTGAAACTTTCCAAACTAAAAATATTATTTGGACATCATTTTTCCATTTTTCTTATAAAAACTAATCTAAGTAATAATTTCTGACGTTTTTCTCAAATTTTGCATTATTCGATTTAATAAAATCTTCTACTGTTACCTTTACTAAAATCCTTTTTAATAAAATACTTTGAGTTCTAAATCACTTTCAAGACTTATTCTCCATTACCATGAATAAAAATCACGTTTATCTAACAAAAACTTTATTCCATAAAATAGTTGAATTCTCAAATCACCTTTAAAACTCCTTTTTCATTTCAAAATTCACTAAATTAAGTTCTTGTTAATAAATCCTTCAAAACTACCCTTAAGAAAATATTTTTGATCTAAAACACCAATTCTTGGCATGTTGGCCGAAAATCAATTTATTTTCCATAACCAAATATTTATGCATTTCCTATCTCATTTTCCTTTGTAAAAATCTTTAATCCAATCACTTGTTACTTAACCATCTAAAATCCACACTTAGTAAAATATTTCAAATGATTTGTTCCAACATCCTTATGGAAACCGTGTACCTCTTAGTTCTTAGAAAACAACATAGTTTTCCTTTCCACGTGATTCTTATCATATGCCACATGTTTTTCACATATTCATGCTTTCATGCTTGCTATTAAAGTAATAAAATCATATTAAACATTCAATAACAATCTAATCAAAATCATACCATCCCACAAATAAATCATACTTAATTATCAAAGTAATAGAATCACATATAATCAAAAGGCAACCATGGCAATTTCATGCATACAATCAACAACATATAGTAATACACAATCAAACACACAAACACTAATAACCACACAATTCGAATGAATAAATCCTCACATGGATTTTTCACTCACAAACACAAACAAATCCATTCCCTTAGCACCACATATGGCCAATGAGGTTAATCTCCCTCTTACCTTGATTGATGCCTCCTAGCTCCTTGTAGAACTCTCTTTGTATCAATTTTTCACCACCAAGTAGATCTTAGAATCAAAACAAACACATAAAAGTTAATATCTAAGGCTTGATTAAGATGACCATAGATCAAACGTGGTCTTAGAATTTCCAAGAGTTAAGTAAGAAATCAAGTTTCAAGATCTTTACCTTGAAACCCTAGAACTTAAATCCAAGAATCAAGCTTGAAGATGATAGAATTAGGTCTTGATTACAACATGAAAGTTGCTTAGAATGAAGTTTAGGATCAAGTGATGTGATTAAATAGAATTATGAGTGATTGGAAGGCTATTTTAGAGAGTGAACCCGTGAGCAACACAAGGAGAAAAAGGTAAGAGCTTTTGTGTTCTTTGCTTGGTAAAAAGGTGAAGATGAACGAATCTTGAGAAGTTCACTACATGAAAGTGCCTTGGATTAATGAGAAGATTCAAGATATATGGTTGGTGTAAATTATTGAAGGTTGGAGAATGGTATAAGGTAGAGAGACCATAAGCTTTGAGAGAGGAAATGGAGAGAATTTCTTTGTATTAAACTTTGCAAGAGAAGGTGAAAACTTCGAAATGTGATAGAAAATTCAACTTTGGCCATCTTGAAGACTTAATGGCCGTAGAACATGTTGAGAGAAAATGAGAGAGAATTGTTTTATTTGATAGCTTTGTGATAGCCTTTGCTTTTCTTTGATAAGAATGAAAGAAAAGTTGATAGGAAAAGTTGATAGGAAAGATTAAGTGTATAAATTCATTGCATGACCATAGGTTACATGTGCAAAGTCACCAAAATTGACTAAGTGAATTTAGTGTAGTTTCTTGAATATTTGCTAGAAGAATGACCAAGTGCCTTTAGTATAGATTTCTTGCCCTCCAAATTGATGCTTTGGCGTAAGTTTCCTTGAAGCATGCCACCATTGTTGACTTGTCTTACATTATTCAATTGATAAAAGATGATAAGAATTGAATTGTGATAATTTGCCTCCCAAAAGCTTGCTTGGCCATGTAATAGCATAGGAAAGAAGCTTAAGACTTGTTAGACAAAATAGAAACATTTGCACATGGCTTCACATGGTCTTACATGGCTTTGGTCATCAAATAGTCATTCTTTAATCAATAGAAAATTCAAGAACTTGGTAGAATTAGCATAGGTCTTCAACATACAAAAGTCTTAGAATGATATATAGGCTTAGGAAATAAGATTAGATAAAATTTTAGAAGCTAAAATGATGGTCTTAGGTGTGTTGGCCGAATGCTTCATGAAATGGAGAGAATGATTTAGGAGATAAAGTGTGATAGAAATGAAATAGATTTCCTACTCCTAAAGCTCCTAGCCGTGGAGTGCATGCATATGGGGGAATTAATGCTTGATAAATCAAGATACAAATCAAGCACATGGTTAAAGTCATCAAGTGGTCATGCTTTGGTCACCTTGATGATACATAAGCTCTTGAAACTCCTAGAAACTCCTACTTGGTCGTAGGACAGCATTGACATAGCTAACCAAATTTTGTTTCATTTAATTACCACTTAAACTTAAATTAACTTAGCTAATTCATATAGTTTAAAGACTAATTAAACAAGCCACTTTTGTTGACTTAATGCCATTGGCTAAAAATCATGTCAAGCCACTAATTTTGACTTCTAATAACTAGTAGCACATGGCCTTCACATGGCTAAAGCTACAAGAATTTATTACTCACAGAATAAAAATTACTACTCACAAACTAGTAATTATTGTACAGTTAATAATAAAATAACAGTAAAACAAAATTTAGTAACTGTGTCCGGTTTTGGATTTAGTAAGATCCCCTGACCCCGCATTAACAGTACAAAATTTTTTGGCCCAAATTTTTTTTTACTTTTTCTGGGCCCACAGACGGCCCAAAATAATATTAAAATAATAACAATCTCAGAAAAATCTAGAAAAATTCTCAAAAATCATAAAAATTATAAAAATTATATTTATGCAAAAAAAAGAAATTCGAGGTGTTACAACTCTCCCCTACTAAAAAAAAAATCGTCCTCAAAATTTACCATACCTCAGAACAATTGAGGATATTGTTCTCTCATCTTGGCTTCCAACTTCCATGCAGCATCTCTTGTTGTTTTCATTCCAGAACACTTCTTGCTTCTCTCAAACTTTTTTTATCAGACTATTCAAAACAATAATCATAATCAAACAATCTCCTTACCCATCGTAGCAAATATACTAAGCACATTTCTACTTAATGCATTCGCCACGACATTTGCCTTTCCCGAAATGATACCGACGTTAAAGATTATTGCCCTTTGAAAATTCTAACTATCATCTATGCCTATTATCAAACTCCTTTTAATCGAACAGGTAATCCAAGCTCTTGTAATTACTGTAGACATCGTAGGTTGATCCATAAAGAAAATGTCTCTTGATTTTTCAACGTAAAATCGAATATCGCAAAAATGCCTAAACATGCGTCGAACAATTCTTCTCATATATTTTTAACTACTTCAAAGTACATGACACAACTGCTCTATTTTGTATCAGCACATAACCTATACTTACATAACCTTAATCCAAAAGTTGAACTTCCTCTAACCAAATTTCGCGCTTGAACAGCTTCGCGTATAACTTTTTCTCCGTCTTTAGAAATTGAAAAACCGCACCGAGATGTTTAGCATATTCCTTCGGACTTCAAGAATAGATCAGGATGTCATTAATAAAGACAATGAAAAATCTGTCTAAATAAGAAAGAAAGATCCTATTTATAATTTGAGAACATCTCAGATGTACTAGGAGTATGTTATACTTTTTGTTTTTGTTAAAAAGAGTTGTGTCAACTTTTCCACTTGTAAACCCTTTTTTTTCAAAAGAAACTTGCTCAATCTTTCATATCAAGCTCAAGGAGCTTGTTTTAAACCATACAAAGCCTTCTTCAGTTTAAAAACATGGTTGGGCAAACCATAACTTTCAAAACCAGGAGGTTGTTCAACATAAATCTCTTCTTTGATAGAGCCATTTAGAAAAAAACTTTTAACATCCATTTGATATAATTTGAAGTCCATGATGCATGCATATGCAAGTAACATTCTAATGGCCTCTAATCTAGCTACAGGTGCATATGTTTCTTCATAATCTATGCCTTCTTCTTGATTATAACCTTTAGCTACAAGTCTAGCTTTATTTCTTGTTATTAAGCCTGCTACATCAAGCTTATTCCTAAAGACCCATTTGGTACCTATAATTGGATGATCATTGGGCCTTGGAACTAATTACCAAACTTGATTTCTTTCAAATTAGTTTAGCTTTTCTTGCATGGCCAAGATCCAATGTTCATTGTTAAAGGCTTCATTTATGTCTTTAGACTCAATTTGAGAAACGCAAGTCATATGGTTACATGTATTTCTAACTGAGTTTTAAGTACTTACACTTTTAGATACATCACCTACTTGGTCAAGCGGATGGTATCTTGAGGTTCGCCATTCCTTGGGAAAGTCCATGACTTGTGAATCCTCTTGATTTGGGGGGTCTTCTTGACTTTCCTCTTACTTCCTTTCTTCTTTCTCCTTGTTGTTCAAATGTATTTTAGCCAAAGTCTCTGCAACAACATCAACAAAATCCTTTCTCGGTCCATTTGGGTTAGTTTCATCAAATACAACATGAATGAACTCTTCAATAATCATCGTCCTTTTATTATAAATTCTAAAGGCCTTACTATGATTAGAGTAACCAAGAAATATACCTTCATCAGACTTAGTATAACGTCCTAATTTCTAACGTATGTAAACGTCATAATTTCTATGTTATTAATTCATTTTAAAGTTTGCCGTAATGAAACTAAACATCGATGTCAATAGTCATAAATAAAACACAGTGTTAAAATTTTCTAGCCCACGATGTTCATAGTAAAACACAATGCTTAAAAATAGTATAACCACAATTTGACCATCATGGTCATATACAGCCATCCAAAAAAAAGAAAAGAAAACAACAAACAACAACATCCTTCCTCTATTTCAAGTACTACTACAGAGGAAAGACCCAAAGCAAAGAACCGTCAACATAGCCACCTGTGCCATCACCAAGGTGGCAGGACCAACTGAAAGGTGAAGAAGCTAGAGATGGTGATTGTTATGCCCCTTTTTCTAATTCGATATACGCGAAGAAGGAACGTCACACTATAGTACTTAGGTAATGATAAAGCTTAAGATAGATAACATTGCGAAAAATAGTGTTTGTTTTAAGGTTTCCAAAACCCAGTGTAATTACTACTGATCTAAAATTTTTCCCTTTGTTTATTTTTTTTTATAAGTTATTGTAAGTGGTAGAATAATAATACCAGAAAATCCCTACTGTAGCAAAACTTCAAGCACTGAACGATTATAATACAGTCAATAGAAATTAAACCATACATCAAAATTACATTATCATGAACATACGTACAAGCCTGTATTAATTACATTTCCAGAATGCATACAAAAAGACGAAATATGTACCTACCCTAAGAGATACAAATATATACCCACTGATCCACTAGTACATCAGGCTCCCTCAAAATAAACAGACAGCCATCAGTAGCCATCTACCTAAAGCAATCTCAAAGACTGACGAGAACTAGAAGGAACCGTAGACAGATCCTCCATAGGGTCCTCCTTGTCCGACGAGACATCCATCGGAACGACGGAATAACGGGCAGGAGCCCGAGCAGTAGACAAGAAAGAGTCGTCACGTGGGGTATAGTACATGTCCGCCTACATGTCTCTCACAGGCAGGTAGAATTCCAGCCAAACAAAAGCAAGGAAGTCAAAAATTGAAGCAGTGTAACGTCCCCACGCCAAGGACACAGTCAAATCGCCATGGTACACACATCGATCAGCCTGCACGTTGATATGCTAGCAATCCGGACCACCATGAAAGTTGATCCGCAAGTAACCAAAGAATCCACGGGGGCGATATGACATCCTTAGCAGCCTCAATCTCAGTCAAGATATGGCCAGAAACCTTGAAGCTCAGTGGTTTCCTTATCCTCCTCACGAACGTCTTCGAACAATCATATGATAATATACAATAGCAGAATATACAGTAAAGAGGTGAGATACTCGTCATTCATTACCAATAATAGTAGCAGGAAACTAGACGGCGCTGAACACCCATATACAGCACATTTTATACATTTAATCATAACAGCATTAAATTTACAGTTAGGCAGAATCACAACTTCAAAATGATAAAAATATCATCAGCAGTCAATAGTTCCAGTGACTAACAATTATTACAAAAGTAATAGTAAATATGCTTTATAATTGTCAATGCTCATGCTCAATGAGTTATGTGGCTGACAGTTCACTCATGCAAAAGTATATCAAAACCCTACTCCATGGAGCTAGACTTAAACAGTTTCGGAGTAAATGATCAAGGAGTAATACCAGTATATCATTAGCCTTAAAATACAGTGTGCTTTATTTCATAAAAAGTTTTGCGCAATGGCTTATACATGGTACCTCAACAGTTGATCGTGATATAGGACAGCATCTCGGACAGGATCGTCGGTGTGTCGCATTGGTCTATCCCACGGCCCCAGTGGAGCTACCACTGTCTATTGTGAGACACCCACACCCCGACGCCCCCTAGGGTCAACAACGTATGACACCTACGCTTAGTCTATTCGCACCCGCACATAGGTGTTATTCAAGCTCCTAGGTTTACAAAGCCTTTCCAACAGTGTCCAACAGACGACATATATGCATGACGACACAATGTCAACTCATGTATGATCATTACTGTATTTCACAATGGTATACTTATATACAGACGTACATAAATTCATTTATTGATATCGTCGTATCCAGGTATTCTGATAATCCATGTTTATAAAATGTTCATCTCACGTTGGGGTCCACAATTGCATTAAGGTCAAGTTTTATATCAACATCACTTTCAAGTGCTCATTTATTACTATGATTCCCATTTTCAAGATTACATATTATTGATTTAATGTGAAAATTTTTGGTCACTTTAATTCTTTATTACCATCACTTTCAGGAATCTTTAAAATTGTCATTCTTTGACCACATTACTCAAGCCCAAAACCGTGGCCCTCACTAGATCCCTAAGTCAAGTGTTTATTTTCATTTTAATGCATTAGTAACTTATTACTAATTCTCTTAATGTGTTTAGTTCCAAAATCCCCTCAACTCACATACTCAAGTTATTTCTTTAGGTCAAATTATTCAAGTTACCAAGCTTAGCCTGTAATTAATTTTGTTTACACATTATGAATCCCTAATTGTCCTCTAAATTCTCTTTGTCAATTTCATCATCAAGTCACAATTTTCACATTTTTGCCTCCCATGGCCGTGAGCCATCATAGGGCTAGGGTCGAAATATTTTTATGTCTCCTTTAGTCATCATCCATTCAATTATGTTACAAGCATTTTAAACACCCACACCCCTTCAATGGGGGACTTGGCCGTGAGCCTCCTTGCACAATGCAAGGGGCAATTGTCTCAAGTTCATCAATTCCAAATCCATGAGGGTTATTACCACATTATCAAGAATCAATTCCATACAAAATCTAAAGAAAGAAATAGAAATGTAAAGAATCAAATAGAAAACAATAACATTTAAAGGAGTAACCTTTATTAGGGTTTCTCACAAATACACAAATAGCAAGCTTCCAACCACCATTATAGGTTGAATGGAGTGGTCTCCCTCTTACCAAAGAGGAGAGCACGAAAATTGCCACCAAGGAGCTTCTTTGTGGTTTCGATTTTGGCTCCTCCAAAAACCCTAGAAAGCAACTTCAAGGTATCAACACCACAATATGAAAAAGAGAGCATCCTTCACCATGAAAATGGTCTTAGAACACAAAAAAGAGGAGAGGAGAGAAGAAAGTTGTGATCTTTACCTCAAAGTCTCAAACTTTGCCCTTGAAGGAGATTGGTAAAGATGAGAGATTTCGGTCTTGGGTATGGAAGGAAAAGGTCTTAGAATGATGAAGAGAAGCTAGAAATGTGGTTAATGAAGTTAGAAACTGAAAATGGTGATGGTGGAGATGGTAACCAGAAATGGAGATGGAGGATTTTGGTGAAACCTTGTGAAGAAAAGTGGTAGAGATGGTGATGGAGAGTAAGGATGTGTAGTTGATGAAGAGAAAAGATGAAGAGGTTGAGTGGAAGAGTGAGCTGCAAATTCGGTTTGGCTATGGAGGTTTAGAGAGAATGGAGAGCAAGGAAGAAGATGAAGAGGTAGAGAGAGAAGTTGTTAGGTTAAGTGGTGAGGTGTTTGAGTGAATTAGGTTAAGTGATTGAAACCAAAATTCCCCCCTTTTCCCTAGTGAATGCCGCGGCAATGGAGAGAGGAGAGATGGAGTTGACAAGCTTCTCAAGCAAGGTAGGGGTAGTTGGGTCTTTTCTTGGGTCAAAGCTTCTAGAAACTTGATTAAAATAATAATATATTTGAATTAAAGTGGTTTTGTTATGACATAAAGTAGATTACATTGGGATAAGGTGATAGGGTTTTCTTTACATGCTATTATCCATAGGATAATAGTTACAGTCGACAGAAATCAGTATTAATTAATCTGACAGATAAATTCTTACACAGTGTTTTATTATTTCGTCTGTTAAAATTTTTTGAAAAACGTGAAACCTGGGAAACTGTGTCTGGCTTCGGGTTTAGTAAGATCCCCCGTAGATGTTTTCATAGTTCAAGATTTTTGGAGAGAATATCTCATTTCTCCGGCTCCGCTCAGCTCGCACGTAAAACGAGAAATATATTAAAATATTCGACATTCCCTGAAAATTCCTAGAAAATTCTCAAAAACTGCAAATATTATAAAATGACTATTCGTCATATAATTTTCCAACTTTTGGAATGTTACAGTCATTTTCTCGACTCTGTCCATTGTGCATGCAAAACGAGAAATATATTAAAATATTTCGCATTCCTAGAAAATTCTAGAAAATCTCAAAAATTATAAAATGAATATCCATAACGAAATCAATAAATTTTGGGGTGTTACAACTCTCCCCAACAAATAAGAATTTCGTCCTCGAAATTTTCATAACTTAAAATAGTTCGGGGTATTGCTCCTTCATCTTATCCTCGAGTTGCCATGTCATATCTCTAGTTGCTTCATTCCAGATTACTTTCACCAGTGCAATGTCTTTCCCTCTGAGTTGCTTTGTCCTCCTATCCTCAATCCTCTCAGGAGTTGTCTCATAAGTTAAATTTTCCTTTAATTGTACAGAATCAGGTGCTATAACATGATTAGGACTTGGAATATATTTTCTGAGTTGTGACACATGAAAGACATTATGAAGGTTTGAAAGAAAAGGGGGTAAACCTATTTGGTAAGCAACAGGACCCACCCGACGGAGGATTTTGTAAGGTCCAAGGAATTTTGGAGTGAGTTTTCTAGATTTGAGAACACGACCGAACCCAGTCGTAGGTGTGACTTTCAAGAAGACATGCTCTCCTTCCTCGAACTCGAGAGGTTTCCTTCTTTTGTCTGCATAACTCTTTTGCCGACTCTGAGCCGTTTTCATTTTCTCCTGAATCATTTTGACCTTTTCGGTTGTCTGTTGGATAAGTTCAGGTCCAACGGTAAGTCGTTCCCCATCTTGATACTAGCACAGAGGTGTCTGACACCTTCGTCCATATAGAGCCTCATAGGGTGCCATCCCTATACTTGAATGATAGCTGTTGTTATAGGTGAACTCCACCAACGGTAAGATTTCATCCTAACTTCTAGTTTGCTCTATGGCGTAAGCTCTTAGCAGATCCTCTAGTGACTGGATTGTTCTCTCTGATTGACCATCAGTCTGCGGATGGTATGTTGAACTCAATCGCAAATTCATTCCCATAGCCTCTTGAAGACTCTGCCAAAACTTCGATGTAAACCTCGGATCTCTATCGGAAATAATACTCGTGGGTATCCGGTGAAGTCTAACAATTTCACTAATATATATCTGAGCTAATTTCTCCAACAGATATCTTATGTTGATCGGCTAAAAGTGAGCTGACTTTGTAAGTCGATCCACTATTACCCATATTAAGTCATATCCTTTTCTAGTCCTTGGTAACCCGACAACAAAATCCATGGCGATACTATCCTATTTCCATTCAGGAATAGTTAAGGGTTGTAGTAGTCCAGCTGGTCTTTGGTGCTCAATCTTCGTTTTCTGGCAAACCAAACAAGATGACACGCATCTAACGATATCTCTCTTCATCCCGTGCCACCAAAATAGTTTCCTCAAGTCTTGATACATCTTGGTCATTCCAGGATGCATACTCAACTGACTCGAATGAGCATGTTCAAGTATGTACTTCTTGAGTTCCTTATCTTTAGGCACACAGACCCTTCCTTGGAATCTCAGAATCCCATCACTTCCTTCCTTTAATGTTGATACATCACCCTGTCTCATCAACTCTCTTTCCTCTCACAGAAACTTATCGACCTTTTGTTTCTCTCGAATATCATCCATTAAGTCATTTGAGATAGTGACCTTATTTATGCAGATTTTACCCGGTGTTAACTCCACCGATGACCATATGTCTTTGAATTACTCTATCAGGTCCTTTTCTCTAATCATCATGGTAGAAACACTAACCGTTTTTCAGCATCGGCCACCACGTTCGCCTTTTCAGGATGATACTGAAGCTGGAAATCGTAGTCTTTCAGAAATTCTAGCCATCTTAGTTGCCTCATGTTTAGCTCTTTCTGATCGTACGGGTATTTCAGACTTTTGTGGTCACTGAAGATGTTGAATGTGGCTCCATCCAGATAATGCCTCCATATCTTCAATGCAAACACCATGGCAGCTAACTCCAAATCGTGTGTTGGGTAGTTCTTCTCGTGCACTTGCAATTATCTTGAGGCATAAGCCACTACCTTTCCATTTTGCATAAGAACGCACCCCAAACCCTGATACGAAGCGTCACAGTGCACTTCAAATGGCGCATTGGGATTCGGTAAAACTAACACGGGCGACGTAGTTAGTTTCCTTTTTAACTCTTGAAAACTCTTCTCGCAGGAATCCGTCCATTCGAAAGTTTGATTCTTTCGGGTGAGTTGAGTGAGTGGTCCAGCGATCTTAGAAAATCCTTCTATAAATCTTCGGTAATATCTGACTAATCCAACGAAGCTTCGAATTTCCGTCATCGTCGTTGGCCTTTCCTATTGTAGCACGACTTATACCTTTGAAAGATCCACAACAATTCCTTCCTTTGAGATTACATGGCCTAAAAATTTTACTTCATCTAACCAAAACTCGCATTTGGATAGTTTCGCATACGGCTCTTTCTCCTTCAAGATCTGGAGAACTATGTCGAGATGTTCAGCATGGTCCTCTTGATTTTGTGAATAGATCAAGATATCGTCAATGAAAACAATGGCGAACTTGTCCAAATAAGGACAAAAAATCCTATTCATGTAGTCCATAAATATCGCAGGTGCATTAGTCACACCAAAAGGCATCACCAGGTACTCACAATATCCATAACGAGTACGAAAAGCTGTCTTGGGAATATCTTCCACTTTCACTCTAATTTGGTGATAACCCGATCGTAGATCGATCTTGGAAACACAGCTGCTCCCTTCAATTGGTCCATCAAGTCATCTATCCTTAGCAATGGATACTTGTTCTTGATCGTAACCTTGTTCAACTGACGGTAATCCACGCACAATCTTGAAGTCCCATCTTTCTTCTTAACCAACAACACAGGTGCTCCACAGGGTGACACACTGGGTCTCACGAATTGTTTTTCCAGAGGCTCTTCCAACTGCTTCTTAAGTTCCGCGAGTTCAGCTGGTGCCATACAGTAAGGCACTATGGAATTAGGACCAACTCCTGGTACCAAGTCAATAGCAAACTCGACCTCTCATTCTAGTGGCAAACCAGGTACATCATCAGGGAAAACTTCAGGAAATTCTCGTACCACAGAGATTGCATCTATATCAACTTCACTCTTAACTTTCAAAGAAGATAACAACATGTATCCATGAGCTCCTTCCTTCAGAAAAGCCTTCACTTGGTTGGCAGTCAAAAATCTAGAATCCTCAACCAAAGGGAAAACTATTATTTTTCTAGAACAGTCTAACAGGACACGGTTAGCAGATAGCCAATCCATTCCTAATATCACATCCAACTAAGATAATGGTAAACAGATCAAATCGACAGAAAAGATCTGACCTTCCACAATTAAAGGACAACCTAGACAGACTTTAGTAGTAACGACAGGTTTTGCAGTAGGAGTCGAAACAGTCAAATCAAAAGGTAAGGAAGACACAGACAATCCAAGTCTTTTCACACAATCATGTGAAATGAAAGAATGAGTAGCACCAGAATCATACAGTACAATTAAAAGATTACCTTCAATGATACCTTCTCCTTGTATTAGATCCTCAGATTTAGAGGCCTCAGCACCGCTCAGGGTATAGACTCTGCCTCCAGCTTGTGGTTTAGAAGTCTTAGCAACATTGACAGATGGTTCCGCCTTGGTCTAGTTACAGTCTTGAGAAACGTGACCAGGTTTCCCGCACCGAAAGCAAATAATTCCTTTGATTGTGCAGTCTCTTGTAAAGTGCTCCTTCCTGCACTTCATACACCTCAGAGTAGTTGCAGCATTCTGACCCATCCTTCCTGGACTTCCAGATGGGCTTCCTCCTTGAGATCTTTGTGGCTGTTGGCTTCTAGATGGTCTGGAATAGGGCTTCTTTTGATAACGACTTGTGCTACCACCACCTTCTCTCTGGGACTGAACGGGCCCAAAATTTCTATTTCTCGCCTCACGTTCTTGTTCCACACTTTCCAATCGACAGCAAGTGTCAAGTAACTTAGAAAACTGAGTAATCTTCAAAGCTATCACAATTTTCTTCACCTCATGCCTCAGGCCTTTCTCAAACTTCCAGCACTTCCAGGTTTCATTGGGTTGAAGTTGAAAATAGGTCGAAAATCTGGACAAGTTCTCAAACTTGGCAACGTACTCGCTCACAGTCATGCTTCCCTGTCGCAACCTCAGAAATTCCATTTCTTTTGCGTGCCTAGCGTTTTCAGGGAAGTACTTGTTCAAGAACCTTTCTTTGAACACCTCCCAAGTTATCACTCTATTTGCGGCTTGCAATAACCTTTGTTCTCTAGTCCACCAATGTTCAGCATTTCCTATCAGCATGTATGCAGCATAGGTCACCTTCCTATCGTCAGCACAATTCATACCTGCAAATATTTTTTCTAGCTCTTGGATCCACAATGTAGCTTTCTCTGGATCAAACTCCCCTTTGAACTGCGGAGGGTTAACACGATGAAATCCCTCTAAGTTCTCAACATCCGCCGTAGCTTCCAACTGTTGTGCAGCTCTAGCCTGTTGTTGAGCTGTCTACTGGTTCTGTTGTAACATTGCCTCAGCCATCTTTGTATTGCCTCTATGGCAGCAGCCATATCACCTCTACGAGCCATTGTTCCTTCTCAAATCAAACTACGCAAAATATAGAGAAAGTCAAATGTATCCATATCAATACCAAACAACAAAATCACAGAGAATAACACAACACAAACAAGACAGTCCAAAACCACACGACCAAAAAGAAACATAACCGGGAGCTCTGATACCAAGACAGTGTAACGCCCCTTTTTCTAATTCGATATACGCAAAGAAAGAACGCCACACTATAATACTTAGGTAATGATAAAGCTTAAGATAGATAACGTTGCGAAAAATAGTGTTTGTTTTAAGGTTTCCAAAACCCGGTGTAATTACTGTTGAACTAAAATTTTTCCCTTTGTTTATATTTTTTTTTTGTAAGTTATTGTAAGTGGTAGAATAATAATACCAGAAAATCCCTGCTGTAACAAAACTTCAAGCACTGAACGATTATAATACAGTCAATAGAAATTAAACCATACACCAAAATTACATTATCATGATTATACGTACAAGCCTGTATTAATTACATTTCCAGAATGCATACAAATAGACAAAATATGTACCTACCCCAAAAAATACAAATATATACCCACTGATCCACTAGTACGCCAGGCTCCCTCAAAATAAACAAGCATCCATCAGTAGCCATCTACCTAAAGCAGTCTCTAAGACTGACGAGAACTAGAAGGAACTGTAGACGGATCCTCCATAGGGTCCTCGTCGTCCGACGAGACATCTATCAGAACGATGGAACAGTGGGCAGGAGCCGGAGCAGTAGAGAAGAAAGAGTCGTCACGTGGGGTATAGTACATATCCGCCCACATGTCTTTCACAGGCAGGTAGAATTCCAGCCAAACAAAAGCATAGAAGTCAAAAATCGAAGCAGTATAACGTCCCTACGCCAAGGACACAGTCAAATCGCCGTGGTACACACATCGATCAGTCTACACGTTGATATGCCAGCAGTCCGGACCACCATGAAAGTTAATCCGCACGTAAACAAAGAATCCACGGGGGCGATATGACATTCTCAGCGGCCTCAATCTCAGTCAAGATACGGCCAAAAACCCTGAAAGTCAGTGCTTTTCTTATCCTCCTCACGAACGTCTTCGAACAATCATATGATAATATACAATAGCAGAATATACAGTAAAGAGGTGAAATATTCGTCATTCATTACCAATAATAGTAGCAGAAAACTAGACGGTGCTGAACGACCACATATAGCACATTTTATACATTTAATCATAATAGCATTAAATTTACAGTAAGGTGGAATCACAACTGTAAAATGATAAAAATATCATCAGCCGTCAATAGTTCCAGTGACTAACAATTATTACAAAAGTAACAGTAAATATGCTTTATAATTATCAATGGTCATGCTTAATGAGTTATGCGACTGTCAGTTCACTCATGCAAAAGTATATCAAAACCCTACTCCATGAAGCTAGACTTAAACAGTTTCGGAGTGAATGATCAAGGAGTAATACTAGTATATCATTAGCCTTAAAATACAGTGTGCTTTATTTCGTAAAAAGGTTTGCGCAATGGCTTATACATGGTACCTCAATAGTTGATCGCAATATAGGACAGCGTCTCGGACAGGATCGTCGGTGTGTCGCATTGGTCTATCCCACGGCCCCAGTGGAGCTACCACTATCTATTGTGAGACACCCACACCCCAACGCCCCCTAGGATCAATAACGTATGACACCTACGCTTAGTCTATTCGCACCCGTACATAGGTGTTATTCAAGCTCCTAGGTTTACACAACCTTTCTAACAGTGTCCAACGGACGACATATATGCATGACGACACAATGTCAACTCATGTATGATCATTACTGTATTTCACAATGGTATACTTATATACAGACATACATAAATTCATTTATTGATATCGTCGCATCCAGGTATTCTGATAATCCATGTTTATAAAATGATCATCTCACGTTAGGGTCCACTATTGCATTAAGGTCAAGTTTTATATCAACATCACTTTCAAGTGCTCATTTATTACTATGATTCCCATTTTCAAGATTACATATTATTGATTTAATGTGAAAATTTTTGGTCACTTTAATTCTTACCATCACTTTCAGGAATCTTTAAAATTGTCATTCTTTGACCACATTACTCAAGCCCAAAACCATGGCCCTCACTAGATCCCTTAGTCAAGTGTTTATTTTCATTTTTAATGCATTAGTAACTTATTACTAATTCTCTTAATGTGTTTAGTTCCAAAATCTCCTAAACTGACACACTAAAGTTCTTTCTTTAGGTCAAATTATTCAAGTTACCAAGCTTAGCCTTTAATTAATTTTGTTTACACATTATGAATCCCGAATTGTCCTCTAAATTCTCTTTGTCAATTTCATCATCCAAGTCACAATTTCCACCATTTTTGTCTCCCATGGCCGTGAGCCATCATAGGGCTAGGATCGAAATATTTTTATGTCTCCTTTAGTCATCATCCATTCAATTATGTTACAAGCATTTTAAACATCCACACCCCTTCAATGGGGGACTTGGCCGTGAGCCTCCTCGCACAATGCAAGAGGCAATTGTCTCTAGTTCATCAATTCCAAATCCATGAGGGTTATTACCACATTATCAAGAATCAATTCCATACAAAATTTAAAGAAAGAAATAGAAATGTAAAGAATCAAATAGAAGACAATAACATTTAAAGGAGTAACCCTTATTAGGGTTTCTCACAAATACACAAAAATAGCAAGCCTCCAACCACTATTATAGGTTGAATGGAGTGGTCTCCCTCTTACCAAAGAGGAGAGCACGAAAATGGCCACCAAGGAGCTTCTTTGTGAATTCGGTTTTGGCTCCTCCAAAAACCCTAGAAAGCAACTTCAAGGTATCAACACCACAATATGAAAAAGAGAGCATCCTTCACCATGAAAATGGTCTTAGAACACGAAAAAGAGGAGAGGAGAGAAGAAAGTTGTGATCTTTACCTCAAAGTCTCAAACTTTGCCCTTGAAGGAGATTAGTAAAGATGAGAGATTTCGGTCTTGGATATGGAAGGAAAAGGTCTTAGAATGATGAAGAGAAGCTAGTGATGGTGGAGATGGTAACCCGAAATGGAGATGGAGGATTTTGGTGAAACCTTGTGAAGAAAAGTGGTAGAGATGGTGATGGAGAGTAAGGATGTGTAGTTGATGAAGAGAAAAGATGAAGAGGTTGAGTGGAAGAGTGAGCTGCAAATTCGGTTTTGTTACCAAGTGGCCTCAATACTCAAGAGGGGGGTGAATTGAGTATGTAAAATATTTTTGTAAATCTTTCGCAAAACGTTTGATTAACAATTTTCATTGAAGCTATTGGATGATTGAAGTGAATAGATAAACGAGATTTAATACTTCACTCACAAATAAACAACTCAAGATAGAAAGAATTCAAGCAAAGCAAAATATAGAACTCAACTCAAGCAAATATAATTAAAGCACAAAGTAAAGAGATATAGTTGAGAAGAACAAACACAAGGATTTATCCTAGTTCAGCCACCCCTTGTGACCTACGTCCAGTCCTCAAGCAAACCACTTGAGATTTTCCACTAAACTTCAAGCTTGAACGGGTGCTTGAAAACCTTTACACAAAAGAGCACTCAACTCCTTGGGATGCCTCACCCTTGAGCTTGAGCCTCAAAACAGGGATACCTCACCCTTTCCACTAGAGGGATACCTCACCCCCTTTACAACCTTTGAAGGATGCCTCACCTTCAACAAGGGATAACTCACCCTTTACAATCTTTGAGAGATACCTCACTCTCTTTTCTCTAGAGGGATACCTCACCCCCTTTACAAAGAATCAAGTGTTTACAATATGAAACTCTCACAAGAGTAGATTACACAAATTGAAGCCCTATAATGCTCTTCAAGAATATCTCACAATATATGCAAAAAATAGAGCAAAAGTGATTTAAGGATGAATCTCGGATTATAGTGATTGAAAGATGTTTCTCAATTGTTGGTTAGCCACAAATGAGCCCCAAGATGAGTATTTATAAGTTTGTGGAACAATAGAGCCGTTGGGGGCTTTAATGGGCAACATTAAAAGCCAAATAATATAGCCGTTGGGCTTGTTAGAATGCTGGTAATCGATTACAGGGTTCTGGTAATCGATTACATGACAGTTAGAACGTGTTCTTGGCTTTCTGGGTTTGTGGTAATCGATTACAAGACTTGTGTAATCGATTACACACCCTCTGACTTTCTGGTAATCGATTACAATATTGATGTAATCGATTACACGGCCCTTTGAACGTGTTCTTGGATTTCTGGGAACATGGTAATCGATTACATGGATGCTGTAATCGATTACAAGTCCTCTAACTTGCTGGTAATCGATTACCAAGAGTGTGTAATCGATTACTTTCCACTTTGAACACATTTTTCAATCCCAATTAAGTCTCTAGGCCATTTTTATCATTTGGGTACTTGGACAAAACAAGATTTACAAATGTTTACCATAATCCAAGATTGAAATCAACATTTCTTTTAAAATATGAACTTTGAAAACAAGTTGATTTATGAGATCTTTGAAAAACCATTTGAATATAATTGAGATACCTTGAGAGCATTTCCCATTGATGTTCTAAGACCTATATCAAATATACCTCTTTTGATCTTGGTCTTCTTCTCTTGGTCTTGATCTTTTCTTTTGATCTTGAACTTTTCTTTTGATCTTGGTCTTCTTCTCTTGGCTTTGTTATCATCAAAAACTTATTTGATATGCTTCATGACATAAGCATTCACATTCTCCCCCTTTTTGATGATGACAAAATAAACATTGAAAATAGAGAAATATTTGCATTCATTTATCTATCAGAGATTAAGCGCAACTCTCCCCCGTAATGTATGCATGAGATAGGATAAATGATTTTCATGTAAAAGAACAAAGCTCCCCCGTACACATGCAACATATTTCACTAATCTCTCCCCCGTTGGCATTATCAAAAACAACATAAGCATTCAGCATTGTATAAACATTTCAGCCCAGCAGGATCAATATCAGAGTATGAACGGTTTAGCACAACAATTTGTGATGCCAATAGCAAATGCATATGAAAAAGAAATCGTAGATAATAATTATCATTTATGCCAACAGAATTCAGAGTCATATACAAGAGCAAATGGGGTTAGATAAAGATTAAGCATAAGGAAAGCATCATGAAAGGCTTGATGGTAGATAAAAAGGTATAACCCATGAATTTTTGCCTTTTAAAACCCTGTGTAATCGATTACAATGTCTTTGTAATCGATTACGCATGTTCTGGATTCTTGGTAATCGATTACATATGTGGTGTAATTGATTACATGCCTTCTGGAATTGATGTAATCGATTACATTGGAGGTGTGATCGATTACCTGCTTTCTGACTTGGCTTGGAACGCTTGGCAGAGCCTTTGTAATCGATTACAAAGCTTGTGTAATCGATTACCAGAATGCTAAAACTCAGATTTTGCATTTTAAACAGAGAATGATAAATTTTAAACCTTTCAAATTTGTTCCAAAGCATTCCAAAACAATTTCAAACATCATGTAGGCATATAATCCAGATAGATTGTGATCTAAAACATATGATCATGCGAAAATGCCACTTTTACCAAGAATTACACCCTTTTGATGGATTGGTGAAGTTTTTGAACTTTTTGAGGGTTTTTGTCATGATGTAGTACCTGCAAAATAACTTAGGGGGAATCTCCAACGCTCAAGTCAGTATTGGATTCAAATATGATCAAGAACCATCATGATATGCAGCAAAAATGTCATGATTATACAGCAAGGTAGCATGTTATGCATCACAATAGCACATTATGCAGCAAAAGAAACAGATTATACATTTAAAATCATGCATTGTGCAGAAAAGGTGCATTTTATGCAGCAAATGAGTTCATTATGCAGTAGAAATGAGATTATGCGGAAGATTGTGACTTTGTGCCATACAAGTGACAAGTTATGCACCATTTTGCAGAAAATCACAGATTATACAGCATATGACACATTATGCAGAAAATTATGCATCAAAATTGTGTTACAAGAGTTTAGATGCATGATTGATCCAATATGCCAAGTTCAAAGATGTTTTATATCAAATATGCTATTTCAAACAAGAAATGAACTTATCCAGCATATTATTACATATAAAGATATTTTCAAGATATAAAGCTTAGAAAAAAATATAATTTTAAAACAAGTTAAAGCATAAAAACATATCTCCACTTATCCAAAGATTGCAAGTCCAAGCTTCTTGGAGACAAGGAAGAGAACTTGGAGTAATTTCTGATCTTGTGCTTGTAGCAGCCACTTTTGATATTCCAAAGTCCATTCTTGGCCTTCAAGCACACCTACAACACACTTTAATTTTTGGCTTTTGGTACCCAAATTCTCTTGGGTCCTTGTGTGTTAGTGTTAGGCAAGGTGCCCCTAGGGATCCAAACCATTTTAGTTCCAATCTTGTTATTGATATTCTTCCTCACATTACAAGTTGATGCACTATGTCCTTTCTTGCCACAATGAAAATACTTTATAAAAGGACTTGTTGATGAACTTGAGGGAACAAAGAAATTCTTGTAAAGTTTTTGTTGATTTTTGGGATTGTACCCTAAACCAGCCTTTTGAAACACACATTTTTGATTCCCAAGCAATATGTTCAAATTATCTCTTCCAAGGGTAAATTTTGAAAGAGTATTTTTCAAATCTTCAATTTCTTTTTCAAAAGTTTTACATGATGAGCAAGAAAATGATATAGATGCATTATCAAGTAAAGAACATGTTAAGCATGAGGAATTTGCATCAATGAGTCCAAGAGTTTCATTTCAATTTTAAGTTCCTCAATTTCCTTGTTTAAAATAGAGATTTTGTTTTCAAAAGAGGAAATTGTTTTCTTGGATGATGAAACAAGTTTTGCAAGTCTCATAGATTCATTATGCAATTCTTCAAATGCATCTTGCAATTCATCATATGAAGGAGAAGAATTTGATTCAAAATTTGAGGATGTTACCTCCATGTCGTCTTCATCTTCCTCTTCTCCTCTAGCCATGAAGCATAGATTGGCTTCCTCAGTGTCCGAACTATTGGTTGAATCCATGTCATTATCATCCCAAGCTATGTAGGCTTTTCTTTCTTTCTTTTCCTTTGAGTACCTCTTTTCATATTTCTCCACTTTCCTTTGATAGATTGGGCACTCCATCTTCATGTGTCCCAATTCTCCACATTCATAGCATTTAGGAGTGGTTGAGGTTCCTTCCCCTTTGTGATAGGCATTCTTTGAGGGAAAGGCAGGTCTTCTTTGAGCTCCATTCTTTTTGAAGAATCTTCCAAACTTCTTTACTAGAAGGCTAAGATTCTCTTCACTAATTTCCAAGCCATCTCCATCATCTTCATCATCATCATCATTAATCATGGAGGAGGTGGTTTTGAGAGAAATTCCCTTCTTTTCCTTCTTGTCATGCTTCTCATTTTGATTGAGTCTATTCAACTCCAACTCATGCTCTTGAAGCTTTCCAAAAAGTGTGGCTAAGGTCATAGTTGCTAGTTTTCTTGATTCTGAAATAGCCGTCACTTTAGGTTGCCAATCCCTGCTTAAACATCTCAACACTTTGTTAATAAGATCTTCGTTAGGAAAAGTCTTTCCTAATGAAGCAAGATGATTTATGATATGTGTGAAACATTTTTGCATTTCTTGAATGCTTTCACCTTGGTTCATTCTAAAAAGTTCATACTCATGAGTGAGAGTATTTATCCTTGATCTTTTCACTTCACTAGTACCCTCATGAGTTACTTGTAAGGTATCCCATATTTCTTGGGCAGATTTACAATTTGAGACTCTAAAAAACTCATCATACCCCAAAGCAGTGGTAATGATGTTTTTGGCTCTCAAATTATATTGGACCTTCTTTTTATCGTCATCCGTCCATTCACATCTTGGTGTATTAATTCTTACACCATTTACAACTTGTGTGGGTACAAAGGGACCATTTTCAACAGCATCCCACACATTCAAGTCAATAGCTTCAATAAAAATTTTCATTCTTTCTTTCCAATAAGCATACCCATCCCTATTGAAAAAGGGAGGTCTATAAAGAGAAGAACTTTCATAAAAACCATTTGAAGAGGCCATCACTTTCTCTTGAAGCTGTTAAGCTCTTTAAACAAGAGCCTAGCTCTGATACCACTTATTACCAAGTGACCTCAATACTCAAGAGGGGGGGTGAATTGAGTATGTAAAATATTTTTGTAAATCTTTCACAAAAAGTTTGATTAACAATTTTCGTTGAAGCTATTGGATGATTGAAGTGAATAGATAAACGAGATTGAATACTTCACTCACAAATAAACAACTCAAGATAGAAAGAATTCAAGCAAAGCAAAATATAGAACTCAACTCAAGCAAATATAATTAAAGCACAAAGTAAAGAGATAGAGTTGAGAAGAACAAACACAAGGATTTATCCTGGTTCAGCCACCCCTTGTGACCTACGTCCAGTCCTCAAGCAAACCACTCGAGATTTTCCACTAAACTTTAAGCTTGAACGGGTGCTTGAAAACCTTTACACAAAAGAGCACTCAACTCCTTGGGATGCCTCACCCTTGAGCTTGAGCCTCAAAGCAGGGATACCTCACACTTTCCACTAGAGGGATACCTCACCCCCTTTACAACCTTTGAAGGATGCCTCACCTTCAATAAGGGATACCTCACCCTTTACAATCTTTGAGAGATACCTCACTCTCTTTTCTCTAGAGGGATACCTCAGCCCTTTTACAAAGAATCAAGTGTTTACAATATGAAACTCTCACAAGAGTAGATTGTTGGGAATTTACGGATCAAAGTCTCGCAGCGGAATAACAGAATTCCCTCACAGGATCCATGCGAAAAATCCATAATCCGAGGTTTTAAAATTTTACCTCTTGAAGCGTGACAGACACAAGCGAGGTGAATCACCAACACCGTAATAGCGACGATGTTTCTGCGGTATCCACACAAACAGACTTGCAAAAGGAGTCACGCCTCTGTTTCGTAGTGCTAGCTGCGAAGAGAGGAGAAGAAGACCTCACTATCTCTCACTCACTTTCTGTAGGTGCGGCTAGGGTTGTGATGTAACCTAGTATCCCCCTTAGCAGACTATTTATAATAGTGGCTGCCTTAAGTGAGTGTGAGCGAGCAAGGTAAGTGGTGCAACCCTAAACCCATCAATGAGTTAGGCCCACAATTGAATCCGAGTCCAACTTGGATTCGATTACTCCAATTTAGTCTGTTCTAAGTGTGCGACCCTGCAATGATGTTGGTAGTAATATTAAAATCTCATTTTAATATTACAAACAAATGAGCGGTATCTAGCAACACATCACTTTACCCAAGTAATGAGAATGTCGGTGATTTGACATAACCTATCTGTGACCAATGTTTCCGTGTAGTTTAGTCCCTTTGTCCGGATATCCAAATTGAACACAAGGCATGGAACGTGTCACCCTTGTTTAGTTCAATCTTCGGTTTCCCGATTCCCGAGTAGACATAGTAATGACAAATGAGATCAATATCTCATATTGACTCATTTGAGCATGGCCATGCATTTCATAGTCTCACTCAATCGGGGCCCCAAGAAGATATCACTCTGTTATGTAGGAGGGACAAATCCCATCTAGGTCACTCACATCCCTCCACATGCATCGCGGTATGTCTAATAACCAACTTTATAATCATCTTGTTACGGATGACGTTTGATGGCATTAAAACACACAACTCCTCATGTAGGAATCGTAGTGATTTCGTGTCAAAGGACCACATACACCATTATCACTATGAGAATTGCTTATGACACTCACGTAACGATCCACGTAGCGTTCTCATGGCGGGTCTGTCCAATACATCATTACTCTAATATGTATCTATGTGTAGACTTGATATCTCATATCCATGACCCGTGAGATGTGGTCATCGATCTACGCACATACTAGTCTCAAAGCATTATTGTTGTCCTAATTAACAATAATACTTGACTAGGGACATTTAAGAATAGTGTTTTATCCAATAGGATCTCACGATCAAGTCATCCACTTGATGTCCTATGGTATCAAATTTACTATTCTAAGGACTTTATCATGTTTACCAAAAAAAAAAAAAAGAACATAATAAATGAAATGCCTCATATAAAATAGCATAATATAATGTATGTAAATACAAACAAAACGTATTGGCCACTAGGGCATACACCAACATAGATTACACACATTGAAGCCCTATAATGCTCTTCAAGAATATCTCACAATATATGCAAAAAACAGAGCAAAAGTGATTTAAGGATGAATCTCGGATTATAGTGATTGAAAGATGTTTCTCAATTGTTGGTTAGCCACAAATGATGCCCCAAGATGAGTATTTATAAGTTTGTGGAACAATAAAGCCGTTGGGGGCTTTAATGGGCAACATTAAAAGCCAAATAATATAGCCGTTAGGCTTGTCAGAATGCTGGTAATCGATTACAGGATTCTGGTAATTGATTACATGACAGTTAGAACGTGTTCTTGGCTTTCTTGGTTTGTGGTAATCGATTACAAGACTTGTGTAATCGATTACATGCCCTCTGACTTACCAAGAGTGTGTAATCGATTACTTTCCACTTTGAACACAATTTTCAATCCCAATTAAGTCTCTAGGCCATTTTTATCATTTGGGTACTTGGACAAAACAAGATTTACAAATGTTTACCATAATCCAAGATTGAAATCAACATTTCTTTTAAAATATGAACTTTGAAAACAAGTTGATTTATGAGATCTTTGAAAAACCATTTGAATATAATTGAGATACCTTGAGAGCATTTCACATTGATGTTCTAAGACCTATATCTAATATACCTCTTTTGATCTTGGTCTTCTTCTCTTGGTCTTGATCTTTTCTTTTGATCTTGGTCTTCTTCTCTTGGCTTTGTTATCATCAAAAACTTATTTGATATGCTTCATGACCTAAGCATTCACAGGTTTGGCTATGGTGGTTTAGAGAGAAGGGAGAGCAAGGAAGAAGATGAAGAGGTAGAGAGAGAAGTTGTTAGGTTAAGTGGTGAGGTGTTTGAGTGAATTAGGTTAAGTGATTGAAACCAAAATTCCCCCCTTTTCCCTAGTGAATGCCGCGGCAATGGAGAGAGGAGAGATGGAGTTGACAAGCTTCTCAAGCAAGGTAGGGGTAGTTGGGTCTTTTCTTGGGTCAAAGCTTCTAGAAACTTGATTAAAATAGTAATATATTTGAATTAAAGTGGATTTGTTATGACATAAAGTAGATTACATTGGGATAAGGTGATAGGATTTTCATTACATGCTATTATCCAAAGGATAATAGTTACAGTCGACAGAAATCAATATTAATTATTCTGACAGATAAATTCTTACACAGTGTTTTATTATTTCATCTGTTAAAATTTCTCAAAAAACGTGAAACCTTGGAAACTATGTCCGGCCTCGGGTTTAGTAAGATCCCTTGTAGACGTTTCCATAGTTCAAGGTTTTCAGAGAGAATATCTCATTTCTCCGGCTCCGATCAGCTCGCACGTAAAACGAGAAATATATTAAAATATCCGACGTTCCCTGAAAATTCTCCGAAAATTCTCAAAAACTGCAAATATTATAAAACGACTATTCGTCATATAATTTTCCAACTTTTGGAACGTTACAGCCATTTTGTCGACTCTGTCCATTGTGCACGCAAAATAAGAAATATATTAAAATATTCCGCGTTCCCTGAAAATTCTAAAAAAATTCTAGAAAATCTTAAATATTATAAAATGAATATCCATAATGAAATCAATAAATTTTGGGGTGTTACAGTGATCGTCCCGTATTCCGGGTGGGAGGACACCTGCACCTGGATGGTTATTTGCCCTATGAAAGTGAAGAGTTGTGTCTACGTGTCATAGGTTTGCCTGCCCTCGCCAAGCCAAACTATAATAGTACTCATGTTAACTACTCTGGAATACCACGACAACAAATCAAAAGGGAGTGAGAATAAAGATTTCTCGATAGGAAATAAAAGAAACACTGAACTAATGGCATTATAGGGGAATCAGTTTTTACAAACGTTTTCAATAACAAGGAAAATAACTCGCAATCAAAGTTTTCAATTCCCAAAACGTTTTATTTTTACCTTTCAAAACGTATTATCTACAAGATAAGAACAATGGTTAGGAGATAAGAATGATAAGGAAATAAACTTGGAGAAAATGAGACATAAATGGTATACACAGTTTACCACGAATAATAAATATGAAAAAATTAAAACACAAGCATATCAAATAGGACGTAAGATAAGACCAAGATTCAAATCATAATATAAGCACCCAAAATAATTCAAGCACAATAAGAAATCAATAGATCATCAAATATAGTAAATGGAGACATAAAGATGAAGAAAACTAAGAACAAAGAAATAAGTAACACATAAAAGTTTAAAAGTCTTTTACTCAAAACTCCATGGAGTGCTCTAATGGGATAGCAGGTGGACGAGAGAACGCATACCCCTTCTGCATGCTCTCCAATCGCCCTGGAGAAAAAAGGTCCATTGGATGTAACTCTATTTCTAGAAGCAATCTCCACAGCAAAATCAAAGTCCTACCCGGACCCGTGAAGTCACAATGGCATGTTACTCCCAAAGGGTTTTCACCACCCTCCCAATCTACTCCTCACCTATCTTCGTGTCAGCTCATCCCCAGGAACTTTGTTTTTTAAAAGTTTACTCTTATCTTAGGATTAAACATTATCAAGGGTTCCAAAATGTTCCAAGGCACACTACCATAAGCAAAAAGGACATATCAACTTAGTCCAAAAAGTATCCATGGCTCACGACCTCCATTATCATCATGTCTAAGGTCCATAGGTTCAATCCAAGCATAGGTATCAAATTCATAGGACATTCAAAGTATTTCAATCAAGACCATTTCCATGCTCACCTCAACCTTCTTTACATCTTTCATTTAGAAATTTTCTTCAAAATCCAACCTTTCCTCCATTGCCTTCCAAGGCAAAGCTTTCAACTTTCAGGTAAGGCTTCCATTTCTCTTCTTCTTTCTCTTCATTTCATACTCTAGGGTCTTATTAGAGGCCAAAGATTCATTCTTTGCCATGTTTAATGTTGGTTCTTGATGATTGAAAATCCTAGGGTTTTGGAAAGCTCAAAACCGAATCTTCAAGGAGCAAGTAGGAGAACATTTTCGTGATTCTTCCTTAGGTAAGAGGGAGATTACTCACTTCAACCATTTTTGGTGGTGAGGGAACCTTGTGTGCTTGTTGATGGAGAAATCCATCTTGTATGCTAACTTTATTTAGTGATTTTGCATGTTTATAAGTTCTTGAATTGGATTAATGCTTAATTGGTGATCTTGGATATATTGGTTGTGTTAAATATGCTTGATTATGTTAGTGTTGTTAAATGGAAAATTTAGAGTTTCCTACCCTAACATGGTGCCACGGTTTTGACTAGAAACTAGGGGTGTAAATTGGTTTTTGTACACAATAAAATGAAGCTTATGTGATGAATGTTGAATAATGATATTGGAATTAATGAATGGAAAGTTTTAAAGGTTTAATACCCTAAGGGGAGGCCACAATTTTGGATTGGAACCATGAGGGATTGAATTGATTCTAGTGAATTAAAATTTAAGTGAATTGATATTAAGAAAGTAATACATAAAATAGAGAGAAATTGAGACTTTGAAAACCTAGGGAGGCCACGGTTTTAGAGAGAAAGTTTAAAGTTTAAATGATGCCTTAGTGCATCTTTGGAAATTTAGAATTTAGAGACATGCATAATCCATAACAAAGTGGAAGAATTAAAGTGAATAATGGGACTTGAGAAGGCCACGGTTCGAAAGGGAAATTTACCCTAAAGAAATTTCATAATTGACCAAAGTTTATGACCTTGAAAATGTAAATCCAAGATATGAACTTGTGAAGATTGATAAGCTATGTATGAATACATATTGATATTGAGAATAGATTCTATGTTGTTATGACTCCCTATGTGGGTTAAGTACTTGTTGATTATGTACTTGAGAAATGAAAGTATATGTCATTGTGGCATGCTTATGATGAATGCATCATTGATAAACATACATAATGTACATTGTGTCATCATACATATGTGTTGTCCGTTGGACATTGTTAGAAAGGCTATGTATGCCTAGGAGTTTGAATAACATCTATGTGCGGGTACGAGTAGACTAAGCGTAGGGTCTTAGTGGTTGGCCTTGGGGACGTCGGGGTGCAGGTGTCTCACAATAAAAAGTGGTAGCTCCACTGGGGCCGTGGGATAGACCGATGCGACATACCGACGATCTAGACTGATGCCCTATATCGCGATCAATTGTTGAGGTGCCATGTATAAGCCAATTGCGCAAATGTTTTTATGAGATGAGCCCATTATTTTAAAGGTTGATGATATACTGGCATAACTCCTTGATCATTCACTCCGAAAGTGTTTATGTCTAGCTCCATGGAGTAGGAATTTTGGTATCTTTTTGCATTGTGAACTGTCAGTCTCATAATGCATTAAACATGAGCATTTATAACTGTGGAAGTTCTTTGTTTTCATTACCGTAATGCTTAGTTAATTGTTGAACTGTTGACTGTTGGGAATACGACTATTATCCGCTTATTATTGATGGTTGTTGCTACTATTTATTATTGATCTGCTTTACTATCAATTTTAATTATTGTATGAACTGTGTTGATGTGTAGGCTTCCAGCGTCGTTCTATTTTCTTACTGCTATTTTGGTACTGAAAGCTGGGTGTCTCACCTCTTTTTGTATTTCCTGCATTTCTGTGTTTTCTGTATTTCTGTCGAAGGTGTACTTCTGAGAAGACGTTCATGAGGAAGAAAAGGAAATACCTGAGTTTCTGGGTTTCTGGCCATATTTGGACTAGAGCTGTTGAGGATGTCGTCATGCCTGTGCTACTTTTTGGGGTACGTGAAGTTGACCTTTCATGGAGGACCCGATTGCTGGCACTTGCATGAGGAGACGGACCGATGTGTCTACTGCGGGGAGCTGACGGTGTCTTTTTCTTGGGGTCGATATGATGCCCCTGTTCTTGATTTTTTAGCTTTGGTTATTTTGGAGTTTTACCTACTTGTGAGGGATATGTGGATGGATATGTTCTACACCTCTCAAGAGCATTTTTTCCTCTCTACTGCTCGAGCTTCTGCCCGAAATTCAGTCACCCCGATGGCTATTTCATTGGAGGATGAGGACCGTGAGGAGGACCCGGCTACAGTCCCTTCTCGTTAGTCTTAGGGGATGATACCATAGGTGGCTACTGATGGCTAACCGTTATCTTTTTGGGGAAGCCTGATGTTTTGCTAGTTCGTGGGTGTAAATTGTAACTACCTTGGGTGGGTAAAGCCTTTACTTTTGTATATTTTGTGATGTAACTAAAATAGGTTGATGCATATAATATATATATTGTGGATGTATGAATTTCAATTTTCTGTCAATTTTATCGCATCTGAATCATTTCATCATATTTATTTCTTTTACAAAAAAAAATACGTGTAGATATCTCAATACTCGATTATTTTATCATGCACGAATATAAACTATTTAATTTTATGTTAATAATGAACCAGATCTCAATCAATGGTTGTAATTATTATTTTCCACAAATTTATTTCGTGTTCTTAGTATTATGGTGTGACGATCCTTCTTCGCGGTATTAAGAAAAAGGGGCGTTGCACTATCTTGGTATCAGAGCTCCTGGTTTAGGTTTTCTTTTGGGTCATATGGTGTTGGACTGTCTTATTCGTGCTGTGTAATTCTCTGTGTTTGGTATTCCGTGAGGATAAATCTGACTTTTCCTTGTATTTTGTATAGCTTGAATTGAGAAGGATTATGGCTCGTAAGGGAGACATGACTGCTGCAATCGAAGCAATCCAGAAGATGGCTGAAGCAATGCTGCAGCAAAATCAGCAAACGACACAAGAGCAAGCGAGGACTGCACAATAATTGGAGGCCACTGTTGATGCCCAGAATCTAGCAGAGTTTCCACAATTCAAAGGAGAGTTTGATCCTGAGAAAGCTACTCTGTGGATCAAAGAGCTGGAAAAGATTTTCATGGGCATGAACTGCGCTAACGACAAGAAAGTGACTTATGTTGCATTCATGCTGACTGGGGATGCAGAGGATTGGTGGATCGAAGAACAGAGGGTATTGGAGGCTGAAAATCGAGCGATTAATTGGGAATTGTTTAAGGAAAGATTCTTGAACAAGTATTTCCTGGAAAGTGCTAGGCATGCTAAGGAGATGGAATTTCTTAGTTTGAGGCAGGGAAATATGACTGTGAGTGAATATGCTGCCAAGTTTGAGAGTTTGTCCAAATTCTCAACCTACTTTCAACATCAACCAAACGAGGCATGGAAGTGTCGAAAGTTTGAAGAAGGTCTCAGACATGACATGAAGAGGGCCTTCATAACTTTGAAGATCACCCAGTTCTTGGAATTACTTGATACATGTCGTCGGGTGAAAGACTAGGACCAGGCACGTGAGGTAAGGAACAGAAAATTTGGGCCTTTTCGGTCCCAAAAAAGAGGAAGTGGTAATGCCAACCGTCATCAAAAGAAGCCTTATTCCAGACTGCCTGGAAGTCAGCAACAGAAACCCTAAGGAGGAAGTCCTAGTGGAAGCCCTGGAAGAACTGGTCAAACAACGACATCTACGCCGAGGTGCATGAAGTGTAGAAAGGAGCACTACACGAGGGACTGCACTATCAAGGGGATCATCTGTTTCAGATGCGGGAAACTTGGACACGTTTCTCGTCATTGTAATCAACCTAAGGTAGAGCCTTCCGTCAGTGCTGCTAGAACCACTAAACCACAGGCTGGAGGTCGGGTTTACACTCTGAGTGGTGCTGAAGCCTCTGAATCTGAAGATCTTATACAAGGGGAAGGTCTCATAGAAGGTAATCTTTTGACTGTACTGTATGACTCAGGTGCAATGCATTCTTTCATTTCCTATGACTGTGAAAAGACTTGGTTTACCTGTGTCTTCTTTACCTTTTGATTTGACTGTTTCAACTCCTACTGCTAAACATGTTCTTACCATCAAAGTTTATTTAAATTATCCATTGATTGTTGAAGGTCGAATCTTTTCTATTGATTTGATCTGTTTGCCACTATCTCAATTAGATGTGATCCTAGGAATGGATTGGTTATCCTCTAGCCATGTCCTATTAGATTGTTCTAGAAAATCATAGTTTTCCCTTTGGATGAGAATTCTAGATTTTTGATGGCTAACCAAGTGAAAGCTTTCTTGAAAGAAGGAGCTCGGGGATACATGTTGTTGTCTTCTTTGAAGGTCGAGAATGAGGTGGACATGGACGTAATCTCGGTAGTTCGAGAATTTCCTGAAGTTTTTCTTGAAGATATACCTGGTTTACCACTGGAGCGAGAGATCAAATTTACTATTGATCTTTTTCCTCAAGCTGGCCCTATTTCCATAGCGCCTTACCGAATGTCACCTGCAGAGCTAACTGAGCTCAAGAACCAACTGGAAGAGGTTTTGGAGAAACAATTCATGAGACCTAGTGTATCGCCATGGGGAGCACCAGTATTACTAGTTAAGAAGAAAGACGATACTTCGAGATTGTGCGTGGATTATCGTCAATTGAACAAGGTCACAATCAAGAACAAGTATCCATTGTGGAGGATAGACGACCTGATGGATCAATTAAAGGGAGCGGTAGTATTTTCTAAGATCGACTTGCGATCGGGCTACCATCAGATCAGAGTGAAAGTTGAAGACATTCCTAAAACGACTTTTTGTACTCGCTATGGGCACTACGAGTACTTGTTGATGCCTTTTGGTGTGACCAATACACCTACTATTTTTATGGACTATGTGAATAGAATCTTTCGTCCTTATCTGGACAGGTTCGTAATTGTTTTCATCGATGATATCTTGATCTATTCGAAAAACCATGAGGATCATGTCGAGCATCTCAGTATAGTTCTTCAAACTTTGAAGGAGAAATAGAATAGATAAAGCAGGGCGGTGTATCAACGCTAAAAGAAGGAAGCGATGGAATTTTGAGATTCCCAGGGTAGAATTAGTGTGCCTAAAGATGAGGAACTCAGGAAGTACATACTTGAACATGCTCATATAAGTCAGTTGAGTATGTATCCTGGAATGACCAAAATGTATCAAGATTTGAAGAAGTTATTTTGGTGGCATGGGATGAAAAGAGATATCACTAGATGCGTATCATCCTATTTGGTTTGTCAGAAGACAAAGATTGAACATCAAAGACTGTTAGGATTTTTGCAACCCTTGACTATTCCCGAATGGAAATGGGATAGTATTGCCATGGACTTTCTTGTTGGATTGCCAAGAATAAAAAGAGGTCACGATTCAATATGGGTAATTATGGATCGACTTACAAAGTCAGCGCACTTTTTTCTGATCAACATAAGATATCCTTTAGAGAAGTTGACTCAGCTGTATATTGGTGAAATTATCAGACTACATGGTGTGCCTACAAGTATCATTTCTAACAGAGACCTGAGATTTACATCTAAATTTTGGCAAAGTCTTCAAAAAGCAATGGGAACAAAGTTACGATTGAGTTCTGTATACCATCCGCAGACTGATGGCCAATCAGAAAGAACTATACAATCATTGGAAGATTTGTTGAGAGCTTGTGCCATAGAGCAGACTAGAGGTTGGGACAAAATTTTACCGTCGGTAGAATTTACTTATAATAATAGTTACCATTCGAGCATAGGGATGGCACCCTATGAGGCTCTGTATGGATGAAGATGTCGAACGCCTTTATGTTGGTATCAAGACGGAGATCGACTTACGTTCGGACTTGATCTTATTCAGTAGACAACTGAGAAAGTCAAGATGATTCAGGAAAAGATGAGAACGGCTCAGAGTCGAGAAATGAACTATGCGGACAAAAGGAGGAAGCCTCTTGAATTCGAGGAAGGAGAGCATGTGTTCTTGAAAGTCACGCCTACGACTAGGGTCGGTCATGTTCTCAAATCTAGAAAGCTCACTCCAAAATTCCTTGGACCTTATCAAATTCTTCGTCGGATAGGTCCTGTTGCTTACCAAATAGCTTTACCACCTTTTCTTTCAAACCTTCATAATGTCTTTAATGTGTCACAACTTCGAAAATACATTCCGAGTCCAAATCATGTCATAGCATCCGATTCAGTACAATTAAAGGAAAACTTGACTTATGAAACAACTCTTGTGAGGATTGAGGATAGGAGAATGAAGTAACTCAGGGGGAAAGATATTTCATTGGTGAAAGCGATTTGGAACGAAGCAACTGGAGATGCGACATGGGAGCTGGAGGACAAGATAAATGAGTAATATCCAGAACTATTTTAAGGTATGAAAATTTCAAGGACGAAATTCATATTTGTTGGGGAGAGTTGTAACACTCCAAATTTTTTTTATTTCATGATAAATGTTCATTTTCTAATATTTATAATTTTTTGGAATTTTTTTAGATTTTTCTGAGAATGTAAAATATTTTAATATTATTCCTCATTTTACGTGTAAACTGAGCGAAACTGGGAAAATAAAATATTTTTTTCGAGAACCTTGATTTGTGGAAATGTCGATAGGAGATCTTACTAAACCCGAGGTTGGACACGATTTATAAGGTTTTACATTTTTCGAGAAATTTTAACAGATAAAATAATAAAACACTGTAAATTTTATCTGTCAGATAAATTTATACTGACTTCTATCCATTATAGTAATTGTCCATTAGATAATAACATATATTAAAAACCCTATCACATTATCCTAATGTAATCTACTTTAAGTCTAATTAAACCTACTTTAATTCAAATTTAATATATTTTAATCAAAGCTTCTTTGAGAAGCTTTGACCACTAATTGACTAAGCTACCCTTGGCTTGTTGGGGAAGCCAATTTCCCCCTCCTTCTCTCTCCCATTGCCGCGGCATTGGCTTGCCCAAGGGGAAGCAATTTTGCTTCCCTCCTTTAATCAATATACACTAAAAATAATACATTTTTCCTATCACACGTTCTCTCACTAACTTCATCTTCTTCATTTTCTCTCTTCCTACTCTCCTCTTCTTCCTCTCCATCCGAAATTGCAGCCCCCTTTGTGACCACCATTTTTCATCTTTTCTCTTCATCAAGACCATTTCCATGCTCACCTCCACCTTCTTTGCATCTTTCATTTAGAAATTTTCTTCAAAATCTAACCTTTCCTCCATTGCCTTCCAAGACAAAGCTTTCAACTTTGAGATAAAGCTTCCATTTCTCTTCTTCTTTCTCTTCATTTTCGTACTCTAGGGTCTCATTGGAGGCTAAAGATTCATTCTTTGCCATGTTTAATGTTAGTTCTTGATGATTGAAAATCCTAGGGTTTTGGAAAGCTCAAAACCGAATCTTCAAGGAGCAAGTAGGAGATCATTTTCGTGATTCTTCCTTAGGTAAGAAGGAGATTACTCACTTCAACCATTTTTGGTGGTGAGGGAACCTTGTGTGCTTGTTGATGGAGAAATCCATCTTGTATGCTCACTTTATTTAGTGATTTTGCATGTTTATAAGTTCTTGAATTGGATTAATGCTTGATTAGTGATCTTGGATATATTGGATGTGTTAAATATGCTTGATCATGTTAGGGTTGTTAAATGGAAAATTTGGAGTTTCCTACCCTAACATGGTGCCACGGTTTTGACTAGAAACTAGGGGTGTAAATTGGTTTTTGTACACAATAAAATGAAGCTTATGTGATGAATGTTGAATAATGATATTGGAATTAATGAATGGAAAGTTTTAAGGGTTTAATACCCTAAGGGGAGGCCACGGTTTTGGCTTGGAACCATGAGGGATTGAATTGATTCTAGTGAATTAAAATTTAAGTGAATTGATATCAAGAAAGTAATACATAAAATGGAGAGAAATTGAGACTTTGAAAACCTAGGGAGGCCACGGTTTTAGAGAGAAAGTTTAAAGTTTAAATGATGCCTTAGTGCATCTTTGGAAATTTAGAATTTAGAGACATGCATAATCCATAACAAAGTGGAAGAATTAAAGTGAACTGTCCTATATCACGATCAACTGTTGAGGTGCCATATATAAGCTAATTGCGCAAATGTTTTTATGAGATAAGCACACTATTTTAAAGGTTGATGATATACTGGCATAACTCCTTGATCATTCACTCCGAAAATGTTTATGTCTAGCTCCATAGAGTAGGAATTTTGGTACCTTTTTGCATTGTGAACTGTCAGTCTCATAATGCATTAAACATAAGCATTTATAACTGTGGAAGTTATTTGTTTTCATTACCGTAATGCTTAGTTAATTATTGAACTATTGACTATTGGGAATACGACTATTATCTGCTTATTATTGATGGTTATTGCTACTGTTTATTATTGATCTTCTTTACTGTCAATTTTAATTATTGTATGAATTGTGTTATTGTGTGGGCATCCAGTGTCATTCTGTTTTCTTACTGCCATTTTGGTACTGAAAGCTGGGTGTCTTACCTCTTTTTGTATTTCCTGCATTTCTGTGTTTTCTGTATTTCTGTCAATGGTGTACTTCTGAGAAGACGTTCATGAGGAAGAGAAGGAAACACCTGAGTTTTCGGGTTTCTGGCCATATCTGGACTAGAGCTGTTGAGGATGTTGTCACGCTCGCGCCGCTTTTTGGGGTATGTGAAGTTGACCTTTCATGGAGAACCCGATTGTTGGCACTTGCATGTGGAGATGGACCGATGTGTCTACCGCGGGGAGCTGACGGTGTCTTTATCTTGGGGTCGATATGATGCCCCTGTCCTTGATTTTTCAGCTTTTGTTATTTTGGAGTTTTACCTACCTGTGAGGGATATGTGGACGGATATGTTCTATACCCCTCAAGAGGATTCTTTCCTCTCCACTGCTCGGGCTTCTGCCCGAAATTCGGTCTCCTCGATGGCTCTTTCATCGGAGGATAAGGGCCTTGAGGATGACCCGGCTACGGTCCCTTCTCGTCAGTCTTAGGAGCTGATACCATAGGTGGCTACTAATGGCTAATCGTTATCTTTTTGGGGAAGCCTGATGTTTTGCTTGTTCATGGGTGTAAATTGTAACTACCTTGGGTAGGTAAAGCCTTTACTTTTGTATATTTTATGATGTAACTAAAACAGGCTGATGCATATAATATATATATTGTGGATGTATGAATTTCAATTTTGTGTTGATTTTATCACATCTGTAATTATTATCATTTCATCATATTTATTTCTTTTACAAAAAAAAACGTGCAGATATTTTAATACTCGATTATTTTATCATCCACGAATATAAACTATTTAATTTTATGTTAATAATGAACCGGATCCAATCAATGGCTATAATTATTATTTTCTGCAAATTTATTTCGTGTTCTTAGTATTATGGTGTGGCATTCCTTCTTCGCGGTATTAAGAAAAAAAGGGCGTTACATTTTTCATCTCACTTCAAGAGGTAAACTAAAAAAAAAAACACAAATTATGGTCTTTTTTGCATGGATCCTTAGTGGGAATTTTTGTTTTTCTGTTGTGTGATGTATCCGCAATTCCCAACATTTCTTTCTTTGCCAAGTCGTGTAACTCATGATAATGTTCCTTTTCAATGTTTGAAAACGGGTCTTGAAACCATGAAACCAAGTGGCTAGCTTCCTTAGTCTTGCTACGGACTCACTAATGGTTACCTAGGGAACTTTAATTGAATTAAAGCATCTTAATTTACCTTAATTAAATCTTTACTTACTAGCTACTATATATTAATTCTCTAAATAAACTAATCCAAGGGTTCTTCAGATTACTAAATCATAATTAAGAATTTGGGGTATTACACTTAGCACCAAACTTTCCTAAGTTATCCTTTCTATTATTTAAAACAAAACATTTACATCCAAAAATATGAAAATTTGAGACATTTGGCTTCCTTCCCTTGTATAATTCATAGGGGGGTTTCTTTAAAATTTGCCTAATTAGGACCCTGTTCATTACATAACAAGCGGTATTTACCACATTCACCTAAAAATACTTAGGAATTGTAGCCTTATTGAGCATAGTTCTCGTCATTTCTTCTAAAAATCGATTTTTTCTTTCTACAACTCCATTTTGTTATGAAGTTCTAAGGGCAAAAAAATTATGCTCAATGCTATGTTCATCACAAAAGGTTTCAAACTCATGGTTTTCAGACTCACCACCATGATCACTTCTAATGGATGATATACAAAAACCTTTTTCATTTTGGATAACTTTGGTAAGTTTCTTAAAATCTAGAAATGCATCATTTTTATGATATAGGAATAAGGTCCATGTAAACCTAGAAAAATCATCCACGATCACTAATGCATAGTAATTCCTACAAAGCTCATTGTTCTAGAGGGACCAAAAAGATTTATGTGCAAAAGTTGTAAAGGTCTAGAAGTTGAAACCATATTTTTAGTTTTAAAAGAGACATTTACTTGTTTTCCCTTTTAACATGCATCACATAATTTATCTTTTTCAAATTTGAGCTTGGATAGTCCAATTACTAACTCTTTAGAAACTAAGTTATTTAAGTGATCTATGTGAATGTGTGCAATTCTTCTATGCTATAACCATGAATCATCTACTTTACCCATAAAGCATTTTGCATCATTTGAAAATATATCATTAAGACTAATCATATATATACTATTTACTCTATGACCAACAAATTTCACTTGTTTATCAACTTTTCCTTCAATTATGCAACAATGAGAATCAAATATAACTTTATTTCCCATATCACATAATTGACTAATGCTAAGCAAGTTATGTTTAAGTCCTTCAACAAGCAATACATTATCAATAGAGGAAGAGATATTTTTGCCTACTTTGCCAACTCTAAGAATCTTCCCTTTGTTATTATCTCTATATGTTACGTGTCCATGTGTCTTGCGAACAAGGAAGATAAATTTAGAGTCATCTTCGGTTATATGTTTGGAGCAACCACTATCGAGATACCAATTTGAGCTCTTGGTCTTCAAGCACACTTACAACACAAATTCAAGTTTTAACTTTTAGTACCCAAATTTTTTTAGGTCCTTGTGTGTTAGCTTTAGACATGGTGCCATTGGGAACCCATACCATTTTAGACCTCATTTTAGTATTACTGTTCTTTCTCACATTGCATGTTGAGGCACTATGTCCTTTCTTCCCACAATGAAAACATTTAATAAAAGGACTACTTGAAGTACTCGTAGGAACAAAGAATTTTTTGTAAAATTTTTGTTTATTTTTTGGGCTATATCCTAAACCTACTTTTTCAAAGCTGCATCTATGTTTTCCAATTAAAATATTCAAATTGTCTCTACCGAAAGTCAATCTTGAAATAGTATTCTTTAAATCCTCAATCTCTTTTTTAAAAGCTTGGCATGTCAAAGAAGATGAAGATGTTGAAGCATGTGAAAAACAAGTTGTGCAAGAAGAATTGACATCAATTAATCCTAATGTCTCATTCTCAATTTTTAATTCTAAAATTTCTTTGTTTAAAATGAGAATTTGGTTTTCCAAAGAAGAAATTATTTTCTTAGATGAAGAAACTAATTTAGTAAGCTTTAGAAATTTATCATGCAATTCTTGGAAAACATCTTGTAATTCATCAAGAAGGAGATAAGTCAATGTTAGAAATTACATCCATGTCGCTTTCATCTTCTTCTTCTCCTCTAGCCATAAGACATAGGTTAGCTTCCTCATTATCCGAGCTATCCGTAAAGTCCATGTCATTGTTGTCTCATGCTATGTAGGCTCTCCTTAGTGTCTTATCCTTGAAGGTTTCTTTTCAAACTTTTTCACCTTCTTTTGATAAATGAGACATTCCATCTTCATGAAGTACCTTCTCCTTTGTGATAGGTCTTCTTTGGCGGGAAAAGTGACCTCCTTTGAGGTCATTTCTTTTTGAGAAACCTTCCCAACTTTTTCATAATGAGACTAAGATTTTCTTCATTCAATTCGAAGTTCTCCATGCCATCTCCTTCATCTTCATCATCATCGTCAATGGTTGAAGATGTGACTTTAAGTGTAATTCCCTTCTTCTTCTTATCATGTTCCTTACTTTGATCAAACTTGTTGAGCTCCAATTCGTGCTCTTGAAGTTTTCCAAATATAGTAGCAAGAGTCATGGTTGCCAAATTTCTTGATTCTGAAATAGTTGTTACCTTAGGCTTCCAAATCTTGCTCAAACATCTTAACACCTTGTTAATAAGATCTTCGTTAGAAAAAGTTTTACCTAATGAAGCAAGATGATTAACAATGTGAGTGAACTTCTTTTGCATTTCTTGAATGTTTTCCCCTAGGTTCATTCTAAACAATTCATATTCACGGGTGAGAGTTGTAACACCCTTGTGGGGATGTCACATTTATGATGCAATGAAAGAAAGATAAATAAAATATTATCCAAGTTGTAAAACATTTGTTACATTAATAATATGGGTTGTAAATTTTTTTTCCTTTTTATACAGGATATTACTAAAAAAAATAACACGAAACATCAAATAAACAAACTGTCATCACACATAATATACATATGATTTTGTTTTAAGTAGTACAAATAATTTACTGCTATAAAATATTTAACCAAAATAGTAAAGAGTTAATATAATACATAACATCCAAAAAGTGCCCAAGTGCACATCCCAAATTCCTAACCCTCTGAAGGATCACTCTCAGATGACACTTCAGGTGATAGGTATCCAAGATGTCTCACAGCTCTATGGACAGGAGTCCGCGCTATTAACACTATACTGATCTCACCGGGAATACGGAAAAGTCCTCCCCAGTGACGCCTCAAATCCAATGGCAGCTCCTGTAACACCCTCCCTAGGGTATCACATGTCTGACTTCCGACTCATAATCTAAAAAGAAATTTGCACAAAGTTTGAGTTATAAAAAGTGGGTTTTAAAATTTCTTCTTTACTGAAACATAAATTTATTGAAAATATTAAGTAATATTGAAAATCATATTTCAACTATTCATTATGCAATATTGACACTAATTAATATTTCATAATTTAAAGAGAAATATAAAACTAACAGACTCTTCTTCTTTTTTTTAACAGTAGCAAACCCCATGACAGGTCCTACTTAATAGCACGGTACAACACTAGCGTTAAAACTTAACATACTTATTCTGTTGTGTATCTATCTTGTTGCATCAGATATCTGTTCTACATCTGTTCTTTGTCAACACTGCACACCTTCGAGTCCTGAATGTCCACTCCTTATTGTTGTCACCAATCTCAGAGTATCCATTGCCCGTTATGTCTAAGACAACTCGATCCTTCTATTATTTTGTTTTAACAGTACAAACACAGCAAAACCACATAACAAAGAGGTGAGATCACCTACGCCAATACCAATATGGCAGCACAGAGATAACACAAACAGCAATATCATACAGATATGTCATACCAGAATTTCAATAATGCACTCAACATTAATCAACTATCATCATCATACTATTAACATTATTATCATCACACAATAATCACAATAATGCCATCAACATGATTATCATCATCATCATCCAAGTATTTCAAAACAATTTTCATAGTCAATATTCCTCAATTAATATATATCATGCATATATGGATACTCAAATTTATGCATATGTTATGCATGTGCACATAGACTCAGTTTTTCAAAAACAACTCCATGGAGGTTTTCACAATTTCGAGGAGAATGCTCACATCAATTGTCGGCCTTAGCCCAAAGACAATCTTCCGGTTATTGAAAAGAATCGTGTTCTTGTCGGGTATCATCAATGCGTTGCAACGGACTGCATCGCTAAGTGACACAGGGTACTACTTGCCATCCACTTGTGACCGACCGCTGCGCTACTCGACGCCCCAAGATCCATCATAGACCTCACTATCAATTCTCATTCCCTCTTCAACCACAAGGGCCATATACAATGCACGAGTATATTCGTGCAAGTCCAACCCCAAAGGGCCAAATCTTTTCCAATTTCATTTGTTCAATCATATGCCTCAACGCATATTTTTCCAATACATGTATAATGCACCAAATGTCAATCACAGGCAAAACACGTCATTTTCTCACACAATGTTTATACACTAGTTCCACAGTAATCATACTGTATTTATAACAGCGAAATCATTTTATCATATTTTCATAGTTATAAAACACTTTCATCGTGTTTTCAAAATTGCGCGACATTTCCGTTTCATTTTCACAATTCCAAAATGTTTCTGTTACGTTTTCATAATTCCAAAATGTTTACATTACGTTTTCAAAATATCGTAACACTTATGTTACGTTTTCAAAATTCTGAAATGTTTCTGTTATATTTTCACAATACCGTGACACTTCTGTTACGTTTTCACAATACAGTAACATTTCTGTTACATTTTCAAAATACCGCAACTCTTCTGTTGCACTTTTAAAACACGTACTAATTTTTTAACATTTTTCTCAATCGCGTAAAAATATACGTTTCTCAAATCGCATAGTATTATTTTTTTTTCACTGTTTCAAAAATTGCGTAACTTAAAAATCATTCTTTTACGTCCCGTAAATCATTTTCTATCATTCTCCAAAATATTTAAAACACTTTCCAAATCTCATAATAATTTTTCGTTATTTTCACAATCACGTAAAAATAATTCATCACTTTTCCATCATATAGTGATTTTTCAATAGTAATTCAGATTACGTAAAATATTTAAACGTAATTCAAATCGCGTAGAAATATTTTAACGTATTTAAAATTGCGTAGAAATATTTTTCCATATTACGTAACTTAAAAATCACATTTTTAAGATACGTAAATAATTTTTCACCACAATTTCATTACAGAAAATATTTCTTGACCTTTAAAAATTCGTTTTTAACTTTTCTCAAAATAATATAACTTTACACTTCATTTAATATATTTTCTTACTCAAGAAAATATTTTTCCACAGTTCTTTACTCAGAAATTCTTTTTCAAAATATAATTCACAAAATCACTTTTTTCATTGATGTAAATCAACGTTTCAAAACTTAACATTTTCTAACGTATTTCAAAACTTGAAAATAAATTATACGTTAGTAAATTTTTAAAACATCATTATATTCTCCATTTTTCCCAAATCAATTCTAAAATCAATTCTCTTCAAAACAAATTAAGATTCAAACTCTTGCAACTTTTCTTTTTCATTTTCATATGAAAGTTCATTTCTCAAGTGATAAAATACTTTGATTCCCTTTCCAAAATCCTTATACTAAAACATTTTGTTCAAACATTTTGTTTCCACTTTAAAATTACTTTGTTTCATAAAAACCAAAATTATTCCAATCCTCCAAAAATCGTAGAGTCTTTGGCCATTGAAGCCATCAAATATTTTTCTTCTAAATTGATATGGTTTTACACAAACAAAACCATTAAAAATTCTTTGTTTTCAAAACCGAAATACCGATGGTTATAAAAACCAAACCCATTTGTTCAAATTCATTTTTACTTTCCTTACAAATCCTTTTTCACTTTCTTTACAAATCCTTTTTCACTTTCTTTGCAAATCCTTAAAATTATCATTGCTATTTTCATTTAAATCTCATGTTTAGTAAAACACTTAGAAACTTTTCACACAAAATAAATCAATAAAAATCCTTCTAAAACCGTATTCATGTACTCATTGAAAAATAAATTCTTTGTTTATTTTTCTTACTCTTCAAATCATCCATTTTCATCTTTCATGAAAATATTAATTTGTGAACACCTATTTTGAGGTGTCTTGTTCGAAATCCACCATGTTCTAAGTACTCAAAAATCAATTCTTTTGTTCTTGAAAATTTTTAACATGGAACCCTAATCAAGGGCATCAAAACTGTAGCTCTTCCTTGGCCATTGAAGCCAAAATTTACTTTTCTTTCCATCAACACATCATGGCATATATATATATATATATATATATATATATATATATATATATATATATATATATATATATATATATATTATATATTTCATCATAAATACTACAAGCATACCATATACTCATCATGCATAATATAAGCATACCATCAAAACCATAAAATCATGCATAGCATATTAAACATAGGCAAATAATTAAAACACATAAACAACTACAAATTAATTACATGACCATGGATATGAATCCTCACATGGATTCACCATCCATCAAATACCAAACCATCTCTCACCACCATACTTGGTTGGTGAGATGGATCTCCCTCTTACCTCTTGAAGATTCTCAAAAGCTTCTTGATTTGCTTCTTTTTCCAAGTCCTTCACCACCAAGGGCTTCTCAAATACAAAACAAAATACATAAAAATTAGTATACTAAGCTTGATTAAGAAAACCATGGATCAAACATGGTTTAGATCATGAAAAAGAGAGAAGAAATGAAGTTTCCTTACACTTCACCATAAATACCTCATAACTTTGATCTTGAAGAAAGTCCATGAAGATGAATGATTTAGAAGAAATCTTCAACATGAAAGTTGCTTAGAACATCATGTAGATTCAAGATCTATGGTTGGATGAAATTAAAAGAGATTGGATGGTGGTTTTGAGTGTCTTGATCGAATGGTTTCTCTTGAAGCACAAAGATGAAATTTTTGATTTTTGATATAAACTTGAAGCTTGGATTTGAAGCACAAGATGAATGATTTTGGAAAAACTCATAACTAGAGATGTTCTTAGAATGATGTTTAGGTTTAGAAAATCAAGTTGGATGAAATTTTTGAGTGATGGAAGGTGCTCTTGGAGTGCTTGGCCAAAACATGAAGAAGGAGAGAAATGGAGAGAAAACTTGGTAACTTAGCTTCTTGAAAATGTCTAATGATGACCAAGGGTGACAATAATGGTCTTCAAACTTTTTCCTATGTCCTAAAGCTTCTCAATTTCGTAGCTCCCCTCCAATGCATTCTTCTTGAGTGCAAATTGATCAATAATGATTAATTATGATGAAACATTTACCAAGACCACTTAACAATGACATAAAGCTTGTCTCTTTGTCTTCTAAACACTCCAAAACCATCACCTTCTCTTCATAATGCATTCAATAAAGTTGTCTTCATTATTTGCCACCATTTGAAGCATTTCTAGCCATTGATTAATTCAATGGTTAGGATTTAGGTAGATTTTTAATTTTAGAAGACTAAATCTAGGCCATTGGATTTTTCTCCTTTAAATTCTAGCCCTTAGATGTGTTTCCAAAATTAAGGGTCAAGATTGCTTCTTCAAATTTTAAATCCAAGGGTCATAATTAGTCTTTGCCATTTTAGAAGAACAAATCTCTACCCTTGATTAATTCTTCATCCAATGGTCATAAATGGTCTTTGTCACTTTTTAAGATTAAATCTCCACCCTTGATTTAATCTAAATCCAATGGTTATAAATGGTCTTTGTCATTTTTCAAGACCAATTCTACACCTTTGATTACATCTATGGTTGATATCAAAGCCTTCCTCACTAAGCTTATTCTCACACCATTGATTAAATCAATGGTTATTATCCAAGGTTTCTTTATTAAGTTTGTTTCTTAACCTTTGATTAAATCAATGGTTAATATTCAAACTAAGTATTCTCATCCAAGGGTATAAATCAAGTCAAGCTCTCTTTGTTGACTACGCGATATAATATTTATTCTCAGATCCTACAAATAATATTTTTACTATATTTTTATCATCCGATAATTAAATACAGTATAAAACACAATAAAATAAAATTTTAAAAACTGTTTCCGGATTTAGGTTTAGTAAGATCCCCTGTCTCCGTCTAAACAGTACAAATTTTTCTATGCGTAGAAAAATTTTTCACTTTGTGGGACCCACTTAGGCCCACATATGGCCACGTGGGCCCACATACACCTCGTGGGGCCCACATACCATAAAAATTTCAAAATCACAAAAATTAGAAAATTCACAAATATCCAATCAGATTACGTAAATTAATTACCTAACGGTAAAAATTAAATTACGTAAACTTTTTCTCGGCCCGAAAATTTTTATTTTCCTGACACAGAGGAAATCACTCAAAACAATCAAATACACTGACGGAATAAACAAAATAATTTTACAGCGCTCAGAAATCACTAAATAGTGAAATTCTGTTAACTGTCAAAATTACTGTTTAAGAGATTGGAAATTTTGGGGTGTTACAGCTCCAGATGTAGATACAGAGTTGTGGTAAAAACAGGCTCAGTATCAAACTCTGCTCGTAGAGACAAAGTCAGACGTCCCACATAAACAACCGATCCTCGATCCTCGCATAAACGCCAGGCTTCAGAGCCTCCGTGAAACTCTAGACTCACGAACCCAAGAAATCCTGGCAACGCCATCCTCCAAATCAATCTAGCGGGTATGAGTGATCGGATGGTTCGCAGTCGTCGAACTGATCCTCTACTTGCTGCTGTTCCTCCTCCTCAGGATATACAAAATCAAGAGGCTGATCCTCTTCCTCAAACTCTTTACAACATAAATTAAAAATACAGAAACAGTACATATAGATGGGTGAGATAATCATACATCAATACCAGCATGGCAAATAAGAAAACGCCAAATACAATAGGTATAACAAATAATCAAAGCATACCATAATATAATAAAGCATACCATAATCATCATAAATAATTATGCAATATAATACAAAAATTCAATATAACAGTATTACAGAAAATTTAATACAACAGTACAAAAATATCAAAGATAATGATGTTAAGATGCATGATACAAATACAAAATGACTCGTTCCTATTCCATGGTGTAACATTCCGAAAAATACATATTTGATCATGAATCATCGTTTTATAATATTCTTGATTTTTAGGAATTTTTCCGGAATTTTTCGGAAACGATGAATATTTTAATATATTCCTCGTTTTACGTGCACATTAAATTTGAGAATTGCTTGAGACCAGTGTAACACCCCGAAATTGATTATTTCACCATGAATAGTCATTTTCCAATATTTGTGATTTATGTGAATTTTTCTGAATTTTTCTAAACGACGAATATTTTAATATATTCCTCGTTCGCGTGAAACTCAGCAGAGTCGTGAAAACGATCAGTAGTGCTTCAAAAATTGGGAAATTATATGACGGATAGTCGTTTTATAATATTTGCAATTTTTGAGAATTTTCTGAATTTTCCTAAATCCGCCGTGAATATTTTAATATATTCCTTTTTGCGTCTTGTACAAAGCGTAATCGTGAAACTCGATGTTTTCTCACGAGAACCTTGGACTATGGATAAGTCGACGGGGATCTTACTAAACCCGAGACTTGACACGCTTTACGAGGTTTCGCAATTTTTAGGAAATCTTTACCGATACAATTAAATCAAGACAATAAAAATTCATCCGTCATTAATTAAATACGATTAAATCAGTAACTATTATCTATTGGATAATAGTGTGTAATAAAAATACTATCACATTATCCTAATGTAATCCGCTTTATGTCAAATCTACCTACTTTAATTCAAATTTAATGGTTAAATATTCAAGCTTCCTTAAGAAGCTTTGACCCTAAACTTTGACCACTTGTGTAGCTTCCAAAGGAAGCCAATTTTGTCACTCATTTCTCCCTCTCTCATTTACGTATCTGCAGCCCATGAAGGAGAAAAGAATTGGTTTTAATTGTCCAAATAATTCATTTAACTCTTTATCACCAAAACACATTTTTCCTTCTTCATTTACGTTTCTTCTTCTTTCTTCTTCTTCAACCATTTATTTTTTTTTTCTCTTCCAGCCACCACACGTCCAGCCATCCTCCAAGACCCCAACCTTCATAAAATTTACTTCAACCATATTTTCTTAATCTCCTACTCCTTCTCATCATCTTTTGTGCTTGAGTTTTCAAGAAAGCTTCCATCTTCAACCATTTCTCAAGCTTTGAAGGTGAGCTCCCATGGCTGAAAATTTTCATACTTGCCTTCCCATTTTCGTTTCTGGTTTTCTCTTGATTTTGTGGTCATTTTCTTCTTCTTTTTCACACCATTACATTGTTCTAACTTGGACCACATTTTCTAGGGATTTTGGAGCTTAAAATCCGAAAATCAAGTGCTCTTGGAATTTTTCTTGGTTCTTCATCTTGGTAAGAGGAAGATTAATCCTCCTCAACCTCTTTAGCAACTAGGAATCTCGTATTTGATTTTTGGAAGAAAAACCACATGGTGGTTGTTCTTGAAAATTGCTTGAAATTGGTTTCTTGAATGCTATTTTAATCTAGCTTTGAGTAGTTGATTGAGTGGTTAATTATTCATGTAATTTTGTGGTTGATATCCATGCTTGCTTGCTGAAAATTCTGGTGCTGGAATCCCCTGAATGTGCCACGGTTTTGACTCTGTTTTGGGGCTGTTTTTGGGCTGGAAAATGAATGCAAATGATGCTTAAATTTTGATCAATGTAAGGCTAATTAAATCAAGTAGTTAAGGGTGATTAAAGTGGACAAAATTCTGGTTGCTGGACCATTACATGTGTCACGGTTTTGACTCTGTTTTGGGGCTATTTTTGGGCTGGAAATTGAATGCAAATGATGCTTAAATTTTGATCAATGTAAGGCTAATTAAATCAAGTAGTTAAGGGTGATTAAAGTGGGCAAAATTCTGGTTGTTGGACCTTGGTGAGTGCCACGGTTTTGGGCCATTCTTAAGAGCAGAATTTGGTTAAAATTGTGTCAAGAATAATGCTAAGTGAATTAAGTAAAGGAAGGCTAAACTAGTGAGAAGAAAATTGGTAACCTAGGACCCTATGGTGTGCCATGGTTTTGAGGGCTTGAAGGAGGGGAAAAAGATAACAAATTTGAGATGTCAAGACTTGAATTAATCAAGTAACTAAATGTAGAATTAATAGTAGGAAACTTGCAACAATAATTTTTATGATGGATTGTGGTTAAGACTTAGGAAATGTGCTAAATTTGGAAGGTAATTGTAAGAATCAAATAGCTTGGATCAAAACAACAAATAAATGGACCTAATGATGTGAACATGATTTATTTGAAACCTTGGGAAGACCAAGACCTCTAGGTGAAAATTTGAGTTAAGACTTCATAACCCAATACTAGGATTACAAGTAATCAAAGAATACAAGAGCTTAAGGACTTCATAAACCTTAATGAACCAATGAGATAATTTTCATAAGACTTAGAGATTTTAGAAATCCACAATGGACCTAAATTATGTTCCTTGAATTATAAATTGATATTATGTTGATGTTGGGTTCTTTTCGGATGCAAATTGCTTATTGCACTCTCTTGATCAAATATGATATATTATGAATTTGTATGAGATTGTGGATCATACATGAGCATGCATAGTGTCTTATGCATTGTGATGTCCTTGTGGATGTTGTAAGGCCAAGTTGCCTAGGAGATTGAACACACCTTAGTGCGGGTGCGAGTAGACAAGTGTGGGTCTTGTTATGACCTTGGGGCGTCGGGGTGCGGGTCCTCCACAATGGGTAGTTGGTAGCTCCTTTGCCCGTGGGGCAAACCGATGCAAACGCACCGACGATCTGGACTTGACACTTTGCCCTATATCGTGATCTAGTGTAGAATGTCCGTGCAATGCCATGATTGTGCACGAGAAAAATTATTGATAGCACCGGCCTCGGCGTAGGAGTCACGTACATGTCTCCTGATCTTTCTCTCCGACTGTTTGAGTCTAGCTCCATGGAGTAGGAAATTGAATGTTGTGTCCATGCATCATGGAATATTCTGACATCTGAAAATTATTGTTTACATGATATTTAACTGTCTGGATTTAACTGCCTGGATATTATGAATTGTTCATTATCTTTATTAATGATTGCTTGACTGGTTATCTGTTTAAAAGCTTATTTATTGCCTTTACATGCTACGTGGGCGTTATGCGCCGTTCGGTTCTTGGTTGCTGTATTGGTATTGAGTGTAGGATATCTTACCTCTTTCCCTGTGCTTCTGTTATTTGCTGTTTATGTGCACCCTGTACTGATCGAAGACGACGGTGAAGAGACAGAAGAGCCTGCCTTCCCCGGCTTCTGGCCTGCACAGGATTGACTTTGACTGCGACGATGTCTGCACGCATGCGCGGATTTTTGGGAGATGTGCGTCGACCTTCCTTGGAGGGCCGGAGTGCCGCACATCAACCTAAACTCCGACCGCCGTGTGTATGTGGGAGATGTGTCGGTATCACTTGCCGGAGACGCCATGAGGCACCTGGTCCTCACTTGCTACATCGGCTTACGCTGGAGTTTTACCCGCCTATCGTGGGAGATGTGGGGTCCCCGTTATTACACCCCGCGGAGGATTCTTTCGATTCCACCGCTCGGGCCCGTCCCGTGCATCCGTGGTTCCTATGGATGAGTCCTCGGATGAGGAAGATCCCGATGAGGGTCCTCCCGATGATCCCGAATCGGTCCCTTTTTATTTGAGGGTCGATGATCATTGGTGGCTACCGATGGTGCCGTGTTTTTGTTTTTGGGGCCCGATGTATCTTTCTTTTGATTTGGGCTGTATATTTTGTATATGCATGAGGGTATATATGCATGTTTCCCTTGGGGTGGGTATAGTTTTGCTTTTTGATGATGGCCAGCTTGTATTTATGAAACAGATTGTATTAAATTCTATGTATATGTATGCATGCTATTCAGGTGCAAATCTCTATGTATTGTTTTATTCGTTACTTTTATCCGCACTCCGTAGTATCCTTATTATTATTATATAAAAAAAAATATTGTCAAGTTTGCTCACATGGTTAAACATTAATTAATTAAAATGAACCGGGTCTTAATCGTTGTTCATTAAATTTCCGCATTTTACTTTGTTTGACAATGTGACGTTCCCTCCCAAAAAGGGGCGTTACACATGGAGCTAGACACAGATATCTGAGAGAATGACCCACAAAGATCTATTAGTACCTCAGGCTGCCCAACCAAACTATTGCACTGTCTAACGTTGTGTCTATAGCCCACTGTCCAACATCGTGTAGTAGGACACAGTCCAAACATCGTGTAACTACAGGCATTGTACTAAAATAGACTTTACAAGATCTTGATTAAGTATAGTGCGTGTCGAGATCAGTAGTGTGTTGTCAGTTACCACGGCCCAGAGGAGCGACCAACTGTCCACATGTGGAATACTCTGCACACTAATGCCTCCAAGTCCATACAAAGAAATGAACCACACTATGCTTATCACACCAACAACATGGTGTAATTCATCTCGTCAATCAAATCACCAATTATCAACCAAATTGGCACAACTCAATGCATGAATAAAATCATAATTACCAAATTACCCTTAGTCTAAAAATATTCTCATATTTACGCAAATGCCCTCAATGGCAAAAATCTCAATTATACAGTACGTCCCACTTGACAGTACCGTATCTCAATATGTCCAGGTCCACCACTTTGGCCCGACAGTAAAAACTTGTTCCAATTAATCGCGTAGAAATTTTATCGCGTTTTCATAATTTCATTATTTTTATAAACGTTTTTAAATCGCGTAAATATATTTTACTATTTTTAAAATCGCATAGTAGTTTTAAATCGTTTTCTCAATCGCGTAAGATTTTTAAATTGTTTTCTTTACCGAAAAGCTTTAAAATCTCTGATTTAAAATTACGTAAGCTATTTTCAATACTTTAAAACTACGTAGAATAATTTTTCTTACGTTATAAAATATATTATGAAACGTATTATTTTATTTGTCTATTTTTAATAAATTTTGACAGCATTTTGTCTATAAAATCTATTAAAATTGTATTTTCTACGTTTTTCCTCTAAAAATTCCGTTTACTTAGTTTATTATTATTAAATCCACTTTAGTAATTATCTCTATGCTTTAAAATTCAAAGGTAAGTATTTTTCAAAGGTTTGGATTTATTTTTCTTCTATGTCATATTTCTAATAAAAATTGGTTTACTTCTTTAAACCTTAGAAATCCATTACAATTGCATTCTTTTTAGGTAAAACTTTAAGTTTACACTTAGAAAATAAATTTTTGATTGATCACTCATTTATAAGGCATGTTGGCCGAATTTCATAAAGCCTTGGCATTTGATCGTTGGATCATTTTTCTTCTTCTAAAACATTTTGAAATTCATTCATTTACCTAATCCCATTAAGTCCTTCCTCTTGAAAATGGATGAGAACATTTTGGTTCTCTTTTCTTGGTTGAGGTTGTGAGCCTCTTCATGTGCTCTTTGGAACACTCATGCACACCTTTACATGTTAATCACATCCTAAGTAATAATCATGCAATATTTCACACATGCAATATCTTTTAAAGCTTATAGACATGTATACAAATAATATTAAACACAAGTAGGAAAGCTTTTAAAACAACCAACACAAGTGAATCCTTATGGATTCTTCACGCATATACAAGTCCATTTTCTCATCACCACACATGGTTGATGAGATTGAATCTCCCTCTTACCTTTAAGGAAGATAAAATCCTCTTTCACTCCTTTATGTGGATTTCGTGATCTCCTCCAAGACACCTAAAAGACCTTAAACAAAATTTTAAAGAGTTATAACTATAAGAGAAAATCATAAACCATGGATCAATCATGGCTTAGAACCTTGAAAAAGAGATTAGAAATGAAAAATAAGGATTTTCACCTTCTAGGAAAAATCTCCAAAGTGATTTTCCAAGCTTTAGATGATGGATTTAGGAAGAACTCTCAACTAGAGATGTTCTTAGAATAATGTTTAGGTTTAGAAAAGTTGGTTAGAAGAAATTTTGGATGGATGGATGGTGAAGAAGAGTACTTGGCCGAATGGCCTCTTCAAAGTGCATCAATGGTGGTTTGTGTTTTTGGAAGAGAGAATGTGTAGTAAAGTGATAGAAGATGAAGTGAAATTTGCCCTCCTAATGGTGCATGGCCGTGTAACTCAAGAGAGAAAGGTGGCCACTTTGTTTGACCTTCTAAGACTCCATCCAAGCCTTAGACTTCATCAAGGGTCAAGATTAAAACTTGATCACCAAGCTTGTCTGTAACACCCTTATGGGGATATCACATTTATAAAGAAAATAAAATAAAGATAAATAAAATCTACCCAAGTTGTAAAACATTTATTTTATACTAATGCGAGTTGTAAAATTTTTCCGGTTAAACAGAATATTACGAGATAAAATAACACGGAACATAAAATAAGCACACTATTATCACACATAATATACATATGGTTCCATCATAGGTTATACAAATATTGTACAACTACAAATATTTAAAAACCAAAACAGTAAACAAAGCAGTAAAAGGTCAATATATACAAACGCAGACACGCCCAAGTACACATCACAAATATCTAACCCTCTAAAGGATCACTCTTAGATGAAACTTCAGGTGATAGATATCCAGGATGCCTCGACCCTCTACGGACACGAGTCCGTGCCGATCGATCGTTTTCTTTCGATCTCGCTAGGCGCATCAAACATACCACCCCAATGACGCCTAAGAGATAGCGGCAACTCCACATGTAAATACAACAAAGTAGAAAAGATCGGCACTCCATCAAACTCCGTACGTATGGTCATAGTCAGATGCCCTACGTACGTCACTGAGTCTCTATCCTCTCGCAGACGCCAGGCTTCAGAGCCTCCGTGAAACTCAAGTTGCACGAATCCAAAGAATCCTGGTAGTGCCATACTCACTCAATCAATCCAAGGGATATGGATGATTGGATGGTTCTTGATCGTAGAACTGATCTTCAGCTTGCTGCTCTTCCTCCTCCTCTGGATACTCACACTCAAGAGGTTGTTCCTCTTCCTCAAACTCTTTATCACATAATTTAAAATATACAGATAACACATACAAGAAAGAGGTAAGACAATCTATATCACCACAAACATGGTAGAATAAGAAAACGACAATACAACAAGTATAACAGTTCATACAATATAACATACTATAATAGCATAAATAAAAATACAAGATAACACGGATCTAATATAACACAGAACTCAATGTAACAACAACATATAGTGGTATAGATAGATAAAATGGTACAGATAAATAATGGTATAGATGGATAAAATGTTATAGATAAATAGCATTAAAATGTATCACATAAAAGTATATGAAATATGACTCAACCCTACTCCATGGAGCTAAAAACACAGACATCAGAGATAATGACCCACAAAATCTATTAGTACCATCGACCGCCAAGCTATTCCGCTGTCTCACGTTGCGTCTATAGCCCACTGTCATAACGTCGTGGTATAGCACACTGTCAAAACGTCGTGTCACTATAGGCTTGTACTAAATAGATTTCACAAGATCTTGATTAAGTATAGTGCCTGTCGAGTCCATTAGTGTGTTGTCAGTTACCATGGCCCAGAGGAGCGACCAACTATCCACAAATGGAATAATCCGCACACTAATGTCTCCAAGTTCATTCAGGTTGAACCACACTACGCTTATCACACCGACAACACGATGTAATTCACCTCGTCAATCAATCCACCAATTATCAATCAAACTAGCACAACTCAATGCATGATAAAAATTACCAGAATACCCTCAATGGTATAAATATACGTATTTGCGCAAATGCCCTCAATGGCAAAAATTCAAAATATATAAAGTATGTCCCACCTGACAATACTGTTCCACAATCTTCCGGGTCCACCATTTTGGCCCGACAGTAAAATCTGCTGTTTTCATCAATCGCGTAGAAATTTTATCGCGTTTTAAAAATTTCATCGTTTTTACAAACATTTTTAAATCGCGTAAATATATTTTACTGTTTTTGAAATTGCGTACTGTTTTTCAAACGTTTTCTCAATCGCGTAAGATTTTTAAATCATTTTCTTGTCCAAATTCCTTAAAAATCACTATTTAAATAAATAAAAAATAATATTTAATATGTTTGAACTATGTAGAATATTTTTCATACCGTATATAATATAATAGATATCTTTTCTATCTTATTTGTCTGTTTTTAGCAAAAATTGATAGTATTTTACTTAGAAAATGTATCACAATGGTTTTCTAAGTTTTCTGTAAAAATTCCTTTTATTTATATTATAACCAATTAATTATACTTTTGAAAACTACTAACGTACTTCAAAATATAAAATGAGCTCTACGTTAGAAATTTTACAAAAGCTACTTGTATTTTCTTTTAAATGGTAAAACTCTTAGATTTAGTTCTTTAAGCTTAATCTAATCATTTTTATTCCTCGAAATTCATTGTAATAAAATTTCTTTTAGCATTATTACCTAGCCTTTGTTGAAAAACAATTTTAGAAATAAAAACATTCACATTTGGCATGTTGGCCGAAATATATAAAATTGGCATTTAATCTTTAAATTTGTTTTTTTCTTGTTTTAAAACAATTTATATCTTATCAATTCCCCTAAGTTAGTTAAATCACACTTTTGGAAAATTGATGAGAACATTTTGGTTCTCCTTTGATGTTGAGGCCGTGAGCCTTCATTGGTGTTCTTTGGAACACTCATGCAATCCTTGACATGTTATTCACATCCTACTAATTATACATGCATTTCTAACACATACAATATATTTAAAGCTTGTAGACATGCAATTTAATACAAATCACAAATAGGAAAGCTAATAACAAATAACACAAAAGAATCCTTATGGATTTTACAACCACAATCAATTCCATTTTCTTATCACCACCCAAGGATGATAAGATTCAAGTCTTCCTTTTACCTTAAGTGAAGACAAACTCTCTTTCACTCCTTTCTAGGGTTTCGGTTTTCACTCCTCCAAGACACCTATCAAGCTTAAACAAATTTCTACAAGTTATTAACATGAAAGAAAGCTTAAACCATGGATCAATCATGGCTTAGAACTTTGAAAAAGAATTTAGAAATGAAAAACAAGGATTTTTACCTTCTAGGTAGAATCTCCCAAGTAGTTTTTCAAGCTCAAGATGATGGATTTTGCAAGAACTCTCAACTAGAGATGTTCTTAGAATTGTGTTTAGGTTTAGAAAAGTAGGTGGGATAAAATTTTGGGTGGTTGGATAGTGAACTAGGGTTCTTGGCCAAATGGACCTTCAAAGTAGCATCAATGGTGGTTAGTGTTTTTGGAAGAGAGAGAAGAGAGAAAGTGTTAGAGAATGAAGTGATTCTTGGCTCTCCAAGGGCACTTGGCCGTAGACATCATGCAAGGGAGGTGTCCCCTTGGTTGGCTCCATCCAAGCCTTAGAAATGATCTATGGTGAGGATTAAAACTTGATCACCAAGCTTAGCTCTCATTGGCTAATCCAAGCCTTGTCATTAAGCCTTGTCACTAATTAAGCCTAGTCATTAAGCTACTACTCCAAAACGTTAATCTGTTTCATAAACGTGGGTCCCGCAAAATATTTCCTGTCCATTACCACTTATTTGTATTGACTAATAAAATAATATTATAATAATATAAAATTATTTTATTGCACAGTAAATCCTAAAAATTAAAAGATTACTAATCAGTATCATTCAATTGGGTTTAGTAAGATCCCCAAATTAATAATTAAAATAAGATTTCCTACGGCTAAAAAATATTATTTTCCTGTCCCGGAGCAAATCACACAAAAAGTTCAAATAAAATTACAGACAGTAAAATAAAATAGTATTTCATACAGAAAAACAACAAATAGTACAAAAAGGACATAACGGTCATTTATCCTAAAATTGAAAAACATCAAACAGTACATTCAGGACACAACGGTAATTCACCCAAAAGTTTAGGGTGTTACATTGTCTTCCATTGGCTAATTCCAAGCCTTGTCATGTGTTCTTGAATGTTCCTCCCTAATGGTGATTAATTAAGCTACTAATCCCATTAAGCTTCTAAGCACACTTAACCTAACTTAATCAAATTAATTAGTTACCTTACTAATTAATTAACATTCTTATAATCCAAGCTTCAAGAGCCATTGATCATATCAATGGTTGGTATTAGGTAGTAATATGATCAAATCTAAGCCATTAGATCTCATTTCCATGAAATTCTAACCATTAGATTCATCTTCCAAAAATAAAGGGTCAAGATTTTCCCTATATTCTTCACATCCAATGGTTACAAATGCTTCTAACCATTTTTGTAAGACCAATCTCCACCATCCAATCGATCAATGGTGGATATCCAAAGCCTTCTTTAAGAAGCTTATCATGACAACCATAGATTAAATCAACGGTTGATATTCAATCTTAAACCTTCTCATCCAATCATAGCCCACATCGTTGACTTAATTCCTATTGGCTTAAAACAATTCAAGCCATTATCGTTGACTACTTTCTCTAGACGTGAGTCCCACAACCAATTGTGGGTCCTACAAACTAAAAGTAGGTCCCACAGATATTTTCGAGTTCACTGTCGTTTATTTGTACTGACTAATAAAATAATATTATAATAATATAAAATTATTTTATTACACAGTTAAATCCTAAAAATCAAAAGATTAACAACCATATCATTCAGAATTGAGTTTAGTAAGATCCCCCAGCTCCAAATAATTAAAATAAGATTTTCTCGGCTCGAAAATTATTATTTTCTTGACCTGGAGCAAATCACACAAATCACTCATATATGAACTAAAAACAGTCAAATAAATTTTATATCATACAGAAAAATAGAAAACAGCACAATCAGGACATAACAGTCATTTATCCTAAAGTTGGGGTGTTACAACTCTCCCCTACAAATAAAAATTTTGTCCCCGAAATTTGTTGTACATCAAAACAACTGAGGATATTGCTCCCTCATTTTCTCTTCCAACTCCCAGGTAGCATCACCTGTGACATCATTCCATATCACCTTCACCAGCTCAATCATCTTCCCTCGAAGCTACTTCACTTTCCTGTCTTCAATTCTAACAGGAAGTGTCTCATACGTTAAGTTATCCTTTAGTTGCACATTGTTGGGTTGTATAACATGCGTCAGATCAGGAATATACTTCCTTAACTGAGACATATGAAGTACATCATGCAGATTGGATAGAAAAGGCAGCAAAGCAATCTGATAGGCTACAGGACCTATTCGACGGATAATCTGATAAGGCCCAATAAACTTAAGAGTAAGCTTTTTGGATTTGATAACCCTTCCGACACCAGTCGTAGGAGTTACTCGCAAAAATACATGCTCACCCTCCTCAAATTCAAGAGGTCGCCTTCGCTTATCAGCATAGCTTTTTTGTCTGCTTTGCGTCGTCTTCATCTTTTCTTGTATCATCTTCACCTTTTCTGTAGTCTGTTGAACAAGATCAGGTCCAATAGTCATACTCTCCCTATCTTGATACCAACATAATGGTGTTTGGCATCGTCGTCCATATAGCGCTTCATAGGGTGCCATCCCTATACTAGAGTGAAAACTATTGTTGTAGGTGAATTCTATCAAAGATAAAAATTCATCCTAACTCCCTCGTTGTTCTATCACACAAGCACGTAACAAATCTTCCAAAGACTGTATAGTTCTCTCTGTCTGTCCATTAGTCTACGGATGATAAGCAGAACTCAATCGCAGTTTAGTTCCCATGGCTTCTTGCAAACTTCGCTAGAACCTTGACGTAAACCTCGGATCTCTCAGAAACTATGCATGTAGGCACACCATGTAATTTAACAATCTCACTGATGTATATCTGGGTTAGTCTTTCCAATGAATACTTAATATTGATCGGCAAGAAGTGTGCTGACTTCGTAAGCCTATCAACTATAACCCATATCGAATCATGTCCCTTCCTTGTTCTCGGCAATCCGGTAACAAAATCCATCGAGATACTATCCTATTTCCACTCTGGAATAGCTAATGGTTGTAACATACCAGCTGGCCTCTGATGTTCCACCTTTGCCTTCTGACAAACCAGATAAGACGCCACACGTTCTGCTACATCTCTTTTCATCCTTGGCCACCAAAACAACTTTTTCAAGTCTTGGTACATCTTGGTCATCCCCGGATGCATACTCAAATCACTAGTATGGGCTTCATCCATAATTGCTTTCTTAAGTTCAGGGTCATCAGGTATACAAATTCTTCCCTTGAATCTTAAGATTCCATCTTATCCTTCCTCCACTGTTGCTTTATGACCTTGCTCCAATAATTCCCTTTCGTTTTGCAAAAACGCATCCTCCTCCTGTTTATCTCGAATTATATCAAGTACTTCATTCAAGATCACAACCCTACCTAGACGAATCCTTCCAGGCTCCAATTCCACTGACATCCACGAATCTCTAAACTTGTTAACTAATTCTTCCTCCTTTATCATCATTGTAGAAACACTGATCACTTTTCTACTCAGAGCATCAGCTACCACATTAGCCTTTCCTGGATGGTATTGGAGTTGAAAATCATAGTCCTTCAAAATTCCAACCATCGCCTCTACCTCATATTCAATTCTTTTTTATCAAACAAGTACTTCAAACTCTTGTGATCACTAAAGACATTGAACATAGCTCCATACAGAAAATGCCTCCACACCTTCAATGCAAAAACCATTGCAGCTAATTCCAAGTCATGGGTTGGATAATTCCTTTCATGAACCTTCAACTGTTTAGAAGCATAAGCTACCACATTCTAATTTTGCATTAATACGCATCCTAACCCCTGGTAAGAAGCATCACAATACACCTCAAAAGATCTGTTAGGATCCGGTAAAATTAACACTGGTGCAGTTGTCAGCCTCTTCTTCAACTCTTGAAAACTCACTTCACGTTCCTCCGTCCACTCAAAAGCTTGACTTTTCCTCGTGAGCTGTGTAAGCGGTCTAGCTATCTTAGAAAAACCTTCTATAAACCTCTGGTAATATCCAGCCATTCCAACAAAACTCCGAACTTCCGTTACAGTCTTAGGCCTTTCCCATTGCAAAATAGTCTCCACCTTCGATGGATCTACCGCAATACCTTCCTTGGAAATCACATGACCTAAAAATTGAACTTCCTCCAGCCAAAATTCACACTTCGCTAATTTTGCATACAGCTTTTTTTCCTTCAAAATTTGAAGAACTATACCGAGATATTCAGCATGCTCTTCCTTAGATCGACAATAACAAATCTGTCTAAATATGGATGAAAAATCCTATTCATATAGTCCATGAATATCGCAGGAGCATTTGTCACTCCAAATGGCATCACTTGATATTCATAATATCCATAACGAGTCCGAAAAGCTGTTTTAGGTACATCATCAACCTTAACATGAATCTGATGATAACCTGATCTCAGATCTATTTTAGAGAATATCACTGCTCCCTTCAACTGGTCCATCAAATCATCAATTCTCGGAAGTGGATATTTATTCTTTATAGTCACCTTATTCAGCTGACGATAATCTACGCAAAGACGAGAAGTTCCATCCTTCTTCTTGACTAAAAGCACTGGTGCTCCCCACGGTGAAACACTAGGTCGCACAAACTGCTTCTACAACAGTTCCTCCAATTGCTTCTTCAATTCCACCAACTCCACTGGCGACATCCGATATGGTGCAATCGATATAGGACCTGCTCCTGGTACCAAATCGATAGAAAACTCGATTTTCCTCTCAGGTGGCAAACCAGGTACATCATCAAGAAAAATTTCTAGAAATTCATTGACAACAGGAATAACATTCACATCCTTCTCACTCTTCATTTCTAGAGAAGATAATAACATATATCCCTGTGCTCCATCTCTCAGCAATGAATTGACTTTAACAGCAGTCAAAAATCCAGAACTTTCTTCCTTAGGAAATACTATGGTTTTACCTGCACAATCTATAAGGATATGGTTAGTAGATAACCAGTCCATTCCTAATATTACATCTATCTCCACAAGAGGCAAACAAATCAAATTGACCGAAAATATACGATCCTTTATAACAATAGGACAGTTCAAACATATCTTAGATGTAACTACAGGTTTAGCAGTTAGTGTAGAAATAACCAGTTGAAAACTCAGAGAAGTCACAGGCAGTTTCAATCTTTCCACACAATCATATGCAATAAATGAATGTGTTGCACCTGAATCATATAACACAGTCAGAAGATTACCTTCAATGACAGCTTCCCCCTGAATAAGATCCTCAGACTGTGAAACTTCAGTTCCAGTCATTGTATATACTCGCCCTCCTGACCTTGGCTGATAAACTCCTGATCTCGGCTGATTAGCACAAACACTTCTCACAGCAGGCTTTCTCTCCGGCTGAGTACAATCTCTAGATACATGTCCAGGTTGTCTACAATTAAAATAGATTGTCCCTTTGATTGAGCAATCCGTAGAGATATGGCCACTTTTCCCACACTTGAAGCACGTCGGCGTAAACGCCACTTTTTGACCAGTTCTATTACCACTTGCACTTCCCCTAATAGATGGTCGTTGAGATTGATTCCCCAGTGGTCTAGAATACGGCTTGCGCTGAAATTGACTGTTGTTACTGCTACCACCCCTCTGAAACCTCATTGGTCCAAAATTACGGTTTCTTGGATCCCGTGACGGCTCCAACTCCTCAAGTCTTGCACAAGTATCCACCAAAGCATGAAATTGATTCATTTTCAAGGGTAGTACTCCTCGTTTCAATTCCACCCTTAACCCTGCCTCAAACTTCCTACATCTCCACACATCATTATGTCGAGTTTGAGCATAATCCAAGAACTGAGACAAGCTCTCAAATTTAGAAGCGTACTCATTAACAGTCATGTTGCCTTGACGTAAACCAAGAAATTCCATCTCCTTGGCATGTCTAGCACTGGCAGGAAAATACTTATCCATAAATACTTCATAAATATCTCCTAAGTAATTTCTGTTCCTTCAGCTTGCAATAATTGACGGGTTCCTCTCCACCAATGTTCACCATCCCCTCTCAGCATGAAAGTAGCATGCGTCACCTTCTTCTCATTGATGCATCCTATTCCTTCGAATATCCTCTCCAAGTCTTGTATCCATAAACTTGCCTTCTCAGGGTCAAACTCGCCTCTGAACTGCGGCAAATTGTTACGCCTAAACTCAGATAAATTTAGGGCATCAGCAGTAGCATCTTGTTGTTGAGCTGCTCTCTAATTTTGCTGAGTAATCACTTCAGCCATTCGCTGCATAGCCTCCGCAGCTGCAATCATGGGGTCCACATCACGATTTGCGCTCGTACGTCCTTCTCTTCCGCCAGATCTTCCGCCAGACATCTTTTTTCTTCATTCATAACAAAACAAAGTTAGATACATCCTTTCGGAAGTAAATCACAGAGAATCACACAACACAAGCAAAAACAGACCCAACCACAACCCCAAAAGACTCTAACTTGGGCTCTGATACCAACTAATGTAACACCCTTGTGGGGATGTCACATTTATGATGCAATGAAAGAAAGATAAATAAAATATTACCCAAGTTGTAAAACATTTGTTACATTAATAATATGGGTTGTAAATTTTTTTTCCTTTTTATACAAGATATTACTAAAAAAAATAACACGGAACATAAAATAAACAAACTGTCATCACACATAATATACATATGATTTTGTTTTAAGTAGTACAAATAATTTACAGCTATAAAATATTTAACAAAAACAGTAAAGAGTTAATATAATACATAACATCCAAAAAGTGCCCAAGTGCACATCCCAAATTCCTAACCCTCTGAAGGATCACTCTCAGATGACACTTCAGGTGATAGTTATCCAGGATGTCTCACAGCTCTACGGACAGGAGTTCGCGCTGTTAACACTATACTGATCTCACTGGGAACACGGAAAAGTCCTCCCCAGTGACGCCTCAAATCCAATGGCAGCTCCAGATATAGATACAGAGTTGTGGTAAAAACAGGCTTAGTATCAAACTCTGCTCGTAAAGACAAAGTCAGACGTCCCACATAAACAACCAATCCTCGATCCTCGCATAAACGCCAGGCCTCAGAGCCTCCGTGAAACTCCAGACTCATGAACCCAAGAAATCCTGGCAATGCCATCCTCCAAATCAATCTAGCGGGTATAGGTGATCGGATGGTTCGCAGTTGTTGAACTGATCCTCTACTTGTTGCTGTTTCTCCTCCTCAGGATATACAAAATCAAGAGGCTGATCCTCTTCCTCAAACTCTTTACAACATAAATTAAAAATACAGAAACAGTACATATAGAGAGGTGAGATAAGCATACATCAATACCAGCATGGCAAATAAGAAAACGCCAAATACAACAGGTATAACAAATAATCAAAGCATACCATAATACAATAAAGCATATCATAATCATCATAAATAATTATGCAATATAATACAGAAATTTAATATAACAGTATTACAAAAAATTTAATACAACAGTACAAAAATATCAAAGATAATGATGTTAAGATGCATGATACAAATACAAAACGACTCGTTCCTACTCCATGGAGCTAGACACAGATATCGGAGAGAATGACCCGCAAAGATCTATTAGTACCTCAGGCTGCCCAACCAAACTATTGCACTGTCTAACGTTGTGTCTATAGCCCACTGTCCAACATCGTGTAGTAGGACACAGTCCAAACATCGTGTAACTACAGGCATTGTACTAAAATAGACTTTACAAGATCTTGATTAAGTATAGTGCGTGTCGAGATCAGTAGTGTGTTGTCAGTTACTACGGCCCAGAGGAGAGACCAACTGTCCATATGTGGAATACTCCGCACACTAATGCCTCCAAGTCCATACAAAGAAATGAACCACACTACGCTTATCACACCGACAACACGGTGTAATTCATCTCGTCAATCAAATCACCAATTATCAACCAAATTGGCACAACTCAATGCATGAATAAAATTATAATTACCAAATTACCCTTAGTCTCAAAGTATTCTCATATTTACGCAAATGCCCTCAATGGCAAAAATCTCAATTATATAGTACATCCCACTTGATAGTACCATATCTCAATATGTCTGAGTCCACCACTTTGATCCGACAGTAAAAACTTGCTGTTCCAATTAATCACGTAGAAATTTTATCGCATTTTTACAATTTCATCATTTTTACAAACGTTTTTAAATCGCGTAAATATATTTTACTGTTTTTAAAATTGCATTGTAGTTTTAAATCGTTTTCTCAATCGCGTAAGATTTTTAAATTATTTTCTTTACCGAAAAGCTTTAAAATCTCTATTTTAAAATTACGTAAGCTATTTTCAATACTTTAAAACTACGTAGAATAATTTTTCTTACGTTATAAAATATATTATGAAACGTATTATTTTATTTGTCTGTTTTTAATAAATTTTGACAGCATTTTGTCTGTAAAATCTATTAAATTGTATTTTCTACGTTTTTCCTCTAAAAATTCGTTTACTTAGTTTATTATTACTAAATCCTCTTTAGTAATTATCTCTATGCTTTAAAATTCAGAGGTAAGTATTTTTCAAAGGTTTGGATTTATTTTTCTTCTATGTCATATTTCTAATAAAAATTGGTTCACTTCTTTAAACCCTAGAAATCCATTACAATTGCATTCTTTTTAGGTAAAACTTTAAGTTTACACTTAGAAAATAAATTTTTGATTGATCACTCATTTATAAGGCATGTTGGCCGAATTTCATAAAGCCTTGGCATTTGATCGTTGGATCATTTTTCTTCTTCTAAAACATTTTGAAATTCATTCATTTACCTAATCCCATTAAGTCCTTCCTCTTGAAAATGGATGAGAACATTTTGGTTCTCTTTTCTTGGTTGAGGCCGTGAGCCTCTTCATGTGCTCTTTGGAACACTCATGCAAACCTTTACATGTTAATCACATCCTAAGTAATAATCATGTAATATTTCACACATGCAATATTTTTTAAAGCTTATAGACATGCATACAAATAATATCAAACACAAGTAGGAAAGCTTTTAAAACAATCAACACAAGTGAATCCTTATGGATTCTTCACACACATACAAGTCCATTTTCTCATCACCACACATGGTTGATGAGATTGAATCTCCCTCTTACCTTTAAGGAAGATAAAATCCTCTTTCACTCCTTTCTATGGATTTCGTGATCTCCTCCAAGACACCTAAAAGACCTTAAACAAAATTTTAAAGAGTTATAACTATCAGAGAAAATCATAAACCATGGATCAATCATGGCTTAGAACCTTGAAAAAGAGATTAGAAATGAAAAATAAGGATTTTCACCTTCTAGGAAAAATCTCCAAAGTGATTTTCCAAGCTTTAGATGATTGATTTAGGAAGAACTCTCAACTATAGATGTTTTTAGAATAGTGTTTAGGTTTAGAAAAGTAGGTTAGAAGAAATTTTGGATGGATGGATGGTGAAGAAGAGTACTTGGCCGAATGGCCTCTTCAAAGTGCATCAATGGTGGTTTGTGTTTTTGGAAGAGAGAATGTGTAGTAAAGTGATAGAAGATGAAGTGAAATTTGCCCTCCTAATGGTGCATGGCCGTGTAACTCAAGAGAGAAAGGTGGCCACTTTGTTTGACCTTCCAAGACTCCATCCAAGCCTTAGACTTCATCAAGGGTCAAGATTAAAACTTGATCACCAAGCTTGTCTTCCATTGGCTAATTCCAAGCCTTGTCATAAGCCTAGTCACAAGCCTTGTCATGTGTTCTTGAATGTTCCTCCCTAATGGTGATTAATTAAGCTACTAATCCCATTAAGCTTCTAAGCACACTTAACCTAACTTAATCAAATTAATTAGTTACCTTACTAATTAATTAACATTCTTATAATCCAAGCTTCAAGAGCCATTGATCATATCAATGGTTGGTATTAGGTAGTAATATGATCAAATCTAAGCCATTAGATCTCATTTCCATGAAATTCTAACCACTAGATTCATCTTCCAAAAATAAAGGGTCAAGATCTTCCCTATATTCTTCACGTCCAATGGTTACAAATGCTTCTTTAAGAAGCTTATCATGACAACCATGACAACCATAGATTAAATGACAATGGTGGATATCCAAAGCCTTCTTTAAGAAGCTTATCATGACAACCATAGATTAAATCAATGGTTGATATTCAATCTTATACCTTCTCATCCAACGGTGTAGATTAAGTCAAGGCCACATCGTTGACTTAATTCCTATTGGCTTAAAACAATTCAAGCCATTATCGTTGACTACTTTCTCTAGACGTGGGTCCCGCAACCAATTGTGGGTCCTACAAACCAAAAGTGGGTGCCACAGACATTTTTGAGTCCACTGTTGTTTATTTGTACTGACTAATAAAATAATATTATAATAATATAAAATTATTTTATTACACAGTTAAATCCTAAAAATTAAAAGATTAACAATCATATCATTCAGAATTGGGTTTAGTAAGATCCCCCAGCTCCGAATAATTAAAATAACATTTCCCCGATCCGAAAATTATTATTTTCCTGACCCAGAGCAAATCACACAAAGCACTCATATATGAACTCAAAACAGTCAAATAAATTTTATATCATACAGAAAAATAGAAAACAACACAATCAAGACATAACGGTCATTTATCCTAAAGTTGGGGTGTTACAAAAGTGTTTATTCTCGTCCTCTTTACTTCACTAGTACCCTCATGGGTAGCTTGCAAAGTGTTCCACATTTCCTAAGCAGTTTTACAATTTGAAATTCTGAAAAATTCATCATACTCCAAAGTCGTGGTAATGATGGTCTTAGCTCTTAAATTATATTAAACCTTTTTCTTGTCATCGTCAATTCATTCATTTCTTGGTGTTTCAACTTTTACACCATCAACAATACATGTGGGAATAAAAAGGTCATTTTCAACAGCATCTCACACATCAAGATCAATCGCTTCAATGAAAATTTTTATGCGTTCTTTCCAATAAGCATACCCATCTCCATTGAAAAAGGGTGGTTTGTTTATTGAAGATCCTTCTGAAGAAAAACCATTTGACGAAGCCATTTTCTCTTGAAACTACTAAGCTCTTTACGCAAGAGTCAAGCTCTGATACTACTTGTTACCTAGGTGGCTTCTTTACTCAAGAGGGGGGGTGAATTGAGTGGTTAAAAAATTCTTTGAAAACTTTTTACAAACACGTTAAGAACAATTTCTGTTGAAGCTATTTATCAATTGAAATGAACGAACCAAGAAGATTGAAAGATTCTCGTAAAATTAACAAGCAAATAAGAAATTATTTAATAAACTATATGAAATTAAAATGCGAATATAAAGAGTAAGAGTTCATAAAAGCAAACACTGGGATTTATCATGGTTCAGTCACCAACTACTTGTGACCTACGTCTAGTCCTTGAGCAATCACCCAAGATTTTTCACTATCAATACAAGCTTTCAATAGGTACTTGCTATCATTACAAACTTGATCGCTCCTCACACCTTGAGATACCTCACCCTTGTGCTTAAGCCTCGACAACAGGGATACCTCACCCTTACAAATTTTCTGAGGGAAACCTAACCCTCGTTACAATCAATCAAGGATAAACAAAGAAGAAACTCTCTCAAAGAGTATGCATTATAACTTGAAGTACTATGAAGCTCTCTTAAGAACATCTCAAGAAGTTCAAAAACATAGCAAAAGAGGGAAAAATATGAAACTCAAATTAAGAGCAATAGAATTGTGTTTCTCAATGTTTGTTGTGTGTAAAAGATGACCCAACAGGGTCCATATATAGTGTTCTGAAAGAAAAAAGTCGTTAGGGCAATTAATATTAGCAATAAATCCTTAGAAAATAACATGTATGCACTAACAACATGGTTGTAATCGATTAGAGGAATAATGTAATCGATTACATTGTTCTTAAAACTTATTATGGGCTTTCTGAGCTGATTGTAATCGATTACAACCTTAATGTAATTGATTACATGGTCTCTGGAAGAAATGTAATCGACTACAAGCCTCATATAATTGATTACGAAGCCTCTAGAAGCAGTGTAATCAATTATAAACCTTATGTAATCGATTATAGAGCTTCTAACTTTAGAAAAATTGATTCCCACATGAATGTAATTAATTACCAAGTCTTTGTAATCGATTACAAGCTTCCAAAAAAGCTATAAATTGATTACTAAACCTAAGGATAAGATTATAATCATTCTTGAATCAATTCTTGAGCTCAATTCAACTTAGAAAATAATGTAATTCAGAAAACTTGAATTGTTTAAAGATTTAAACATGATTTGCATTATCCAAGCTAAAAAATCATATTCATTTTGAGAAACATGTTTAAAGAAATATTTTAAAAACCATTTGAAATACCAAGAGAGCTCCTTACAAAATAACTTTAAGTCCTATAAACTATGTCAGCTTGCATTCGTTGGACTTGGTTATCGTCTTGGCTTTGTTATCATCAAAATCTTGATGATCTCCATGACATAAGCATTCACAAGTACCAAGCTGGTGGCAACTTAGCATTATTATAGGGTGAGCGTTGGACTCACCCCGATAGAAAAATAATGATATGGATGGCAGAAAATAGAAAGAGAAAAGAGAAGATATAAGATAGAACTCAAAAAAAGAAGAATTTTTATTCCTTGTTCTTATTCCATACATCATCAGCTTTCACAAAAAGAGAAGGAAAAATACATCAAAAGTGTTCAGAAAAGAATGTCCATTGGAGAACCCGGGAAAAGAAACCAACATCACCATCTTAGCACCCCAAGTCATTGCCACCTCCATGGTTCCTCTAAAACCAGCACCAGTCTCTTCCCTGTTGAACAAGACGCAACCTTTCATCAAAGATTGTTCTAATGGAACTTTAACCAACTTCACAATCACCCTGAACTACTCTAAAAGACTGGACTAAGTGCCTCCAAAGCACTAAAAAAGGAGGAAGGACAAGGGCAGAGGGTCCTTGAGTGTCTCCATAAAACATGATAGGAACCCCAGATCTTCCCGGCAAGAGCGGGTAGATCAAACACTCCCATATACACCGAGAGAGAAAGGCTCCTATCATCCATTACACCTAGAAAGAAAGGAAGGACCCCACCTGAGGGACTGGTCGAAATAAAGCAAATGCCTTCAAAGATTTTGGAAAGAACAATTAGATGATCTTCACAGAGGGCAAAACCCTCCATGTGTGTACAAAAAGTAAAAAGGAAACCACTCTCTGAAAAAAGATCATTCTCACTGAAAAAAGATCATTCTCAAACAGAATTACAAAGCAAAAGGAATGCAACGAAGGTAATGCCATCCTAAATGCAAACATTCCCAATTTATAAAGAGAATGAAGCGTTCTGATTGGTCTTTGGAAAGATGAGCTCATCGCAGAACAAAATATGCATTTAATGGTCTCTCTTTCCGATTGGTTACAAGAGCACCAGGAAGTTGGGAAACAACATGAAATTGATATCCTCTCTTAAAGGAGATTTAATTCTCAATAAAGTCAAAGTAATAGTTTCCCAAGGGAGCTCAGACAATTACGAGTTGTAGAGCAAGGTTGCAAGAAGGAACAAAAGACCCCATGAGCCATGCACAGGGGTAGCAAAAGACAAACCTCAAATGGCAGAATAGTAATGCAAGTAGTAATCCACGATGGATTTCGACCTTGTATGCCAACCCCAGAGGTACCTTACATTTGACAACGGACCTCGGTCTCTTGCGTAAGACATCACGAGACCCAGCATCAATGCTAGGGCTCCTTTGTTCGTCGCGTGCCCTGCACTCCCATTATATACCTTGACACCCAATTATTCCTTCTACGTGCAAAGTTGGGGACAAATGTTATGGATCGTGATCCTGGATTCCATCTAGTGGGATCGGACCCAACATGCGTACCACCGGCCTCTGCTGTAATTACCCCTGCCAAGCCTTAGTGACACGTGGTCATTGTAATGTGTAATATCATTAATAATATGTTAGCCTTGTATATGGCTATATAGGTAGCATATTACTTGCTTAACATATCTGTTCAATTTTTGTGACAAACTGAGTTAGTTTAGGCACTTTATTGCAACACCGAAGGTGAAAAGTGTAACACCGACCGTAGGGTATCACATTTCTTACTTAATTATTACTAAACCTTACCCAATTTCAAAATCATTTATTAATAGGATAAAAATATGAGTTGCAAAATTATTTCTTTTTGCAGATAATACAATGAATTAAATAAAACCGAACCTAAAATACAATGACCGAACCTAACCTTACCCAATTGCATAGCGTTTTTACTATATTTTCATAATCGCGCAATATTTTTGTCACATTTTCAAATTGCGTAACCATTTTTCAACGTTTTTTCGATCGCGTAAATATATTTAAACATTTTCTAAATCGCGTAGTTCAAAAATTCACGTTTTTGAAACGCGTAAGGTTTTTTTACTATTTTTCACTGTATAAAATATTTCTTGATGTTATAAATTCAATTTTAGAACTTTCTAAGTTTAAAATATAATTTAAACTTTAAATCCCCATTTTTCTCATTAAAACTCCTTTAAATAATTATTTCTACGTTCTTCTCAAAATCTTGTATTATTTTAATTTATTATAACCTTCTTCATTTATTTTACTAAAAATCCCCTTTCATAAAATCCTTTAAATTTCTAATTTGTTTCTTAACTCTAATTTCCACACCATGATCGAAAATCACATTTTTGTGAACTGATAAAAATTTGTTTATTTCCATTTTCATTTTATAAAGCTCTAATTAATTTCTTAATTGCCTAATCATCTAAGTTTACCATGAAAAGTCATTTTTGTACTAGATTACCCTATTCAAGCTTCTTGGCCGAAAATTACATGGTCCTTGGAACCAAAATCCATTAATTTATTTTTTTTCCTTAACTTCACCATTTATAAAATAGTTTTCATTTGAAATTTCCATTTTAGGGATGGAGGCCGAAAGCCTCAAGGTCCATTGGAGACTAAAACTTTCTTCCTTTCAAGCATATAACATAGCATATATCATCATATTCCTATTATCACATATTCATGCATATATATTAAAGCTATAAAAACACATACCATAAACAAGCGTAAAGCATAAAAACTCATAACCGAACACATCACAAACAACTAATTTACACAACATGGTGAATAATCCTCACATGGATTCGTCACCATCAAATATTTCGTCCCTCACCACCATGAGTGGTTGATGAGGTTAATCTCCCTCTTACCTCTTGGTGATGCCTCCAAAGCTCCTTGCTTTTCTTCTTGAACTATTCATTCACCACCAAGAGGGTCTTAAAAACAAAAATAAACACAAGTATATTAGTACCTAAAGCTTGAATAAGAAGTCCATGGATCAAAATATGGCCTAGAGCATGAAGATGGAACAAATAGCGAAGTCTTCATGAACTTCACCTTATAACCTTAGAACTTAGGCTTTGGAGAAAGTCCTTGAAGATGAATGAATTAGGACTTGACCTTAACTACAAAGTGTCTTAGGATTATATATAGACGCTAGAAATAAGGTTGGTTAAAATTATTGAAGAATGGAGGTAGGATGTGGGGGTGTTGGCCATGAGGTATGTTGGAGAGAACATAGAAAGATTTTTTGTGTTGGTTCTTTGAATTAGAAAGATGAAAGCTTGGAAATGTGATAATAAAATCAACTTTAGCTATTTTAGAGGCTTAATAGCTATGAGACTGAAGGAGGAAAAATGTTTTGGTGTAGCTTTATTGAATATGTGATAAAAAGATGGCCAAGTGCACTAAGTGAATGAATTTGCCTCCTTTTAGCCTTGCATGGCCGTGGAGTTACATGGAGAAAGCCACCAAAAATTTACTCCAAGCAAGCTTCACAAGGAAGCTCTCCATTCCTATTAGTTCTTGCTAAAGGTGCCATAACCATTTTTATTGACTAGGCTCCTTATTGGCTTATAACATAAAGATGTCATAACCATTTATATTGACTAGGTTTTCTATTGGTTCCTAATAAAGTTGTCATAACCATTTTAGTTGGCTAGAACCTTGCTTAGTCTTGAAGTTTTCCTAAGAGAATTTTTGGTAGATATTAACCAATGGACAATAGCTACTGTATTTTTATTGTTCAATAAATAAAACATAAAAATATACAGTAAAAAAAATTTCAAAAATAGTTTCCGATTTCGGATTTAGTAAGATCCCCCGGCCTCACATTAATAGTCCAAAATTTTTCAGCTCCAAAAATTTTTATTTTTCCAAGCCTGCCCCGGGTCTGTCCTAGGCCCACAAACAATCAAAAATATCATAATTCCACAAAAATTCTCAAAAATCATAAAAATTATAAAACTCAATAAAAGTCAATAAATTAAGTAAAAATAATTAAGTGTTAACTGAAATAAATAAAAGATGAATTTTCGGGGTGTTACGACTCTCCTTCTCTAAAAAGAAGTTTCGTCCTCAAAACTTGAACATATATTAAAACAAATACGGATATTGTTCTTTTATTTTGTCCTCCAATTCCCATGTTGCTTCTCCACTTACGTCACTGCAGACTACTTTAACCAACGAAATCTCTTTACCTCTAAGTTGCTTTATCATCTGATCCTCGATCTTGATAGGAAATGTTTCATAGGTTAAATTTTCTTTCAATTGCACTGCATCTAGTTCTATGACATGAGTGAGATTGGGAATGTACTTTTGCAATTGCGACACATGAAAAACATTGTGGAGATTTGACAAAAAAGGCGGTAATGCTATTTGGTAGGCTACCAAACCTATCCGAAGAAGAATCTGATACGGCCCGATAAACTTCGGAGTAAACTTTCTAGACTTGATAACCCGTCCGACTCCAGTTGTGGGTGTAAATCTCAGAAATACATGCTCCCCCTCTTCAAACTCAAGAGGCCTTCTCCTCTTGTCTGCATAGCTGTTCTGACGACTCTGAGTAATTCCTATCTTCTCCTAAATCATCTCAACTTTATATATCGTTTGTTGCATAAGCTCAAGTCCTAAAGCAAAACTCTCTCCATCCTGGTACCAACATAATGATGTTTGGCATCATCTTCCGTACAGTGCCTCATAGGGTGTCATCCCTATACTTGAATGAAAACTGTTGTTGTAGGTGAACTCTATCAGTGGTAAGAATTCATCCCAACTTCCAGTTTGTTCCAAAATGCACGCTCTCAATAGATCCTTTAACGAATGAATCATTATTTCCGACTGACCATCTGTTTGTGGATGATAAGCAGAACTTAAACAAAATTTCGTCCCCATCATCTCTTGTAAACTTTACCAAAATTTGGATGTGAACCTCAGGTCTCGATTCGAAATAATACTACAAGGTACACCATGCAGCCTAATAATCTCACTGACGTATACCTGAGTCAATCTTTCCATTGAGTATTTGATATTAATTGGAAAAAAGTGCGCCAACTTCACAAGCCGATGAATAACTACACAAATAGAATCATGACCCCTTCTAGTCTTTGGTAGTCCATTCACAACGTCCATTGCTATATCATCCCATTTCCATTCAGGAATAGACAAAGGTTGCAACATTCCAGAAGGTCTTTGATGTTCAACCATAGCCTTCTGATAGACTAAGTAGGATAATACATACTCAGTGATGTCTCTCTTCATCCCTTGCCACCAATACAGTCGCTTCAAGTCTTGATACATTTTTGTAGCTCCAGGATGCATACTCAGCTTACTCATATGAGCTTCATCCAAAATCAATCTCCTAAGTCCTTGATCGTTGGGCATACAAATCCTTTCTGTGAATTTCAAAATTCCATCTATTCTTTCTTTTAATTCTAACGATGCACCTTGTTTCATTGCTTCATTCGCTTCTTGCAAGTATTAGTCATCGTTCTGTCTCTCTCAGATTTCATCTATCAAACTATTTGAGATAGTGATCATGTTCAAACACATCTTTCTCGGTGTCAACTTCACAGACAATTGCATATCCCAAAATTCTTCTATCAATTCATTCTCCTTGATTATCATAACAGAAGCACTAAGCATTTTTCTACTTAAAGCATCCGCTACGACATTCGCCTTCCCCGGATGATATTGTAACTGAAAATCGTAGTCTTTCAGAAATTCTGGCCAACGTCTCTGCCTCATGTTCAACTCTTTTTGGTCAAACAGATACTTCAAGCTTTTATGATCACTAAAGACATTGAACGTCGCTCTATAAAGAAAATATCTCATGACTTTCAGTGCAAAAACATCAGCAGCTAATTCCAAATCATGAGTAGGATAATTCCTCTTATGTACCTTTAATTGTCTTGAAGCATATGCCACCACTTTTCTATGTTGCATTAGTACACAACCCAAACCTTGATATGAAGCATTGCAGTGCACATCAAAAGACTCATCAAGATTAGGTAGAATCAATACTGGTGAAGTAGTCAATTGCCTCTTCAACTCTTGAAAACTCTCTTCGCATGCATCAGTCCATGTAAACAGTTGATTCTTCTGTGTAAGCTGGGTGAGAGGTCCTGCGATCTTAGAAAACCCCTCAATAAACCTTCGATAGTAACTGGCTAATCTGATGAAACTACGAATTTTTTATACAGTCTTTGGTCTTTCCCATTCAAGAACTGTTTCAACTTTTAATGCATCTACTTCAATTCCTTCTTCTGAAATCACGTGGCCCAAAAACTATACTTCGCTCAACCAGAATTCACATTTGGACAACTTAGCAAATAACTTATTCTCCTTCAAAACTTGGAGAACCAGTTTGAGATGTTCCATATGTTCCTTCGCACTTCGAGAATAGATCAAGATGTTGTCAATAAAGACAACGACAAACTTGTCAAGGTAAGAACGAAATATCCTATTCATGAAATCTATGAATATCACAGGAGCATTCGTTACGCCGAATGACATCACTTGATACTCGTAATGCCCATATCGCGTTCGAAAAGCTATCTTAGGAATATCCTCCACCTTTACACGAATCTAGTGATAACCAGAACGTAAGTCAATCTTGGAGAACACAGCAGCTCCCCGCAGTTGATCCATCAAGTCATCTATCCTTGGAAGAGGATACTTATTCTTAATTGTGATCTTATTTAACTTGCAATAATCTATGCACAAGCGAGAAGTTCTATCCTTCTTTTTAACTAATAGCACTAGAGCTCCCCAGAGTGACACACTGGGTCTCACGAACTGCTTCTCCAACAGTTCCTCCAGTGTTATATCTTTTTATTGTGTTTGTTTATATGGCAGCGAGACGTCAAGTTTTGGGTTTTGTCACAGTGCAGTTCCATGGGGGGACTGACGCTTGGAGGTTTGATTATGGGAATAAGCGGTTTGTTTATACCAGGGACTTAACTCTAAACCTTAGTGGTACTAGAGATGAGACTCCTGTTCTGACGCAACATGCTTCAGTGCATCTTGAGTTCACTATGCCAATATATGAGCTCTGGGGTGGTAGTTTTTATACCCCGCAAGAGGATTCCATGGTGTCGTCTGCTAAGACGCCAACTAGGCGTGTGTTATATCTGCCAGGGTTCTTTAGTGATGACACAGAGGAGGAGGAGGAGGATCCTGCTAAGGGCTCGAATCCTTAGTTTGGGTTGAGAGTTTATGGTTTAGTATTTTATATTTTCGTCATGTATATTGTATATATTAACTTTTGAGAATAAGTGTGTATTTATGCAAATTATTTGTAAATAATGTTTCACTATGTATGTAAGTTATGGCGAGGTTATTTTCTATTACATTTTATGTTTATGGTTTTTATTTTCAATTATTCTGCAAACAAAATTTTAAAATCAGTGTTTTACAAGATTAATTCTTTTACAACTTGGGTAAGTTATATTAGGATTAGTCTTAAATGTGATACCCTACTTTGGGTGTTACATTAGTTGGTATCAAAGCCTTGGTTAGAGTCTTTTGGGTTTTTGTAGTTAGGTCTATTTTGCTTAAGTTGTGTGATTCTCTGTGCTTGGTTTCCGAAAGATTACATCTGACTCTTATTTGTGTTTTTGGTTGCTGGTAAAGAAAGCTATGTCTCATAATAGAGGAGCACGTGTGAACGTGGGACGTAATGAAGACCCAATGATAGCAGCTGCAGTAGCAATGCATCGTATGGCAGACGTAATTGTGCAACAAAATCAACGAGTTTCAAAATAACAAGAAGTAAATGTTGATGTCCTAAATTTGTCTGAATTCTGTCGTAATAACCTGTCACAGTTTAGAGGCGAGATTGATTCAGAAAAGGCAAGTTTATGGATACAAGAGCTGGAAAATATCTTCGAAGGAATGGGATGTGCAAATGATCACAAGGTGACTTATTACACTTTTATGTTAATGGTGATGGTGAAAATTAATGGAAAGCAACTCGAAGAGTACTACAAGCAGAAAGATGAAAAATTATATGGGAAGTATTTTGTTATGCATTTCTAGAAAAGTATTTTTTAGATAGTGTGAGGCATGCCAAGGAGATGGAATTCCTTGGATTAATGCAAGGTGGAATGACAGTGAACGAGTATGCAGCGAAGTTTGAGAGCTTGTCTAAGTTCTCACGGTATCTCCAGATCCAGCCTGATCAGGTTTAGAAATGTCGTAAGTTTGAGGAAGGTTTAAGGATTGAATTAAAGAAGGGAGTACTACCAATGAGAATGAACTAGTTCTCAGCGTTGATGGACATGTGTTGCAGACTCGAGAAATTGGAGCCATCGTGAGATACGAGGGGTCATAACTTTGGACCATCTAGGTTCCAAAGAGGAGGAAACAACAACAACAACTGGTTTCAGCCGAAACCATATTCAAGGCCATCAGGTAGTCATCAACAACAACAGCAGCCACGTGGAGGAGGTCCTAGTGGCAATCATTTTGGTTAGACTGTAGCACCGCCAACAAAGTGTATGAAGTGTGGAAAGGGCCATATGACGAGGGACTATACGATCAGGGGAATCATTTGCTTTAGATGTGGAAGGCCTGGTAACTTCTTGAGGGATTGTAATCAACCAAAGGTGGAGCCTTCAATGAGCAATGTTCATGCTGCCAAGCCTCAAGCTGGAGGACAAGTATATACGATGAGTGGAGCTGAAGCCTCTCAGTCCGATGATCTTATTAAGGGAGAGGGTGTTATATCAGGTAATCTTTTAACTGTACTATATGATTCGGGTGCAACTCATTCGTTTATTGTATATGACTGTGTGGATCATTTGGAATTGCATGTGTCTTCTTTGGACTTTCAATTGATTGTTTCTACACCTACTGCCAAGCCTGTTAGTACTTCTAAAGTATGCCTAAATTGCCCTGTTACTATCAATAATAGAGTTTTTTCTGTTAATTTAATTTGTTTGGCTCTTATCGATATAGATATAATCTTAGGAATGGATTGCTTATCTTCTAACCATATCCTGTTAGATTGTTCTAAAAAGACCTTAGTGCTTCTTGAGGTTGAGGTTTTTGGATTTTTGACTGTCAATCAAGTCGAATCTTTATTGAGGGATGGAGCCCACAGATATATGTTGTTATCTTCTTTAGAAGTCAAGAATGAAAAAGATGTGAACGTTATTTCTGTCGTAAATGAGTTTCCTGAAGTTTATCTTAATGAAGTACTTGGATTACCACTGAAAAGAGAGATAGAGTTTTCTATCGATCTCGTACTAGGAGCGGGTCTTATTTCAATTGCACCATATCGGATGTCGCCGTCAGAATTGGCAGAGTTAAAGAAGCAATTGGTGGAACTGTTAGAAAAATAGTTTGTGAGGCCTAGTGTTTCACCATAAGGAGCCCCAGTGTTGCCAGTTAAAAAGAAGGATGGATCTTCACGCTTATGCGTGGACTATGGCTAGTTAAACAAAGTTACAATCAAGAACAAGTACCCACTACCAAGGATTGATGATTTGATGGACCAGATGAAAGGAGCAACTATTTTCTCTAAGATAGATCTGCGATCAAGTTTTCATCAAATTCGTGTCAAGGTAGATGATATACCTAAGACAGCTTTTCGAACATGCTACGGTCATTATGAGTATCTTGTAATGCCGTTTGGAGTGACGAATGTTCCTACAATATTCATGGATTATATGAATAGGATCTTTTATCCATATCTAGACAGATTTGTCATTGTTTTTATCGATGACATTCTGATCTATTCTCAAAGTCTAGAAGAGCATGCTGAACACCTCAGTATAGTTCTCCAGATTTTAAAGGAGAAGAAGTTGTATGTAAAGTTGTCAAAATGTGAATTTTGGTTGGACAAAGTTCAGTTTCTGGGTCATGTAATTTCTAAGGATGGAATTGCAGTGGATCCAGCAAAAGTGGAGATAGTCCTTCAATGGGAAAGGCCAACAATAGTGACTGAGATCCAAAGTTTTGTTGGATTAGACTTGTAAATAGTTACTGAGGTAGCTTAATACTTGCTTAACATGCTTGTTTAATTTTTTGATAATCAGAGTTAGTTTAGGCATTTTGTTGCAAGCCGAAAAGTGGAAAATAGCTTAAAATGACCCAAATATTAGCATAAATGGTTTAGCTAATGGAAATAGATGTGGATAATTTATTTCTAAGTCACATATGTGTATTCTGTGATGTGGTTTAATTTTAAGATTTTTTAGAGTTAGTTTGGTATTTTTAGGCATACTGGTTGTCTATTTAAAGTTGGAATAACTAGTCACAGATATGGAAAATAATAGTTTTGGTACCACAATATTTTTAATGAATCCTATGATTTATTTTAAAGTTGTTGGAACTTGGAAAACTTGGTTTAGCTAAAGTTAAGTGTTTTTAGAAGATCAAGAATTTCCAGTATAGACCTTAAGTTATCCACGATTTAGTCTCATTCTTGAATCTCTTTTATATGATATTTCAAGTCATTTTTCTTAACTCTCATTCACTCTCTACATGGCTGAAAACAGAGCAAGGAGAGAAGGAAGAGAAAAGAAGGAAGAGAAGAAGAGGAAAGCTAAAGGGAAAAAAAAGCTTGAAGACTAATGATCATTCCTTCACCATCTCCACCATATTTCTGCAGCTTAAGAGCTTGAAGGTAAGGGTTCTTGAACTTAGTTTATCTTTTTCCTCATTTCTACATATTAGTGTTGATTAATGTTAAACATGCCAAATTGAGTTCTTGTGATGTGTGATGTGATTTTCTTGCTTGGATGAGTTATAAATATTGTTTATGACTTGTTTTTGCAAAGAGTTTGGATTAGAAACCAAAACTATCCATTTTGCATTTTGATCCATTTTTTATGAAATCAAATGGTATTTTGAGTTTTCATTGTGTTTATGAACTTGTTTGGGACTTAAAATCACCTAGAGGTTGGATTGGAGTGGCCAAAATCCAAGATTTTGGCCAATGGAACAGTACCACTTCTGCAGAATTCTGCAGATCACGGGGCCATGCCTAGGCGCAAGAAATCCATGCCTAAGCGTGAGTGGTGCAGTTTTAGTCTAGGCGAGACAGAGAGTACCACGCCTAGGAGTAGGAATGTCACGCCTAGGCGTGAGTACCAGGATTTTTCAAGATTGTATTCTTAAGGTTTTGACATTCCTTAAGTGTTGGCATCACTCTTTTATGCTTTCCTAAGTGTGTTGAGACACAAATGGGGGTAATTCTTGGAGAGAATAACCATATGACATATAGTTAAATGTGGTGAAACCTTTGGCAAATCAATGAGTTAGAATGCCATAGGAATTATCCTAGATTTGATCAACATGAGGTTGACTTGGAAATCACTTGTGAAGTGATTGTGAGAAGTTAAGGGTAAGGAAATACTAGTTACATAGTTCTTGCTACCTTGTGGATAGGTTATGCTAGGACCTATATGTTTTGGTATTGAAGTGTCACTTAGTTATGAGAATCTTATGATATGTCTTATTTGTGAATTGAGATAGTCTGGATTACTTGGTTTTCAAACTTAGTGCTTGTTAGTTTCCTATGTATTGTAACTTTTCATGGTGTGTACGACCATATGACTAGAGAACAAGGTGTTGATCTAGATTCTCGTAGCAGGTATGCTATTGCGGCCAGGGTTACTGATATAGGGGTGACAGTAGTACTCTTACATTGGTAAGAGGAAGGTGTTTACCTATTACCAAGTAGGATTAGGCTTTTAGGCTTATTCTACTTCGTATATACAAGAAACAGTGGTTTCTGGGAAATTAATCAAGTAACTTGTGTTTTCAAATCTTAAAACCCGCATTAGCATTGCATAAACATTATACTTAGTACTTGTTTGAGCATAATCATACCTCATCTCATAAAGCATTGCATGGTTGACAATTGTATGGGCAATTGTCATTACTTAATCGATTGATTGGTTGGTCGTTTGTTTGATAATATCTTATGGTTGTATGGGCGATCTTTTGATGTTATTGATTGTTAGATATTTACATTGTTTGTAATAGTAATGTGCTCAATTATTTATTTGTTGTAAATGATTAACTACTAGTATTGATATATGAATATTGAGAAATTGTGATTTCTCACCCCTGTATACTTCATGTAATTCCAGGTGAAGACCCTCCAACAGAAAAAGGTAAGAAAAAGAAGAAACAAAAGGCTTAGTTTAGTAGTTGTACTTCTTTTTGAACCAGTCTGTATATAAGTACTTTTCTGGTTATATGTAAAAGTTTATGTATACGATATAGCTTATTAGCCAGAGATGTATGTATATATGATCTTTTTATCATTCGAGGCTTTTTGTATTAACTATAAAAGTTATTATGGATTTTTAATTACTTGTATACTTAGAAGTGACACGTTTAACGCAATTTATCATGAAATGTTCCGCAAGTTTTACAAAAAAAATGTGTTAGGGTGTTATATTATGATATCAGAGCAGTTCATCCTGTTGAGCTGGGGTATGGACCGACTTTACATTCCTTTGTGTGTTATGCATTTCTTTGTTTTTTGTTTGAAGTATTGGATTGTTATTAGCTACTGTTACATAGGTACATGATATTGAGGACTAATTAATTTAATATGCATTGTTTTGTGTGTGCAGGAAACTATGGCACCAAAATCGAAAACCCATCAGATAGGGAACTCATCTAACAAAGACCCTAGTATGGCTGGAGCCTTTATGGCAATGGCTGAGGCTTTGAGGAACCAAATAGTCGCTCATGTGGAAGCAATGTAAGATCAAACAACTACGACAAATAGGATTTTTGAAAGAATGGCGGCGACTCAACATCAACCACCTACACCACCACCATACCATCAGGGGCAACCAGATGAGGAGGTAGCTGGGAGGAACCAGACTTTCCAGAATCTCTCTAAGTTTAGGAAATCTAATCCATCTTACTTTAAAGGGGAGTACGACCCAGTCCGAGTTGAGGGTTGGCGCAAAGAGATGGAGAAGATTTTTACAGTCATGGCTTGTACAGATGACCAAAAGGTGCTTTTTGCAACTTATATACTTGAGGGTGAGGGTGAGGATTATGGGTAGAAGCCAAGAGAGCTCTAGTGGTAGCAGGGACTCCTATTACGTGGGAGGCCTTTAAGAGATCCTTTTTGAGAAAGTTCTTTCCACAAAACCTATAGAATGTCGAATAGATGGAATTTCTTAAGTTAGAACAAAGGAGTTTGTCTGTTAGTCAGTATGTGACCAAATTCAATGAATTGTCTAAGTTCTTATCTTGTATCAGACTTAACCCAGATGAATCCTAGAAGTGTGTTAAATTTGAGGAAGGATTGAGAGAAGATATTCAGAATGCTATTGTACCGCTTGAGATTCGAGACTTTGAGACTTTGATTAACAAGTGTAGGATAATTGAAGGGCGTTCGAAGAAGCTTTCTATGGAGCCTAAGTCACAAGACTTCCAAAAGAGGAAACGGGGTGACGAAGTTCAATAAAGGGACTTCTAAATCTAACTTCCCTCAAGACAAGGGTAAGCAGGTTTAGAAACAATTTGAGGGACCTAAGTGTCCTAAGTGTGGAAAGCAGCATGGAGATCGGCCTTACTCAGTATGCTTTGTTTATGGACAACTTGGGCATTATGCTAAGGACTGTTCATTGAAGAAGGAAGTTGTGCCTACCCAGAAACCACAAGCTAGAGGGAGAGTTTATACTCTAGATGGTGAAACGGTGACTCAGTCTTTCGATCTTATCGAAGGTAAATGCATTGTACACAATCATCTTTTAATTGTGATGTATGATTTAGGAGCATCCCACTCCTTTGTTTCTAATAATTGTGTGAAGGTGTTAGATTTGCCTGTGTCTAAACTTTCTTATGACTTATCTGTATCTACGGCCACTAGTAACCCAGTTACAACATCCAGAGTGTCTTAATTATTGTGTAAATATTGAAGATAGGATTTTTCGTGTAAACCTTATCTATTTGCCTTTAGTAGATATTGATGTCATCCTTGGCATGGATTGGTTGTCTGCCAACCATGTAGTGTTGAATTGTTCAGAAAAATCCCTGGTTTTCTTGTCAGATATACCTATCAGAGTCATTTCATCTGAGTCTGTGTATCTCAATGCGAATTAGGTCGATCTGTGTTTGAAGGAGGGATCTTTAGGATATATTCTCTTATTATCACTAAGTGCTAGTGTTGAGCAAGGCATAAGTGATATGTCTGTGGTGAGTGCATATCCTAAGGTTTTCCCAACTGATATAGTGGAGTTGCCACTAGAGAGAGATATAGAGTTTACTATAGATTTAGTGTCTGGGACGGGACCTATCTCTATAGCACCCTATAGAATGGCACCACTAGAGTTAGTGGAACTCAAGAGCGGAGGAGTAGAAGATAAGTAAGCTTATGGTAGTGCAATTGTTCATGGGTTGAATAGAGTGAAATACTTACCTTTTAAACACTTGAGGGATTGAGAGTGAATTCTGTGAGGATCTATCATTCTTGATTCATGCTTTTCAACTGAAGTTTCCTTGCTTGTTGATTTGAGATGCGAAAAAATGTTACCTCATTAATGCTTTGATCCCTTGAATTTCTGGTTGTTATTCTGGATTCATCGAGTCTTTTAGAGTTTTAGCTTTTGAGTTTGTGTCATTTTTCTTTATTTCCTAGCTTTGGTCTTATGTGTTTTGCGCAGGAGTACAAAAAGCTAATTGTAGGGGAATTTTATAATCACATATTTTATACATTAATAAACCTTCATTTTTAATCATTTACACTCTCTAGGTACTTAATTGATTGAGCTTGGTCATGTTTTGTAAGTTTGGATTCAAATTAAGCTTAATTGATATTTTCCAGCATTGTTGAGATTTTACACTGTTTCTGTATTTCGACCATATCTTGAGTTTTAGATGTCTAGAAATTATGAATTTTACCTTGTAGGAAAGCTGAGAGAAAGCTCTACAACTTTAATGAAGAGCTCAAAGTCTCAATCAGACATCTAGTAGAACTAATTGGGCCTAGAAGTCAAAAAATGGGTTCTGTCACCAGAACCTGAGCAGTGTGCACTCATAAGGGCATAACTTGGGCTATAGGAATTGCATTGAACTGAAATCGATACCATTTGAAATTTAAGACCCAAATCCACAACTTTTATAAGAACACAAGAGCTAGTTTGGATGTCTTGGAGGTCATATTAGGCTTGGAAATCAGAACAGAGGAGCTATAGCTGGGCCTGAGCAGTATGTAATGATTGGACTGGAATTTAAGTTGTATGATTCAGTTTGGGCTGAAATCGGTGGCATTGGAAATCTAAGATAAAACCCTTCAACTCTCATGAAGACCACTTTTCTAGAAAATGATGTTTTAATAGAGTTATAATCATGTGAAGATAGTTGAATTAGTCGGTACGAGTGGAGAGATAAGCATCATTAATCATCCACCCACTAAATAATCATCCACCTACTCATTAATCATCAACCCACTAATTAATCATCCACCCACTAAATAATCATCTACCCACTCAATAATCATCCACCCACTCAATAATCATCCACTTACTCCTCAATCATCCACTTAATCATCCACCCACTCCTTAATTATCCACCCACTCATTGTCCCTCTCATTGTCATCTTTTGCTTGTGATGCTCTATAAAAGGTAGCCTTGGCTACCTATTAGAGAGATCTTGGCTTAGAAATCTTAGCTTAGATTATGCTATTGTGTTATTTGTTTCTCTTGATGTAGTTTCTTTGTTCTAAATTGAAGTTATGTTTATCTTTTTCTTCTTCTCTCTTTCTTTCTTCTTATTCAAGAGTAACTAATCTTCATCTTGCTTGAGTGAAGGGGCGAAGCTTTTGGTAATAAAAATAAGGTTAGATTAATTTCTTTATTGTACTTAAATAATATATCATCATGTGGTCATTATATGTGTTGTATTTTGTTTCCATTCAATTTAGAAACCCTCCTTGTAAAGTGGAGTTCTTGATTCATTGTAGACAAGTGGTTTGACACAATGAATGCTTGAACCCATTTACAAGTGTTGGTGTTGGTAAATAATCCCTCCTTGTAAAGTGGAGTTCTTGATTCATTGTAGACAAGTGGTTTGGCACAATGAATGCTTGAAACCATTTACATGTGTTGGTATTCGTCAATAATTAAAGGAACCATAATATAACTATGTATATAATTCTAAATGGACTTGAATGTTTTATTTTCCGATTGGAACCTCCGTTGTGCATGGATTTCAATTGAGTTATAAAAATGAATTAAACTTGTCATTAATTTATTACCAAAAGTGGATCTCTTAGCCCAAGCAAGTGCTTTTCTTAATTGTGAATAAGTTTTATTATCTTTATTGTTGTGACAAATCCTTTCCTTACCTCAAAGAATTTTTTTTCATCAATTCCCTGTGGATCGACCTTGGACTCCTGAGAAATTTATTACTTAAGAAAACCTGCACTTGGGTTTGCATCCTTTAATCCGCATCACTTCTCGTTCTTTTATTTCATATGAATATATGAAGAGGTTAAAGTTACCTGTGTCTAAACTCTCTAGTACTTTGTTAGTATCCACACCAACAGGAAAACCTATAATCACTTCTTCCATATGTTTGAATTGATGTGTTAAAATAGAAAATAGGATCTTCTTTGTGGATCTTATTTGTCTACCCCTTATTGGTTTTGATATCATTTTGGCAATGGATTAGTTGTCTTTTAACCATGTTGTTCTAAATTGTTCTGATAAGACTTTGATGTTCATGTCAGATAAATCTCCTATACCTATTTCTTCCGCGTCAGTGTTTTTAAATGCTAAACAAGTCAACCATTGCTTAGTAGAAAGGGCTCAGGGATATGTTCTCCTGTTTTCTATGAATGTTGAGGTTGAACAAAGTTTAGAAGAGATACCGGTGGTGAGAGACTATCCAAAAGTTTTCTCGAAGGAAGTTTTTGAGTTGCCGCCTGTAAGAGAGATAGAATTTAATATAGACTTAGTGCCAAGAATCGGGCCTATATCTATAGCACCATATAGGATGTCTCCCTTAGAGTTGACAGAAATTAAAAAGTAAATAGAAGAGTTGTTAGATAAATAATTTATTTGACCCAGTGTCTCACTATGGGGAGCACTAATACTCCTGGTAAAGAAAAAGGATGGGAGTATGCGATTGTATGTAGATTACAAACAGTTGAATATGGTCACAATTAAGAACAAGTATCAACTGCCTATGATAAATGATTTGATGGATTAATTAAGAGGAGCAATAGTGTTTTCAATGATTGATTTGAGATCAGGATATCATCAAATTAGAGTTAGGGAATCAAATATCCCTAAAACTGCCTTTAGAACTCGTTATGGGCATTATGAATATCTTGTGATGTCCTTTGGTCTAACCAATCCACCAGTAGTGTTTATGGATTATATGAATAGGATTTTTAGACCTTACCTAGATAAGTTTGTAGTTATCTTTATAGATAATATTCTCATTTAGTCAAAGACCACTGAGGAGCATGAAGAATATCTCAGGATCATTCTATAAATCCTAAAGGAAAAGAAATTATTTGCTAAATTATCGAAATATGAGTTTTGGTTTGAAGAGGTGCAGTTCTTAGGGCATGTGATAACCAAGGAAGGAATATATGTTGACCCTAGTAAAGTTGAAGCGATGTTGCAATGGAAGAGAGCCACAATAATAACAAACATTAAGAGTTTCTTGGATTTGGTCGGATATTATACAAGGTTCATAAATGGATTTTCCTAACTAGCTTTACCTTTAACTAGGTTAACTAGGAAGGGAAATCCTTTTGTGTGGACACAAGCTTGTGAGGATAGTTTTCAAGATTTAAAGTTGAAGTTGTAATACCCCAAATTTTATTTATTTCATGATAAATGTTCATTTTCTAATATTTGTGATTTTTGAGAATTTTTCTGAGAATGCAAAATATTTTAATATTATTCTTCGTTCTGCGTACAAATTGAGCGGAGTCGGAAAAATGAGATATTTTTCCCAAGAACCTTGATTATGGAAACATCGATGGGGGATCTTACTAAACCCGAGACTAGACACAATTTATGAGGTTTCATGTTTTTCGAGAAATTTTAACAAATAAAATAATAAAATGCTATGTAAATTTTATCTGTCAAATAAATTAATACTGACTTCTGTCAACTGTAGTAATTGTCCATTAGATAATAACATGTATTAAAAATCCTATCACATTATCCTAATGTAATCTACTTTAAGTCTAATCAAATCTACTTTAATTTAAATTTAATGTATTTTAATCAAAGCTTCTTTGAGAAGCTTTGACCACCAAATGACCAAGTTACCCTTGGCTTGTTAGGGAAGCCAATTTCCCCCCCCCTTCTCTCTCCCATTGCCGCGGCAATGCATGGTCTTTGAGGGGAAAATTTTGCTCTCCCATTTAATACACTTAATCAATTTTACTCATTTCACCAAAACACTTTCTCTCTCTAACTTCATCTTTTTCATTTCTCTCTTCCTTCTCTCTTGTTCTCCTCTCTTCATACGAAAATTGCAGCCCCTAAACCAAGCAATTTTCTTCACTTTTCTCTTCACCAAAACCATTTCTCTGCTCACCTTAACCCCCTCTACACTTCCTCTTTAGAAATTTTCTTCAAAATCTAACCTTTCCTCCATTGTCATCCAAGACAAAGCTTTAAGCTTTGAGGTAAAGTTTTCATTTTTCTTCTTCTTTCTCTTCATTTTCGTGCTCCATGGTCTTTTTGGTGACCATGGATCTCTTCTTTTCCAAGAATTAATATTGGTTCTTTGTCATGAAATTTTTAGGGTTTTGGAAGCCCAAAATCGAAATTACCTAGGAGTAATAGGAAGCCATTTTCGTGATTCTCCTTTAGGTAAGAGGGAGACTACTCACTTCAAGCATTTTGGTAGTGAGGGAACCTTTGTATGCTTACTTTATTTTGGTGATTTTATATGTTTATATATTCTTGAATTGGATTGATGTTTGAATGGTAGATATGAATGTGTTTGATGTGTTGAAAATGCTTAATCATGTTAGGGTTGTTAAATGAAAATTTTAGAGTTTCCTACTCTAATATGGTGCCACGGTTTTGACTAGAAATTAGGGATGTAAATTGGTTTTTATGTGTAATACAATGAAGCTTAAATGATTGCATGTTAAAAGATAATACTACAATTAATGAATGAAAAATTTTAAGGGTTTAATACCATAGGGTGAAGCTATGGTTTTGATCTTGAAAGTTAGGGGATTGGATTGGTTTTGTGTAAAATAAAATTTAAATTATTAGATACTAAGTAATTGATGCATGAAATGGAAAGAAATTGGAACCTTGATAACCCAGAGAAGCCATGATTTTTAGAGAAAATTAGGGGTTGAATGATGCCTTAATACATCTTTGGGAATTAGAAATTTAGAGACATTCATAATCCATAATAAAGTGGAAGGATTTGATTAAATAACAACACTCAAGAAGGACACGATTTTGAAGGGCCATTTAATCTCAAATTTTCATAATTGACCAGAGCATAAAACTTTGAAAATATGAGTACATAATGTGGACTTATGATAGGGGATGAACCCTAAAGACATATTGACGTCAGAAATTGATACTATGACATGTTGATATAGAACCATGTATATTTAGATATGCCATTGCGGTATATTGTATGATTATTGTATCATTGAAAAACATACATGATGCATATTATGTCGTCATGCATATATGTTGTCCATTGGACATTGTTAGAAAGGCTATGTATGCCTAGGAGTTTGAATAACACCTATGTGCGGGTGCGAGTAGACTAAGCATAGGGTCATAGTGGTTGGCCTTGGGGGCGTCGGGGTGCTGGTGTCTCACAATGGACAGTGGTAGCTCCACTGGGGCCGTGGGATAGACTAATGCGACACACCGACAATCCGGACTAAGACACTTTCCTATATCGCGATTGTAACACCCCAATTTTTGACTAATTACGATTTTGCCCTTATTGCGCTATTTTTCTGTTTTCTGTGTGTTATGCAATGAATTTGACTGTTCTGTGACTGTATTTGATTGTTTTGTGTGATTTGCTCCGAGCCAAAAAAATAATAATTTTCGGGCCGGGGAAAACCTTGTTTGAATTATTTGGAGCTGGGCGATCTTACTAAACCCAATCCGAATAATACGTATATCAATCTTTTATTTTTGTGGATTTTTCGGTGTAATAAAATATTTACCATACCGGAAAATCTGTGGGACCCACGTTTGTCTTGTGGGACCCACGTTTGTCTTGTGGGACCCACTTTTGTTTTGTGGGACCCACTTTTAGGAAAAGTTTACCAACGTAAAAATACTTGTAAATTTCTAAATTATCTAATCAATTAATTATTATTTTTACTTAATGGATTTCCTATAGCAATTTTGTTCTAATGCATTAATTATTATTTTTACTTAATGGATTTCCTATAGGAATTTTGTTCTAATGCATTATTATTATTTTTACTTAATGGATTTCAATTTTTTGTCCTAATGCATTAATTATTATTTTTACTTAATGGATTTCCTATAGCAATTTTGTTCTAATGCATTAATTATTATTTTTACTTAATGGATTTCCTATATTTTGTCCTAATGCATTAATTATTATTTTTACTTAATGGATTTCCTATAGCAATTTTGTCCTAATTTTGTTCTAATGCATTAATTATTATTTTACTTAATGGATTTCCTATAGCAATTTTTGTCCTAATGTATTATGCATCCACTAAACTTAGCACTAGGTTATATTATTAATATTATTATGCATCCACTAAATTTAGCACTAGGTTATTATTATTATTATTATGCATCCATTAATTTAGCACTAGGTTATTATTATTATTATTATGCATCCATTAATTAAGCACTAAACTATTATATATTTTATTATGCATCCACTAAATTAGCACTAAGAGAAATGTCAAAAGGAGGGCTTCTTTTCATTAGTATTCTATGGCCATAATGCATGCTTATGCAAGCCACTAAGCAATCAATAGATGTTTTATTACTTAACTAATGTATCATGCAAATTACCAAACCCATAATGGAACAAAAACATAAAAAATGGGGGCTGCACTTGGAAGGAGAGCTATTTAAGTCTTAAGGCCATCATTCACTCCTAAATCAATGATTCTATCACTCTAAACTTTCATTCTTCTCTCTTCCTAACAAGAAACAAAAGAAAATTTCCTAAGTCCACAAAAAACCACCCATTCGGTCAAGCACCACAAATCCTACTTCCACCCATCAAAAAATTTATCCAACCTACTTTTCTAAACCTAAACCATATTCTAAGAACATCTCTAGTTGTGAGTTTTTGCAAAATCATCCATTTGGAGCTTGGAAAATCACTTTGAAGTTTCTTTCCTATAAGGTGAAAATTCTTCTTTCTTGTTTCTAATTTGATTTTTGATGTTCTAAACCATGATTGATCCATGGTTTATCTTTTTCATCCATAGTTCATAACTTTAAAATTTGTTTAAGCTTATTAGGATTTTTGTTGAAGCTACACAAGAATTTCTAAGGAGGAGTTCAAGGAGATTTTGTCATCTAAATCGGTAAGAGGGAGATATAATCTCATCAACCATGTGTGGTGGTGGGAGAATGGAATTTGTTTATGGTGAAGAATCCATAAGGATTCATCCATTTGATTGCTTGATGTCTTTTTATTTGTGATTGATTTTGTGTGTATGTTTATTCTCTTGTTTATTGCAAGTATATCTATTGCTTTATTATATGGTATGTGTTCATAAATATATGTATGTGTTTATGAGTTTATGATAATTGGTTGGATATGAATATTATGTTGAGATTTGTAAAAGTGTTCCAAAGAACACAAGATGATGAGTTTATGGTTTTATTATGAAAAAGAGAACCAATGTGTTCTCAATCTTTTTTTTTTTAAGGATGACCTAATTTATCTAATTAAGTTAAAGGATTTTACAATGATTTTATAGATGAAAAATAATTTGAATAATGATTTTTAAGGAAAGGTGATTTTCGGCCATCATAGAATTTTTGGAGTTTAATTGATTCAAAAATTGTTTTCTAAGTGTAAATGACTTTGTTAACCTAAAAAGAATTCAATTTTTAATAAATTTTCAAGAATCAAGTAAGTAAATGAATTTTTGTAGAAGTCTAGTATATAAAAGAAATGAATTTTTGACTCTTGAAAAATATTTACTTTTGAGTTATAAAGTATGTTCATAATTTTTGAAGGGTATTTTATGGATATAACCAAACAAATGAATTTTATACGAAAGAAAAATAGTAGAAATAACTTACACGTATTTAAAACAGTAATTTTTGAAATACGCAATTGAGAAAACGTTTGAAAATATTTACGCGATTGAAAAACGTTTGTAAAAGGCAACATATTTATGAAAAGGCGATAAATTATTTATGTGATTTATGAAAACAACGAGTTTTTACTTGTCGGGCCAAAGTGGTGGACCCGACGTATTGAGAAATGGTACTGTCAAGTGAAAATGTACTGTATTTGGAAATTATCAATACCAAGGGTATTTTTGTAATTATGAGTTATGGTGGATATGAACGTATTTTGGAGATTTTGGTTCATTACGTATTTTTTGAACATGTCAACTTGGTTGTAAAAGGCATTTGACTGATGAGATGAATGACACTGTGTTACGGTGTGATAAGCGAAGTTGTTCGTGTGTTTGAACTTGGAGGCGTTAGTGTGCAGTATATTCCACATGTGGACAGATGGTAGCTCCTCTGGGCCGTGGTAACTGATCACACACTGATGATCTCGACAAATACTCGTCTTAATCAGAATCCATGGGGACTGTCTGGTGCGCATTGCCTGGGTCGTACACGACGTATTTGACTGTGTACCATCTACACGACGTATTTGACTGTGTGCTGTTTACACGACGTATTTGACTATGTAACAGTTGGTTGAGGCAACCATTGTTTTTGATGTGCGACATGTCTATCCGGATTATTCTCTCGGATGTTGATGTCAATGTTGATGTTATGGTTATGTTTAGCTCCATGGAGTAGGTATGTGTCTCGTGTGTATTTGCATATGTAGTCTGCATTATAACATGATTGAGTTTATTTATGTTTGATATTATGTATGATCCGATAATATGAATTGTTATATTAATTGTTATATCTGTTTGTGTTTCTTATCTGTTTGTATTGTCGTTTTCTTTCTTGCCATGCTTTGGTAATGATGTAGATTGTCTCACCTCTTTTGTGTATATTTTCTCGTGTTATTATTTATGTTACGTAAAATAGTGAGAAAGTAGAAGAGGAACAACCGCTGGATTTTCGACGAAGGAGAGCAACAACCGAACGAGCGCTTTAAGGAGGGTGAGCCTCGAGATCACCCATATTATATGGATTGATTTCGACGTGGGATAACATTGACCGAGGTTTTACGTATTATAATGATTTTTCTCGAGGAAGATCCTTTGGAGAATCAAAACTTTTAGTGTTATGCTTGGGCTTTAGTTTATGGTTTGCTTTAAACCGCATACAGTTTAATATTTTATTAAATATTTTATATTATGTGAATTATTTGTACCTATTAAAAACATAATCATAAGTATAATTATGGTGTGTATGTAATAGTTGTTTTATTTTATGTTCCGTGTATTTTATAATATAATGTTTCAGACAAAAAAAAATAATATTTATTACGATATGATTTATAACTTGGGTAAGGGTTTATATTTTAATTATTGTTTTTGATAAATGTGACATCCTCTAGGAGGGTGTTACAGCGATCAACTGTTGAGGTGCCATGTATAAGCCATATTGCGCAAATGTTTTTATGAGATGAGCACACTAATTATTTTGGCTAACGATATACTGGCATAACTCCTTGATCATTCACTCCGAAAATGTTTATGTCTAGCTCCATGGAGTAGGAATTTTGGTACTTTTTCGCATTGTGAATTGTCAGTCTCATAATGCATTAAACATGAGCATTTATAACTGTGGAAGTTATTTGTTTTCATTACCGTAATGCTTAGTTAATTGTTGAATTGTTGACTGTTGGGAATACGGCTATTATCTGCTTATTATTGATGGTTGTTGCTACTGTTTATTATTGATCTACTTTACTATCAATTTAAATTATTGTATGAACTATGTTGATGTGTGGGTGTCTAGCGCCGTTATGTTTTCTTACTGCCATTTTGGTACTAAAAGCTGGATGTCTCAACTCTTTTTTGTATTTCCTGCATTTCTATGTTTTCTGTATTTCTGTCGATGGTGTACTTCTGAGAAGACATTTGTGAGGAAGAGAAGGAAACACTTGAGTTTCTAGGTTTTTGGCCATATCTGGACTAGAGCTGTTGAGGATGTCGTCATGCTCGTGCCACTTTTTGGGGTACGTGAAGTTGACCTTCCATGGGGGACCAGATTGCTGGCACTTGCATGTGGAGATGGACCGATGCGTCTGCCGCGGGGAGCTGTCGGTTTCCTTATCTTGGGGTCATTATGACACCCCTGTCTTTGATTTTCCAGCTTTTGTTATTTTAGAGTTTCATCTACCCGTGAGGGATATGTGGACGGATATGTTCTACACCCCTTAAGAGGATTCTTTCCTCTCCATTGCTCGGGCTTCTGCCCGAAATTTGGTCGCCCCGATGGCTATTTCATTGGAGGATGAAGACCCTGAGGAGGACCCAGCTATGGTCCCTTCTCGTCAGTCTTAGGGGGCTGATACTATAGGTGGCTACTGATGGCTAAACGTTATCTTTTTGGGGAAGCCTAATGTTTTGCTAGTTCATGCGTGTAAATTTGTAACTATCTTGAGTGGATAAAGCCTTACTTTTGTATATTCTGTGATGTAACTAAAACAGGCTGATGCATATAATATATATTGTGGATGTATGAATTTCAATTCTGTGTCGATTTTATCGCATCTGTAACTATTATCATCTCATCATTATTATTTCTTTTACAAAAAAAAATGCGTACAGTCATTTCAATACGCGATTATTTTATCATCCAAGAATATAAAATATTTAATCTTGTGTTAATAATGAATCGGATCTAAATCAATTGATGTAACTATTATTCTCCGCAAAAAAAAAATTCGTGTTTTTAGTATTTTAGTGTGACGTTCCTTCTTCGCGGTATTAAGAAAAAGGGGCGTTACAGAAGTTAACTATGACACTTGTTTTAGTGATTCCAGATCCTCAGGAAGATTTTAAAGTATACTATGATGCTTCAAGAATGGGGTTAGGTTGTGTCCTTATGCAACATAGAAAGGTAGTTGCATATGTATCTAGACAATTAAGGCCACATGAAGAGAATCATTCCACCCATGATTTGGAATTGGCAGCAGTGGTGTTTTCTTTGAAAATTTGGAGACATTATCTTTATGGTGTTCAGTTTGAAGTTTTTAGTGACCACAAGAGCTTGAAATATTTGTTTGATGAGAAAGAGCTAAATATGAGATAAAGACAATAAATGGAATTCCTCAAAGATTATGACTTCGAGTTGAAATATCATCCAGGTAAAGCCAATGTGGTGGTTGATGCACTTAGTAGAAAGTCTCTACATGTGTCCTAGATGATTATTCAAGAAGCAAATCTTCTAGAAAAATTTAAGGATTTGAGTCTAAAGGTAACTATGTCTCCATATGGTCTCTATATGAGCAGAGTGGATATCATTAGTGACTTAAGGACTCAAATTAAGGATGCTCAAGAAAGAGATGATTATTTGAGAAAAACTAGGGTGCAAATCTTGTTTGGTGAACCTAAAGGGTTTAATATAACAAATGATAGAATCATTATGTTTGGAGATGGGATTTGCATTCCTAAAGAGAATGATCTTAGAGAGAAGATTTTGGAGGAAGCACATAAAAGTAAATATACCATTCATCCTAGGATGACTAAGATGTACCAAATTCTTAAAAGAATGTATTGGTGGTCATGAATGAAAATAGACATAGCAAATTATGTATGCAGGTCTCTAGTTTGTCAAAAAATCAAAATAGAACACCAAAAACCTTCAGGGCCATTACAATCCCTAATAATTCCAGAGTGGATGTGGGAATGTATTACAATAGATTTTGTTGTCGGATTATCAAGAACTCAATAGGGTTTTGATGCCATATGGGTGATTGTGGATAGATTAACCAAATCTGCCCACTTTTTACCCATTAGAGCCAACTTTTCTTTAAATAGACTAGCTCAATTGTATTTGTAGGAAATAGTGATCATAGGTTTACCTCTAGATTTTGGGGAGCTTTGCAACAAGCTTTTGGGACCAAGTTAAATTTCAGCACAGCTTACCATCCATAGACCAGTGGACAGTCCGAGAGGACTATCCAAACCATAGAAGACTTGCTGAGAGCATGAGTATTAGAACAAAAAGAAAGTTGGGATAGGTTCTTGCCTTTGGTAGAATTTGCCTATAATAATAGTTATCATTCCAGCATAGGTATGACACCTTATGAAGCGTTGTATGGTAGGAAATGTAAACCATTCTAGGACTTGAATTAGTGCAGCAAACAACAGAGTAGATTAGGATGATCAGGGATAGATTGGTTACAGCTCAGAGGAGGCAAAAGAGCTATGCTGATAAGAAGAGGAGACCTTTAGAGTTCATGGAAGGAGAACATGTTTTCCTGAGAGTCACTTTTACTTCAAGGGTTGGAAGAGCTTTGAAAAAACGAAAGTTAAACCCACGATTCCTTGGTCCTTACCAGATTTTAAAGAGAGTCGGGGTAGTAATTTACCAGATAGCCCTCCCACCAAACCTGTCAAACCTTCATGATGTTTTTCATGTGTCACAACTTTGAAAGTATAATCCTGATCCTTCACACATTATGGAACCTAAATCAATACAATTCAAAGATGACTTAATGTAACGCTCCTTTTTCTAAATACCCGCAAAGAAGGGACGTCGCACTATTACTATAATACATAAAGCGAAATTGCAACACCCTACTGGGGATGTTACATTTCCAAACAATAATAATAAAACATTTACCCAAGTTATAAGTTATTTCGTAATATATAATAATATAGGTTGTAAAAATATTTTTTTTTAAACATTATATTATAAAATAAAATAAACAGTATATAAAATAAAACAAACTATTACATACACACCATAATTATAGATACGAATAATTTGCATATTACAAACTAGTTAATTAAAAACAGTAAACTGTCTGGTTTAAAGCAAACCATAAATTAGCCCAAGCATAACACTAAAAGTTCTGATCTTCGAAGAATCCTCCTCGGTAAGATTATCGGAAGATAGAAATACTCTAGTAACAGCATACCACGCTGCAATCAATCCATATGATATGGATGATCTCGAGGTTCGCCTTCCTCGAACTGGTCACTCGGTTGCTGCTCCTCATTGTATTGACAATCCAACAGTTGCTCCTCTTCGACTTCCTCAACGACTTTACGGGACATAAATAATAATACAAAAAATATATACAAAGAGGTGAGACAATCTAGATCATTATCAGTATAGCAGTAAGAAAACGACAAAACATACAGATATAGCAGTTAAAACAACAAAAATCATATTAGCACAACATATATCATATCTCAACCAAGTATAAATGTCTCAGATGAAAAAATATCACAAATCAAAATATAACTATTCACACAGTGATGCAGATTAAATATGCCATGTACTCAGACTCGTTCCTACTCCATGGAGCTAAACACAAACATTAGAGAGAATGATCCGGTAGATATGTCCGCACATCAGGCTACCTCAACCAACTGTTACACAGTCAAATACGTCGTGTAAATAGCACACAGTGAAATACGTTGTGTGAATGGTACACAGTCAAATACGTCGTGTAAACAGCACACAGTCAAATACGTCGTGTGAATAGTACACAGTCAAATACGTCGTGTACGTCCAGGCATAGTACCAGACAGTCCCCAATAGATCCTGATTAAGAATAGTATTTGTCGAGATCGCTAGTGTGTGTTTTCAGTTACCACGACCCAGAGGAGCTACCAACTGTCCACATGTGGAATCTACTGCACACTAACGCCTCCAAGTTCTCCACATGAACACACTACGCCTATCACACCCGCAACACGGTGTAATTCATCTCATTAGTCAATTGTCAATTTCAACCAAATTGACATACCATTCTATGTATGTAATGATCCATAATTACAAAAATACCCTCAGTATCACCATGAATCATAATTACATAAATATCGTCATTGTCACCATAATTACAAAAATACCCTTAATATTAATAATTCTAAAAATAGTATGTCTCTACTTGACAATACTATTTCCCAATATGTCCGGGTCCACCACTTTGACCCGACAGTAAAAACTTTCTATTTCCATAAGTCGCATAAATATTTTATCGCATTTTCACAACTACGTCACATTTTACAAATGTTTTTCAATCGCATAAATATTTTTCAACGTTTTCTCAATCGCGTAACATTTTTAAATCATTTTCTCAATCGCGTAGTTTAAAAAACATCATTTTAAATACGCGTAAATTATTTCTACTGTTTTTCACTGTATAAAATATTTCTTGACACTCCAAATTAAATTTTAAATTTTCCAAAACTAAAAATATTATTTAGAACTTATTTTCCATTTTTCTTTACAAAAATTACTCTAAGTAATAATTTCTGACATTTTTATCAATAATTCGATTTTAATAAATTCTTCTACAATTAATTTTATTCTTTAACTATGTAAAATGCTTCTTTGCTTTCTAAGTATCATTTTGAAACGTTCTTCATTACTTGCTCATTTTTAATCAATTTTGACAGCATTTCGTTTAGAAAATCTACTACATGATATTTTCTACGTTTTCCTTTAAAAATTTCTTTATTTAATTATAACCATAAAATACACTTTGAAAATTGCTAACATACTTTAAAAACTCAACGATAAGTATTTTTCAAGTGTTAAAAGTTATTTCTTTACCATACTAGACTTCTAGTAAAAATTCATTTACTTATTTGACTCTTGAAAATCCATCGTAATTGAATTCGTTTTAGGTTAATAAACTAGTTTACACTTAGAAAATAAATTTTGGATCAATTAAACATTAAAAATATATTTTGGCCGAAAATCACCATTTTTATACAAACTATGTTTAAAATTATTTGTCATCCATTAAATCATTGAAAAATCCTTTAACTTAATTAGATCAATTAGGTTATCCTTTTAGAAAATGGTTGAGAACATATTGGTTCTCTTTTCATAGTAAAAATCATAAGCTCTTCATCTTGTGTTCTTTGGAACACTTTTGCAAGTCTCAACATATTTGCACATCCAACAATAATTATCATAGATCCATGAACATATACATATATTTATGAACACATACCATATATTAAAGCAATAATAAAACACATGCCAAATATCAAAGCTATAAACATGCTTGCATGCATAATAAATCACAAATAGAAAAGCAAATAACATGCACACATAAACAATCACAAATAGAGAAGACAACAAACAACCAAGTGAATGAATCCTTATGGATTCTTCACCACAAATACATCTATTTTCTCACCACCACACATGGTTGATGAGATTAAATCTCTCTCTTACCTATAAGGAAGACAAGATCTCCTTGGACTCCTCCTTAGAAATTTTGTGTAGCTTCAACAAAAATCCTAACAAGCTTAAACAAATTATAAAGTCATAAACTATGGATGAAAAAGATAAACCATGGATCAATCATGGCTTAGAACATCAAAAATCAAATTATAAACAAGAAAGAAGAATTTTCACCTTATAGGAAAGAAACTTCAAAGTGATTTTCCAAGCTCCAAATGGATGATTTAGCAAAAACTCATAACTAGAGATGTTCTTAGAATATGGTTTAGGTTTAGAAAATTGTGTTGGATGAAATTTTTGATGGATAGAAGTGTTAGAAGATGCTATGGCTGAATGGTATAGAAAATGGAAACTTAGGAATTTTCTTTGAGTTCTTTGGTAGGAAAAGAAATGGATGAAGGTGTGGAACGATTGAATAAATGATGAAGGAGGTGAATGATTGCCTAAATGCATAATGCATGGCCGTAGACTTCCAAGACAAATGCAGCCCCCTTTTTTGACAATTTTGCTAACATAATTGCCTTAGATGATTTGGATGGTGGATGACTAAGCATCTAGATCTCCATGATTGCATTTGAGTGCATAATTGAATGCATAATGCATGCATAAATCCAAAAATAGCTATAGGAATTCTAATCAAAATTTGATTGATTTTTAATAACTTATTTATGCTTAAGTCCTCCTAATTAGGTTTAATTAAAAGTTAGTTAGATTTCTTTGTATTTTAGTTAATCATTAATTTACTTAGAATCCTTAATCTTTTACTTAATTATACTAATACATTTGTCTAACTAAAATTTGATAAAAACTAATTAGGTTTTATTCCATTTAATTACCACTCAAACCCTTTAGATTAACTTAATTAAGTTTTAGACTAATTATTCCATTAAGTTAGATTTTAAACTAACTAATCTACAAAATCTAACCATTTTTATGGATTTTCAACCTTTGGTTTAGAATTTTACGAGTCATTTACGTTGGTAAATTTTTCCTAAAAGTGGGTCCCACAAACCTAAACGTGGGTCCCACAAAACAAAACTGGGTCCCACAAAACAAATGTGGGTCCCATAAGCCAAACGTGGGTCTCACGGACTTTTCTGCATGATAAATGTTTTTATTACACAGAAAAATCCTAAAAATTAAATGATTGATGTATATATTATTCGGATTGGGTTTAGTAAAATCGCCCAGCTCCAAATAATCAAACAAGATTTTCCCCGGCCCGAAAATTATTATTTTCTTGACTCAGAGTAAATCACACAAAACAATCAAATACAGTTACGAAATAGTCAAATTAATTTTATAAAACACAGAAAACAAAAAATAGTACAATTAGGGCAAAAATGTAATTAACCAAAAATTGGAGTGTTACAAAAATAGTTAAAGTTTGAAATGCGGAAATGGTAATTGTTTTTAAACTCATAGTCCCGATTCATTTTATGGTTATTTAAGTTCCTTTACAAATGTCACTATTTTTTTTTGAATTATTACATTACCAAGTAGAATCAAAAGTTGATTTAAAAATCCATTATGTATAGAGATAACAATTAAGACAGTCTCTGTAAAATTGACATGAAGTAAACCATACACAATATATATATTCATATTTATATGCATAAGCCTATTTAGTTACATTCTAAAATATATAAAAAAAAAAGCAAAATATGTACCCACCCAAAATTATACAAATATACCCCAGCATGTATAGCAAAACGTTAGGCTTCCCCAAAAGATAGACGGTTAGCTATCAGTAGCTACCAATAGTATCAACTCCTAAGACTGACGAGAAGGGACCGTAGCCAGGTCCTCCTCAAGGTCCTCTTCGTCCGAGGAAACATCCATCGGAGTGACAGAGCAATAGGCAGGAGCCCGAGCAGGGGACAAAAAGGAGTCATCACGTGGGGTGTAGTACATATCAGCCCACATGTCCCTAACGGGCATGTAAAACTCCAGCTAAACAAAAGCATGAAAATCTATAATAGGGGCGTCATAACGACCCCAAGCCAGGGACACCGTCAGCTCCCCATGGTACACGCAATGGTCCGTCTACACATCAATGTGCCAACAGTCAGGGCCTCCGTGAAAGATGATCTGAGTGTAGCCCAAAAATCCGCGGGGCCGTGACGTCATCCTCAATCACTTTAGTCATAGTCTAGCCAAAAGCCTAGAAACTCGGGGGCTTCCTTATCTTCCTCATGAACGTCTTCTCAGAAGTACACAATCCGAAAGAACACAGAAAATAAAGAAAATACAAAAAGAGGTGAGACACCCAGCTTTCAGTACCAAAATGGCAGCAAGAAAACAGAATGGCGCTGGATGCCCACATATAGCACAATTCATACATTTGATTACAGTAACAATAGAAATTAACAGTAAGGGCAGAATAACAATTAATAACAGCAAGTATCCTTAACAACAGACAAATGGTATCATCAACAGTTCAGGAATCAAATAGTTATTGCAGATATAATAGTAAACATATTTTACAATTATAAATGCTCATGCTCAATGAATCATGTGACAGACAATTCATAATGCAAAAAAGGTACCAAAAATTCATACTCCATGGAGTTAGACATAAATATTTTCGGAGTGAATGATCAAGGAGTAATGTTAGTATCTCGTTAGCCTTAAAAACAATGTGCTTCATCTCATAAAATAGTTGCGCAAATGGCTTATACATGGCACCTCAACAGTTGATCACGATATAGGACAACGTCTCAGTCAGGATCGTCGGTGTGTCGCATTGGTCTATTCCACGGCCCAGTGGAGCTACCACTGTCTATTGTGAGACACCCATACCTTGACACCCCAAGGTCAACAACATATGACACCTACGCTTAGTCTATTCGCACCCGCACATAGGTGTTACTCAAACTCCTAGGCAACTTGGCCTTTCCAACAATGTCCAACGGACAACACATATGCATGATGACACAATGTCCAATCATGTATCTTTATCAATGATGCATTCATCATAAAGTATACCACCATGGCATATATATCCATTTTCAATATTAACATATCATAACTTCATCAAGAACTTGGTCCCACATAGGAACTCACAATTGCATCAACCAACTCTCAATATCAATACATATACATGTCCATCGTTCCACACATACTACAATTTCCATGTTATGGATCTAAAAATTCCATTTTCAAAATCATTTCTCCATTGTTGGTATGAATACATAATCCCATCACGTTTAAGTGAAATAAAGTCCTCGAATCTAGGGTTTAAGATTTATGTTTGAGTTACAAGGGACAAGGAACCATGTTTTCATCATTTTCAGCTTAAAATCCCATTTGGTAATCGATTACATGTCTCTGGTAATCGATTACCAGCTCGACAGAACCTCTGTAATCGATTACAGACTGAATGTAATTGATTACATAGCTTCCCAGAAACACGATTTATAACTCCAGGGACCTGGTAATCAATTACACAGCTCTGGTAATTGATTACCAGCTGGACAGAACCTCCATAATCGATTACATACAGGATGTAATCGATTATGTGATTCCCAGAATCATGATTTTGTAACTTTAGAGGCATGGTAATCGATTACACAGTTCTGGTAATCGATTACAAGCTAGACAGAATCTCCGTAATCGATTACAGACAGGATGCAATTGATTACGTGATTCCCAGAATCACATTTCTGTAACTCCAAAGGATTGGTAATCGATTACAAGCACTGTGTAATCGATTACCACTCATAAACTTGCAGAAAAATGATCTTTAAGCCATCTAAACTCAAACAAAATCAATCCATAACATTTTCAACATCATATTAGCTCAAACATGCATCCAAAATCACATAAAGGAAATCAATAACTTATACAAATTCAACCAAATACACTGTTGTGAAAAAAAGAAAGAAAAACACATAATGAAGAGGGAAATCCACACATGGATCCCTCAATCAACAACAACATGCAAGACATCTCCTTACTACTAAGATTGGATGAAGAGGATTATCTCCCTCTTACCTAAATGAAGACAACACAATGGTGTTACTCCTTTTTGTTCTTGATTTTTGTTTTCCTCCTTCAAGAAAACACTAATATGAGTGACTTCCACAATGTCCACTCAAACCATGGAAAAAGGAGTTCTTGGTCACATAAGTGACCAAGAAAAATGAAAATGAGAAGAGAATGGAAGAAAGGTGAAGACTTTACCTCCAAGTTCAAAGCTTTAGCTTCAATGATGGATAATGGAAGAAGAAGAACCAAAGGATGACCACCAAAGAGAATGGTCTTGGAATGGTGTAAGAAAGCTAGAAATGTGATTGATTTAGCAAACTATGGAGATTGTCTCCAAGAGGTGGGTGTACGGTGGAGAAGGAAGAAGAAGAGAAGAAAAATGAGAAGAGAGAAAAATAGTGAAAAGTGTTGTGTTTGAAATGAGGGAGTGATGTAATAGAAGTGAGAAGACCACTTTTGACTCCTTAAGGAGTGTTCTGCCGTGGAGAAGAGTGAGGAGGGAAGAGAGAGAAAATGAATTAGTTGGGAAATTTCTAGGAAGCTTCCCTTGGCAAGCTTAATTTAATTTAATTTAATTTAATTTTTCTTTTGAAAATAAAGCTAATGGGTGGGACACAAGGTAGATTTTAGATAATGTGATAAGGATTTTTATTACATGTTATTATCCAATGGACAATAGTTACAATCGACAGAAGTCAGAATTAATTAATCTGACAGATAAATTTTACGCAGTGATTTATTATTTTATCTGTTAAGATTTCTTGAGAATCGTGAAATCTCGTAAACCGTATCCAGCCTCGGGTTTAGTAAAATCTCCCGTCAACATTTTCACAAATTAAGGTTCTCGGGAAAAATATTTCATTTTCCTGTTTTCGCTTAATTTGCACGTAAAATGAGGAATAAGATTAAAATATTTTGCGTTCTCAGAAAAATCCAAAAAAATTTCAAAAAATCACAAATATTATAAAATGAATATTTATAATGAAATAAATAAATTTTGGGGTGTTACAACTCTCCCCAACAAATAAGAATTTCATCCTCGAAATTTTCATACCTTAAAATAATTTTAGGTATTGTTCCTTTATTTTGTCCTCTAGTTCCCAAGTTGCATTTCCGGTCGCCTCGTTCTAAATTACTTTCACCAATGAAATGTCTTTTCCCCTGAGTTGCTTCGCTCTGCTATCCTCAATCCTCTCAGGAGTTGTTTCATAAGTCAAGTTCTCCTTTAATTGTATCGAATCAGGTGCAATGACATGCTCAGGACTTGGAATGTATTTTCGGAATTGTGACACATGAAAAACATTATGGAGATTTGAAAGGAAAGGGGGTACGGCTATTTGGTAGGCAACGGGACCTATCCGACAAAGAATTTGATAAGGTCCAAGGAATTTTGGAGTGAGCTTTCTAGATTTGAGAACCCGACCGACCCCAGTCGTAGGCGTGACTTTCAGAAATACATGCTCACCTTCTTCGAACTCAAGAGGTTTTCTTCTTTTGTCCGCATAGCTCTTTTGTCGACTCTGAGCCGTCCTCATCTTCTCCTGAATCATTTTGACCTTCTCAGTTGTCTGTTGAATAAGTTCAGGTCCAACAGTAAGTCGTTCTCCATCCTGATACCAGCATAAGGGTGTTCGACACCTTTGTCCATACAGAGCCTCATAGGGTGCCATCCTTATACTTGAATGATAACTGTTGTTATAGGTGAATTCTACCAATGGTAAGATTTCATCCCAACATCCAGTCTGTTATATAGCACAAGCTCTCAGCAAATCCTCCAACGATTGGATTGTTCTTTCTGATTGACCGTCCATCTAAGGATGATATGCAGAACTCAATCGTAGCTTTGTCCCCATTGCTTCTTGAAGACTTTGCCAAAACTTCGATGTAAATCGAGGATCTCTGTCATAAAGCAAAATAGTTAAAGTTTGAAATGCGGAAATGGTAATTGTTTTTAAACTCATAGTCCCGATTCATTTTATGGTTATTTAAGTTCCTTTACAAATGTCACTATTTTTTTTTTGAATTATTACATTACCGAGTAGAATCAAAAGTTGATTTAAAAATCCATTACGTATAGAGATAACAATTAAGACAGTCTCTATAAAACTGACATGAAGTAAACCATACACAATATATACATTCATATTTACATGCATAAGCCTGTTTAGTTACATTCCAAAATATATAAAAAAAGTAAAATATGTACCCACCCAAAGTTACACAAATATACCCCAGCATGTACAACAAAACGTCAGGCTTCCCAAAAAGATAGACGGTTAGCCATCAGTAGCTACCAATAGTATCAGCTCCTAGGACCGACGAGAAGGGACCGTAGCTAGGTCCTTCTCAGGGTCCTCTTTGTCCGAGGAAACATCCATCGGAGCGATAGAGCAACAGGCAGGAGCCCGAGTAGTGGACAAAAGGAGTCATCACGTGGGGTGTAGTACATATCAGCCCACATGTCCCTAACAGGCATGTAAAACTCCAACCAAACAAAAGCATGAAAATCTACAATAGGAGCGTTATAATGACCCCAAGCCAGGGACACCGTCAGCTTCCCATGGTACACGTAATGGTCCGTCTGCACATTAATGTGCCAGCAGTCAGGGCCTCCGTGAAAGATGATCTGAGTGTAGCCCAAAAATCCGCGGGGGGCATGACGTCATCCTCAATCGCTTCAGTCGTAGTCTGGCCAAAAGCCTGGAAACTCGGGGGCTTCCTTATCTTCCTCACGAACGTCTTCTCGGAAGTACACAATCCGACAGAACACAGAAAATAAAAGAAATACAGAAAGAGGTGAGACACCCAACTTTTAGTACCAAAATGGCAACAAGAAAACAGAACGGCACTGGATGCCCACATATAACACAATTCATATATTTGATTACAGTAACAATAGAAATGAATAGTAAGGGCAGAATAACAATTAATAACAACAAGTATCCTTAATAACAGACAAATGGTATCATCAACAGTTTAGGAATCAAATAGTTATTGCAGATATAATAGTAAACATATTTTATAATTATAAATGCTCATGCTCAATGAATCATGTGACTGATAATTCATAATGCAAAAAGGGTACCAAAAATTCCTACTCCATGGAGCTAGACATAAACATTTTCGGAGTGAATGATCAAGGAGTTATGCCAGTATCTCGTTAGCCTTAAAAATAGTGTGTTTCATCTCATAAAATAGTTGCGCAAATGGCTTATACATGGCACCTCAACAATTGATCGCGATATAGGACAACGTCCCAGTCAGGATCGTCGGTGTGCCGCACTGGTCTATCCCACAACCCTAGTGGAGTTACCACTGTCTATTGTGAGACACCCACACCTCGACGCCCCCAGGGTCAACAACATATAACACCTAAGCTTAGTCTATTCACACCCGCACATAGGTGTTATTCAAACTCCTAGGCAACTTGGCTTTTCCAACAATGTCCAATGGACAACATATATACATGACGACAAAATGTCCAATCATGTATGTTTATTGTAACGTCCCAAGACAGCCTGCAAGATTGATGAGTGTCTCCACAAACCAACACGGGTCTTTTTAGCGTGTTTTGTCCTCACTCACACGCATCCTAGGAAACTTCCCAGGAGGTCACCCATCCCACAATTGCTCTAGGTCAAGCACGCTTAACCATAAAGTTCTTATGTTCTAGGCTCCCGAAAAGAAGTTGCAACTTGTTGATATGGCTACGCCTAATCAATTCCTTTAAGCCATCCTCAACTATGCAGTCCCATACCTGCACAGTCTCTGAATCCCTCTCATTCCGGTGCGTATTCAGTTCATTCATGGGACCCTTCGCCTAGAAGCCTGCCAGGAGCCGCTCCTTGTACATGCTTCTCTTACACCGACGTCCACTCCCCGCCCTCGTCGGTCCTGGGACACCACATGCCCACCAACATCCGCTTGGTTCATCCTTGAACCACACCGTACTGGGAGAGGTCCCGTCTCTGATACCATCTATAACATCCTGGGACTGCCTACAAGATTGATGAGTGTCTCCACAAACTAACACGGGTCTTTTCAGCATACTTTGTCCTCACTCACATGCATCCTAGGAAACTTCCTAGGAGGTCACCCATCCCATAATTGCTCCAGGTCAAGCACGCTTAACTATGGAGTTCTTATGTTCTAGACTCCCGAAAAGAAGTTGTAACTTGTTGATATGGCTACGCCTAATCAATTCCTTTAAGCCATCCTCAACTATGCAGTCTCATACCTGCACAGTCTCTGAATCCCTCTCATTCCGATGCGTATTCAGTTCATTCATGGGACCCTTCGCCTAGAAGCCTGCCAGGAGCCACTCCTTGTATGTGTTTCTCTTACACCGGCGTCCACTCCCCGCCCTCGTCAGCTCTGATACCAACTAATGTAACACCCTCCATAGGGCATTACATTTCCAACTAAAAACTTAAAACCTTGTAAAACCATTTCATAAAAGCTTTGAGTTCTAAAAGATGGATTTTAAAATTTCTTTTCGCGGAAACATAAACTTACTGAAAATTATAAGTAAAACAGAAATTAAATTGAACTGATTAATACACATATTATATATATATCACATAATATTCAACAACATTTTAAAAAATAAAATTTACGGACTCAAGCAAACAGTAGTAAACCCAATGACAGGTCCTACTTAATAGTACGGTAATAACACTAACGAGAAAACTCAACATACTTGTTCAGTTCCTCCATCAAACAGCTTACTGTTGAAACTTGAAAGATCAATCCTCGATGCCGTTACCAACCTCTGAACATTGCCTCCAATTGAGTCTAAGAAATTCGTTTCTCCTACTATATGAATCAATACAAACACAACAAAACAATACAGCAAAGAGGTGAGATCCCCTTTCACCAATACCAGTACGGCAGCAAAGAATGATACGAATGACAAAGTCATTCCATACATACAGATATCACAAATATAATCATGTTATCAATTTACAAATAATTCAAATAAACATATATCACAATAAAAATGAACAACAACAATTTTACCATACCAGATATAACAATTAATATACTAAACTATATAATCACATCATGCATAATAACTCACATTAACACATCGTACATAATATCTTAACATTGAATATAAATAACCACATTAAGATACAGACCACATATGCAAATATACACAGACTCATTCCTACTCCATGGAGCTAAAACACAAACATCAGAGAGAATGATCAGAAAAGATCTGTCAGTACCTCAGGCTGCCCAACCAAACTATTGCACTGTCCAACGTCATGTCTATAGCCCACAGTCCAAAACATCGTGTAGTAGTACATAGTCCAAACACGTCGTGCATTACAGGCATTGTACTAAACAGTCTCCCCCAGATCTTGATTAAGAATAGTGCATATCGAGATCATTAGTGTGTTGCCAGTTACCATAGCCCAGAGGAGCTATCAACTGTCCACATGTGGAATACTCCACACACTAATGCCTCCAAGTCCACTCGATGAACCACACTACGCTTATCACACCGACAACATGGTGTAATTCATCTCGTCAATCAATCGCCAATATCAACCAAATTGACACGACTCTCAATGCATGAATAAGAACCATAATTACAGAATTACCCTTAGTCTCAAAATGTCACCATATTTACAAAAACGCCCTCAATCTCAATATTCTCAAATATAGTACGTCTCCACTTGATAGTACCATATCTCAACATGTCCGAGCCCACCACTTTGGCCCGACAGCAAAACTCACTGTTCCAATTAATTGCGTAGAAATTTTATCGCATTTTCATAATCGCGTCACTTTTACAAATGTTTTTAAATCGCGTAAATATTTTTCAACGTTTTAAATATCGCATAGTATTTTTAAATCATTTTCTTAATCGCGTAGCTTAAAATTATTATTTTAAAATACGCGTAAGCTATTTCTAGTATTTCTCAACTACGTATAATATTTTCTTTATGTTCAAATTTTATATTGAAACTTTCTCTATTATTAGTCCATTTTTAATTTATTTTGACAACATTTTGTTTAGAAATTTCATTAAGTGATATTTTCTACGTTTCCATCAAAAATTTACTTTTCTTAATCATAACTAATATTTACATCTCAAAATTTGCTAACGTGTTTCAAAACTCAATGAGTGAACTATACGTTAGTACCTTTCAAGTATTTACATCATTACATAAATTCACTAATTTAACTCTAAAATTAAATTACTTTCCATTGTTTATCCAAAAATCCATTTAATTAAGTTCTAGTTAAATTAATTTCATAAGTCTACACTTTTTAAAAAAAAATTGGATTAAAAACACCATAAGTAGGCATGTCGGCCAAAAATCATTCTATGCATTATATTTCATCCCTAATTATTTCCATGCATTTAATCTCTTATAAAACTCTTAATCTAATTTATTTTTATTAGATCATCTAGTCCATAGTTAGAAAATAATTTTGGATCAAAGGTATATGGCATGTTGGCCAAAATTCAATATGTCCTTATAATTCATCTTAAAATTATTTTCCATCCTCTAAATCATTGAAAAATCCATTAATCCAATTAAATCATTTAGGTCATTATTTTATAAAATGGTTTAGAACATTTTGGTCCTCTTTTTCATGGTGAAGTTGTGAGCTCCATATTGTGTTCTTTGGAACACTCATGCAAACCTTACGTGTTATTCACATCCTACAATGATTATCATGCATTTATGGACACATACCATATATTAAAGCAATCATAAAACACATACCATATAGTTTAAAGCTATAGACATGCTTGCACACAAAATCAACCACAAATAGGAAAACTTTAAACAACCAAGTGAATGAATTCTTATGGATTTTTCACCACAAACACATCCATTCCTCACCACCAACACATGGTTGATGAGGGTAATCTCCCTCTTCCCTCTTGGTGAAACCTCCAAAGCTCCTTGTATGTCCTCTTGTTGTCTCCTTCAAGAAGAACTTCAACCACCAAGTGCTTCTTGAAAATCAAAGAAAACATGAAATATTAATATCTAAGGCTTAAATAAGAAAAACCATGGATCAAAATATGGTTTAGAACTTTGAATCTATGACTAGAAGAGGATATCAAGAATTTCATCCTTTATCCTTCAAACTTAGATCTTAGAAAAAGTGCTTAAAGATGGATGATTTGGAAGATGGCCTCAACATGAAAGTTCCTTAGAATTGCATGAAGATTCAAGATCTAAGGTTGTTTAGAATTATTGAAGCTTGGAAGGTGATTTTGTGGTGGTTGGCCGTGAGCTTTATGAGAGAGAAAGGTAAGAGCTTTTGTGTTCCTTGCTTGATAGGAAGATGAAGATGAATGAATCTTGTGAAATTCATAACATGAAAGTGTCTTGGATTAATGTGAGGATTCAAGAAATGATATTGATAGGAATTATAGAAGTTTGGAGAGTGGTTCTTGGTGCTTGGCCGAATCTATGGAGGGAGAGAAAGTGAAAGAGTTTTTGTTGCTTGTTCTTGGTTCTTAGTGAAATTGAGACAAAGATGAACTAAGTATAGAACTTGGTCTTCCAATGAGTCATAGCCGTGGGTTTAGTGAAGAAAAATGATGAGAAAGCTTTCATAAAAGTGAGAGAGTTTGGTGTATAGTTTTTGGCTTCTTGGGTGGAGATGAAGAAAAGATGAACAAGTGCATAAATTTGGCCTCCAAGAGTGTTTGGTCGTGGAACACAAGGAGAGAAAAGGGTGAGAGCTTCTTGCCAAAGTTGAAAATAAACCAAAGCCCTCCTATTTATATACTTCATGAAAAAGATGAAGGCTTAAAATATTTTAATCAAGATATTTTTCGGTATACTTTAAGCAATGCACAATAATTACTGTTTATAAAGTCAGTGTCTATTGCCCAATAGGTAATAAAATATACCTAGATTTTTCTCTTGCTCCAATTGGGTAACAACTATTGTTGATCATTTTTCTACTGATTACCCTTGATGAGTCATAGAGCGAGTTATCAAAGAGAAGTTTCTAGAACATGTGACTCACTACGATGAGTCATCATGATGAGTCAGCATAGAAATTTCTAGAACAGGTGAGTCAGCATGGTGAGTCATCAGCTGAGTCACCAGCTAAGTCAGCATGGAACCTTCTGGAACGTGTGACTCACTGCAGTGAGTCACAGGGCGAGTTAGCGTTTCTAGAATGTGGCGAGTCACTGCTTCTAGAACATGGTGAGTCACTGCTTCTGGAAGCTTCCCGAATATACTGAGTCACAAGTGCTGAGGTGTCACGCCATGTGTCGAGTTTCTATTGGTCCTTCGCGAAGAGTCACATCCACCAACTTTGACCAGCTCCCTATTGGTCCACGTGTAAAGCACTTGATGACTAGGCGCATTGACAAGGCATCTTCTAGAGTCTTCTAGAACAAGCTGGAACATATGAGTCACTAGGCTAGTCACCTAGGTGAGTCACCAAACGATGAGTCATCATTTAGAACATTCTAGAGTGGGTGACTAGGCTTGCGTCTAGAATCATCCACCAGATATTTTGTTAGAAGATATTATCCAATGGATAATAAAACATACCCCAATTTTATTTATCAAATAAAATTGTAGAAAAACAAAACTTCAAAAATTGTTTCCGGTTTCATGTTTAGTAAGATCCCCCAGCTCCGAATCAAGAGTACAAAACTTTCTGGCCAACAAAAATTTTTATTGTTCTGGGCCTGCCCTGGGTCCACACACAGCCCAAAATATCTAAAATATATCAAATATTCAAAATATCAAAAATATAATAAAATATTCAAAATATCTCAAAATATCTAAAATATTCAAAATATCTTAAAACATCTAAAATATATTAAAATATTCAAAATATCCAAAATATCACAAAAATTCACAAAAATCATAACAATTGTGAAATTCATGAAAATCAAATCAGATTGGTAAAAATAATTAAGGATTGCCAGAAAGAAATAAAATATGAAGGCTTATATACACAACCCAAAAATAATATTAAAATAATAAAAAACGTAAAAACTCCCAAAAATTCCTAAAAATCATAAAAATTATAAAATTGACAAAAATCTAGTCGGATTGCTCAAAATAATTATGAATCGACCAAAACAAATAAAATACGAATTCTCAGGGTGTTACATTTATCAATGATGCATTCATCATAAAGTATACCACCATGGCATATATATCCATTTTCAATATTAACATATCATAACTTCATCAAGAACTTGGTCCCACATAGGAACTCACAATTGCATCAACCAACTCTCAATATCAATACATATACATGTCCATCGTTCCACACATACTACAATTTCCATGTTATGGATCTAAAAATTCCATTTTCAAAATCATTTCTCCATTGTTGGTATGAATACATAATCCCATCACGTTTAAGTGAAATAAAGTTCTCGAATCTAGGGTTTAAGATTTATGTTTGAGTTACAAGGGACAAGGAACCATGTTTTCATCATTTTCAGCTCAATCCCATTTGGTAATCGATTACATGTCTTTGGTAATCGATTACCAGCTCGACAGAACCTCTGTAATCAATTACAGACTGAATGTAATCGATTACATAGCTTCCCAGAAACATGATTCGTAACTCCAGGGACCTGGTAATCGATTACACAACTCTGGTAATCGATTACCAGCTGGACAAAACCTCCGTAATCGATTACATACAGGATGTAATCGATTACGTGATTTCCAAAATCACGATTTTGTAACTTCAGAGGCTTGGTAATCGATTACACAGTTCTGGTAATGGATTACAAGCTAGACAGAATCTCCATAATCGATTACAGATAAGATGTAATCGATTACGTGATTCCCAGAATCATGGTTTGTAACTCCAAAGGCTTGGTAATCGATTACAGGCACTGTGTAATCGATTACCACGCATAAACTTGCAGAAAAATGATCTTTAAGCCATCTAAACTCAAACAAAATCAATCCATAACATTTTCAACATCATATTAGCTCAAACATACATCCAAAATCACATAAAGGAAATCAATAACTCATACAAATTCAACCAAATACACTGTTGTGAAAAGAATAAAGAAAAACACATAATGAAGAGGGAAATCCACACATGGATCCCTCAATCAACAACAACATACAAGACATCTCCTTAATACTAAGATTGGTTGAAGAGGATTATCTCCCTCTTACCTAAATGAAGACAACACAATGGTGCTACTCCTTTTTGCTCTTGATTTTCGTTTTCCTCCTTCAAGAAAACACTAATGTGAGTGACTTCCACAATATCCACTCAAACCATGGAAAAATGAGTTCTTGGTCACATAAGTGACCAAGAAAAATGAAAATGAGAAGAGAATGGAAGAAAGGTAAAGACTTTACCTCCAAGTTCAAAGCTTTAGCTTCAATGGTGGATAATGGAAGAAGAAGAAGAAGAAAAACCAAAGGATGACCACCAAAGAGAATGTTCTTGGAATGGTGTAAGAAAGCTAGAAATGTGATTGATTTAGCAAACCATGGAGATTGTCTCCAAGAGGTGGGTGTACGGTGGAGAAGGAAGAAGAAGAGAAGAAAAATGAGAAGAGAGAAAAATAGTGAAAAGTGTTATGTGTTTGAAATGAGGGAGTGATGTAATAGAAGTGAGAAGACCACTTTTGACTCCCCAAGGAGTGTTCTGCCATGGAGAAAAGTGAGGAGGGAAGAGAGAGAAAATGAATTAGTTGGGAAATTTCTAGGAAGCTTCCCTTGGCAAGCTTAATGTAATTTAATCTTTCTTTTGAAAATAAAGCTAATGAGTGGGACACAAGGTAGATTTTAGATAATGTGATAAGGATTTTTATTACATACTATTATCCAAAGGACAAAAGTTACAGTCAACAGAAGTTAGAATTAATTAATCTGACAGATAAATTTTACGCAGTGATTTATTATTTTATCTGTTAAGATTTCTTAAGAAACGTAAAATCTCGTAAATCGTGTTCAGCCTCGAGTTTAGTAAGATCCCCCGTCGACGTTTCCACACAAAATGAGGAATAATATTAAAATATTCTGCATTCTCAGAAAAATTCTAGAAAATCACAAATATTATAAAATGAATATTTATAATGAAATAAATAAATTTTGGGGTGTTACAACTCTCCCCAACAAATAAGAATTTCGTCCTCGAAATTTTTATACCTTAAAATAATTATGGGTATTATTCCTTTATTTTGTCTTCTAGTTCCCAAGTTGCATCTTCGGTCACCTCATTCCAGACTACTTTCACCAACGAAATGTCTTTTCCCCTGAGTTGCTTCGTTCTCCTATCCTCAATCCTCACAGGAGTTGTTTCATAAGTCAAGTTCTCTTTTAATTATACCGAATCAGGTGCAATGACATGCTCAGGACTTAGAATGTATTTTCGGAGTTGTGACACTTGAAAAACATTATGGAGATTTGAAAGGAAAGGGGGAAAGGCTATTTGGTAGGCAATAGGACCTATCTGACGAAGAATTTGATAAGGTCCAAGGAATTTTGGAGTGAGCTTTCTACATTTGAGAACCCGACTAACCCCAGTCGTAGGCGTGACTTTCAGAAATACATGCTCACCTTCTTCGAACTCAAGAGGTTTTCTTCTTTTGTCCGCATAGCTCTTTTGTCGATTCTGAGCCATCCTCATCTTTTCCTGAATCATTTTAACCTTCTCAGTTGTCTGTTGAATAAGTTGAGGTCCAATGGTAAGTCGTTCTCCATCCTCATACCAGCATAAGGGTGTTCAACACCTTCATCCATATAGAGCCTCATAGGGTGCCATCCCTATACTTGAATGATAACTGTTGTTATAGGTGAATTCTACCAATGGTAAGATTTCATCCCAACATCCAGTCTGTTCTACAGCACAAGCTCTCAGCAAATCCTCCAATGATTGGATTGTTCTTTCCGATTGACCATCCGTCTAAGGATGATATGCAGAACTCAATCGTAGCTTTGTCCCCATTGCTTCTTGAAGACTCTGCCAAAACTTTGATGTAAATCGAGGATCTCTGTTAGAGATAATACTTGTGGATACTCCATGCAGTCTGATAATTTCACCGATGTACAACTGAGTTAACTTTTCTAATGGATATCTTATGTTAATCGGTAAAAGGTGCGCTGACTTTGTAAGTCTATCCACGATCAACCATATTGAATCATGTCCTCTCTTCGTTCTTAGCAATCCAACAACAAATTCCATGACAATGTTATCCTATTTCCATTCGGGAATAGTCAAGGGTTGCAAAAATCCTGACGGTCTTTGATGTTCAATCTTTGTCTTCTGACAAACCAAACAAGATGATACGCATCTAGCGATATCTCTTTTCATTCCATGCCACCAAAATAATTTCCTCAAGTCTTAATACATTTTGGTCATACCAGGGTGCATACTTAACTGACTCGTATGAGCATGTTCAAGTATGTACTTCCTGAGTTCCTCATCTGTAGGCACACAGACTCTACCTTGGAATCTCAAAATTCCATCACTTCCTTCCTCAAGTGTTGATACACTGCCCTGCTTTATCAACTCTCTTTCCTCTTGCAGGAACTTATTGACCTTCTGTTTCTCTCGGATATCATCCATTAAGTCATTCGAGATAGTGACCATATTCATCCAGATCTTTCTTGGCATTAGCTTCACAAAAGACTATATGTCTCGGAATTGTTCTATCAAGTCTTTCTCTCTGATCATCATGGCAGAAACACTAATCGTCTTCTTGCTTAAAGCATCGGCCACAACATTCACCTTTCTAGGGTGATACTGAAGTTGGAAATCGTAGTCTTTCAGGAACTCCAGCCATCTACGTTGTCTAGTATTCAACTTCTTCTAATCATACAGATATTTCAAGCTCTTATGGTCACTGAAGATGTTGAATGTTGCTCCATACAGATAATGTCTCCATATCTTCAAAGCAAACACCACTGCAGCTAACTCTAAGTCATGCGTTGGGTAGTTCTTCTCATGCACACGTAATTGTCTTAAGGCATAAGCCACCACTTTTCCATCTTGCATAAGGATGCATCCCAATCCTTGATATGAAGTGTCATAGTACACCTCAAACGGTTCGTTTGGATTAGGCAGAACTAACACGGGTGAAGTAGTTAGTCTCCTTTTTAGCTCTTGGAAACTTCCTTCGCAAGTATCTGTCCATTCAAAAGCCTGATTCTTTCTGGTGAGTTGAGTGAGTGGTCCAGTGATCTTAGAAAATCCTTCAATGAACCTCCGATAGTATCCGGCTAATCCAACAAAGCTTCGAATTTTTGTCACCATCTTCGGCCTTTCCCATTGTAATACTACTTCAACCTTTGAAGGATCAACAACAATTCCTTCCTTCGAAATCACATGGCCCGAGAACTTCACTTCATCCAACCAAAACTCACACTTGGACAATTTAGCATACAACTCTTTCTCCTTCAAAATTTGAAGAACTATACTGAGATGCTCAACATGATCCTCCTGATTTTGTGAGTAGATCAAGATGTCGTCGATGAAAACAACAACAAATTTGTCCAAATAAGGACGAAAGATCCTATTCATTTAGTCCATGAAGACAACAGGTGCATTAGTCACACCAAAAGGTATTACCAAATACTCGTAGTGTCCATAACGAGTACAAAAAGCCATTTTGGGAATGTCTTCCACTTTCACTCGAATCTGGTGGTAGCCCGATCGCAAATCAATCTTGGAAAATACTATCGCTCCCTTCAACTGATCCATCAGGTCATCTATCCTCGACAATGGATACTTGTTCTTGATCGTGACCTTATTCAATTGACGATAATCCACACATAATCTCGAAGTACCGTCCTTCTTCTTAACCAGCAATACTGGTGCTCCCCAAGATGATATGCTGGGTCTCACGAATTGCTTTTCCAAAAGCTCTTCTAATTGTGTCTTGAGCTCAACTAGCTCTGCTGGAGCCATACGGTAGGGTGCTATGGAAATAGGGCCTACTCCAGGCACAAGATCAATGGTGAAATTAAAGTGTTCCTAAGAGATACAAAGTTTCAGTAACCCATACAAAAGTCATATAAACTTATCCTTTAATTGACTTTTGGTTTTAACTCTTTCACTCACTCTCTCAATGCACTCTTCAGCAAACCAAGGAGAGTAGAAACTGAAGGCAGACGTGCAAGGAAATAGAAGAGAAAAAGAAGAAAGAAAGAAAGAGAAATATAGGAAGAACAAGCTTCGGTTTCAATATTTTTAGAGATTAGAGGTAGAAGAAAACATCTCATAACCCTTATCTTTCTTTTCTTCATATTTTTATCTATTTATGACCAAAATAAAATAGAGATTTTGATAGTAAATCATAATTTCTATGTTTGATTTTCATCTTCTTGAGCTTCAATATGGTTAGATTATGGTTAGTGAATCATGTTTGATTTTGTGAACATATTTGATGTTTATATTGAAGGTGAATATGTAGATGTTTATATATGAAAAACTTGATGAAATGATGATGTTATGAGTTGATAATGGAAATTGTTTGAGTTATATTTGATTGTGAAAGAAAAGGGAAGAAGTGGAAGATGTTCTGTTAAATTCTACAAAAACCAAAATTTAACAGGGAGGCCACGACACTCCTTGTGAGGAAGCCGCTACTCATGATTCTCTGGATGCAAGAAGCTGCTACGCAGAGACAGGGAGGCTGCAACATACCAGAAATAGGAGCCACGACCCTCTATAAGAAAATTTAAATTTTTGTTGCATAATGATGAAAAATACAAATCTTTTTTATTCTAAATTATATCTTGTGATGTATCAATGTTGAATTGATGATAACAACCTTCAAATGATCACTATTAGATGTTGATTAAGGTTGAAGCCTTGAGCCATGTTATGAAGTAATGATGAAAAACATCATAGTATACAATTGATGAAGAATTGATTTAACACATTTATGCATGTTTTGATTTTCAAACTTGTTATTTGAAATTTCTATGTAGTGTAGCACTATAGCTTGGACAAAAGGGCTCTTAATGCCAAGATTATATGTATATTTGGTAGTGCAAGGAACAAAAGGGCGTCCTGCCTACCCAGAAATAATACAAGGAACAATAGGGCTTCCTGAAAATAGTAAAATAATATGTGCTTTTCTAAAATAAACTTGTTTTATAAAATCATATCACAAGCATCCTATGGTACATCTTAGGCATATCCATGCATCATCATGCATTGCATAATTTGACAATTGTATAGGCAATTGTCTTGTTTTGTATAAAAAAGGATATTTAACTTTAAGGGCCACCAATTTAATGATAGTTAAATGTTCTAATTTAAATTGAGATATTATGTAATTGGTCAAAATTGTTTTATTTAATTAATTTAGTTGTCTGCTTCAAGCAGGGAAATGACTAAATTTTGGCTTGTGCCACCTTTCGAATCGTTTTTCTTATATATGAACTAGTTGTTCCCTTAAGTACCTAGATTTATAATGATGCCATGTTTTAAATTTACTATTGAGAATTGTCTTTCTTACCCCAGTTTTTTATTTCCATGATAAATCCAGCAAATAAGCATAGTTAGAGTAAAGAAGGATGATGAAGACTTAATTAGCTGCTTTGTACATATGTTGTTATTGGCCATTGACTCATGAAGAACTTTGTTTTAATGATAACAAACATAAAGATGTTGCAAGATCAAGTCGAAGACCTTCAAGACTAGTTTTAAGACTTAGATCAATATGTAAAGGTATGAAAGGTTCACACTAATGCTCCATAAATAATCTTTTCATAGAACTCAAATAACACATGTTTCCAAGGCTTCAAAATGGTATTTGGTTTTTAAAGAAACAAACACAAAGTGCCCAAAAACTTATAAGATCATTTGAGATCAATTGGCAATGTTCAAAAGCTATAAGAAATGTTTTTCAAATGGCTTATTCAAATAACAACTTTGTTATTTGAATAACAAAAGTCAAAGAGGCCAAGAAATCTCATCTGGGTAAGCTTTATTCGAATAAAAGTTCAAAATCATCTAGGCTCGTAAGTTATTATTCGAATAACCAAATGGTTATTCGAATAACATATTTTTCAGAAGCATATTTTTTAAATGTCTTATTCGAATAACAAGGTTGTTATTCGAATAGTAAGTTTCTCCTAGAAACCAATTTTTAAAGTGGTTATTCGAATAACATAAGTGTTATTCGAATAACACGTTCCAGAGGCAAATTTCCTCTGTGCTATTTGAAGCCTTATTCGAATAACAAAGTTATTATTCGAATAAGAGCTCGTTCTAGAAATAGAAATAAACAACTAGTTTGCTGCCATTAATGCTCCTCAAACCACCCCAACAACTTTAAATCTTAATGGGCAATAAAAATAAGTTGTTGGGCATTTGTGGAGGTTAGAGAATCAATCTGAAAAATTTAGTAGAGCATTAATTCGAGCTTTCACTGCCTATTCTTCACAAACTTTATTTTTGAGCTTTAAAGTGTGAATTCATATATCCATAAGCTTCAATTTGTATTATCTACTCTTTGAGAGAGTTCCCATTCATACAAACCTTGTTGAATCTATAAAAGAGAGGGTGAGGCATCCCTCAAATTGTAAGGGTGAAATATCCCTTGAAAGAAGAGGCTCAAGCACAAAGGGTGAGGTATCCTAAGGTGTGTTGAGTGCTCTAACTTGTAAAGGTTTTCAAGCACATATTTGAAGCTTGAAGATATAGTAGAAATCTCAGGTGTTTACTTGAGGACTTGACGTAGGCCACAAGTGGATTGATGGCTGAACCAGGATAAATCTTGTGTTTTATTCTCTAAACTCTACTCTTTAATATTGTGCGTTATTTTATTAGTATTGCTTGAATACTATCTTGCTTGGCTATGATATTTGTGATTATGAGCATTTTATCCTTTCTATTAATTCATTTCTATTATTCAATAGTTTCAACGAAAATTGATAATCAAGTGTTTTATAAGAGATTTGTGAAAATATTTTATAAACTCAATTCACCCCCCTCTTGAGTATTGAGGTCACTTGGTAACTAGTGGTATCTGAGCTAGATTGTATAAAGAGCTAAGTAGCTTCAAGAGAAAAGATGGTTTCAAATGGTTTTTCTAACAAACGTTCCTCTATAAATAGACCTTGTAACACCCCAAATTTTCTAGTTATTTGACAGTAATAATAGAATTCTACTGTTTAGTGATTTCTATGTACTGTAAAATTATTTTGAGTATTCCGTGAATGCATTTGATCGTTTTGTGTGATTTACTCCATGTCAGGAAAATAATAATTTTCGGGCCGAGGAAAATCTTACGTATTTTATTTATATCTATTGATTCTTAATTAATTTTTCAAATCAGATTTGATTTTTGTGAAATTCGTAATATTTATGATTTTTGTGAATTTTGTGAGATTTTCTATTTTCTTGATTATTTTAATAATATTCTCGGGCTGTATGCGGGCCCGAGGCAGGTCCGAAAAAATGAAAATTTTTCTATGGCCAGAAAATTTTGCACTGTTGAGACGGGGACGGGGGATCTTACTAAACCTGAAACCGAAAACAGTTTTTGAAATTTTCTTTTACTGTATTTTGTATTGTATTATTTATCGGGTAATAAAAATACAGTAAATATTATCCGTAGAGTAATAGCAGCCAAAGAAATATTATACTGGTTAATCAAAATTAGTGGTTATGATAACTTTATGACGGACCAATAGGAAACAAGCTTGGTGAGGAAGGCTTTGGATATCCACCATTGATTTAATCAAGGGTGGAGATTGGTCTCACAAAGTGGCAAGGACCATTTGTGACCATTGGATGGAAAGTAAGAAGAGTAAATCTTGACCCTTCATTTTGGAGATACATCTAATGGCTAGGATTTCAAGGAGGAAAGATCCAATGGCTTAGATTTAGTCTTATCAATATATAAGCTACACTTAGAAGCTACACCAATATCAACCATTGATTTAATCAATGACTCTTGAACTCCAAAATGGTGGCTAATGAATTTAGTCACACCTTGAGTGTACAAGGTGGGGTCGGTTTTTAGAGGCTTTAATGCCATAGCAAAGTTTCAAGACACAATTATTAGTCATCTTTCTCATTTCCAAAACCTAAAGCTTTACAAAAATTTTCTCTCCATTTCTCTCAAGCTAGCTCACGGCCAAGGCCACAAAATCCCACTATCACTCTCCAAAAATTTCAACCAACCTTACTTCTTGAATCTATACCTCAATCTAAGACACTTTGTAGTTTTGTCCAAGTCCTAGATCAATCATCTTCAAGGACTTTCTTCAAGATCAAACTCTAGGGTTTTTAAGGTGAAGTTTTGGAAACTTCACTCTTTATCTGTTTTTCATGTTCTAGGCCATGATTTGATTCATGGTCTTTCTTATTTAAGCCTTAGATACTAATAAAATTGTGTTTGTTGTATGTTTAAGAAACCCTTGGTGGTGAAGGACTTGAAAAAGGAGTGAAGGAAGGAGCTTTGGAGGTTTCTTCAAGAGGTAAGAGGGAGATTCATCTCACCAACCAAGTATGGTGGTGAGAGGTGAACTTGTATTTGATGGATGGTGAATCTATGTGAGGATTCATATCCATGGTTGTGTAATTATTTGTGAGTGTTATTGTGGTTTATGTGCTTTGCATGATTTATTTGTGCTTATATGTTTGGTATGATTTTATTGCTTTTATGGTATGCTTGAAATATAATATGTTGATTATATGTTATGTATGCCATAATAATTGTTGGAAAGGAAAACAATCTTTGGTTCCAAAGACCATGAGGATTTCGACCTTAACACTTCAAATAGGTGTTTCCAAGTTAATATTTTCATGAATGGTAAAATTAGATGTTTAGAAGAGTGAGAAAAATGAACAAATGTTTTGGTTTCAAGGACCAAGTACCTCACGGCCATGGAGGCTTAAAAGGAGTGATTTTGTGTAAAAATATGATTTATGAATGGAAATTTAATTGATTAAGTACAAGGATTAAGGAAATGGAAACAAAGTGTTTTGTCACTTGAAAAAGGGAAATTTCGTATACGAATGAGGTTGAAAGTGTTTGAGCCTCAACTTATTTTGAAGAGGATTAATTTTTAGAATTGAATTAGAATTATGAAGAATACGTTGGTGACTAAAAATTTACTAACGTATAGCTCACTCATTGGGTTTTTGAGCGCGTTAGGAAATTTGAAAGTCAGAAAATATGGAAAAGCAAAGCAAGAAGTGGTATGAATTTGAGAAAGGTTGAAATGAAATTTAGAAGGTTGAGAAATATTTTACGTAGTAGAAAAATGGTGGAAAATGCTTTTCGTAACTTAAGCTACGCGATTTAAAAAATGTTTAATATTTCTACGCGATTTGGAAAGTATTTAAATATTTTTAGGCGATTGAGAAAACGTTGAAAAATCAATACGTGATTTGAAAATGCGAGAGAAATGTTGCGCGATTGAGAAAACGCAATAATATGATTTCGCAATTAAAAATATAGTAAAGATACTGTTGGGCCAATGTGGAGACCCTAAATATGAGATTATGAATTTGAATTGAGAATGGACCAATGTGTGGACTCTGAATATGAAATTATGAATTGAAACTGAGAATGGTTGTGTGCATTTGAGCATGCATTAGAAAGGTTCGATGGACTGGATAAGGCTAATTGCCTAGGAGAAAGTACACCTCTTGAGTGGGTGCGATATGCGTAGTGTAAGTCACTCGTTGACCTTGGGGGCATCGAGGTACGGGTTGCCTATAGTGGGCAGTTGGTAGCTCTTCTGTACCGTGGGTTAGACCGATGCAACGCACCGATGATCCTGACCGAGACACTATTCTTAATCAAGATCTGATAAAGACTGTCGTGTATATGCTAGATGTGCAAACACTTATGAGAATTGTGGCACGTGGTCTGAGGCATATTGGTATAGACAGATTTTTTCGATCAATCTCTCCGACCTGAGTTTTATCTCTATGGAGTAAGAAATTGAGTCTATATGCACATGCATAATTATTGAGCATTGATATCGGTGTGATATTTGAACTATTGAATATTTGGATAATATTGAGGGTATTATCATAATTATTGTTTATGATAATTAAATTATTGAATATTTGGATAATGTTGAGGGCATGATCGTAATTATTGTTTATTACATCTGTTGTGATGATAAATAATGTTGAGAGCATGATTGTAATTATGGTATGATGTATCTGTATGATATATTGTATGTGTTATCTCCATGCTACCATATTGGTATTAGCGTAAGTGATCTCACCTCTTTGTATGCCTATTTTATACTGTATTTATATTTGTAAAGACGCTAAGCAAGGGATTGAACAAGAAGGCGAAGAGGAGCAGATTCCTGTGGAGGAAACTGAGTTTTGATGGGATGGCAGCTCGGTCAAGTTTCTTTGGATACGTGAGACTACAGTTCCATGGCAGAGCTGGCGCTTGGAGGTTTAGTCCCAATGAGGAGGGACTAATTTATCAGGGACATCTGACGGTGAACATGAGTAGGATTTTTCACAGAGATCCATTCTTTTCTGTTACAATATACGTACATGTCGAATTTCTACTGTCGATTAAGCAGTATTGGGGTGGTAGGTATCACATCCCAATAGAGATTAGTATAGTGTCGTCTGCACGGACACCTGTCCGTAGGACTTCGTGTCAAGTTGGATTCCTACTTGCTGAGGAATCTGAGGAGGACCCGTCTAAGGGTTCTGCTGTCTAGTTAGGCTTAGGCAAGTATGTTAGTTTAAATAATGTCTAACTACTTTTGAGAATTATGTCTTTAAATAAGTATATGATGTAAATTATTTGTGATGATGTTCTAATATTTTTATTTTCTGCTAAGTTTATCTTCTTGATATTAAGAAATTTTACAACTCATATTTACACTACAAATCATCTTTTATGTTAAAAGGGGTAATTTGGTAATTAAGCAACCTAAATGTGATACCCTATGGTGGGTGTTACATTAGTTCGTATCAGAGCCCAAGTTAGAGTCTTTTGGGTTTGTGGTTAGGTCTGTCTTGTTTAAGTTGTGTGATTCTCTGCAGTTGTTTTCCGAAAGAAAACAATATTGTTGTAATATTGACCTTAATTCTTCTTTGTGTTGTCCAGTTTGATTTAGAGAAAACGTAATGGCTGGACGAGGAAGAGGTCATGTAAATACTAGAGCAGACACTGAAAATGTTGGTAATGACAACCAAAACATGGTTGCAGCTGTAGTAGCAATGCAACGGATGGCTGATGTCATTGTGCAACAAAACCAAAGAGCAACTGAGGATGCTTAAAGTTTGTCGGAATTTCATAGGAACAATCCACCAAAGTTTCGTGGAGAATTTGACCCAGAGAAAGTTGATCTGTGGATCAAATAACTAGAAAAGATATTTGAAGGTATGGGTTGTACCGATGAGTGAAAGCTTACTTTTGCAACTTTTGTGCTGGTAGGAGATGGAGAAGACTGGTGGGCATGAGCCCAAAGATTGATTCAAGTTGAGGGAAGAGTTGTGACGTGGCAGCTCTTTAAGCAGAAATTTCTGGGGAAGTATTTCCAACTAGTGTTCGTCATGCTAAGGAGATGGAATTCCTTAGTTTGAGGCAAGGGGTGACGTCCATAAGTGAATATGCTGCAAAATTCGAAAGCTTATCTAAGTTTTCGAGGTATTTTCAGATGCACCCAAGCGGGAAATGGAAGTGTAGAAAATTTGAAGAGGGCTTGAAACTTGACATTAAGCGAGCTATAGCAACCTTAGAAATTGACCAGTTTCCGGCATTGTTGGACAAATGTCAAAAGGTTAAAGAAATTGATCATCGACAAGAGGCGAGGAATAGGAACTTTGGACCAACATGGTTACAAAGAGGAAAGGGTAGCAGTGGCAACCATTATCAGCAGAAATCGTATGCCAAACCGGTTGGAGGTCAGACTCGGCAGTAATCTTTTGGGGGAAGTTCTGGTGGTAGTAAGACAAGTCAAGCTAGAACTTCTACACTCAAATGCTTTAAGTGTGGGAAGGATCATCTCACCAAAGATTGTCAACATAAAGGAGTCATCTGTTATAGATGTGGAAAGCCTGGACATTTCTCTAGAGAATGTGATCAGTTGAAGGCGGAACCATCGGTGGGGAGCGTCCATACTGCAAGGCCACAGGCGAGTGGTCGTGTGTATACCATGAGCGGGGAAGAAGCCACAAAATCAGAGGACTTGATTATAGAGGAGTGTGCCATTGAAGGTAATCCTTTAACCATGTTATATGATTCAGGAGCAACATATTCTTTCATTGCATGTGATTGTGTGGAATGTTTGGGATTGACTGTGACTACATTGCCTTATGATTTGAGTGTTGCTACTCCTACTGATAAGCTTGTGATAACTACAAAAGTATGTTTGAATTGTCCTGTCTGTGGTAGGGATAGAATCTTTTATGTGGGCTTGATTTGTTTGCCTCTTTCCAAGATTAATGTAATCTAAGGAATAGATTGGTTGTCTTCTAACCATATCCTGATATACTGTTCCAGTAAGACGCTAGTTTTTCCTGAGGCTAAGGATTCTAGATTCCTAATGGCTACTCAAGTGGAAGCTTGTTTGAAGGAAGGAGATCAAGGGTACTTATTGAGATCTTTTTTGGAGGTTCAATGTCAAGATGCCTTGAAGGATATTTTCGTAGTTAATGAATTTCCTAAGGTATTTCCTGAAGATATACCTGGACTACTGCCAGAAAGAGAAATTGAGTTTGCTATTGATTTAGTACCTGGAGTTGGACCTATATCTATGGCGCCTTACAAGATGTCGCCAGTAGAGTTGGCAGAGCTTAAGAAACAGCTGGAAGATTTGTTGGCGAAATAATTTGTGAGACCTAGTGTATCACCATGGGGAGCTCCAGTGTTGTTGGTAAAGAAGAAGGATGGGATTGATGGATCAATTGCGAGGAGCCGCAATATTTTCCAAGATTGATTTACGTTCTAGTTATCACCAGATACGTGTGAAAGCAGAGGATATTCCCAAGATTGCATTTTAGACACGTTATGGGCATTATGAATATCAAGTGATGTTGTTTGGTGTAACGAATGCACCTGTCATATTCATGGATTTCATGAACAGGATTTTTCATTGGTACTTGGACAAGTTTGTTGTTGTCTTTATAGATGATATTTTGATTTATTCCTGAAGTCAAGAGGAACATGTTGAGCATCTCAGAGTGATTCTCCAGATTTTGAAGGAGAATAAGTTGTATGCCAAGTTGTCCAAATGTGAAATTGGGTTAAGTGAAGTTCAATTTTTGGGACACGTGATATCGAAGGAAGGAATTGAAGTTGATGCTTCTAAGGTGGAGATGATTATTGAATGGGAAAGGCCGAAGACTGTATCGGAGATCCGTAGTTTTATTGGATTAGTCGGTTACTATTGACGATTTATTGAGGGGTTTTTCAAGATAGCAAGACCTCTTACCCAACTTACACGAAAGAATCAACTGTTTGTATGGACTGATGCATGTGAAGAAAGTTTTCAAGAGTTAAAAAGATGACTAACTACTTCACCGGTTTTGATTCTACCTGATCCGAACGAACCTTTTGAAGTATATTGCGATGCTTCGTACCAAGGATTGGACTGTGTACTTATACAGAACCGTAAGGTTGTGGCATATGCTTCAAGGCAGTTGAAAGTGCATGAGAGGAATTATCCGACTCATGATTTGGAATTGGCAGTTGTAGTGTTTGCGTTGAAAGTGTGGAGACATTTTCTTTATGGGGCAACGTTCACTGTTTTTTGTGATCATAAAAGTTTGAAGTATCTATTTGACTAAAAAGAGTTGAACATGAGACAAAGGTGTTGGCTAGAGTGTTATATGATTCGGGAGCAACACATTCTTTCATTGCATGTGATTGTATGGAACGTTTGGGATTGACTGTGACTACATTGCCTTATGATTTGAGTGTTGCTAGTCCTACTGATAAGCCTGTGATAACTACAAAAGTATGTTTGAATTGTCCTGTCTGTGTTATGGATAGAATCTTTTATGTGAACTTGATTTGTTTGCCTTTTTCCGAGATTAATATAATCTTAGGAATGGATTGATTGTCTTCTAACCATATCCTAATAGACTATTCCAGTAAGACGCTAGTTTTTCTTGAGGCTAAGGATTCTTGATTCCTAACGGCTATTCAAGTGGTAGCTTGTTTGAAGGAAGGAGATCAGGGGTACTTATTGATATCCTCTTTGGAGGTTCAATGTGAAGATGTCTTGAAGGATATTTTCGTAGTTAATGAATTTCTTGAGGTATTTCCTAAAGATATACCTGGACTACTGTAACACCACAAAATTTTATTTGTTTTATGATAAATATTCATTTTCTAATATTTGTGATTTTTGAGAATTTTTCTGGATTTTTCTGAGAACGTAAAATATTTTAATATTATTCTTCGTGTTGCGTGCAAACTGAGTGGGGCCGAGAAAATGAGATATTTTTTCTGAGAACCTTGATCTGTGAAAATGTTGACGGAGGATCTTAATAAACCCGAGACCGAACACGGTTTACGAGGTTTCACATTTTTTGAGAAATTTTAACAGATAAAATAATAAATCACTATGTAAATTTTATCTGTCAGATAAATTAATACTGACTTCTGTCAACTGTAACAATTGTCCATTAAATAATAACATGTATTAAAAATCCTATCACATTATCCTAATGTAATCTACTTTAAGTCTAATCAAACCCACTTTAATTCAAATTTATTATATTTTAATTAAAGCTTCTCAAAGAAGCTTTGACCACCAAAAGACTAAGATAACCTTGGCTTGTTAAGGAAGCCATTCCCTCCCCTTCTCTCTCTCCATTGCCACAACACCCATTGTCGAAGGAAGACAAAATTTTGCTCTCCCACTTAATTCACTTAATCACATTTTACTCATTTTCCTATCACATCTTCTCTCTCTAACTTCTTTTTCTTCATTTCTCTCTTCCTTCTCTCTTCTTTTCCCTTCTCCCCTACGAAAATTGCAGCCCCCATTGGCACCATTGCTCTTCTCTTTTCTCTTCATAAACATCATTTCTACACTCACCTCAACCTTCTCTACACTTTCTATTTAGAAAGTTTCTTCAAAATCTATCTTCACCTTCATTGTCTCCCAAGACAAAGCTTCTAACTTTGAGGTAAAGTTCCCATTTTTCTTCTTCTTTCTCTTCATTTTCGTGCTCCATGGTCTCTTTGATAACCATGGATCTCTTCTTTTTCAACCATTGATGTTGATTCGTTGTCTTGAAATTCCTAAGGTTTTGGAAGCTCAAAACCAAACCTTCAAGGAGCACCTAGGAAGCCATTTTCGTAAGAGGGAGATTACTCACTTCGACCATTATTGGTGGTGAGGGAACCTTTGTATGCTTACTTTGTTTTGGTGATTTTGTATATTTATGTGTTTTTGGATTAGATTAATGTTTGAATGGTGATCTTGAATGTGTTGGATGTGTTGAAAATGCTTGATCATATTAGGGTTGTTAAATGGAAAATTTGGAGTTTCCTACCCTAATGTGAGGCCACAGTTTTGACTAGAATTTAGGGATAAAAATTGGTTTTTGTATACAAATAAAATGAAGTTTAGGTGATTGAATGTTGAATGATAATACTAAAATTAATGAATAAAAAATTTTAAGGGTTTAATACCCCAAAGTGAGGCCACGGTTTTGGCTTTGGATCCTAAGGGAATGGATTGACTTAGTGTGAAACAACATCTAAGTAATTAGGTATCGAGTAACAAATGCATAAAATGGAAAGAAATTAGAACCTTGATAACCTAGTGAGGCCACGATTTTTAGAGAAAATTAGGATTTAAATGATGCCTTGATGCATCTTTGGGGATTGAGAAATTAGAGACATGCATAATCCATAATCAAGTAGAAGAATTAAATTGAGTAATAACTCTAGAGAGTGCCACGGTTTTGAAGGGTTATTCAACTTAAATTTTCATAATTGACCAAAGCATAAGACTTTGAAAAGGAGGATCCGTAATGTGGACTTGTGAAAATTAGTGAACCATGAATACATATTGATGTTAAGGATTGATTCCATATTATTGTGAAATCCCTATGTGGGCTAAGTACTTGTTGACTCTACACTTGAGGAAGTTATGACATGTTAATATTGAGAAATGAAGATATTTGTATATATGCCATTATGGTAAACTTCATGATGGATGCATCATTGATAAACATGTATGATGTACATTGTGTCGTCATGCATATATGTTATCCGTTGGACATTGTTGAAAAGGCGATGTATGCCTAGGAGTTTTAATAACACCTATGTGCGGGTGCGAGTAGACTAAGCGTAGGGTCATAGTGGTTGGCCTTGGGGGCGTCGGGGTACAGGTGTCTCACAATAGACAGTGGTAGCTCTACTGGGGCCATGGGATAGACCGATGCAATCACAACGACGATCCGGACTGAGACGCTGTCCTATATCGTGATCAATTGTTGAGGTGCCATGTATAAGCCATAATGCGCAAATGTTTTTATGAGATGAGCACACTATTTTTAAAGGCTAACGAGATACTGACATAACTCCTTGATCATTCACTCCGAAAATATTTATGTCTAGCTCCATGGAGTATGATTTTCGTATCATTTGCATTATGAACTGTTAGTTTCATAGATCATTGAGCATGAGCATTTATAACTGTGGAATTATCTGTTATTATTACCGTAATATTTATTTAATTGTTTGAACTATTGACTGTTGAAAATATTGATGCCACATGCCTGTTGCTGATAATCTATACTGCTATTTATTGTTGTATTATTGTTCTGCTTTTACTATTGATTTTAATTATTACTGTATTTGAATGTATGAATTGTGTTTATATATGGGCGTCCAGTGCCGTTCTATTTTCTCATTGCCATTTTGGAACTAAAAGCTGGGTGTCTTACTTTTTTGTATATTTTTTGTATCTTCTGTATTTTTGCACTTCTATCGGACTGTGTACTACTGAGAAGACGTTCGTGAGGAAGAGAAGGAAACACTTCAGTTTCCAGGTTTCTGGCCATACTTAGACTAGAGATGCTGAGGATGTCGTTGCGTCCACATCGATTTTTGGGTACGCCCGTATGACCTTTCATGGAGGGCCTGATTGCTAGTACATTAACTTGAGCACTGACCGGTGCATCTACCACGGGGAGCTGACTGTCTCTCTGGCGTGGGGCCGCTACGACACACTTGTTTTTAACTTTACTACTTTTGTCCACTTGGAATTTTATCTGCCTGTTCGAGATCTATAGGATGATCTATACTACACCCCACATGAGGATTCATTCCTCTCCACTACTCGGGCTTCTGCCCGAAATTCGGTCGCTCCGATGGCAATTTCATCGGATGAAGAGGACCCTGAGGAGGACCCGTCTACGGTCCCTTCTCGTCAGTCGTAGGGGCTGATACTGTAGGTGGCTACTGATGGCTAACCGTTTATCTTTTTGGGGAAGCCTGATGTTTTGCCGTACTTGATGGGTGTATATTTGTATCTTTTGGATGGGTACATATTTTGCTTTTTTGTAATCCATGTTGTAATTAAACAAGCTGATACATGTAATATATATATATATATATATATATATATATATATATATATATATATATATATATATATATATATATATATATATATATGAATTGTGAATATATGGCCTTTAGTTTATGACTTTTAAATTCTGTGTCAACTTTATTGTATCTGTAATTATTGTTATCTTTTCACCATTATTTAATAAAAAAAAGATGTATAGATATTCAAATACTTGATTATCTTACCATACAAAAACACAAATTATTTATTCACGTGATAAAGATGAACCGGGTCTTAATTAATTAATATAATTATTGTTTTCCGCATTTTCAAAATTTTAATTTCATAATGGTGTGAAGTTCCTTCTTCACAGGTTGAGAAAAAGGGGTATTACAACTACCGCCAGAAAGAGAAATTGAGTTTGCTATTGATTTAGCACCTGGAGCTGGACCTATATCTATGGCGCCTTACAGGATGTCGCCAGTAGAGTTGGCAGAGCTTAAGAAACAGCTAGAAGATTTGTTGCGAAATAATTTGTGAGACCTAGTGTATCACCATAGGGAGCTCTAGTGTTGTTGGTAATGAAGAAGGATGGGACTTCTCATTTATGTGTAGACTACCGATAGGTAAATAAGATTACGATTAAGAATAAATATCCACTTCCAAGAATTGATGATCTGATGGATCAATTGCGAGGAGCCGCAATATTATCCAAGATTGATTTACGTTCTGGTTATCACCAGATACGTGTGAAAGCGGAGGATATTCCAAAGACTGCATTTCGGACACGTTATGGGCATTATGAATATCAAGTGATGTCGTTTGGTGTAACGAATGCACCTGCCATATTCATGGATTTCATGAACAAGATTTTTCGTTCATACTTGGACAAGTTTGTTATTGTCATTATAGATGATATTTTGATTTATTCCTGAAGTCAGGAGGAACATGCTGAGCATCTCAGAGTGATTCTCCAGATTTTGAAGAAGAATAAGTTGTATGCCAAGTTGTCCAAATATGAATTTTGGTTAAGCGAAGTTCAATTTTTGGGACACGTGATATCGAAGGAAGGAATTGAAGTTGATGCTTCTAAGGTGGAGACGATTATTGAATGGGAAAGGCCAAAAGAGTTATGCTGCTAAAATAAGAAGACCGCTTGATTTGAAGAAGGTGACTGTGTGTTTCTGCGAGTGACACCTATGACTGGGGTTGGACGAGTGCTTAAGTCTAAGAAGCTCACTCTAAAGTTTATCGAGCCATACCAGATTCTACGTCGGGTAGGTCCGGTAGCTTATCAGATTGTATTACCACCTTTACCATCAAATCTTCATAATGTATTTCACGTATCACAATTACGGAAGTACATTTCTAATCCCACTCATGTTATTGCACCAGATGCGGTACAACTGAAGGAAAATTTAACTTATGAGGATCGGAGGATAAAACAACTCCTAGGTAAAGATATTTCATTGGTTAAAGTAATATGGAATGATGTAAGCAGTGAAGCTACATGGGAACTAGAAGATAAGATAAAAGAGCAATATTCATATTTATTTTGAGGGTGTGAAATCAAGTTTCGAGGATGAAACTTCTTTTTAGAGGAGGAGAGTTGTAACACCCCAAATTTTCTAGCTATTTGACAGAAATAACAGAATTCTACTGTTTAGTGATTTCTGTGTACTGTAAAATTATTTTGAGTATTCCATGAATGCATTTGATTGTTTTGTGTGATTTACTCCGTGTCAGGAAAATAATAATTTTCGGGCCTGGAAAAATCTTACGTATTTTATTTATATATGTTGATTCTTAATTAATTTTTCAAATTTAATTTTATTTTCATGAATTTCATAATATTTATGATTTTTGTGAGATTTTATATTTTCTTGATTATTTTAATATTATTCTTGGGTTGTATGCGGGCCTGGGGCAGGTCCGGAAAAATGCAAATTTTTCTATGGTTAGAAAATTTTGTATTGTTGAGACGGGGATGAGAGATCTTACTAAACTTGAAACCGAAAATAGTTTTCAAAATTTTCTTTTACCGTATGTTGTATTATATTATTTATCGGGTAATAAAAATACAGTAAATATTATCCGTAGAGTAATAGCAGCTAGAGAAATATTATACTGGTTAGTCAAAATTAGTGGTTATGACAACTCTATGACGGACCAATAGGAAACAAGCTTGGTGAGGAAGGCTTTGGATATCCACCATTGATTTAATCAAGGGTGGAGATTGGTCTCACAAAGTGGCAAGGACCATTTGTGACCATTGGATGGAAAGTAAGAAGAGTAAATCTTGACCCTTCATTTTGGAGATACATCTAATGGCTAGGATTTCAAGGAGGAAAGATCCAATGGCATAGATTTAGTCTTATCAATATAGAAGCTACACTAATGTCAACCATTGATCTAATCAATGGCTCTTGAACTCCAAAATGGTGGCTAATGAATTTAGTCACTCCTTCAGTGTACAAGGGGGGTTCGGTTTTTAGAGCCTTTAATGCCATAGCAAAGTTTCAAGACATAATTATTAGTCATCTTTTTCATTTCCAAAACCTAAAGCTTTACAAAAATTTTTTCTCCATTTCTCTCAAGCTAGCTCACGACCAAGGCCACAAAATCCCACTATCACTCTCCAAAAATTTCAACCAACCTTACTTCTTGAATCTATACCTCAATCTAAGACACTTTGTAGTTTCGTCCAAGTCCTAGATCATTCATCTTCAAGGACTTTCTTCAAGATCAAGCTCTAGGGTTTTTAAGGTAAAGTTATGGAAACTTCACTTTTTATCTCTTTTTCATGTTCTAGGCCATGATTTGACCTATGGTCTTTCTTATTCAAGCTTTAGATACTAATAAAATTGTGTTTGTTGTATGTTTAAGAAACCCTTGGTGGTGAAGGATTTGAAAAAGGAGTAAAGGAAGGAGCTTTGGAGGTTTCTTCAGGAGGTAAGAGGGAGATTCATCTCACCAACCAAGTATGGTGGTGAGAGGTGAACTTGTATTTGATGGATGGTGAATCCATGTGAGGATTTATATCCATGGTTGTGTAATTATTTGTGGGTGTTATTGTGGTTTATGTGCTTTGCATGATTTATTTGTGCTTATATGTTTGGTATGATTTTATTGCTTTTATGGTATGCTTGAAATATAATATGTTGATTATATGTTATGTATGCCATAATAATTGTTGGAAAGGAAAACAATTTTTGGTTCCAAAGACCATGAGGATTTCGGCCTCAACACCTCAAAATAGGTGTTTCCAAGTTAATATTTTCATGAATGGTAAAATTGGATGTTTAGAAGAGTAAGGAAAATGAACAAATGTTTTAGTTTCAAGGACCAAGTACCTCACAGCCATGGAGGCTTAAAAGGAGTGGTTTTGTGTAAAAATATGATTTATGAATGGAAATTTAATTGATTAAGTACAAGGATTAAGGAAATGGAAACAAAGTGTTTTGTCACTTGAAAACAGGAAATTTCGTATATGAATGGAAAAGAGTGGTTGAAAGTGTTTGAACCTCAACTTATTTTGAAGAGGATTAACTTTTAGAATTGAATTAGAATTATGAAGAATACGTTGGTGACTAAAAATTTACTAATGTATAGCTCACTCATTAGGTTTTTGAGCGCGTTAGGAAATTTGAAAGTCAGAAAATATGGAAAAGCAAAGCAAAAAGTGGTATAAATTTCAGAAAGGTTGAAATGAAATTTAGAAGGTTGAGAAATATTTTACGTAGAGGAAAAATGGTGGAAAATACTTTTCGTAACTTAAAACCGTGATTTTTAAGCTACGCGATTGCAAAAATGATGAAAAATCACTACGCGATTTAAAAAATATTTAAATATTTCTACGCGATTTGGAAAGCATTTAAATATTTTTACGCGATTGAGAAAACATTGAAAACTCAATACATGATTTGAAAATGCGACAGAAATGTTGCGCTATTGAGAAAACACGATAATATGATTTCACAATTGAAAATACAGTAAAGATACTATTAGGCCAATGTGGAAACCCTGAATATGAGATTATGAATTTGAACTGAGAATGGGCCAGTGTGTGGACTCTGAATATGAAATTATGAATTGAAACTGAGAATGGTTGTAACGCCCCAATTTTTAGAAAATATTTGAACTAAGTGCATGTTTGCATTTTTCATGCTTTTGTATGAATGACCGCCGTGTCCCTATTTTTACTTTTGACGTTCTTGAATTTTGTATGAAAACAACTACGATAATACAGAAAATTTTATTTGATCGTTTTGTGATTTGCTTCGAATTAAAATAAAAATTTTTTCGAGAAAACTTTACGTATTAATTTTTCTGAAAGATATACATTAAATATACTTCTTGGATATTTTATTTGAACGTTTTGGACGATTACCTACGTTGTGGGAAAAACGGAAAATGACCGTTACGTCCCGAACGAATCTTGTTTTCTCTGTTTTTGTCTGTTTTTAATTGTTTTCTTCTTGATTTAATGCCGAGAAAATACATGAAATCTGTGATTTTATATGGACTTTTTGTGTGATTTGCTCCGAGCAGGAAAATGATATTTTCCTGGGGTTTTAGCCGGGAAAATCTTATTTGATTATTTAGAATTGGGGGATCTTACTTAATTCTAAATGATAAAAATAATCTATTTTTAGGATTTAATCACAAATAAAATAATTTTATATTATTATAATATTATTTTATTAGTCAAGTCGGTATGTTTTAGTGACAATGATGGACCCTAAATATTTTGTAAAGTGGGACCCACAATTAGATGTTAATTTAATTAGATCGGTAGCTTAATTAATCACCGTAGATTTTCAATTTTGGAGGCAATCAGGCTGACTTTAAAGGAAAGATCCGATGCTCATGAGAAAATTAAATACAATGTGTGACTCAAACATGTGAGTCACCATAAGCTAACCAATGAGAAGAAGGCTTGCTCACCAAGGCTTAATCTTAGCCTTTGATTCATCCAATGGCTTGGATGAAGCCAAGCAAGGTGCCCACCTTGCACCCCATTGAAGTCCACGGCCAAGAGGCCTTTGGTGACCAAAATATCACTTTGTCTTCATCACTTTTCTCTCTTCTCTCTCATCAAGAACCCTAGCCACCATTCTTGCCCATTTTCTCCACCATATTCGGCCAAGCTCATTTCCTAACCATCCAACCATCCAAAAATTTTTCTAACCAAGTTTCCTTAATCTAAACACCATTCTAAGAACCTTTGTAGTTGGGAGTTTCTTCAAATTCTTCCATCTAAGGCTTGGAAACCAACCTTGGAAGTTTTACCTAGAAGGTGAAATTTCATACTTTTCTTTTCTCTCTTCTTTTTCAAAGTTCTAAGCCATGATTTTTCCATGGTTTAGCTTCTTTTTCATGGTTAATAACATGTAGGTTTTGTTTAAAATTTTTAGGTGTTGGTGGAGTGAAAACCGTGACCTAAGGAGGTGAGAAAGCAAGTTTTTGTCTTCATTTAAGGTAAGAGGAAGACAATTCTTATCATCCCTTGATGGTGGTAAGAAGATGAGTTGTTTGTAGAATCCATAAGGATTCGGTTGTGGTGTGTTTATTGATGTGTATTTGTTAATTTTTGTGGTTGCTAGTAGCTTAAGTGTTATGTGTTAGTAGCTTTCTTATTTGGTAATTGTAATAATTTTGCATGTCTAATAGCTTTTGATTGTATGTTTATAAGCTTTAAGTTAGGTTTATGTGTTAGAAATATTTTGCATGTGTTAGAAATATTTTGCATGTGTTAGAGATATAAATGCATGTATTAGAATTGTATGATAAGGTTTAGGATGTGAATAACATGTGTAAGTTTGCATGAGTGTTCCAAAGAACACAATCCAATAGCTCACGGCAATGATAAGTTGGAGGACCAAAATGTTCTCTTGATTTTTCCTAAAGTGTAGCTTAATTAACCTAGGAGAATCAAGAAAGTTTTTTTTTTATTTATTGATTTGATCAAAGAGAAATGCATTTAGAAATCAAATGGTACAAACTTAGTATTTTGGGCCAACATGCCTAAAGGATTAAATTGAATATAGATAACTATTTTCTAAAATGATTTAATGAACTTAGACTATAGAATACATTTGATATGATTTAAAAGGTGAAAGACATTTTGGAAATCAAATACAAAAGTTTTATAAAATTCGGCCAACATGCCACTATAGGAATTCATGATTTTAAAAACTTGTTTCTAAGCTTTTTCAATTAAAAAGAAACAATACAAGTTAAGAAGAAATTTTCTATAATGATTTATGGGGGAACCAATTGATTAGAAGAAAGTCTAAAGGGTTAAAATTCATGATTTTATCATTAGGAAGGAAATACAGTAATGTTAAGAAATTTTCTAACATATAGCTCACTTTCGGTTTTGAAGCATGTTAGAGATTTCAAAAAGAATTTAACAAAATGGTTAAAAAATTAGGTAAATAGAAATTTTATGGAAAATTTAGAAAATCATTATTATAAATTTATAAACAAAATGCTGTCAATTTTTAGTAAAAATTGAACCTATAGATAGTCAAAATATCCTAATGACAAGATATATCGGTATGAAAAATTATTCTACGTAGTTTAAATGTACTAAATATTATTTCTATCTGTTTAAATGGTAATTTTAAAGGCATTCGAATAAGAAAATGATTTAAAAATCCTACGCGATGAAAACGTATTAAAAATGTTACGCGATTTTAAAAACGAAAAAAATATCTTTACCCGATTTTTAAACGTTTGTAAAAACAACGAGATTTCAAAAACGCGATAAAATTTCTACGCGATTGACCGTTACCGTATTTATTTTTCGTATTTTGTCGGAAAAACGTGAACCGTACGATGTTTTTTGGTTATTTATTTTTCGGGAAAAAGTGAACCCGTGTGATTTGCCATTGAGGGCATATATTTCTATCTTAAGGGCATTTTCGTAATTTCATATATTTGGAATTATGTTTTGTCTTTATACCGATTTTTGGTGTTTTGGGTTGACGAGATTTTTATCACATCGTGTTGTCGATGCGATAAGTGTAGTGTAGTTTATTGTTCTAATAAACTTGGAGACTTTAGTGTACGGGATCCCACATGTGAATGAGTTGGTAGCTCCGTACCGTGTGAGTAAACCGATAGCACACTAATGTACTCGACATTCACTATATTTAATCGAGGTTTGAAAGTCTAGTAGTACATTGCCTATAGTGCCACAACGGGAGATTTTGAACTATACTACGCTGGATGGTAGATTCCCGATTGTCGTAGGCTATTGACGCAACGTGTATCGCTAATAGTTGGTTGGGCACCGTGGTACTAATAGATTTTGCAAGTCATTCTCTCGATATTTCCATGGAGTAGGGTTGTGTTTTGGTGTATTTGATTTTATCTTGGATAATATTCCATTTTCCTCTATTTATCTTTATCTGGTAACATCTTGGATGTTTTTACATTTTCTCTATTTGTATTTATCTGATAATTTTTATGTTAGTTGTCTATTTCTTATCTTATTTTATCATTAAGATTGATTTATCTGTGTGAATTTCTTTATTTGTGTTATCTCTGTGATGTTCTGAAACACTAGGATATTTAATATGTATTCTTGTTATAGCTTATTCATATTGTATGAACGTGTAGTAGTTATGTGTTGTCTTCTTATTTGCCATGTTGTGATGATTTTATGTTGTCTTACCTCTTTATTGTATGTGTCTATTCTCTATTTATTTTTATGCGGTAAAGAGTTTGAAGAGGAAGAGGAGGAACAACCTCTTGAGATCGTGTACCCGAGGAAGAGGGAGATCGAGGCCGACGATCGGTTTACGAGCAAGAACCATCCGATCATCCATACCCTCTGGATTGATTGTGTGGGGGATGGCGGCCTTTGCATTTTGGGATTCGTAGAGCCGGTATTCCATGGAGGTGATCTCGGCTTGGCATTTACGAGGAGATCGTGCTATGTTGGACGTATGACCGTGATTCTACGTCATCGGTTTGATGGAGATCCGATTTCGACGACGACGCTTTTACTCGCATTTAGAGTTACCCTTATCCATTAGGCGTTATTGGGGTGCCGAAAACCCCGAGCCTGTGAGATAAGCTATCGTGTCGTTATGTCCCGTTATCGCCGTATGTCGAGACATCGTGGATATTTATCTCCCGATGATCATTTACACCGAGAGTGATCCATCGGAGGAGTAGATAATCATGATGTTTTTTTTTTTTAGGCGCGTGATTGCTTTCTTTCTTGTTTTTGTTTAAATAGTTGTAGTCTTAGTCGTAAATTATATACATTTATAACTTAACCATATGTATATTATTAGTGATGATGTTTTTTTTATTTCGTATTTTTTGTATTATCTTTTTATTACATATTTAATATCGGGAATTATTTTTACAACCCGTAATAATTTTAACAAATATTCCGCAACTTGGGTAGATTTTATTTCTATTTATTTTATTTTCTTTTATGTGTGACATCCTCCAAAGGGGTGTTACAATGGTTGTGTGCATTTGAGCACGTATTGGAAAGGTCCGATGGATTGGATAAGGCTAATTGCCTAGGAGAAAATACACCTCTTGAGTGGGTGCGATATGCGTAGTGTAAGTCACTCGTTGACCTTGGGGGCATCGAGGTGCGGTTGCCTACAGTGGGCAGTTGGTAGCTCTTCTGTACTGTGGGTTAGACCGATGCAATGCACCGATGATCCTGACCGAGACACTATTCTTAATCAAGGTCTGATAAAGACTATCATGTATATGCTAGATGTGCAAACACTTATGAGAATTGTGGCACGTGGTCTAAGACATGTTGGTACAGACAGATCTTTTCGATCAATCTCTCTGACCTGAGTTTTAGCTCCATGGAGTAGGAAATTGAGTCTATGTGCACATGCATAATTATTGAGTATTGATATCGGTGTGATATTTAAACTATTGAATATTTGGATAATGTTGAGGGCATTATCATAATTATTGTTTATGATAATTGAATTGTTAAATATTTGGATAATGTTGAGGGCATGGTCATAATTATTATTTATTACATCTGTTGTGATGATAAATAATGTTGAGGGCATGATTGTAATTATGGTAAGATGTATCTGTATGATATATTGTATGTGTTATCTCCATGCTACCATATTAGTATTGGCGTAGGTGATCTCACCTCTTTGTATGCCTATTTTGTACTGTATTTATATTTGTAAAGATGCTGAGCAAGGGATTGAACAAGAAGGCGAAGAGGAACAGATTCCTGTGGAGGAAGCTGAGTTTTGATCGGATGGCAGGCCGATCAAGTTTCTTTGGGTACGTGAGACTACAGTTCCATGGCGGAGCTGGCGCTTGGAGGTTTAGTCCCAATGAGGAAGGACTAATTTGTCAAGGACTTCTGACAGTGAACATGAATAGGATTTTTCACGGAGATCTGTTCTTTTCTGTTACAATATACGTATATGTCAAATTTCCACTGTCGATTAAGCAGTATTGGGGTGGCAGGTATCATATCCCAACGAAGATTAGTATAGTGTCGTCTACACGGACACCTATCCGTAGGACTTCGTGTCAAATTGGATTCCTACCTGCTGAGGAATCTGAGGAGGACCCGTCTGAGGGTTCTGCTGTCTAGTTAGGCTTAGGCAAGTATGCTACTTTAAATAATATCTAACTACTTTTGAGAACTATGTCTGTAAATATTTAAGTATGACAGTACTATGACTTGTGTATATATGATGTAAATTATTTGTGATGATGTTCTAATATTTTTATTTTCTGCTAAGTTTATCTTCTTGATATTAAGAAATTTTACAACTCGTATTTACACTACAAATCATTTATGGTAAAAGGGGTAATTTGATAATTAAGTAACATAAATGTGATACCCTACGGTGGGTGTTACAAACCTCCCTTCTTCAATAGGGATGGTTATACCTATTGGAAAGAAAGGATGAAAATTTTTATTGAAGTTATTGATTTAGATGTGTGGGACACCATTAAAAATGGTGCTTTTGTTCTCACATGTGTTGTTGATGGTGTAAGAACTAATACACCAAGAAGTGAATGGACCGATGAGGACAAAAAGAAGGTTCAATACAATTTGAGAGCCAAGAACATTATCACTACTCCTTGGAGCATGATGAATTCTTTAGGGTTTCAAATTGTAAAACTGTTAAAGAAATGTGAGATACTCTACAAGTTACCTGTAATGCCCCTAAACTACGTACAAGATTAATGAGTGTCTCCACAAACTAACACGAATCTTTTTAGCGTGCTTTGTCCTTACTCACACTCATCCTAGGAAACTTCCCAGGAGGTCACTCCACAAACTAACACGAATCTTTTTAGCGTGCTTTGTCCTTACTCACACTCATCCTAGGAAACTTCCCAGGAGGTCACCCATCCCACAATTGCTCCAGGTCAAGCACGCTTAACCATGAAGTTCTTATGTTCTAGGCTCCCGAAAAAAAGTTGTAACTTGTTGATATGGCTGCGCCAAATCAATTCCTTTAAGCCATCCTCAACTATGCAGTCTCATACATGCATAGTCTCTGAATCCCTCTCATTCTGGTGCGTATTCAGTTCATTTATGTGACCCTTCGCCTAGAAGCCTGCTAGAAGCCGCTTATTGATGCTTTCTCTTTAGCACCAACGACCACTCCCTGCCCTTGTCGGCCACGGGATATCACATGCCCACCAACTTTCGCTTGGCTCGTCCCTGAACCACACCGTCTGGGAGAGGTCCCAGCTCTGATACCATCTGTAACGCCACGGGACTGCCTGCAAGATTGATGAGTATCTCCACAAACCAACATTAGTCTTTTCAAAGTGCTTTGTCCTCACTCACACGCATCCTAGGAAACTTCTCAGGAGGTCACTCATCCCATAATTGCTCTAGGTCAAGCACGTTTAACCATGAAGTTCTTATGTTCTAGGCTCCCGAAAATAAGTCGCAACTTGTTGATATGGCTACGCCAAATCAATTCTTTTAAGCCATCCTCAACTATGCAGTCCCATACCTACATAGTCTCTGAATCCCTCTCATTCCGGTGCGTATTCAGTTCATTCATATGACCCTTCGCCTAGAAGCCTACTAGAAGCCACTTATTAATGCTTTTCCTTTAGCACTAGCAACTACTCCCCGCCCTCGTCAGCCCCGAGACGTCACAAATAATGTATTCTAGCAAGCTCTCTCCTACTTGCTATTTAAAGATTTATTTGAATAATCATCGTGTTATTCGAATAACAAGGATTTCCAGAAACAGAAAGCAACGACTATAATGAAGCATTTAATACTTCTCAACCACCCTAACAACTCTAATCTTTAATAGGCTTTAAATGCAAGGTTGTTGAGCATTGATGGGGTTAGAGAAATATTCTGAAAACCTTGATTGAGCATCAATATGTGTTTTGCACATACTCTTCATATCTTCCTCTATTTTTGAGCTAAAGTGTGAATCCTTAAATACCAATAAGTTTCAATTTGTATTATCCACTCTTTGAGAGAGTTTCTATCCATTCCATCTTTGTATAATTGTAAAGAGGGTGAGGCATCCCTCAAATTTGTAAAGGGTGAGGTATCCCTTGAAGTTGAGGCTCAAAGCATAAGGGTGACGCATCCCAAGGTGTTATTGAGTGCTCCAATTTGTAAAGGTTACAAGCACCTGATTCAAGCTTGGAATTTAGTGAATAATCTTGAGTGATTGCTTGAGGACTGGATGTAGGTCACAAGGGGTGGCTAAACCAAGATAAACCATTGTGTTTGATTCTCTAAACCCTTATCTTTACATTTGTTCATTGGTTTATTTGCTTGCTTAAATATTTCTCTCTTGGTTGGTTCATTGGTGAGCAATATTTCTCTATCTTATCCATTCATTCATTTCTATCAATTAATAGTTTCAACGAAAATTGGTAATCAATAGTTTTTTGAAAGATTTGTGAAAAGTTTTTATAAACTCAATTCACCCCCTCTTGAATTTTTAGGCCACTTGGTAACAAGTGGTATCAAAGCTAGACGCTTGTATAAAGAGCTTAGCAACTTCAAGAGAAAAGATGGCTTCAAATGATTTTTCGAACGAGCGTTCTTCAATAAACAGACCTTCTTTTTTCAATGGAGATGGTTATGCCTATTGGAAAGCAAGGATGAAGATTTTTATTGAAGCTATTGATATTGATGTGTAGGATGTAACACCCCAAAAATTGCTTGTTTTATGTTATATATGTTTTTTAAAATATTTAAAATTTTTGAGAATTTTTTGGAATTATTTGGCTTGTTTGATTATTTTATTATATTTATTGATTTGCTTGTGTGTAAGTGGGACTGGAAAAATATTACATTTTTCTGAGGGTGGAAAGCTTTGGATTGTGAAACAGTACAGGGGGATCTTACTAAACCCAAGCCAGAAACAGTTTATGGAGTTTTTGTTTTTCAAGATTTTATCTGATAAATAAAATCGCAGTGCGTTTTATTATCTGTTGGACAATAAATACCAGTTTTGTTAACTATAACTTTTGTCCATTAGATAATAACTTTAGTAGAGTGTTAGTCATCTTTCTAGAAGGTTCACTTTATGACATCACATGGATGACCTCATCCTTGACTTTTTCAAAATATAACACCAAGCTTCCTAAGGAAGCTTCCTCAAAACTTAATGAAGAAGCTTTTTGCCAAGCTTATTGGGGAAGCTTCTCCTTCCCTCCTCTCCAAAGTGACCTCACGATTTTGGGGGGGGGGAGTGACAAGAAAATTGTCATTTTTTTCTAAAGCCGTTCCACCTTTTATTCAAACAAAAGTTTCTATCACTTTCTCTTTCTACTATTTCTCTTCTCTCACTTTTCTCTCAAAATTTCTCTTATCCATTTTCTCTCTAACTCCACGACAACCACATCCTTTCCACCCTCCATGGTTGCTTGATTTCAAGCTCACACCTTGCTTGAATCGATATTTTCTTTGAAGACTTTCATTTCTTGTAAGAAACGCCTTCAAGGAGCTCACTTTCCTCTCCATTTTCTCCTCTCATTCACAGCTAAGAACACCATTTTTGGTCATCCAAGCTTTTTCACTCAACCAACCTCATTTCTTCCATCCTCTCATCATTTTGAACCTTTTCTCTTTAGTGACCATTGTAACATCCCCGAAAAACATATTAGACTTTTATATGTGTACAAAAGTAGCATATAACTTGTTTGATATGTCAGTGAAGATTTGTGACAAACAGAGTTAGTTTAGGTACTTTGCTACAACACAAAGTGTGGAAAGTGATCTAAAATGACTCAGAAAATAACATAAACTGCTATTTGAAGGGAAACAAGTTTAGATAATTTGTTTCTAGGTCACAAATAAGCTAAATAAGGTGTAGTTAAAGTTTCAAGAGAATCAGAGTCAGTTTGGTATTTTTAGGCATACTGGTTATGCATTTTAATACCAAATGACTAGTAGCAAATATAAAAAATGATGAGAATTGTGAAACAATAATTTAGATGAATCGTATGATTTATTCTAAAGTTGTTGGAAGCTGTAAAACTTGAATTAGCATAATTCAAGTGTCCTTAGCAGATATAAGTTTCAGCACAGAAACTTAAGTTAATCTTTTTCTTTAATTTCTTCCATGTCCCACCCCTATTTCTATCTTCTCTCTCGGCAGAATGAAGAAAAATAAAGAAAGGGAGGAGAAACGAAGGGGGAGAAAGGAGAAAGGGGAAAGAAGGGAAGAAGGAGAGGAAGAAGATCAAGGATCAAGCTTCAAGATCAAGAGTCTTCAAGAGGTAGGGGTTTAGAGCCTTTATTCATCTCTTTTCTCTATTTTCTTCATGTATGAACATAAAGAACCTAATAAGCCAAATTGAGTTCTAGATGAGTTTGATGTGTTTGATTTACATGAATATGTTTCTTAGGTCATTTATGACTTGTTCATAGCATAAGTTTAAATTACAAACTTAGAACAACTCATTTTGACCCTTAATTCACAAAGTGAGCTTTAGGTCAAAGAATGAGGGATTTTGATCCATAATCCAAATCAAGATGTTTAAGATGGTGATTAATGTTTCCTAAGTGTTAATGAACTAGTTAGGAACTTAGAATCACTTAGAAACTGATTGGAAATGTCCAAAATCTATGCAAATGACCATTGGAATAGTACCACACCCTGCAGAATTATGCAAAATCGTGCTTCTGTTATGGGCGCCGCGGCGTGTGGAGTGTGGCACCGCGACATGAGGCCTGAAAACCAGAACAGGAAAATTTTGAATAGCCTGCAGTGTTTGTTGCATAACTTAGGCTGTAGATATCAGATTGACCTGATTGCTCTGAAGATATGGAGACACTTTCTGTATGGAACAACGTTCAACGCCTTCAGCTACCATAAGTATGGCATCCCAGGGCCGATGAGGGCGGGGAGTGGTCGCCGGTGCTAAAGTAAAAGCATCAATAAGTGGCTCCTGGCAGGCTTCGAGGCGAAGAGTCCTATGAATGAACTGAATATGCACCAGAATGAGAGGGATTCAGAGACTGAGTAGGTATGAGATTGCATAGATGAGGATGGCTTAAAGGAATTGATTAGGCGTAGCCATATCAACAAGTTACAACTTCTTTTCGGGAGCCTAGAATATAAGATCTTCACGGTTAAGCGTGCTTGACCTGGAGTAATTGTGGGATGGGTGACCTCCTGGGAAGTTTCCTAGGATGCATTTGAGTGAGGACAAAGCACGCTAAAAAGACCCGTGTTGATTTGTGGAGACACTCGTCATCTGATATGGTGCAATTGAAATAGGACCTACTCCTGGTACTAGATCAATAGAAAACTCTATCTCTCTCTCTCCGATGGTAAATCGGGCACCTCATCGGGAAAAACCTCAAGAAACTCATTAATGACAGAAATAACGTTCACATCTTTCTCACTCTTGACTTCTAAAGAAGATAGCAACATGTATCATTGAGCTCTATCCCTCAACAGTGATTCGACTTTAGCTACTGTTAAAAATCCAAAACTCTCATCCTTAAGAAAAACTAAGGTTTTATTGGCATAGTCTAATAGGATATGGTTAGAAGATAACTAATCCCTTTCTAAGATTATATATATTTCAACGAGAGGTAAACAAATTAAGTTAACAAAAAAGACTCGATCATGAATGGTAATAGGGCAAATCAAACATACTTTAGATGTAACAACAGGCTTGGCAGTTGGTGTAGAAATAATCAATTGAAAACTTAGAGAATACATTGGCAATTTCAACAGATCCACACAGTCATATGCAATAAATGAATGAGTTGCACCCAAATCATATAGTACAGTCAAAAGATTACCTTCTATGACACCTTCTCCTTGAATAAGATCTTCAAACTGGGAAGCTTCAGCTCCGCTCATCGTGTATACTCACCCTCTAGATCACAGCTGGGTAGCACGAACGTTACTCACAGTTGGCTTCCTTTCTAGCTAGTTACATTCCCTAAAAACATGTCCAGGTCTTCCACATTTGAAACCGATCGTTCCCTTGATTGAACAATCTCTGGATATGTGGCCATTCTTCCCACATTTAAAACACTATGGCGTAAACGCCACGTTTTGGTTAGTCTTGTTGCCACTAGAACTTCCCCCAAAAGATGGACATTTGGGTTGATTTCCTGGTGGTCTCGAATACGGTTTTCATTGAAACTGGCTATTATTCTTGTTTCCTCCTCTTCGGAACCTAGTCGGTCCAAAGTTATGATTTCTTGGGTCTCGTGAAGGCTCCAGCTCCTCGAGTCATCGACATGTATCCATCAAAGCAAGAAATTGATTCATCCTCATAGGTAGTACTCCTCTTTTCAACTCCACCCTCAGTCCTTCTTCAAACTTGCGGCATTTTCATTCTTCATCAGGCTGGATTTGGAAATACCTTGAGAACTGTGACAAGCTCTCAAATTTCGCAGCATACTCACCAACAGTCATGTTGCCTTGTCGTAAACCAAGAAATTCTATTTCCTTGGCATGTTGGGCACTGGCAGGAAAGTACTTCTCCAGAAATACTTCGCAGAATACCTCCCAGGTAATTTCAGTTCCCTCAGCTTGTAGTAATCGCCGAGTTCCTCTCCACCAGTTCTCACTGTCCCCCCTCAGCATAAATGTGGCATATGCCACCTTCTGATCATCAGCACACCCTATTCCTTCAAAGATCTTTTCTAACTCTTAGATCCAAAGACTTGCCTTCTCTGGATTAAACTTGCCCCTGTACTATGACGGGTTATTGCGTCTAAACTCAAATAAGTTCAGAGCATCAACAGTCACCTCTTGTTGCTGAGCTGCTCGTTGATTCTGTTGCGTAATCACTTCTGCCATTCGCTGCATAGCCTCAGTAGCTGCAGTCATTAGATCAACATTGCGTTCCACGTTTGCATGCGTTCATCTACCACTAGAAATCTTTTTCTTCAATCAATCAAATAAGATAAAACAAAGTCAGATGTAACCTTTTGGAAACAAATCACAGAGAATCACATAATACAAGCAAAAATAGACCCAACCACAAACCCTTTAATACTCTAACTTGGGCTCTAATACTAACTAATGTAACACCCTCTTTAGGATGTCACATTTATGACAAATATAATAAACCTTACCCAATTTATAAATCATTTCTTAACATATAATAATATAAGTTGTGAATTTTTTTTTGTACATTATATCATAAAATAAAATAAACAGAACACGAAATAAAATAAGTTATTAAATACACATCATAATTATACATATGATTTTGTCTTTAAAGATACAAATATTTACATACCACAAACTATTTAATAAAGTAGTAAACTGTTTGACTCATACAAAACGTAAACAGCCCAAGTGCAGATCTAGAAGTTCTGATCCTCTGAAGGATCCTCCTCAGGGAGATCATCAGAAGACAGAAACCTCGGATATCGTGAAACTCTACGAACAGGAGTCTGTGCTGTCGACACACTACTAAGCTCACTAGGGGCATGAAAATGTCCACCCTAATAATGCCTAATAGATAATGGCAACTCTAGATGCACATATGCAGTAGTAGAGAACATAGGAACAACATCATATTCTCTACTAAGGGACAGAGTCACTCGTCCCACATAAACCATCGACTCCCTTTCAGCTTGCAGACGCCAGGCTTCAGAACCCTTGTGAAACTCCAGTTTCACGAACCCCAAAAAACTTGGTAGCGTCATACCGCGTCAAAAATCAATCCAGATGATATGGAAGATCTAGAGGCTTGCCCTCATTGCACTGATCACCCGGATGCCATTCCTCCTCGTACTGACAATAAGGAGGTTGCTCCTTTTCTTCTTCCTCAAAGTCTTTACCAAACATAAATAATAATACTGAAATGCATACAAAGAGATGAAATAATCTATATCACTACTAGCATGGTAGTACAGAAAACGACAGTACATACATATATAATAATTAATACCACAATTCATATTATCACATCATACATAATCTCTCAGATCAAATATAAATAATCACATTATGATGCAGACCACATAGGCAAATGTACACAGACTCATTCCTACTCCATGGAGCTAACTACAAACATCAGAGAGAATGATCCAGAAAGCCTGCCTGTAGCTCCGGCTACTGACGAGCGCCGAACTCAGTCAAAATTATAACCGAAGTTATTACCTAAACTTGTAGTATAGTGAACAACACCGGATCGTCTCCTCAAGGATCGTAGATGCAATTTGATCAAATCAAGTGAAAGTTAGAAAAAATGGGGGTTTTGATGGTTCAAGGATCGCAATGACGAGGATTTAAAGAGAAATAACAATTAAAAGAACAGATCAATTCGAAAATCTATCCGAGATTGGGTGGATTCAATCATAGACCTTTCAACAAACACCTGAAATACATTTGAATGGTTAACTTGGATCTAACCGAGATCTCTCGCATCGATCCGAAATTCATACTAGACAATCGTCCAGAATTCAATTGACAAGTGATAAACACAAATCTGCAATCGCACCATTCATATAAATATATGTCAATTTAAGCACCGAATTCAATTAACCTAGGCACAAATCAGTAACCTAACCTCTTCAATTACGTGATTAGTTTAGATCAATCAGTTCTAAGTTTCATCACAAATCTCAATCTTCGCTTCATCACAATACTTAATCTTAAACCAAGATCAAATCAGATCAAACATAAACAGAATCACCATTCATGCATTCAAGATCAAGAGAACAGAAGAAGAAGAGAAGAGGAATTCAAATATAAATCAAATACATTACATAACCAAGGTCTCAAGAATCCAAGCCACAATCTCTTCAAGAGTCCCGAATTGACTAGAAGTGACTTAGCTCTCCATTACAATGAAGGAAAAATATACAAGAACTATGAAAAGCTATTTCTAACACTAAGTGTATGTTGTGTTTAGAGCTCTCCTCATACTTCCTTTTATAGAGGATTCAGAGTAGTAGTAGATGGGTAGATGAGATTAGTAGGTGGAATTAGTAGGTGAGCTTGGTAGGTGAACTTGGTAGGTGAACTTGGTAGGTGAACTTGGTAGGTGAGCTTCCTTGTCTCCGAAAGTATTCATTGCTGAACTCATTGATTTCGTCATTTTTGAGCCAAATGGTCTTCATGAAAGTTATAAGAAATTGTCTAAGCTTTCCAATGGCTCTGGAAGCACCCAAAAATTCGTCCTACAGCCCAAGATATGACCCAATTACTACAGACTGCTCAGGACCAGTTTCAGCACCTCTGTTTTGACTTTCAGACCCAATATCTCCATCAAGGAGCCCGAATCAAGTTTTGTGTTTGTCATGAAAGTTGTACATATGGGTCTTAACTTTCAGATCACCAATTTTCAGCCCATTCTATAAACCCAAACTCGAATTATGTTCTGGTTACTACACACTGTTCGGGTTCCAGTTCACAAATCCCGTATTCTGATTTCCATGCCCAATTAGCTCCACTAGATGTCTGAATTTGACTTCGAGCTCTTCATCAAAGTTGTAGAGCTCTCTTTTATCTTTCCTACAAGGTAAAATTCATAATTATCAGACATTTAGAACTCAAGATATGGCCAAAATACAGAAACAGTGTAAGACTCGAATAATGCTGAAAAATCAATTAAGTCCGATTCGAGTTCAAACTTACAAAACATAATCAAATTCAGTCAATTAAGTACATGAAGAGTGTAAATGACTAATAATGAGGGTTTCTTAATGAATAAAATATGTGATTATCAAATTCCCCCACACTTAGTTTTTGCACTCCTGGGCAAAACATATAAAACTAAAGTTAGAAGACAAAGACAAACGACACAAACTTAAAAGTTAAAAACTCTAAAGGATTCAATGAAGCAAGAAGAGCAACAAGAAATTCAAGGGATCAAAGCATAAATGAGGTAACATTTCTTCACATCTCAAACCGAAGTGCAAGGAAACTTCCGTTGAAAAGAATGAATTAAGAATGATGGATCTTCACAAGATTCCCTCTCAATCTCTCAAGTGTTTAAAAGGTAGGTATTTCACTCAATTCAACCCATGAAAATTGCACTACCATAAGCTTGCTTATCTTCTACTTCTCCACTACTCAAAACACATGCACACACAAATCATGAGGACTTTATTCAAGGTTGTAGTGAGGTCAAGGTAACAGAAGAGGATAAAATGGATATGAGAAGATAAATACCAAAGAGAATAAAAGCAAATGAGAGCTGAGTTCAAATAACGAGCATAAAAGTTCATCTCAACTCTATTGTATATCCCTTTACATATTCGTTTCCCAATCCTTTTCTTTCTCTCTTTTTTTTTTTTTATATATATATGAACATAACTATATACATACATTTTTCTTTTTCTTTTTTTTTTTTTTAGGCACTCTTTCTTTTCTTTTCTTTTCTTTTTTTTTTTTTTCAACAACCATTTTGTACACACACCCCCACACTTGTTCAAAAACTCATCCATTAACCAGGCTAATGTTCTTTTATTCCCTAAGGTACAGTAAGAACACGATTTTTCATTTAAGGCACATAATGAGCTAGAAACAAGGAATGGTCAAATAAGCTCAAAGGGGTTAAGCAAAGGAAAATATACAAGGTTGGCAGGAATTAGAGAATTTTCGAGAGGTCAAAAGAGTGCTTGATATCATATTGAAAACAAGGTTGGCTATTTGGTTAAACTAGCTAAGAAAGAGGGCCTCAATCATGTTCATGCATGCAAGTGAAATGTAGCCTCAAAAAGAATCAAAGCAAGTTCTAGAGTGGTCATTAACATGAGTGAAAATCACACAAGAAAGAAGAGAATGGCATAAATGTTGAATCCATCCATTAGAC